>JARJLE010000007.1:1200000-1800000 GCA_029289555.1 Mycena latifolia
TCTGCCTCGGATCATTCCGACCGGTCCGCTGGTCCGCCTGTCCTCTGCCCCGCGAGCGCAGCGAGCGACTGCCCTATAATGTCGGGAACGAGACTATTATCTTGGCACAATTGGCACAAGCCTCTTCCATTGTTTGACCAAAAACTCAGCCCGCATCAACAAGCAATGGAACGGCAGGCTTGATCCGAACCTAAAAATAACGCATGTGCCGTGTGAAGCCTTTAAACTCCGCCAGGCTATCAGCGAGTCCTTGATGCTCAAAGACGTGGAGCCACGTTGGAGCCACGTACCAACACGACAGCAATTTTGAGCCAAAATTTATTGGCGCCGCTGCGGAGCCTCATGATTCAGATTCCAGCGAAGTGCCGGGGCGCAAAGCGCCCCGGCGCGCTCTTGTTCTACCTGTGCTGTGTAGAGCATGCACATTGTGGAACATTGTGGAACTATTTATTACATTATGGAATACTGTAGAATAGTGTAGAGTATTCTTATGACTCAATAGTATATATAGCAGTTGTATTCCGCACTATGAATCTAACTTATTTTGATCACACCTACTATCTACGTGAAGTCGGACGTCTTACCGCGTCCAAACCCCTACTCAATCTATCTGCGCCAACAGGACGTTACAATGGCCGCCCCATCTGAAGTCGCCTCCCTGCCTGTTCCTTGGCCGGAAAATGCAGAGATCAAAGTCTACACCGGCGGCTGCCACTGCAAAAAAGTGCGCTATGAGTTCCACTATCCGGATATCTACACGATGCCGATCGTGAACTGCAACTGCTCAATTTGCGAGAAAACCGGGTATCTGACTGTCCGTTGATTCTTTCTTTCAATTCCGGGTGAATGCTAACATCCACTCCAGGTCTACTCTGGAGAAGGACTTCCGTCTCACGGAAGGGGCGGACAACCTGACCACCTATGGGTTTAGGGATCGCAAGATTATGCACCGGTTCTGCACCACATGTGGCACTTCGATTGGGCCGACGTGCGCTTGGAAAGGCTTCGTGGTTGTGAATACGCGCACGATCGATGACGTCGACCTCAAGCGGCTGCAGTTGAAGCCTTTTGACGGAAAGTCGTGGCCGGGGCCATGAGGGCAAAGTAATGTGGAAGCAGAGAAAGAGGCTTGAACGGAGGGTGCTATTCCACAATAAATACATTCCATCAGCCGAACGGTCGGACAAACTTGCGCACGGCTCTCTGTAATACGCGAAATCATTTTTTCTTTCCTTTGGAGTGCTTCTTGGGCCCGGGGACGGTGGTACCCTCAGGCAGCCACTCTTTATAAAAGAACATGTGTCCGCATGAAGCCTTTAAACTCCGCCAGGCTATCACCGTCGACCGAGTCCTTGATGCTAAAAGACGTGGAAACACGTACCAACACGACAGCAATTTTGAGCCAACATTTATTGGCGCCGCTGCGGAGCCGCATGATTCAGATTTCACTTGCGTTCAATTAAACTGATATCGTTTGTAACTCTGCATGAAGTCCGGGATCATGATCATCGATGCGCCTCCAGACGCCCTCAAAAATCAGTTGAAACTCGAAGAAAGAAAAAAATCGCGAAGAGCACTGCAAAATGTGTAATCGGTAAATGTGCGGTAATGGAGAATGCAGGGCTTTGTGCAAGTCGAGTAGTTATCCAGTTATCCGCTGGCATACGTCTCGATATATACGGACAGTCGCTATTTCAGGACTTGTGATAAGTGACGTCGCATATCTTTGAACATTCAAGTTGAAACTCAGTGTCTTGGCCGGCCCTCACCGTATAGTTCCACAGTCCAAGAATATCGTTAGCAGAGCAGTGTAGGTACGATAAAAGTCAGACTAAGCAATTTAGCATATAGCCGTTCTAGGACGCGCGAGCAGTCAAACCTAGAGGCAGCCACAGAAGAATTAGAAATGTCTTTGGTTCGTGTGAACAATACATACAGTGACTGCAAACTACCCAATTGCCTGGCAGCTCCGATAGTGACATCCGGAAGGCAGTGAAGGAGGGAGGGAGCTCATCACCGATGCAGACTTCTACTTTGTGACCTTCTGAAGGCTCGAGACGCGCAAGAAAATTCAATATTGATTCGAGCGTCAACTTGAAATATCTGTCACTGCTAAACTCGACCTTTGCGAGACCACAGATCCGCATTACTTGGGTCGCAGTCACGCTGTCAGCTTCGTCGTTCCACTCCTCGTGAATTCTGATGCCGAGTGTAATGCCGTCTTGGGATTGAGGCGGGTACAATTCGAAAATCCGGAGGTAATCGTCCCAATACTGAGTCATTATTCGTATTTGTCGGACTGTTTTGTGCAGGTCGTAGTGGATCGAGAAATATTGCCACACATCTCGGACCTCGAAACCCGAGTCGTCGTTCCAGCATTGCAGCCGGCGGGTGTACCCGTCGCCGTCGCGCAGCACAATCTCCTGGCTGTCGAGGTTCTCGTAGCAAAGCAAAGGTCCAATGCCGGGTAAGAGAGTGCGGGCGAGCAGCTCAATGTCGTCCTCCCCATGTCCATTGTAGATGCTGCCCGTCAACGTGTCAAGAACGACGTCAGAGAACCCAATCTTGAGTACGCGTTCGAGGTCGTCTTCTGCCAGCCGCAACTCCAGCTCACGCAAAGCCGGTGCGAGGGGGCGGCGAGAGAAGACCTGGAAGGCGTGGTCGTCCGGGCATGGCTCCCATGCGAGGTCAGAATGAAACAAGATACGCCACGCGAGCGGACATTGGATGATTATGGCAGATAATGTTTCTATATGCGCATCCCCGGCTTTGAATAATCTGATATTCTCCATGCTAGACCCCAACAATGTGTCCCAGTTCTTCGCCTGGAAGTGCTCGACGTCAAGACTCTGCAGACGAGGAGCCGATAACGAGAAGAGCGTGCGGGTGTATTCTGCGCCCTCCAACCGAAGGGTTCGCAGTGCAGGGAACTGCAGATTGGAGCCAAGAAGAGGCTCCGCGTTTACTGGAACCCTGAACACCATGTCCAATGTTTCGATGCGCGACACATATGGCACCAATGCCTTCAGTGCGTCGGCGGGCCAATCTGTGTTCCAGCTCGTAAAACGGAATTGGATATGCAGCATGGCGGTTGCACCACTGCGCTCTAATATGAGTGGGATGCGGTAGCAATCTGCCCTGGAGCTACCTCCTGTGAACGATGACCAGAGGAGAGGCGTGCTGAGCGCGACATTTCGCCAGAGCTGAGACACCTGTGCAAGAACGAACTTTTCGTCGATGCTCGACGCCCTCAGCATGATGTCGCCGAGTAGATCCGGAGCGAGTTCGATGCCAGGCATGCTGGCGGGATGGGAGGATGAGAGGATGACTGAAAGAGTTGATAAGCGCGGTGTGGCAGTGTGTGGTGATCCGATCAAGACGCTAACTTTTGCTCAAAGTTTTCAACTGAGGCTCGGAGTCGTGCGCGAAGTTTGAAGTCTCGTATTCACACTCGACCACTCCATTCAGACACCTAAATCTCGTAATCTTGCCAGGTGGGATTAATATTATCAGCGTAATCAATTTTCTTGAAGTTGAACGTTGTGACATGAAAGGACAAAAATGCATAGATCGCGGAGAAGCTCAGAAATTGAGTAGTACAGCAACGAAGATTTTCTGGCACGAGTGAAAATCACCAATTCGCGGGCACGAGTGCCTTATCCTGCCCCCTCGGCGTATAATTCGCCTGCCGCGCAAAACCAACTCTCACCGCCGACTCCGCACACACGCGCTGCTCCCAGTTCCTTCCATACGGACCCATGTTCCTGCGCAGCGCCGCCTCGAGCTCGTGCAGCAGGGCCACGTCTTGCGCGCAATACTCCTTCAGCGCGGATGCAAACGGCCGATCCTCGAACACTGAGTACCGCCCGCCGCGCTCGGGCGCGAAGAGCTTCAGCCCCGCCTCCTTGACGCGCGTCCAGTCGCGCACGACTGCCGCCGACTTCAGCGGGGCAACGTAGCTCTCAAGGCTGGAGACCAGGCCCTTGACGAAGCGCGGAGGCCGCCCGGGCTTGGACGAGCGCACGGCGACCTCGAGCAGCTGCAAATCGTACACGTTCGCGAGCGTCACGCCAAACAAGTTGAAAAGTGCATCGGAGTCGTTCCGAACGTCAAAAAAGAGCTACACCAGCGTCAATCGATGCTGCATTGGGTGCGATGGGACTCACCTTCTTGACTGCGCGGCTCTCGAAGATACTTTTGAGACTGTGCCCGTTCGCGGCGACTTCGTCGAAGGTGCTGGTAGCGAGGACCACGACGTCGATTAGCCAGATGGTGTCGCTCTCGGCGGCCTTGAGCTGCACGATGCACAGCGTGCCCGAGCGGCAGAGCGCGACGCCTTCCAAGTCCACGGCGAGCGATGTAGTGTCTGCGAGGGCGGTCAGGCACTCGTGCAGGAGCGGGATGGTGTCGACGAGGACGATCAAATTCTTGGAGGAGGACATGACGAGACGTGAACCTTGCCCGGAACCCCATCGATGGGTGCTTTAAATCTTAGGCGAGAACGAGCGACCAGAATAGGTACGTGCAACGAGGTCAAGATTCCTCTACTAGTAATCGATGCCTCGATGCCATATGGATTTCGAGGTTGTCCTGGCAGTCTCGATCAGACTCAAGCGCCGGCATTCAAGTAAGCTTTACTTTGCAAGGCGCGGCTACAGTTGCACGGGATTAGCGCCCGCGAATGGCCGAAAACCTGTTGAACGAAAGCTCGATTTGGCGGGAGTCCAGCAGACCCAGGCACAGCGCAGAGTCAAGAAAGTAAAGGCTTGACTTGAGGAATCTAATTTGTGCGTTTCCCGGAGATTGAATGCAGACACGTACCTTGAAGCACGTTCCCAATTAAGATCAGACAACGAGAGCTCGGGATTCTCCGCATCTCGACTTCACGAGTATAAATGCCCTTTGTCTTTCCTTCGAAATGACTTCACGGAGATGAAACGATAGCCTCGGCGGCAGTTGGCAGGGAAAGACTTGAGGAACGACATCCCCAATCGTGGTCATCCAGGTAGAAAGGCGAGAAGAGTGCAGGGACAGAAGCCCCTGGATAGCGCAAGCGCCCGCGTTCTCGTCCCTAGTGCAGATTAGCGCCCGCTATTAAATGAATTTGGCAATCGACCCTGCTTCGTACTGGGGGTCCGGCCCCATGCCAGTACAAGCTTAAGGGCGCCGCGGATTTATCCGCTCCACCATCCAGCAGACCACTACACGGCATCCAGTGTCCACCGAGCGACTGCGGCCTTGAGCAGCATTTGGAGACCCTGCGCGGAGATGAGAAGGCCTAAACAGAAAACCAGATAGCCTTTCCGGCATTCCCCGCGGCGAAAACTTCCGCCTCGTCCGAATATAAAACTGCCAATGGTCGGGGTGATCGCTCATATCAGTACTCACTAGCACAACAGGAATGTGGCGCTGCCCTCAGGGTAAGATTCCTTGTCCGAAATCTGGGTTTAAATTGGGGGTCTGAGATGAGCCAGCTTGATAAGCGCTAAGCGCCGAAAGTACAACCTCGCTGCTGATCAATGCCAAGCAGTTGACCTATTCAAGTTAGGATTATGCGGGTTGGGTTCTCCTATGCAATTCAATAATTTTTATAGCTCTTGCGACTTTCCAGTGATTTCGCCCCTTATTCGAAATTCCAGATTTGGTGGAGGATGATTTGCGAATGAGCCGAGGCGGCGTTGAATCAGAGCGCATCAAGGAATTAATTAGACGGTTGGTTCAAGGTACAATGAAAAGGATCGATGCTGTTCGAACTGGGAAGGTATGAGTCCCAACCATAAGGTGTAAACAATGGTCGTAGAACTCACTGTGCCTGTAAATCACCGTGGCAGAATTAAGCTGAAAACAGGGATGTAAGCTATAGCCACAGGCTACGCCTGAACACGCACCGAATCGCCCTCGATCTCATACTCATCTCGAACGTCAACCTTCAACAATTTGGCTTGCAAATACTCGTTTTTCGTCACCATCTGCGTAGCGCGCTCCAACAAGGCTGGGTTCTTCACATTGACGCGTCCGAGCGTCTGCAAGCCTGTCCACTCGTACTCCACCTCGGGATCTTTTGACATGCGCAGAACGGAGGGGTCAAGGTCAGGGCCGTTCAGCCCGAAGTACTGTTTATAGCCATGGCTAACTTCCTGCTCGGTCGACGAGATGTGAACGAGCTGGCCAATATACATGCTGAACTCGTACGCCTTGGCCAGAGGGGCGAGATGACATAGCAGTGTCGCGTCCGCGCCCTTGAAATCCCTCGCAGACTTGGGCCTCCCATCGAGAATGAATAGCATCCGCGCGGGTCCGGGAAAATCCTCGTCATCCATATTCAAAAGATCTCGCCACACGCAAAACGCATCGCGCAGCGGCGACAGTGCACCGGAGCGATCCTCGAGTCGAACGAAGTCTTCGTTCTCCGCGCACACGTGGAATGTGATACAAATGATCTCGCCGCCTGCGCCCACCTTGATGCGCGCGTCCGAGACACCGGCATACACGCCGATGGCGCTGACGCTTTCCCTGAGGTCGTCGGGTAATTGTACGGCGCTGGTGACGGTTCCATACGTGGCGCGGACGCGAATATTGGCAGTGGAGAAGGTGGGAAGAATAACGAAGATCGTGGCGAAGTGGCTGTCCTCAGCTGCGGTGGTCCTGTGCTAGAGTTCGGCTATGTGGGTGTAAAAACAGGACAGAGACGCACGAAAGTTCATGAGAACCAGCCTTGAAGACGTCAAGCGCAACAGGCGTTGCAACATGTCCAAATGACGCTCCGAGCTTTTCCAAAACGTCTATCTGCCTCGCAGTGATAGCAGAGTGGGAGGCGTCGTTGAGAATTTTGACCTGTTCATATTCTCAGCGGAAAGAAGCGACTATTATCTGGCCACACACACCTCGTCTCCCTTCACGGTATACCTAGATGCATGCGGGGCCTTTGAACGGCCCTTTCCGAGAAAGGTGCCTAAAAATTTCATCTCCCGCGACGATAGCGGAACAGTGAACGTTTCGTCGCGAATAGTCAGGCTTGTGGTAGGAAAGTTTTGCACCACGGATAGCGCGACAACCGGCGCGTCCGAGTCGTTATCGCGCATGTATTCAGAGCTGGCCAATTCTCTGAATTGATCCTGTTGAGTACTGTCTTCAGCCAGTGCGCAGAATAGCCCGGACTAGCTCAAAGGAAGCCTCGGACCTCGGTAGCAGACGAACCTCAATTCCAAACATACAGCCATCTGGGTACCATAGGTCGATATCAGCGTCCGGCGAACCTGGCTCGATGTAGCCCTCCATCTTTGGGTTGAAGCTGTTCCAGTTCTCGACGAGGTGCAAGTCGGAAAGTTTGAGAGGATCCATTCTTGATGCTATGGACAAGCGAGCGAGCGCCGTCTTCTTGAACGACAACTTGCTGCCGGACCTTGCCCCCCAGCCGAATGCGCAGTGAGACAAGAAAAATCGCGAACCGACAAGGAGTCCTAGCCTCGACCACGTGGTATCCATATCGGGTGATTCTCACGTCGGCCGGTCCAGAACGCCATCGAACCGTAAAGCACTCAACAGCCTTGCTGCTTGCTTGATGCTTTACTTTGGATAATGTAATACTTTCAGTCGCTCGTCAAATTTCAAGTCTCAGCAAGCTCACTCTGCTTGAGTGAACTTGAGATGATATCATGAGTTTCCTATATATTCTTGTACATATCCTAAATTTCCAGATGAAGACTCAATTTCTGCTTGTTCCTAGTGATAAGTTTTTTACGGTGGAAAATTCTATCTTTTCCCTCAAAGAAGAAAAACAAAGCCCCTTGTGTTCAAAACTTTCAATTGATGACCTGGGTTGGATTGGAACTAGTGCTCGGACAGAAACAGCGCAGGTGCAATTCGCGATTTTTATTCTGGCTGAATTAGCTTTCAAGCAATCACCAACTTACGAGTTTGGTTCGAGCTCGTTCAAGTTACTTGAACGAACTCGAATAATCAAAGATGCCGGGGAGTCAAAATATGCGGTTTCAACTTGTCCCTTGAATTGGCTGAACTTGGCGGGTGCAGTCCTAGTGTCACATTTGTATGGAAGGCATACCGAGCACAATCCGTCAACTTATGCTCATCATAAATCCGCCTCGCGCGGTGGCCACAGACAGCGGTTCCTCCAGCTGTAGAGCAAACACCTAGTAGACTGCCTAGCATGTGTTAGTACCCGGGTTCTTCTGTATCAATTGGATGAGGTGAAACTCACCGGAACTGCCATGGTAGTTCCTCAGCCTTGATTTTCTTCAAAATGCATAGGCAGCTCAGAAATATATCGATTCCCAGTAATGATGAGCTCATTTGAAGCTCCTGGCAAAGGGTTGGACGTGAAATGGCAACCACCAGGTTCTCAATTCCTTCTTCATCCTGGTCTACGATCCCACGCAAAGAAAAAATGGCTGTCCTCATGTCATCCCATGAGAGATCTACCCATAGACGAATGTGGAAAAGTGAAGAATGCAAGTCAGTTTTAAAATTAGAAGTGCGATGCTGGCGAGCAACTTTGAAAGCACACAGGATTCCAATGAGGCGTGGAGAGGCTTGTGATAAGATCTCACTGGAGGTTTGAGATTCTTGGTGTGTGCCTACTGAGTCCGATTCCAAATGTAATCACACCGATGCATGAATTGATAGTCCTCCCAGAGCTGGATGAGATCCTCAGGTAGCGGCTGCGCTTTCTAGATCCTGTTTTAACCTGAACGTGCGTTCACGTTCAGTTCGGCGTTCGAACGCGGCCGAACCTAGAAGAAATTGATCGATTCTAAGAGCAAAAATGTGAGGTCTGGGAGTGCAAAATGGTATCTGAGGTAGCCATGGATCATACAGATATTCCTAAAGCGCACAGAACAGGCTCAATTAAGCCTCCTCGCCCAACCAGAGACGTGTTCGGCTGGAAGTGCAAAGTGTGACTTACGGTATCTACAGACACGTACAAGCGCGAAATTTACGCTTCGGCACAAGATTGGCAGCTTGCTACGATACAATCCCAATTCAGCGCGGACGAGACCCGAGAAAAACGCCTTGCACTCACAAAATTTCCTATTTTTTCCCATTCCAGGTTCGGTTTGGGGTTCGGCGTTCGAACGCCACCCAGGTGGCGCGAACGGTTCAAGTTCAGAGAAAGAACCTTGAACCTGAACGCCGCGTTCAGGTCGGTTCAGTTCAGGTTCGAACCGATTTTCGGACCGGACCTGCCCAGCACTACGAGTCCAGTCCCAACGGCCCGGGAACATCATGTACAATCCAGGAAACCTGGGACTCAGGACAAAGGGTATTATATAGGGCGGAGAATCGGTCGGCAACGGCAAAAGAGGAGAGGAAGGAAAGCCGCGCGCGACTGTAGAAATCAGTAGACTGTCGTGGTTAAGCGACGGACTGCATGCAAATTACACTCTCCGGCCATCAAAAGGGCATCGCCTGGCAGCTCAAACTCCGCCGTTCCCATCACGCACATCAACGCCCGGCGTGCCGCCCGCCGGCTCCAGGCAGCCGGAACGCTTTTTCCGCTCAGCGCCAAGCCCACGCACCCATCAGCTCAAAGTCAACGTTCAACCTTCAATTATGTAAACGTTCAACTCGCATTGTCGCCGCTACATTGCCGTTTCGTTCGTTCGTACATGCATACAAAACATGGGAATTTTAAGTTATTAATTAAGCGTCCCCTCCCCCCCTCGTCTCCGCATGCGCGGACTCGGGCCAAGGCCAAGGTAGAAAGAAGCCCGCGCTCACCCCTGCCAGTAGTTCGGGTACGACGCGCTCATGTTCACGCCCTGTGTCGCGATTCGTCATCAGTAAAAAGCAACAGGAAGGAAGGAACGAAAGAAGAGAGGCAGACGCACCATAGTGATATACGCAATCACGCCCTGGCCCACGACGCCGCCGAGGAGGTGCGTCGTGAACACGGGGTTGTACCCGTTGAGGTGCGAGTCCTCGAAGATGTTGAGCGAGTCGCGCCAGTTGCGCGTGCGCCCCCGTGTGTGCCGGATCGGGTTCTCCGTGTACGGGAACATCTGGCTCCGCGTAAGTACATATAAAAAAGGAAAACGAGTGGGAGCGGGGAGGGAAAAAGGAAGAAGAGGGAAGAGGAGACGCACCTTATCCACCGCCATATTGATGTCGTCCTCGAAGAAGAACTGCCCCACGTGCGCGAGGCGCCCCGCGCTGAACGTGTTGTTCTCGGGGTGCACCGTCCACTCGGGGAACACCTTCGTGTGGATGTGCGTCGCCCGCCCGGTGTAGTACCCCGGGAAGATCGCTGGATGGGAGAAGGTTAGTATTGATCGGAGAAAAGCAAGGGAGTGCCTGTGGCGCGGAGGAACGCGGCGCCCGAGTATTAAACGCCTCGCCCGCGGCGCCCGAAGAGCCGACCCGCGCGTACGCGAGAAAGCTCGCTCCGCTCGGAGACGGCATCGCCCCAAGAACTAAGAGAAGATACGCACACGTAAACTGCGCGACGCCGTTGCGGTCGGTGGCCCACGCGCCGCGGAGGAAGGTCTCCACGTCGTTCGTGCGCGGGAACGCCGATAGCAGACCGGAGCGCTTGCCGCCGACTTGCGGCTGCTCGGTGACGAGGTGGGGCGCGGGGTCGGGGTGGCCCGCGTAGTGGCCCGTGGCGTTGGCCAACCAGATGTCGACGAGCACATTCGGCACGGGCTTGCACGTCTCGACGTCGATCACGCCGATGTCCAGCAGCTACCGCGAGTGAGTGGTGAGTACGCCCCCGAGAAAGAACGGCGCGCACCAGGAGGAGGCCGTCCTGGTACTCCGCGAGGTTCTGCCGGATGGGGTGCCCGCGGTCGTGGTAGTACGGGCCCTCCGTCACCTCCGGTGCTAGACCGGAGCGTCAGCAACGCGCGCACGGAGGCGAAGACGAAGATGGCGGCACGCACTGAGGACGCAGGTGTTGTTCTCGATCTGCGTGTCCTGCACGGGCGCGCAGCTGAGGAAGTCGCCGTCGGGCGTCGGCCCGTCGATCCCCGCGAGGTTCTCCTGCGCGAACAGCTCGTCGTACCCGGGCAGCCCTGGCGTCCCCGCCGAGCCCATCGCCTTCTGCGCGAACGCGCGCTTGCGCGCCGCGGTGAAGTCGCCCACCGCTGGTGCGCACTAGAGCAGCAAGCGCGTGAGTATGCGCCCACAGACAGACGGCGCGAGAAGAAAAAGACGGACATGATACGCAGCGTTGCGGAGGGTGCGCTCGACGGCCTTTTCCTCGGGGGTGACCGCGTGCTTGTGGGCCTGGGCAGCGAGCAGCAGGGCGCCGAGGGTGAGGATGGCGGGATACATTGTGGGTGCGGGGTACCGCCAGCCAGTCCCTATTTATTCATTTCGCACCGGATGGCAGATGATCCGACCCCATGTGCCGGCTATCATTCTCCCGTCCGTCTCCTTCGGCGGGCTTCTTTTTGCTATCCCACGCCCGATGATTGGCTCCCAAACTCATCACAACCCAAACGGGAATCCTGTCAATTGCCTCCGGACCGTTCCAGCCAGGGCCCAGAATCCTCAGGAACGGGAATATGTAATCCGTGCGGATTCTCAAGCCCGACGTTAGACTGACTTGATTTGTTGCGATTAATCGCTGTGAATTCCACGGTACAGAGATGCATTTCATTTGAGCGTACCATCCCGAATTGGGCCTAGGTTTCACTCTCAGTGCGCTTTCACACCCGAAGTGCTCGGAGTACTTGACAACTGATGCCAATGGAATGTTCTCCCGACAGACGTCACTGCTATGGCCTAACCCCACTAAATTGGTGGTGGAGGTGGAAAATGAAAACTTCCAAGGGAATGGCGCTAGAAGACGCCGACTCGGATAAGATTCTGGCACAATGGAAGCCAAGGCCCGAAAATCACTATCAATATTCTTACACTGGCAGCAGAGTCGCGTAGCCAGTGTCATCTTCGAATTAAAATTGATGTGGCCAAGGAGATGTAATGCATACTTGCCTGTTGACTAGTCCATAGCTGCACTTTAAAGAATATACATCCATCCTACGGGATGATCCAAGAAGCGGTCAGAGCCTTCCTTTCCTGCCTGCCATGGTTGAACTACATCAAAGACGGACGTGACCCTCGCTTGTTCAGGATGAGGTTGACGCGCAGTGCCTCCGCTGCATATTAACTCGATGATCGAAGGCCAGGTCTCAACCCTGGATGTGTATCTCATAATTCATTACAACCATTCCCAGAGGAACAGCTTCAATGGTCCCGCCCAACGACGGAAGTTCGTTCGTAATTACAACCGTAAGCCGGCGCGAGGGAAATATATTACACCATGCTGTGCGCCGAACACGACCAAGCGCAGAACCAAGTGCCAGAGGCGAAAATTCTACTCATTTCATCGTCCCGACGCCTGTTGCATCCATAGTTCACTCAACGTTAACACTCTGCGTCTTTCCCGAGGTCGAGCCCTGCGTGATTTGCGAAGCGTCGAACCTCTCTCGTCGAATTCCGAGTGGTCCGATACCCGCTGGTCGCTAAGAGAATTTATCCCATACAACGACTCCGCCTCAGTAATGAAGTAATACAAGTTGCATTGAGATGCCCGAGATGCCCGAGATTGAACGGCTCTGATACATACTGATATTAAGTACATGTATGAGGGCCCACGCGTCGCTTCGGGACACCCTCGATCTCGCCTTGAGCTACGTACAAGCTTAAATTTCGCTCTACAGTAATGCTCGTGAGATCGTAGCTTTGTAAATCGAGGCAGCGGTGTTCGGTCTGGCAGGTACGAGCTTCATGCGTTGAAGCATTTGTGAGCTGCATTCGTTAAAGCATCTGTCTAAGAGAGAGTATCAGTCTGGAGAGATCCCTCAGTAAGACAACTCATATTAGTAGGAAGTCACCAAAACAGCGGTGTTGAAATCTAGTCCGTATACGGTTGAATCTAACACGCTGGACACGACACAGAGCCCGAGCACCCAACTGCCGGCGCCGCAAGATCGAATATAAATATCCGGGGCAGGTTGAACAGAATCCAATCGACCTGGTGCAGCGTACTTGGGAATTGAGAATAGAGGATGCCAAGGACGACGATCGAATTGATCCTGATTCGGATTCTTAGATTTCAAGGTGGCCTGAAAATCACTATCAATATTCGCACACTGGCATAACCGCGGAGCCAGTGTCCTCCTAGAATGGAAATTGATGGGGCCACGGAGATGATCCTAATTCCCTTAGTATGCCTACTTGCCTGTCGACTGGTGCATAACTGCACTTTAAGGAGTATATATCCTGCGGGGCCCGGGCGATCAATGGGCGGTGAGAGATTTCCCTGCCTGCACTGGCGCGGAATGGTTGAACTGCGCATCAAAGACGGACGTGACCCTCGCATGTCCGGGATGAGGTTGAAGCGCAGTGCCTCCGCTGCATATTAACTCGATGATTGAAGGCCGTACAGTGATCAGCTCTCAATCCTGCATGTGTATTTCATAATTCATTACAGTCATTCCCTGAGGAACAGCGAGTCCTGCCCAACGACGGGATTTCGTTACCGTTCTTAACTAACAGTAGCGTAAGCGGGCGCGAGGGAAATATATTATATCCTGCTCAACGCTGCGCACGACCGCGCGCAGACCAAGTGTCGGAGGAGAAAATCGATTCATTTCATCCTCCCGACGCGTCGAACTCCCAGCATTCATAACTCACTCAACACTCTCCGTCCTTCCCGAGATCGATTCCCATTCCCATGATTGCTGAGTGTCGAATCTCTCTCATGGAACTCCGAGTGGTCCGATACCCGCTAGACGTTTCGGGAATTTATGCATACGACTCCGCCTCAGTAATGAAGTAATACGGGTTACATTGAGATGCCCGAGATGCCCGAGATTGAACCTCTCTGATACATACTGATATTAAGTACATGAGGGCCAACAGGGCCAACGTTTCGGCATCGTCGCCCTGGACCCCGCCGTGAGCTTTGAAGAAGCATCAGATCTCATGCCAATGTTAATGAATTTCGAGTAGTTCTTTGAATCGAGTTGTCCGGTCTGGATAGATCACTCCGTACGACAACTCGTATTAGTAGGAAGTCAACAAAACAGCGCTGTTGAAATCTCGTGCCTATGTACGTATACGCTGGACATACAGAGCCCGAAACACCCAACTGCCGGCTGCAAGATTGAATTTGAATATCCAGGGCAGGTTGAACAGAATGCAGAACAGCGAACCATCGAGCAGCATTTGAGAATTGAGAATTGAGGATGCCAGCAGGACGATGATTGAATTGATACTGATTCGAATGCTTTGATTCCGATGATTCGCCGACTTTGCGAGACGAGGACCAGTCCGGTTGAAGGGGGGAAAAAAGTTGAAGGAGGAGGCAGAAGTAGTGGTCTATTTCACCTGAACTGACTGAGTACATATATACGTGTCTGCCCTTGGCGAATTAATATACATCCTGCGGCGTCGAAAAATTTCTTGCCTCCACCAGGACGGAATACAGTAATTTGAGCGCGCACCGAAGCCGTATGAATACGCGACTTGAGCCGGCCGCCACATCTGGAACCAGCAATACAGCAGTACCGTAGTAACACCAACTCGATGGCCCTAGTATTTCGCGAAATTAAGTGCCCGAAGGTCCTTACGACGACCTCCCTCTTTTACACGATGGTTAAACTGGGACACCCGAGATACCCGAGGTCGAATGAACACTCATGTTTAGCATTTATCTGAGGGAAGTTCAACATAACTGAGGTATGAGCTTGATGTGTGTTGGAGCTAGGAGGGAAGCAAACTTGAACACATCACTCACTTGATGCTTGATCCCGGGCCAACTCACTTCTGAGCTCTATGCTCTGGCTTTCCATGTCTAAGCATTTCGGCATGCATTCATTGATTGGATCCACTACATTTATTAATTACCCGGACGGAAACGTGTCTGCCAATCGTTCCATTCTCTCCACTTAGCTTCGAAGTAATTGACATCTAACCAACTATCTTGACACCCCTTCAAACGATGTTCAAAGCGAGCGATTAATTCCATTGGAGGTTCTGAGAATGTCTGCAAACGTGAATTGAAGCAGGGTGATTGCCATTCCAAAGGTCTCATTAGAAATTCACCTTGAGCCATTGTACAATGTGATGAAAGGTTTCAGCTCCCAAGTATGTGATGCAAACATCCTTGGCCAAAGCAAGGTCCAGGTCGCGTAGATTCCGTAGCAGGTCAGGGCAGGGTGGACATGATCTCACATGGCGACCCAATGCCTGTCGTGCGGTCCAACTAAAATGGGATTAGTCGCCACAATCAGCCGTATACAGGGACGCTCACTAAAAGGCCAGGTCCATGGGGACTTCTCCAGTCTCAATTCTCTTAACGAGGCACAGGAATCCTCGAGCCATGTCCGATCGTACGGGGGTGAGGTCCGATACAAAGGTGGAAATCAACAATTGGGCAAGACTGTCTTTGTCCTCCCCTATTAGGGTGCGCAAAGGACAGATAGCTGTTCTCAGTTCATCCCATGAGAGT
Organism: Mycena latifolia; assembly: GCA_029289555.1. Lineage (NCBI taxonomy): Eukaryota > Fungi > Basidiomycota > Agaricomycetes > Agaricales > Mycenaceae > Mycena > Mycena latifolia. The sequence goes on from JARJLE010000007.1 coordinate 1,215,479, forward strand.
TCCAACAGTAGGTGTATGGCGAATATCGGGCATGTAGTAATGCCTATAGAAGTACCTATGACGTGGTACGCTTGGAGAATGCGTAAAATTTGTGGAGAGATATTGATAGATGGCAATTGAGCCGATGGCCTGCGGGTCGCACGTGCAGTTCGACTCCAAACTTCATCGCATAACAGCATGAATTCGCAGTCACGCCAGAATCGGATCAAATCCTCGGGCGGGGGGTTCATTTTCTGTGACAAGTATGGAGGTGTGATCAGAAGCGAAATTGAGGTACTTGCCTGCAACCATGCAACAAGTTTATCAACCAAAGGAGATATTATGTCTACCCTGACCACTTTCCAAAGCAGATCCCACGGACTGATGAGACACACAAGATCCGTGGACGGAGGCAGGGAGGTAACATAGTCGATGACCTCGTCCCACGTCAGAAGCCTATGAAAAAAAGAGCGACTAAGAAATGAATAGGATGGAATGGCGAGAATAAATGTACCGGGCGAGAATAATTCTCCTCCATAGTCCTTCGGAAGAAAATACTTTTAGGATACAGCGGGCCAAGTCCGTGCGGTGACCAAGATCACTAACGCAGAATGGGCCTGATCTTGTGGAGTTTTGAAGGAAATCGCGGAATGACTCGTGATGGAGGGTTAAATAGCTATAATCGTCTGCAGGTACGCGTATCACAGATTGCAAGTCACGCAAAGCCAAGCGAACATCGCCAAGCTGTAGCTCAAGAAGTTGCTCGATAGCCGGAACAAAAAGACTGAAGCGCGAAACAACGGTGAGAATTCTGAGTAGTCGAGGCTGGGCAGTGGGGGGGACACCGGAAAGGATTTCAGTGTAAAGCTGATCCAGGGCAGCAAACGGAGATTCAGAATCTTGCACCGTACTATCCAGGACTGCCGCAAGACGCTCCGTCGGACGAAAGTTTTTATCGTCAACAAATTTGATGACGGTTGACGCGTAGATGAAATATCCTGACGATTTCTCGATCAGGGTGTCGACGACGTCGCGAAAAGGCCATGGGAGGGGAATTGTCGCCATCGTTTCACGGTGGTCTCGATGAATTCGCGTGAATTCATCATGCAGATATTTACGAACATCCTCGAATGCCTGGCGGATATTCAAGGGACGGTGGAACTGATCCAAGACTCCCTCGAATATCTCTCGAATCTGAGGCTCGGGTCTGCTGGCAATGAAAAATCGAAGGGGAGACGGTTTCCCGTTGAGCGCGAAAGCGAACGACCGTAAAATTTCCTGCTGAATCTTGTCGCCTTCGCATTCATCTAAGCCATCGACGACAATGACAACGGGGCGAGGTAGGACAACCCGTTGGCACGGCTCTACGATTAATTTCTGTAGTTGGGTCGAAAGACCTCTGTCGATGATCGACGGGTCGGCTTCGATTCTCTCAGAGATGCTGCGCTTTAGTTCGGGGAGGAGAAGGGCAAGTTGATAGGCGATGGTGGGAATTAGCTTCTTGGCATTTCCTCGAGATGCGTGTCCGCGTTTGAAGAAGAAACTGCCCCCGAGGCGACCGTCCTTTTCCAGGTCATGGCAAAAGGACTGCGCGACGGCTGATTTGCCGGACCCAGCGGGTCCGTGGAGCCAAAGAACATTGCTCTCGACGCCACTCTGGGACGACCATGTCCATAGATCATCGAGCATTTTCACCCGAGTGTCCGGGTGACATTGCGGCTGGGGGTATCGTTCGGCGGCGTCATGGAAAGCCTCGCCGGCAATGGCCCGGTGTAAGATGTGTAAGCCTTGGAGATTTATCATTAAATGAGTGCTGCACGGGCTACCAAGCCAGGCTCACCGCTTTCCCCATGGCGTTCAATGTGGTTTACGTTCCCGCCAATGAAAGTCCCTCCACGAATCCTGGTGTGGGGTCCGTGTGGCGCGCGATCCCATGGATAGGCAGAAGCAGCGTTTACGTCGTTAATGGTCTGCGATCGTAAAGTAGCTTCCTCGGGAGAAGGGTCCTGGGGAGAAGGGCCCTGGGGAGTGCTTGAAGTGCGTCCTGAATGGCGTAACGAATACTGGCTGGCCATATTCATCGAGCCGGATGTAGAGGAGCGGCGCTCAGCGTTGGGTTGACGATCTTCGAGTTGTGTGAGTATGTGTGTGGATGGAACTAGAACAACCCCAATACACACCATACGGTAAGATCCTCGCAGACCGTCCATGACGATTAGTTCGGTCCGCTCCTAACAACTGGGGATCGCCCCCTCGAGATTCAAATTGAAGTGTCCAAGGCTCGGCGTGATCCTGGACGGCAAGTGCATTGTTCTGGACATTCAGATCACCAGAAACGTCGTAAAAACTCCCCCCAGTGATATGCACACCAGAGACCGAGGAGAAGAGGGGCATTACTTCGGGAAGGAGGAAGACAAGGAAAGCTGTATTGGCGGTGACCAGGCGGTGCACCTGATGTCGGAGTTGAATATTTGAAGTCCGGTTTTCCCACGGTTGTTTCGCATTCTCAACAGAGCGCTCTGACTTAAAAGTGCGAGAATGAGTACAGAGGGATGATCATAGTCATTGTTAAAATTAGAGAATCATTACGGGGACTACTGTATTAAAGTATTATGTAAGGCATAAGCAATTATGAAAAGGTTGGTAAAGACAGACTACTTATATGTCAAGGTCTGAAGTGACATATCAGCACAGACCTTTTGAAGGCATTATCGAGGGCGCTTACCATGTATGTTTTATGGTCGTATCTCTTCGAGCCGCCCCAACAGACGCGATACGCCGTGTAAAACATGAATAAAGTCAACAACGCTCTGCGGCAGTATCCTACGAGCCAATGTGAGGCCCGTAGGAACTCGAGTCGCCAACAGATGGCCGGTGCGATGCAGACAATGGCCACCATAACCCAACGGAAGTTGCAGCCAAGGACAATGGGCAGAGTCCTTCGGCACGCAATCTTATCGCCTTCGACTCCCCGCGTATTTTGCACGCTCGCGACGATGCCGAACACCCCGCTGAGCAGGAGCGCACCCATAGCCACGCATACGGTGATCCGCGCGACGAGGCCTCACGCGGCCTAGGCACAGCGACAATTCGAACAGCCAGGTAAAGGTGGACGTAATCGACCCTCGAACTCCATAATCTGCGAATAATGGTCTAGACAATAGAACTTAAAATATACAAGTTGGATTATGTTGAACTGGCCTTTCGGCAAACTCTGTGCCCCATCACGACACCAGTCGGCGCGACAGCGGGCGGCCATACTATAGCGTCACGCGGGACATCCTCTCTTGCCTCTTCGCCACCATACCGCTCCAAGCTCGTATTCCCCCCAGGAAATCCCGTCGCGTGGTCGAGGCTGGGACTACGTCCGCAGAAGGCGTCTCTGATGCTGCTCAACTCGCCACAGCACTGCACCCAGATAACCAATCATTGAACTCGAACCCTGGGCTAAGGCTGGTCCAGCTGCCCGCTGAGCTCTTCGACGCGATAAGCGCCACGGCCTCAATTCTTACTCAAATGACATGAAACTGGATGCATTAGACTCGCATCAACGAGGCGCTTCTGGCGGTACCAAAACCGAGCCCTAATATGGAGTTTCAACTTCCACCGATCCTGCGACTGAGCTCGGCAAGCGCAGTTTTGCTGCAACTTCGCGGGCATTTCTTGGCTTCAGTTCAAAGTCAAATATTACATCAAATATTACAATTCAAACTGGGTCGGGGAGTCATCAATCGAGGCCCTGGCCCTATGTAATTTTCATTTTTGCACCTACTTCAACCGTCGCAGGGTGCCGATCACGGTAACATCCACCAGAGGGAAGGTTGCATTACTCTTACTCGGGTCGTTGCCCCAGAAGAGGAAGCACGGAGTTAGTCGGGCCTGTCCCGGCTTTTGACAGCCTTGTTCGCTCCAGCGCAGCTCCGCCCTGTCTCGGACCCGCCGCCTCCGTCGGGTCAGTTAGACCATCGTACCCAGCCCCTTAGTGCTCATCCTCAGGTGTGACACTGCAGGACAATGCCCGCTTCTTTTTTAAGGTCGCCGCCCTTGTATCCACGTTTCAAATCTTCTGATCCTCTGTGGGAGTGTCAACTGGAGCTCTTTGCAAGTCAACGGTAACTCCTCCCATGTCGTTCATACTGCCGCGGATGTTTAGCCTACATCGTGTATTCTCTAAGAGGGTAATAAATATGTTTTCCTCCACCCAGGGAGCACCGGTCACGTGAGGGTTATGCTCGGGAAGTCACTACGCGCATCCTCATTTCATCTGGGTCGAATGACCCAGTTCCATGTGTACTGAGCCATACTACGTGTACGATCTTCTCTACTCATCCTAATCATTATAAAGCGGGTAAGGCCGACGAGCGGCACGGCCCGCTACCCGATCTGCTCCTAATTACTGCGCTTAGAATATGTACTCGAAGTTCACCTTTCATCACAGACATCTGCTAGCATTGCCAGATTCGGGGACATGGTATTCGGCTCGCGCGAGTCAGAGGGTTCTGTACGCTGTCCGGATACAATATGCTTTGTTATTTCGGTACAAATCTGCTCCATCATGACTTTCCATAGTATATTGATCTGGTACAAAGCTGTAAGAGAAAGTAGCCCAAATCGGCAATGACTTTCAAAGGGATCAAAGAAATTAGCTACAAATGTAGATGACCGGTGTTTTGTATCACAAGGTGATATCATATTCAACACTTTCCCAACAGAGCAAGTACTTATCTTAATCTAAAAGCAGACATTGCGACAGGCTGTGATATGGTCAAGGCGGCCACCATATGTGCGAGATTTTCAGTTAAAATTTGATTGTGATCAGCGTGGAGAATAATCTCAAGAATAGCTTGGAGAGATATCCGCAGGAGAAGAAATCCTGGACTAGTATACAACGACATGTTGCATGCTGCAGCGGCTATCAGTGCAGCTGAGGACTTGAAGAAGCATCGGCGGCGTAGTCGGGGCAAGTGCCTGAAATAAGATGGAGCAGAGCCCGGTGGCATTCGGTTAAATTTATATCATTATGGGGAACAGCATGCAGTTCGAGAGCAATTTTTGTCGTGGATAGATCACCGTGGAAAATAGTATGCGTAAACGCGTAGAATGGTTTCCAAGAGAAATATCTCGCAAAATGTTAATTGAGATTGTAGAAGGATGAGATGGAACAGTAATTCGAGAGGATGAGGCTACGGAGAAGTTTGGGACACTGTCTGATTCAAGGTGAGTAAGGGAATGGAATATGAAAGATAATAGATGTGTACCAATGATTCTGGCGAAAAGTGGCGGATAATATCCATCGACCGATGAGTCACGGAATCTGAGGAGTATCAGGGACTGACTGAATGATAAGAAGAGTGTACGGCCTGGAGAAATAAAGGATATACCTGACATTCCCAAATGCAGCGAAGGATATGTATCAACATCCATTTAAGGATGGGCCACGAAGGGCTGGACAGGGGCTAAAAACGAATACAAACAGGATGTTGCACCACAAAACTGAATAAGTATACCTTGTTGTGGTCGCCGACAGCCAAGTAAACCGGATAAGAGAAGAAAAAACAAGTTGGGAGTGCCTCGCGACAAATTAGAAGCCACTTACGCCCCAAGATCAAGTCGAATGGGAGGGAAGACACATGAAACAACTCCGCATGTAGGGAACAGACAGTGATATGGTAAATTGAGGAAGGGACCAGATAGGGAGACACATAATACTTGAGAGGACGGAGACCAGATGCCAGAACCAGTCCAGAGAAGAGAGTCTTTTCAAAATCACGGCTGAAAGTGGTAGATAGCAGCACAATGTAGAGGGTAGCGGAAGGGGGCATGGTGGACGAAGAGAAAGAGGCTGGACGTCAAGTGGACGTTGAAAGAGTCACATCGAAACTTCTGGAAACATCTCATAGCAACGCGCCCGCTTACGCACCAATAATGACCAAGCAGAATACCTTATATGGGAAAAATGTGATGGCTCTGCAATCCTGAAAAATCAGGCGCTATAAGACCCGTACCTAAAGGTAGCGGGAATTTCTGAACCACGATCCAGGCCAAGGTTGCAAGGTCTGCCCCTACTAGTACAGCGACCTCGATTCTGCATGTGTACGTATTACTGCTGGGCGTCCTTGGTGAAGGCCAAAATTTGAAAGTTCGCCGTCCTAGCGGTGGCACCCGCCAAGTCAATGAATGAGCGGAATAAAATAATAATAGAATAATAGATTGAGCGGAACAAGACAAGCGGTCACACTACCAAAATGGGATACTAGACTTCGAGGACTGGGCGCAACTCTGAGCAACTACTGGCAAACTGGGCCAATGTTTGAATCGGCCATCAGAACCACACAAAGCTCCGCATCACCCGCACCAGCTGTCTGCGGACCGTCGGACTAGCTGTCCGACTAAGATCTGCGCCTTCTGCTTCTAGGTGAGTAAGAGTAATGCAACGTCTTCCCACATCCACCATATTTGTCAGTGTGCCCTTGCCGAGCCTGGCTGCAAAATTGGCCAAAATTGAAGATGAGAATTGCAGCTTGAGGTGAGTACTGCTATTAAAGTGATTCTAATGCACATAATTTTGTGTGATTTGGGTAAGAATTGAGCCCGCAGCGGGCTGGCGTAGTTGGCACATTAAAGTTGTTCTTCTTATTTTTTTTTTGGCTGGACTGTCATCAATTGTGCAAACAGCTGTAAAGGGTGAGGCCCAAAAATCACTATCAATATTCGCACACTGGCAGCAGAACCGCAGAGCCAGCGTTATCTTCGAATTGAAACTGATATGAGTCAAGGAGATGACCTTAATTCCCTTAGTATGCCTACTTGCCTGTTGAATAGTGCATAACTGCACTTGAGGAATATACATCCATCCTGCGGGACGATCCAAGGGGCGGTTAGAGCCTTTCTTCCCTGTCTGCACTGGCACGGAATGGTTGAACCACGCATCAAAGACGGGGGTGACCCTCGCCTGCCTGGGATGAGCGGGCAAGCGGGTGGAGCAGCTGGAGCGGTGGCTCCGAAGCCAGCAATATTGCTGCATATCAACTCGACGATCGAAGGGCCGTACACTGATCAGCACTCAACCCTGGATGTAGCTCATTACGGAATTTCATTACCGCTGTTATCATTAGTGTAAGCCGGCGTGAGGCAAATATCCACGACCACGCGCAGAACCAAGTGCCAGAGACAAAAATCTATTCATTCCCTCACCCCGACGCATCGAACTCCCTGCACTTATAACTCACTCAACACCCTGCGTCCCTGCCGTGATGTACTGAGTGTCGAATCTCTCTCATGGAACTCCGAGTGGTCCGATGCCCGCGAGACGCTGAGGGTATTTATACCATACCACGACTCCGCCTCAGTAATGAAGTAATACAGGTTGCATTGAGATGCCCGAGATGCCCGAAATTGAACATCTCTGATACATGCTAATATGAAGATGAGGGCCAGCAATACAGGTAGTACTACCGGCTCGACGGCCCAAGCACTGGATGGTGTCAGTATAGTGAATTACTTACAGTAAGCGGACCTTACAGACCAGTAGTCTGTTCGCAAAATTAAGTGCCCGAAGGACCCTATAACAGCCCTTCCGTCTTTTACAATACGACAGATTTAGCTTAGATGCCCGAGATGCCCGAGGTCGAATGAATACTCATGTTTAACATTTATCTGAGGGAAATTCATCATAAGCGAGGCACGAGCTTAGCGTGTGTTGGAGCTAGGAGGGAAGCAAACCTGAGCACAGCCCCGCTCGACGCTGCTCGGTGCTCTATTGCTAAGCATTCGGCATGCATTCGTCGATTTGATCCACTACATTTATTAATTACCCGGAGGATGGAAACGTGCTTGCCAATCGTTCCATTTCCATTTTCTCCACTGAGCTTCGAAGTAATTGACATCTAACGAACTAGCTCGACACCCCTTCAAATGATGTTCAAAGCGAACGATTAATTCAATTGGAGGTTCTGAGAATGTCTGCAAACGTGAATTGAATCAGGGTGATTGACTTTGTAAAAGTCTCGTTAGAAATTCACCTTGAGCCATTGTACAATGTGATGAAAGTCTTCAGCTCGCCAGTATCCGATGTTACCATTCTCGGTCAAAGCAAGGTCCAGGTCACGTAGATCCCATAGCAGGTCAGGGCACGGTGGACATAATCTCACTTGGCGAACCCATGCCTGTTGTGTGGTCCAACTAAAATGGGATTAGTCGCCACAAGCAGCCGTATAAAGGGACGCTCACTACAACTGCAGGTCCATGGGGACTTCTCCAGTCTCAATTCTCTTAACGAGGCGCAGGAATCCTCGAGCCATGTCCAATCGTACGGGGGTGAGGTCCGATACAAAGGTGGAAATCAACAATTGGGCAAGACTGTCTTTGTCCTCCCTATTAGGGTGCGCAAAGAACAGATAGCTGTTCTCAGTTCATCCCATGAGAGCTCCAACAGTAGGTGCATGGCCTTTATCGGGTATTGAATAGTAAGAGTGCCTCCAGAAACATATGTGAGGGATTGGTACGCATGGAGAATGCGTAAAATTTGTGGAGAGAGATTGATAGATGGCAATTGAACCGATGGCCTGCAGGTTGCAAGTACAGTTCGACTCCAAACTTCATCGCATAACAGCATGAATTCGCAGTCGCGCCAGAATTGGATCAAATCATCGGGCGGGGGGTTCATTTTCTGTGAGAAGTATGGAGGTGTGATCAGAAACGAATTGAGGTACCTGCCTGCAACCATCGAACCACTCCACCAGCCATACCGGATGTTACCACCGAATGACGAAGCAGATGACCGGGATTAATTAGACGAACCAGAGACACAAGATCCGTGGACGGAAGAAGGGAGGTAATATAGTCGATGGCTTTGACCCACGTCAGCTCCCTATGAATAAGGAGTGATTAAGAATTAATAGAATGGAATGGCGAGAATAAATGTACAAGGCGAGAATATTTCTCCTCGATAGTCCTTCGGAAGAAAATACTTTCAGGATACAGCGGGCCAAGTCCGTGCGGTGACCAAGATCACCAACGCAGAATAGGCCTGATCTTGCGGGGTTCCGAAGGAAATCGCGGAATGACTCATGATGGAGGGTTAAATAGTTAGGATCGCCTGCAGGTACGCATATCACAGATTGCAAGCCACGCAAAGCCAAGCGAACATCGCCAGGCTGTAGCTTAAGGAGTTCCTCAATCGATTGAACATACAGATTGAACGACGAAGCAACAATGGTGAGAATTCTGAGTAGTCGAGGCTGGGCGGTGGGGGGGACACCAGAAAGAATTTCAGTGTAAAGGTGATCCAAGGCACCAAACGGCGACTCGGACTTGGAAGCTGGCACCGTAATATCCAGAACTGCCGCAAGACGCTCCGTCGGACGAAAGTTTTTATCGTCAACGAATTTGATGACGGTCGATGCGTAGATGAAATATCCTGACGATTTCTCGACCAGGGTGTCAACGACGTCACGAGAAGGCCATGGGGTGGGAATTGTCGCCATCGTTTCACGATGTTCTCGATGAATTCGCGTGAATTCATCCTGCAGAAATCTATGAACATCCTCGAATGCCTGGCAGATATTCAAGGGACGGTGGAACTGGTCCAACACTCCCTCGAATATCTCCCGAATCTGAGGCTCGGGTCTGCTGGCAATGAAAAATCGAAGGGGAGACGGTTTCCCGTTGAGCGCGAAAGCGAACGACCGTAAAATTTCCTGCTGAATCTTGTCGCCTTCGCATTCATCTAAGCCATCGACGACAATGACAACGGGGCGAGGTAGGACAACCCGTTGGCACGGCTCTACGATTAATTTCTGTAGTTGGGTCGAAAGACCTCTGTCGATGATCGACGGGTCGGCTTCGATTCTCTCAGAGATGCTGCGCTTTAGTTCGGGGAGGAGAAGGGCAAGTTGATAGGCGATGGTGGGAATTAGCTTCTTGGCATTTCCTCGAGATGCGTGTCCGCGTTTGAAGAAGAAACTGCCCCCGAGGCGACCGTCCTTTTCCAGGTCTTGGCAAAAGGACTGCGCGACGGCTGATTTGCCGGACCCAGCGGGTCCGTGGAGCCAAAGAACATTGCTCTCGACGCCACTCTGGGACGACCATGTCCATAGATCATCGAGCATTTCCACGCGAGTTTCAGGGTGACATTGCGACTGGGGGTATCGTTCGGCGGCGTCATGGAAAGCCTCGCCGGCAATGGCCCGGTGTAAGATGTGTAAGCCTTGGAGATTTATCATTAAATGAGTGCTGCATGGGCTACCAAGCCATACTCACCGCTTTCCCCATGGCGTTCAATGTGGTTTACATTCCCACCAATGAAAGTCCCTCCACGAATCCTGGTGTGGGGTCCGTGTGGCGCGCGATCCCATGGATAGGCAGAAACAGCGTTTACGTCGTTAATGGCCTGCGATCGTAAAGTAGTTTCCTCGGGAGAAGGGTCCTGGGGAGAAGGGCCCTGGAAGGTGCTTAAAGTGCTTCCTGAATGGCGTAACGAATACTGGCTGGCCATATTCATCGAGCCGGATGTAGGGGAGCGGCGCTCAGCGTTGGGTTGACGATCTACGAGTTGTGTGAGCATGTGTATAAATGGAACTAGAACAACCTCAATACACACCATACGGTAAGATCCTCGCAGACCGTCCGCGACGATTAGTCCGATCTGCTCCTAACAACTGGGGATCACCCCCTCGAGATTCAAATTGAAGTGTCCGAGGCTCGGCGTGATCCTGGACGGCAAGTGCATTGTTCTGGATATTCAGATCGCCAGAAACGTCGTAAAAACTTCCCCCAGTGATATGCACACCAGAGACCGAGGAGAAGAGGGGCATTACGTCGGGAAGGAGGAGGACAAGGAAAGCTGTATTGGCGGTGACCCAGGCGGTGCACCTGATGTCGGAGTTGAATATTTGAAGTCCGGTTTTCCCACGGTTGTTTCGCATTCTCAACAGACTGACTTCGACATTCCTTCAGTGCTCTGACTTAAAAAGTGCGAGAATGAGCACAGAGGGATGACCATAGTCATGGTTAAAACTAGAGAATCATTACGGGGACTACTGTATTAAAGTATTATGTAAGGCATAAGCAATTATGAGAAGGTTGGTAAAGACGTCCTAACCAAAACACGGGCCAGCTTCGCTCATGCGAAAAGCATTGGCACAGCAATGAAGCCACCATATATGTCAAGATCTGAAGTGACACATCAGCACAGACCTCTTGAAGGCATTATCGAAGGCGCTTACCATGTTTGTTTTGTGGTCGTATCTTTTCGAGCCGCCCCAATAGACGCGATACGCCATGTACAACATGGATAAAGTCAAAACGCTCCGCAGTATCCTACGAGCCAATGTGAGACCCGTAGGAACTCGAGTTGCCAACAGATGGCCGGTGCGATGCAGATAAGTAATGGTCACCATAACCCAACGGAAGTTGCAGCCAAGGACAATAGGCAGAGTCCCTCGGCACGCAATCTTATCGCCTTCGACTTCCCGCATATCTTCCACGGTCGCGACGATGCCGAACACCCCGCTGAGCAGGAACGCACCCATAGCTACGCATACAGTGATCCGTACGACGAGGCCCCATGCGGCCTAGGCACAGCGACAATTCGAACAGCCAGGTAATAATAGACCTGATAGACCCTCCATAATCTGCGGATAATGGTCTAGACAATAAAATTTTAAATATACAAGTTGGATTTTGAACTTTCCTTTCGGCAAACTCTGCGCCCCATCACGACATCAGTCGCCGCGACAGCGGGCGGCCATTTATATCGTCACGCGGACATCCTCTCTTGCCTCTTCGCCACAATACCATTCCAAGCTCGGATGCCTCCCAGGAAATCCCGCCGTTTGGTCGAGGCTGAGACTGCGTCCGCAGAAGGCGTATCTGATGCTGCTCAACTCACCACAATAACGCACTCACAAAACCTACCAAACCCGAATCCTGGGCTCAGGCTGATCCAGCTGCCCTCCGAGCTCTTCGACGCGATAATCGAGAATTATGCGACGCTGCCAACTACATATTACCACGACACCGCCGATATCCTAGAAGCGAAGCACTACGAGCGCATCGATGCGCTTACCGCGTTGTCGCAGACCTGTAGAGCCCTTCGGGAGATCACGTTGCCCCGCCTGTGGGCGCGGCTCGACATTTGTCGGGTTCCATCACGCGCGCGGCTGACATGGTTCAAGTACACCATGCTGGCGCTTGAGCGCAAGTCGAACGGGATCGCGGCGTCGCCCGTCCGTAACCACGTTCGGTGAGGATTTGATTTACCCTTCAACGCTCGGGGGAAATGATAGCTAATGCATCTCCCTTATATAGAACTCTGACCCTGCTGTTCAGCAAAAGTAATGCCGACGCTGCACTCGCGGCGCTCTGGAGTATGTTGCCTAAGCTCCCCAATCTCCGCACGATCCACGTTCTTCATTGCAAGACGCCTGGTTTCGCCAACTCACTCGCGGACGTGAAGCTGCAGCTACCCAACGTAACGACACTTTTCCTCCCAAGCGAGGCGAGCGTCCTACAGCGTATATGCCCCAACGCGACGCATGTCCGCTGCGTAGGAGGCTCTGGATCATCCCTGGTCTCCGTGCTGACGACCAAGACTGAGGCTTTCGATGGCATGGTGGACTGGACGGACCTGAAGCTTGTTGGCCGTGAGTACAATATTTTTTTCAATTCCCCATGTACATGCCCTGATTCTCCAGAACGGCAGGTCTCGTGAAGAAAGCACCCAACCTTCGCACGCTCGAGCTCAGGCGCCCCGTTCACTCGGGCCCGGGGATCGAGTCGCAGAGCACGGCACCGGCCGAATGGGCGCAGGTCATCCCGAAGCTCGCGGCCCTTAAAAATCTCACGGAACTAATCCTGACCTTCCCCGCGGTGAAGGAAAACCCGAGTGACCCAACGTCAGTCACGGCTGCGCGCACACTCCTCCGCGCAGGTGCAAGAAACGGTGGAGAGGAAGCTCGTGGTGCGGCGCGTGATTGCGCCGCATTATACGAACAGGTATGAAATGGACTTTCTGCATAGCTCAAAAACCGAAGTGTTCGAATAGCCTGCGGTTTGATGCTAATAAATTCGGTGTTAATTCGTCTGCTCTACTCGTAGTACTAGTAGTTCGTGTCGCAACGGTCTATATTTAACTGTCTGTAGGCCGTCACGGATTTTTTTCCCCGCGGTGACCTGGCTCGTGTATTATTTTTTCCGCTCTTGCTCTCCCCGTGCGTGCTCTCGAGGCATTCCTGGTGTAAAGACTTCAATTTTCAACATGCCTCAAACATGCCTTTCGGCAAACTGCGCCATCACGGCATCAGTCAACACGACAACCGGCGGCCATATAATAATAATATAACGTCACAGTCACCGGGCGTGACTCCAGCACTCCATCTCTAGCTCCTATGCCTCCCAGGAAATCCCGCCGGTTGGTGGAGGCTGAGGGTGCAGCCTCAGGGAACTCTTCAGACGCCGCTCAACTCGTCCCAATGCCGCGTTCAAAAAACGAACCAGACCGGAATGCCGGGCTAAGGCTGGTCCAGCTGCCTCCTGAGCTCTTCGACGCGATAATCGAGAACTATGCGACGCTGCCAACAACCTTTTACTACGATACCGCCGATATCCCACTCCTAAAGTACTACGAGCGCACCGACGCGCTTACCGCGCTGTCGCAGACCTGTAGCTCACTGAGGGACATCACACTACCTCGGCTGTGGGAGCGGCTCGATATTTGTCGAGTCCCGGAGAAGGCCCATTCGACGTGGTACAAATACACAATGCTGGCGCTTGAGCGAAAGGCAAATGGAATCGCGGTCTCGCCTGTGAGGCACCATGTTCGGTGAGGATTTCCCTTCAACGGTCAGGAGAAACATCTAATGCGCCATAGGACCCTGACCCTGCTTTTTAGCAAAAGCAAACCCGATGCTGCGCTCGCTGCCCTGTGGAACATGCTCCCCAAGCTCCCGAACCTGCGCATGATCCACGTCATCAACTGCAAGACGCCCGGCTTCGCCAAGTCGCTGGCAGACGTGAAGCTGGAGCTACCCAACGTAACGACGCTCTTCCTCCCAAACGAGGCGAGCGTCCTGCAGCGTATTTGTCCCAACGCGACGCACGTCCGCTGTGTGGGAGGCTCTGGTTCGTCGCTGGTCTCCGCACTGACGCCCAAGACGGAGGTCTTCGACGGTATGGTGGACTGGACGGACACGAAGCTCGTCGACCGTGAGTCTGATTTTCTTTTCAATTCCGTCATTTATATGCCCTAACTTCTCGCACGCCAGGTCTTGCGAAGAAAGCGCCAAACCTGCGTACGCTTGAGCTCAGGCGCCCCGTTAATAATGGTCTGGGGATTGAGTCGCAGAACACGGCGCCCGCCGAATGGGCGCAGGCCATCCCGAAGCTTGCGCCCCTTAAAAAGCTTACAGAGCTCATCCTGACTTTCCCTGCGGCAGACGAGAAACCAAATGACGCAGTATCGGTCACGGCCGCGCGCACACTCCTCCGCGCTGGCACAGGAGTGACGGAGCGAAAGCTCGTTGTGCGGCGCGTGATCGCGCCGCATTACACGCACGGGGCCATTGAGACGGACCTTCTGCATAGCTCGAACACCGAACTTTTCGAGTAGCCTGCGCTTTGGTGCAAATAAATTCGCTTGCTGCGATTGACATCAAGGCGTCCCATGGGCGGAAGATTTACCTGTCTGGTGAATTGTTCGCAATATTATTTTTTATTATAATTGCTCTCCTCTTGTGCGGTACGCGCTTTTTCTTTCGTGTTTCAAACTTTGCTGAGTGGGATGCCTCTTTTGTCTTTTGTTGGGATACGTGTCCTTGTGCCTGGTCGTCCCGATGGTCTCGGAGGCTCGGTGATCGCTAAGCCTGATTGCCAGATCTCGCACAACTCGGAATCGCGGACTCGGAGCTCATACTAGATGCATCGGCTCGGGCCTCTCTCTGGAAAATGTGCACGGATGCGACGCGACTATGAGGGCCCAAATCTCCGCGTCGGCGCAAACTCCGATATTCAAGTAGCATGTGAGTGTAGTTAGGGACTCAAACGCTTGTTCCACGAATGGTCGTCGATACAAGGACGCCTCTTGCGTATAGTACGGATCGCGTGGGCAACCCCGCTCTGTCCCGCCAGTTGAATTATTTCCTCGGCTCTGGTAAGACGCGCTCTCCTTCCCCAATATAAATTCGCTGAATCGGGCGCATCTTTTGTCCAGCTCAGTGATTGCCGATGATAGAAAATTACACCGCTTTAATATTACGACAACGAGTTGAAGCCGCTTTCTCCACGTAGGTCAGGGTCACTCCGCCTGAGGAACGATGTACCTGCTTCGGATCCTCGCCGCTACAAGCCATGTAATTTCTTTAATTTCAACACTTTTTGAGTTGAATTCGAGGAGTCATCGTCAAACGCACATGGCACTACTCAATCCTACTCGCGCTGCGGTTCCAGATCTCCATGTTCGGAATGATGTGGCATGAATAATCCGCATCGCACTGAACATCGGTGTACACTCCGGATCGAGGAAAACTGCGATTCGGACACGGCATTTAAATCTGGAGGCGTTTGATTATGTACAGATGTTGGCGTTTCGTGGATGGCGGTCGTATCGGGATCACAGCGCCCATGGAAGATCCCACGGGCCGTGGTCCGAGTACCATGGTCCGAGTACACCAGAGGTGTATGTAGGAAGCGAAAAAGTTGGGCTGACGGAATTAACACAGCTCCTCGGAAGTTGAACCAAAAAGTCTGAGACCCATTAAGTGCATCAAAGGCAAACGGAAGTGAATCATTGATTATAATTGACCATAGTAGTGCTAAGCGAGCCACGCGAGTATGCGTCGCTCGGTACGCGTGGTCAAACTTGTCCGTGTCGTCAAATTTTCAAAGATGCGCATATATCAACCAGAGAAAGAAAACAAGCCTAGAGTGACCAAAGTGATGCTCAGCTTTTATACCCATGAACTTTGGTTGAACTGTATATACACGATTTGTGAAGGCACAGTTCCAGGTGGGGTAAGATCTTGCGGCTCACCTGCCTCCTCTGACAGGCAGATCGCCCATTGACGGCCTTCCATTCAATTGGAGCCTATCGCCATTAGACCTTTGTGGATCATTATCCTGTCAGTGCGAAGCGAGCCACGCGAGTTGACCTCGGCACGCGCATGGCCAACCTTGTCTATGCCCTAATTTCAAAAGATGCGCATTTGTCATATCAACCAAAGACCGACATAGCGCTCGGTCATTCTTTATAAATCGGAACTGGTTAAATCCAACCATCCCAAGTCTGCCCACACTCAATCGCAGCACCTTCGTCCCAGCAATGACATCTCTTACCAAAGAATCTCGCGGTCATCGACGCTGCCGAATTGCATGCTCCAACTGCCGGAGACGGAAGATAAAGGTATTAATTTCGTTCTGACTTTAACGATTGAAGGCTCACAATAATCTGCAGTGCATTTCTGACGACGATCATCCGCGTTCTCCATGCAAACGATGCTTACAACACGGCTGTCCCTGCGAATATGTTTCCGTCTCCGAGGAAGAATTGTCATCCCCCGAACCCACAACGCCTGAAAACGGAGCAAAATGGCTTCCACCACTTGGTCCCGAATCGTACGGGCGGCCGCAGAAGCAGGATGCCATTCCAACCACGCCCCAACCCAAGATATTTGACGGGTACGCGCCAGCGGAAAGCATGTACTTGCCCGACCCCCAGTCTCCTGCTTCCTTTTACACCCTCAGTTACCCCCAGAACCCGAGTTATCCCAGTTCATACACTTACGGCGACGCCTCCTTTGATGTCTGGGATCAAGCCCGTGGGCCGTGCTATCCTTCAGTGAACATTCCACTGGCACATTATCAACCTGTGGGAGATGTTTACTATGGACAATTTCCGGGGCCAGCCAACACCGTATACCCATGGATGCGGTAAGTGCCGATAAATCTAAATCGTTGGAATTATGTTGAGCATGGAGTAGTTGAACAACATCGCGTCCCTGTGGGTGATTCAGCCCGTAGCTATTGTCCTACTTTACATGCTACACTCAGACTCGGGCATATCCATCAGTCATACTCTTGATCACATTCTTTACTTCATTCCAGCCCGACGCTGAACTTATATTGCTAGCCACATTGTTATATCTCACACTTTGCTTCTTACCTGTCCCATCGAGAGAGCTCAGGTCAGGCTTGTATTTCGTATTTTTGAAATGTTAAATATCTTTCCTACTAGAATAGCTGCAGGGTGAAATGTTACTTTTGAGTCAGGTTCGCTGGACCACTAGCATATACAAAGCATATATATATATCTGGGCACGGGAGATTACTCACAATTCACGAGAAGGGTTTTGTCCGATGCTCTCTTGTGGACCTAGTCTCCTGTAGTTATATTCCACAAATTTTATGACAGTCGATAAAACTCTGAATCGAATGATCGAATTCAACCTAGATTACCAAAAGCGGCAGGCTGTTGGCATGTGGCTGTGCCGCGCTGCTTTTTTTTTCGAACTGTCTTCTCATCCTCCTCGTCCCGTACGCAATCATAGTTTATCACACCATGATTTATGGTTATGTGATCTTGGTGTATCGATAATTTATTTTGTCGGTGTTGGGCGGTACCCTGCTCTGAGTCACTGACAGTTGCAACTGAGGGATTGGATAGTCTCTCTTGACAGACTCCCTGGCTTGTTCCTCGTTCTGAAGGGAATGGACGAAACTGAAGCACGTTGATTAGTCGATATATAAGTCCTGCCGGCAGTGTGATTGGGATCCTAGTTGTTGTTTTTTTGTCAAAAAAAAAAGAGTTCCTGGGTTCTGAATATCGACATGATCAGTGGTCGACTCATCACCGGATTGGTCGCAGTGGCGTTCGATGGACATCATCTTCTCCCGCAACCCGGACGACGGAACTCACGTCGTCTAAATATGGGAGCCAATAGATGGTGTTTCTCCCATGGCAAAAGCCTTACTATAAGACGTGCATCATACATTCATGTCCCGTTCACAATGTCATTAGGATCCTTCATGTTTCTTCTACTCGTTTATTTTCTGTGCGGCGTTCTGAATATGGGCATGATCACAGTGGATCGACTCATTGAAGGTTCGCTCGCAGCGGCATTCGTAGACCATCACATCTCGATCTTCTCCCGCAGCTCGTACGTGTATATCCCCGTAGCTAAAAATGAGAGCCAATAGATGGTCTTTTTCCCATGCAAATACCTTACTCTGAGGCGTGCATCATACATTCATGCCCCGCTCACGATGTCATTAGGATCCTTCATGTTTCTTCTACTCGTTTACTTTCTGTGCGGCGTTCTGAATATGGGCATGATCACAGTGGATCGACTCATTGAAGGATCGCTCGCAGCGGCATTCGTAGACCATCACATCTCGATCTTCTCCCGCAGCTCGGAGTACGTGTATACGGGACTCCCATTGCTAAAAATGAGAGCCAATAGATGGTCTTTTTCCCATGACAGATGGCTTAATATAAGGTGTGCACCTTCCATCCCTGAACCCCACCCCCAAGATGCCCCCACAGCCCGCCGTCACCAACTTTAGTCGTTTGGACAGCGTCATAATATGTTTGACCGCCGCCATAGCGATCTTGGATGAACTATCAGACGCAGTTCGCACACCTTTCTTGCAGGCAATATCAAATACCACCATGTCACTAGTTGATGCAGTCAAGGTGATTCACCCACTCACAGTGGTGTCCTGATCATACAGTGACTCAATGTCTCATGGTTGGTAGAACGTCAAGAGAAACAAAGCTGAATGCACCGAGTTAATGGAGCAGATCCATTCAATCCTATACACCATTGTTGACCTTCACATCAACTCCAAAACTGGGGGTGATCTGCCCCTGCCAACACTGAATCATCTTGGGAAATTCACAGAGTATGTTCTGTTTGCTTTGGTCACTGCAAATGGGTCTTGACGATATTCATGTGAAGAACACTTCACCAAATTCATGTGTTTGTTGAAGCCCAACAGACTGGGAATAGGTTCACACAGTTTTTCCGCCAGGCTGAGATGAGCCAACTTCTAAAGGACTGCAAAATGGGGTTGCAATATGCTCTGGATGTACTCAAAGTAGGAATCTGATTTGCCATCATCTGGAGGCTTATTTATGAATCTGAACTAGGTTGACACTGGAGTCAGTGCTATCTTCAACATGAAGGACATGCAAAAGATTGCACAGAAGAAACATATTGAATTGCTGGAATTCATAGCAACAATTTCAGATGGAACCATGTCCGATAGAGGATCATCGGTATATAATCTTTAGGTTATGCACAACTTGCACTAACTGTATGCATGCACAGTTTATGAGAGATATCCCTTCCTCGCAAAACAGGTGAGGCCTAAGATCCATGTTCTGATATTGTCCTAACTGTTTATTCAAGCTCCAACTCACTTTCCCTACTTCCAGCTGAACCAAAAATCTTCCATGGTCGTCACTCAGAACTTCAAGATGTTGTCAAAGCCTTGGGACAGGAATCTGCGAGGATTTCAATTTTAGGAGCTGGTGGGATTGGCAAAACAAGCCTAGCAAGAGCTGCACTTCACCACCCAGAAATCATTTCCAGATATGATCATCGCTTATTCATTGGCTGCGAGTCTGCTGCAACCAGTGTTGAACTTGCATCAATTATTGCTTCTCATGTGGGACTAAACCCGAAGAAAGATCTTGCTGGTTCAGTTGTTCATTATTTTTCAACCAGCCCACCCTGTCTTTTGATCTTGGATAATCTGGAAACCCCGTGGGAGCCCTTGGAATCACGAGGTTCCCTTGAAGAATTCCTGTCCCTTCTCACAGAGGTTTCACATTTGGCATTAATTGTAAGTATGAATCAATTCTATCAATGTGTACCTTGATTGACACACCAAAAGATTACAATGCGTGGAGCAGAACGGCCTGCGAAGATTCGATGGACTCATCCCTTTCTCCCGCCTCTGAAGCCATTGGCATATGAGGCAGCCCGGCAAACATTTTTTGACATTGCAGACGACTTCCACAACAGTAATAATGTTGATGAACTGCTACTGTTGACCGACAATGTGCCATTGGCAGTTAATCTTGTTGCCCATCTGGTTGACTATGAAGGCTGTGAAAGTGTGTTGGCTCGATGGAAGACAGAAAAGACATCTATGCTATCTCAGGGCTATGATAGACGTTCCAGTCTAGCTATTTCCATCACAGTGTCACTCTCAAGTCCGAGAATGACATCCTCACCTGCAGCTAAAGAGTTGTTGAGCTTGCTTTCAATTCTTCCCGACGGGCTCTCAGATGTCGAGCTGCTTCAAAGTGATCTTCCAATTAGGAATATACTCAAGTGCAAAGCTGCATTGCTCCGTACCTCCCTTGCATACAATGATGACAGGAACCAGCTCAAAACACTGGCACCTATTCGGGAATATATTAAGCATATCAATCCTCCTTCCCCACTGATTATTCAACCACTTCGCACATACTTCCATGAGCTCATTGGCTTTGCCAAGACATATCATGGGCAAATCTCTGGTGTACAGGCAGCCGGGCGGATAATATTGAACCTTGCAAATGTCCAGAATGTTCTTCTGCTAGGGTTGCAGCGACATGATCAGGACCTAGATAACACGATCCAATCAGTCATTTATCTGAACCGACTCTGTTTCCTCAGAGGCCATGGCTGTACTCCTTTGATGAAAAATGTGGCGACATTCTTGCCTCTTACAAATAATTCAAAGTTGGAAATACTTTTTACCACTGAAATCTTCCAGTCCTGGAGCCAGCAGCCTGTTTCGAACCCAGAAGACATGATTGCTAAAGCACTGAGACTGTTTTGTGATGTGGATGATCCACACCTTGAATGTGAGCTCGATACATTATTTGTGATGTCTTGCCTCACTCACTCTAACTAGCTAGATTTTACCTTTATGTGGGGAATTATCATTTGGATCATTCCGACGATATTCCCAGGGCTATGCATTGTTTCGAAAAGGCACTGTCTCTGTCAAAAGCATCCGCAAACATAGGACAGCAGTGTGTAGCCCTGCTACAAATTGGATGGATCAAGTGGAGGGCTGGCAATTACTTCGCAACCCAACTGCATGCTATTGAAGCGCAGAAAATTGCCAAATTATCACCAGATTTGTTCCTGACTGCCAGTGCGGTGCGGCTGGAAGCTCTCGCCTCTACCGCACTCGGGGACTACAAACGCAGTCTCCGTCTTTATCACCGAGCACGAGAACTTCTGGGCCTATGTGGAATGCGCGGAAATGTGTCCGATCATTTGCTCATGAACCACGAAGCACAGGTGCACATACTGAAATCCGAATATGCTGAAGCACACAGCATCCACGCCCGCCTCGTTCGTGATACCTCCGTTGATCGAGACGCCACCAGACATGCTCATGCATTGATCAACGTTGCTGAACTTGACGTCATGATCAACGCCGACACCGAGGTCGTGCTCGAAAACTTGAACAAAGCGAGAATTATATTCACGAGCACGGAATATCCTACTGGGTTGATATTCTGCGACAAAATTCTCGCAGATTTGTATCTTCGTGATGGGAACATTCAAGGTGCAAAAGAACTATTCTCACGATGCTTTCAACGATCATGGGGCAGTCATGGGGAAAACGTGTCCTACTGCCTCGAGCGGCTCGGTGATATAAGTCGATGGGGCTTGGCGGAACGAGATTGGGCAACTTCCTGGGCTACTGTATTTCTTGGATACGGACTTAAATCACACGGGAAGCTGGAAGTTCACAAGGCCCTGCAATATCTAGGAGACGTCTTCCTTAGATTCGGGGATCAAGAGACAGCCCTCAGTCTCTTCACTGTAGCTTTGGAGGGATTTACTTGGATGGACATCCATCGCAGCAGAGCGGAGTGTTTACTCCGTATTGGCGACATTGCGGAGCACAGAGGAGATTTGAATAAGGCAACGGAATGTTGGGATACAGCTCGACCACTGTTCCAACGATCTCTGCAAGCAAAAAACATGTCCCTTGTAGCAGGAAAGTTGACTCGGGTCCAGGGAATTCAGGAGAGCAATGAAGAACAGCTTCCCCGGCTTCCTGAAATTGGTGCACCCACTGGTCCACCAGGGGAACGATCCGTCCCAACATCTTCTGTGGAGAGGCCGGTTCTTGAAGAAACAAATGTTACCTTGGTGTAATTGACTTGTATATCCCCAATTTTGAAGTAAATAATTTTGACTTTGTTGAATGAGAATGGCCTCTCCCGTGGAGAAATTCATGAAGCGAGACGTAAGTTCAACAACTCGAACACATGTACCATGATTCTATCAGTTCCGCCGGAAGAAGAAGAACTTGACAGATACAAAATTCGGGACGCCAGGAAAGACATTTATAACTGTAAGGTGAAAAGTATTGCTTCTGATTCTCCATTTTCTCAGAGCGACTTTGATCAGCCATCGAACTTCAACTACACTTACCAGAAGCGGCAGCCTGTTGGGCTAACTAAGTCGCTAGGAATGTCAAATAAAATTCTGTCTTTGGGAAGAGGAGCCCCAGGCTTCCGGATGAGCACTAACCGTGTCAACCGAAAGCCAGGACTCGGGGTTGGGCGGGTGGGTAGCAAAATCGACGAGAGAGTGGAAGACAAGTGAGGCGATCATCGATCAGTGATCACCGTCACTCCTTCACGCTCCTTAGTCAGCCGGCCGATGAGCATGCGTCAGAGCTGCACCAGAGCCCGTATTGAGAACCTGGGAATGCTGAAGGCCAGTTCGACCACCCTAAACCGAATTAATCGAGGGTGCCACAACTCATCGAGGTCCCGGTAAATGCTCCGAATTAGGATTGGGATACCTAACCAAGCCGAAAGAACGGGCGCAGAACCTAAGTTGGGTGTGAAAGGGCTGTAGAGTAGGTGAGATTGAACCTTAGACAGCTCCAGTCTCCACAGAATCAGCAGCATCAGCTTACCTCCGCCGTCATGGCAAGAGGCAGCAGAGACTAAAGTTGCGTGTACATCGGGGGTGGGAGGGCTCAAATTGACAAGCACACCAGAGATAGCATCAGAAACCAGTAAAGACGGTAGGCACGCGTAAATATAGCAAAGCCACCACGGTGAGATGCAAAGGGTGAAGCGATGTAGGCCTGTAAAACATGTACATGATGAAGTACGACCCATCCTTAGCCCGAAGTTAAGATAGTTAAATAAAGCAGCAGTAGTCGTGCACGGATAAATGGCGGAGCCCAGATGTAGGGATGCACGTAATAAGAGCGGGAGAGGCCAGAGACGTCGGCATGCACGGAAATGTGGCACGAACCATGTGTCGGGATGCACAGAATACCAGCGGCGGGGTGCAGCGAAGTCGGAAACAGTAGAGGCTGCAGGCCAAAACGCGCAAATTCGTGGCGCGCAATTCGCGACTAAAAAGCGGCAGAGGCCAGTAAAATTCGGCATGCCATAACGCGTAATTCGCGACTAAATGGGGCAGCGGCCGGTCAAGTCGGCATGCCAGTAACGCGTAATTCGCGGCGCGCAATTCGCGACTAAAAGCAGCAGAGGCCAGTTAAGTCGGCATGCCAGTCACGCGTAATTCGCGGCGCGCAGTCCGCGACTAAAGCAGCAGAGGCCAGTTAAGTCGACATGCCAATAACGCGTAATTCGCGGCGCGAAATTCGCGACTAAAAGGGGGCAGAGGCCACTCAATTGGGCATGCCAAACGCGTAATTCGCGGCGCGCAATTCGCGAAGGACAGAGTTACGGTGCCACAAGTCCAGAGAAGGAGATGTGCCCCAAGGAGGTCGCAAAGGCTCCGAATGTTTCATAATCAAGTAAAATCTAGACTTGAGTAACATCGCTCAGATGCCTGAGCAGCAGAATCGTTGATTTCAGAGTGCGAGTATCCCATTAAGTCGGCCGCAGAGGTCTTCGAAGTCAACTCGCCCACATAGGGGCTGAATCCAGATCAGTATGCAAGCCCAGGTTTGCCGAACGGTTGAATAAGGAGCCTATTACTGACTCCAGGATCGACAGCAAGGATACCAAGATAATATTCTATAAAGGAAGGGTTTGGTTGTTCCAGTCCTGGGCAAGTACCGGATCACGAAGTATATCGTCGCTTGAAAGTTGAAAGGGGGCCGAGCGTGAGGACATCGACCAGAATAGGGGCTTTCCAAAGCTCCAGGATATTCGACCAAGAACATTGTATGGACACTTGGGAGCGATAAACACTTCAAAGTGCGAGCTTGAGGTAGCGAAAGCGAAGGCGAAACTAGATAGCCCGGAACGCTCGTAGACGAGATGGTTGCCAGGGGCTCTCTGAGTCAGAGAAGAGCTAATGAAGGCTTCCCGAAGGCCCTGTGCGCTCGAAGAAATTGAAGGGGATCCCCCCAGTAGGCCAGGATCCGGAGCGTCGTGGAAAAGAGCAACGAGAACAACGAAGTTCAAACTAGCAAAATCGACGAGAGAGTGGAAGACAAGTGAGGCGATCATCGATCAGTGATCACTCCTTCACGCTCCTCAGTCAGCCGGCTGTGTGCTTTGGCTCGCGGGCTCGCTCATCGCCCACGCTGTCACCTTGTGTGTGGCTGTGCCCCATCCTTCTTTTCCTCGAACCATCTGCTCATCCTCCTCATCCCGTACGCAATCATCGTTCACTACACCGATTCATCCTTCCACGATATTTCTTTTCTCCTTGCCTCCGAGTCTCGAGAAAGTTCACTGCAGGCGCCGCGTTGTAAGCTTCCTCGTCACGAACTTAGCTACCCAATGACGGAGCTTCTCGCTTGGCATACGCATACAATCAGCGATAACTCTCGATGAATACTCGTGACTACCCTGACTAGTATGCCTCCCCGGAAATCCCGTCGTTTGCTTAAAGCTTCAAGTTCCCCCGAGCCCGAGGAAATTACAGCGGAGGAGACGAATGTCGCTTCGCCATTTCGCCCAGATGATGAACCAGACTTGAAGGCGGGTGCTGGACTCCTACGATTACCCCCCGAGCTCTTCGACGCGATTATCGAGAATTTCGATACAACTCTCCTTGACGAATTCTACTATTACTCAGGTCCTCCTGATCAGAACTGCTATGAGCGCACCGACGTCCTCACCGCACTGTCGCAGACGTGTCGATATGTGAGAAACTTCACGCTCCATCGACTATGGGAGCGGCTCGATATCTGTCGGGTTCCGGAGAGGGCGCGGGCGTCGTGGTTCAAATATGCAATGGTGGCGCTGGAGCGCAAAGCGAACGGGATCGCGGAGTCCCCTGTGAGACACTACGTGCGGTAAGTGGCTTGATTTAGGCCATAAATGTTTAATGACGCATAGCACCCAGAACTCTGACACTCATGTTCAGCAACAGCAAGCCCGATGCCGCTGTGGAAGCGTTCCAGAATATGATCATTAATCTTCTCAATCTCCGTGCGATTCACGTTATCCATTGCACAATACCCGGCTTTTCCAACGGCGACTGGGATCTTGAGCTTCCAAATGTAACAAGATTATTCATTCCCGACGGAGCGAGCGTTTTTCAGCGCATATGTCCCAATGCCGCCCACATCCGCTGTGTCGGCGGGATCGGTGAGAGGGTGCTGTCTGCTCTGACAGACGCAACGGAGATTTTCGACGGGAAGGTTTCCTGGATGGAGCTGAAGCCTGAGTTCGTTGATCGTAAATTGAACCGTCCTTTTTTGGATATCCTTTGACCAACACATCATGATCGCAGGTATCGTCGCAAATGCGCCCAACTTGCGGACAATCGAGATCCGACCCCACTGGCATGATTACTCTTTCGGCGGAGGATTCGTTCAATGGACGCAAACCATCTCCAGGCTCGCTCCACTGAAGAAGCTTTCAACTCTCATTCTCAGCTTTCCAACGGTCGAAGAAAAACCCGGAGACGCAGTATCGATATTGGCGGCTCGACTCCTCTTCCGAGGATCGACAGTCGTAGGCGAGAAGCGTCTTGTGATTCGGCGTTTTCTTATATCTCAAGCGACGGGCGGTCAGGTTCTGCATAGTTCAACCATAGAAACATTCAATTAACTCCTCAGCCGGTAATTTTGACGCACATACATTTTCTTGCGATTAGTGCTGCCCCTTATTATGTTTCAGTCTGTCTTCGGCACGCTCTACTTCCATTTTGGTATTCCCTGAATGTAATGGTTTTCGTCACGAAATACGGCAATCTGTTTCGATACGCTACTCGGCCGCGGTGTAAGACTATGATAGGTTATTTGCGGCTTCTCAACCTCCATCCGCAGTCCCTGCTCCTTCTTCGAACGGTCGTGATGCGATAATGTAGGAACAGCGCCAAAAATTGTGTACCAGGTACTGGGGCCTAGGCGGCTAAGTAACCGCGCGCCTTTTTCAAAATAATTTTGATTGGTGAGTCGAAGCTTGGTGAGAATCAAAACGTCTTTTTTGGATTTTTGCGGGGAATGCGAAATTGCGGTAACATAGTATACGTACCCACCGCATGTATGATACAGCCAAAAAAAAAAAAAAAAGACATGCGCCCGACTGAAAAAAAAAATGTGGGACGCCGATCATCGCGTTCGCATAACAATCCGAACCCATCTCAACTGCGTAATACACCGCTGCTCCACAAGGTGATTCCCAACCCAACCCTCGGAGCAGTCGCTGACAGCGTCTCGTAATGGCGCTTCACAATGGCGTCGTTCGATTCGTACACCGGCGGAGTAGTTACAGTCGGACGAGGCCCTGGCGCAAAGCTCGTCACGATCTCGACGCGCTGCGTGCACAAGAGACCCGAGCTCGTGGGCTTGAAGGCCACCGCAGCAAATGGGAACACGGCGACCGAATACTGCATACAAAAAGAGCAAGTCAGGGAGCCGAGTCGGCCAACCGCGACGTATAATAAATACCTCAACTTGGAATTCCTGGATGGCAGTCGAGGGGTGGAGGTCTTTCCGCAGGTGAATTTCGCCCATAATCTGGCGCTGGAGGGAGCTCTGGGCCGATGGGCTGTCGGGTGACGGCCACCAGGTGGCCTGGCCGCATGGACGAAACTTGGTCGACGAGCCTTTGAAAGAGCATTTGACGCATCGCTGCAAGTAAACGGCGGACGACTTGATAGATGCTAGGATGTCCGCCGCTTGTGTGTCGTCCGTCTCGATCGTCATGGCACACGGGATGGCTGTCCCTCTGGTGTAACACAGCTAGCAGGAAAAATCAATGAACGATGGAAGTGTCTGAACTTGGCACAGACGGGTTTCGCGAGGAAAACCTGCCGCACAAGGTTACTTATCAAACTCGAAATGTCAAGAGATCGTAACATGCCGTGCATTTCGCATCCACAGCGCGTTCCCCGAAAATCGTGCCTTGGATTTGAACTGGCTCCAGGGCATGCCAGCCCTCGGGATCCGACTCTGGGCCAGGGATGGGGGCACGGGTCTCGTATGCAAGCTGCCGCAGAAGTGAAGGTCGCCCAGGCTGCTGCATCGAGAAGTATCCGAATTGGGTCATCAATCTGTAGTCGCAGTATAACCCACGTTCATGGAAAAAAAGGTGGCTGAGGACGAACCTGTCGTCCGAATGAAACTTGCCCCGGTTGATGCGCAGCTCCATATAATACTCGATGCACACACGCGAAAAGCGCTCGGCGAAGGTGTGAGGGAGACGGAAGTCATCCCCACTGTCCGGCTCCGATGGCAGGCGCTCCGGAAGCTTTATCGACAACGGCCAGTCGTACTCGCCGTTCAGTTTCTCCTCCCAATTCCCGTCGCCGCTGTCGCTCGGAGCCCGAGGGTCACCCATCGCCGGCGTCCACACCCATTTGCGCATCCGGAAAAAGTTGAGGCGTTGAAGGGGGTCGCCTTCCGATACCAGCTGCAGATCGCCGCGAATCTACGGCGATATTATAAATTAAAATGGATGATTGAGGAGCAGAGGCGCGACGCACGAATACGACGATTGATTTGATAGGGTCTCGGTTCTGGAGACTGAGCTTCACGGATCCCGTTATGTTGGATCCTTCGGTGAAAGTGGGCATAGTGCGGCCGAGCCGGGGATCCGCGAGCAGTGTTAGTGTGACCCATGGCTTGCCC
This sequence comes from Mycena latifolia, assembly GCA_029289555.1. Lineage (NCBI taxonomy): Eukaryota > Fungi > Basidiomycota > Agaricomycetes > Agaricales > Mycenaceae > Mycena > Mycena latifolia. Next base: position 1,243,493 of record JARJLE010000007.1, read on the forward strand.
CGAAGATTCTTGATCTCGCTCGTAAATTCCTTGGTGAGAGAGATATTCTGGCTCGTAAGGGCGGCAGGAGGAAGCGCTGGGGCCGCTTCTTCAAGGGCGTATGATGGCAATTCAGACACGGGGCGACTGGCCACAGAGCTGCGGGGAGTGTAGGAAGGTGGAGCGGCTTTGTGCTCGGACATTGGATGGGCAGAGGAAGAACGGCATGGGACGTGCCTCGAGATGCCTATATGCTCGTCTCATACAGCATTTGCAAGCTGAAACCTGTCAACGCCAGCCGGAGTTAACCTGTGCCCGAGCCACTTTATAGCCCTGGCTAAGGCACATGCGGATCGTGGGAGTGCTGCGCAGGGGGTCTTCCAAGATAACCATCGAATCCGACATGCGTTGCATTAATCTAGAGTCCGTTGGACTGCAGCTGCTTTTCTAACCAAGTCCATAATTCTTCCCCGCATTTTGGATCGTTGACATCGTCCCTGGCCCGGACAATTCGCCCCCACGGTGCGATGTACTGACAGGCATAAATCAATGGATCCGAACTAGATATGCAGATACACCTGCGTACCTGCCCGTTCAACAGAGCCCCTTCAGGCGACGTGCCGGCCCAAAGCTGCCCGATGACGCCCCACTGCACCGGCCAGATCATGAGCATTTTCTGAGGGACATGTCAGCCAGAAAAGTAGAGGATCGACACGAAGAGGGAGCAAACCGTGCCGAGGTATGCGATACCAAAGGCGTCGCGGGACAGATTCGTTCTTAGATTGCCTGCGGATGAACGTGGAATAACGCCAATTTAGCTCACGTCCCTCTTGAGTATGATGCTGTATGTATAGTACCTGGATTGATCGCCGTAGATATGATCCCCTCGTCTCCATAACGGCGCGCGAGCTCGGCAGAGAAGACGGCGTTTGCCTGAGTGGTGTTTAATTACTGGGTAACGAAGATGGTGAAAACGCACCCATTTACTCTGGGAGTAGAGATCAACTGGGTGCATGCTGCGTCGGGCTGGCCCGTCCGTGAAGGTGGCGTAATTCGGGACCGCGAGGGGTGAGGTTGACGACGCGCCCGGTGGTTGGGTCTGACGTGGCTGCAGAAAGAAGTGCGGGGAGGAGGAGTTTCGTGAGGTAGAAGTGGCCTGGAGGGATTTAACTTCAAAATGCAAACAGAATGAACAAAAAACACTTGCCAAGGACATTGGTTCCAAATGTTAAATCGTATCCATCGGATGTTACGCGGTCTACAGGCGGCACCATGATACCTCTTCGCATTTTGAGAATTTGCTGAGCGCTGGGAGAGGAAATACTGACGCATTATTATACAAGATGTGTAATTTTGTTTCTTGGCTAAGAATTGTCAGGTTGAAAAACGGAGGGTCTCTTAGGGCACTGACCTCAAGAATTCCTTCGCTCCTGCATTTATTGACGAGAGATCCGCCAAATCGATGGCCAAAAAGAGCGCTTCTCTTCCAGTTATTTCGTAAAGCTCGGAAATGGCAGCCTCTGCCTTCGCCCGACTTCGACATGCCAGATACACCTTTGCATTGTGTTGAAGTAATGCCTGCAGCGTTTGTTAAAATATGTTCAAGCTATACAGGAGGCTATTGCGTTCAGCCTACGCGGACGGTTTCTTTTCCGAGGCCAGAGTTTCCGCCAGTAACGATAACAACCTGGCCACAGAGGTCGGGAATATCGCGCTCAGTCCATGTTGGTCTGCCGCAAAAGTACGACTGCTGAAGGGAGGCCCACAGAGTTCTCGGGGTCAGTTTTCCAACGGACAAAGGGATACCCATGTTTGCGAACTCATATAAAAGCGACGTTTGGTTGTGGTTGTGTGTTGAGTCAAGCCAGTCACACGACAGCAGCATCACACGTCACTGACACCGCCTTTTTCTTCCTCTCCACCACCATCTCCAGTGCGTCGAGCTCGCATCCTTCGTTGCGTTGCTAAGTCTCCTCCAGGAACCCTTCAAATTACCTGTACGAGAAAAACTAAAGATGTCCGGCGCTCGTGGCTGTTTTAACTGTGGAGGCTGTGCGTTGTCGTCGTCGTCGTTGTCCCTCCTTCCCCGTTGTCCCTTTCCTCGACATACCTCACACCCTCCTTACCTACTGGGGACGTTGCTGACGATGTTTTGTGTTTTTTCTCATCTATATCCATCTATACCAAAACTACGAAACTGCGGGGCGTCTGTCGTGTCGTGGCGTACGGGGGCGAATATATCCTCTCTTTTCACACCCAATCACACCGTGCATCTCTCCCGATTACTCCAACCAACTACGATAATCAACATCGACGGCATGCCGAGCAGTCGGCCACCAAGCGGCTTCGTGCCCCAAGGCTGGGACGCCTACTTGGTAACTATCTGTTTTTGGATGGGTGTGCTTGGGTGTCGCTGATGGGGGTGCGTTCTAGCTATAACTGTGCGTCTTCGCCTACTATCCTTGTTGTTGCGGACATTAAGGGTGCGCTGGATAGGCGGCCTCGAGGGCCACGTGTCGCGCGACTGTACGATGGAGGCCAAACCCAAGTCGTGCTACAAGTGCGGCATGGAGGGACACATCGTACGCGTTTCTGCCTCCCCACCATTCGATTTGCTCATAAGGTTCACAGTCCCGCGACTGCCCTGATAGTGCCGGCGGTGGCGCAGGCGGCTTCTCCTCCGGTGGCGGAGGAGGGGGAGGTGCAGGCACCGAGTGCTACCGATGCGGCAAGGTTGGGCACATTGCCCGCGCGTGCCCCGAGGCTGGGTATGTTTCCTTCGTCTCTTTTCCCTGCGTCTTCCACAGGCTAACCCCTTTCTCAGAGGTTCGACCTACTCCTCCGGCTACGGCGGTGGAGGCGCGTTCGGCGGAGCCTCGAAGACGTGCTACACCTGTGGCGGCGTGGGCCACATGAGCCGCGACTGCGTCCAGGGCAGCAAGTGCTACAACTGCTCGGGTGTGGTACGTACTTCTCTTTAGCACTCGCCTTTCCTTCTTGGCCGCTAACGTTCTTCTCCCCAGGGCCACATTAGCCGCGACTGCCCGCAGCCGCAGAAGCGCGCGTGCTACACGTGCGGGAGCGAGGGGTGCGTTACTTTCCTTTTTTCCCTTTTCCTCCGTTTCTTCGTGTTCTGCGTTATTGTCGCCCCTTCCGCGATTCCTGTTTCAAGTGGGAGAAGCGGGGGATCAGAGGAATAGCTTCACGCTCCCGTCACCGACTCAGCTGTCCCCAGCCTGAAGTCGCAGAGGGATGATGTAATCCCCAAATTTCCTTTTTTGGGACGTTGGCGGAGTGTGCAGCACCGCCCGAACATCCTCATCCCAGCGTGATGCGACGCGCGGGGGGCGTGAATAATGAGGCCTTCGTCTTGATGGAGACGTGCTCACCTGCACGTGTACCCCGTCCCATCCCTCCACCCTCTTCCCATTCCCACTGTCTTCTTCCACCGACGCTGACCCTCCCCTCCCTTAGCCACATCTCGCGCGACTGCCCCGGCGCCAACACTGAGGCCTAGCCGTTCCCCCAAGTTCCCTGTCCCCGCTTTTGACTGAAGAATGACTGAAGAAAGAAAGACTGACTGACTGACGAGAAGAAGTATATACGCTTTGATATCTGAATGTGACTCGTTTTCTGCTGTTTCGCGCCTTGTGCTCGAGTTTAGTGGGCAGTTGCTCGCTGAGGACGTGAGCCATGAGGTTCCGCATGAGAAGGTTATATGCGTGTGTGCCGGTTGGGTCCTCGACTGGCGCGGTTCGTCCGACCGCGGAGGTGCTCCAGTCATGAGCGGATTGACAGAAAAATATTACAAGTATTATGTATTACAAATACACACAGGCAGATTCAAGTGCTAGAAGGGACCTACTCCTCGAGCCGCGCCCACAGCTCGCTCCCATTCCGTGGATCGTCAACGTCCCGCCTGCGCTTCGCGACGCGCCCCCACGGCGCGACATACAGCGGTAGATCTATTTCCAAACGGAGATGCACAAGACGAGGTACCTTGCGAGATGCGCCGTCTCGGGCGCGGTGCCGGCCCACAGCTGCGCAACGGCGCCCCATTCGACGGGGTGGATCAGGAGCAGTTTCTGCGCCACGATCAATCAGGAAGGTCGGTGAGGATAGGGGTGGATGAGAGGAGTGTCATCGATCCGGTGGAGTTGTGCGCTTAGTCGGTTTTGAGGTATGATATGTTAGTGCACGGTCTACACAAAGGTACAGATACCTGGGTTCACCGACGTCGAGACGATGCCTAGGTCGGCGTACCTGCGCGCGACCTCCATCGCGAACACTGGGTGTGCCTGCATTTTGAGAGATATGCGTCGCGGTTTATGCGGCACCGAGGAAACGCGCGCACCCATTTGCTCTGCGCGTACATGTCGAACGGCGTCCGCTTGAGTCGGGTGGGCCCGTCCTTGAAGGAGCTGTAGTCGACTGTCGCGACGTAGTGCACCATCGAGGTCAGGGTCACGATGCGCGCGGCGCCACGGGTGTCCGCCGTGGCGATGAGGGTTGGGAGGAGTAGCTTCGTGAGGTAGAAGTGGCCTGGGCTGCGGGATGAATAATTAGGTCGATAGAGACGAAGGATGTATTACCGAGTACGTTTGTAGCAAACGTCAGATCGTATCCGTCCGGTGTGGTCTCCTCGATGGGCGGGCCATATCCCGCTGCCGGTAGAATTATACTGACCATTAAAAGAGTCATAGAAAAAATAGAAGACGAACCCGTTATTATACAAGACATGCAGCTCCTTCTCTTTGCTAACGATAAATCGGAATGAGGAGGGTTCGATTTGAGGGCCACGGCTCAGAGCTACCCCAAAAATTCAGTGGCCGCAGCTTTCACGGATGCCAGATCCGACAAGTCCAAGGGCAAACACGGCGCGTTTCCCAGTCAGCCTATGAAGCTCCTCGATGGCCGCCTCCGCCTTCTGTGGGTTTCGCGACGCCATATACACCTTCGCGTTGTTTTCCAGCAGGACCTAAAATGATATGCCGGGAACTGCGGCGCCGCGTCAAAAAAAGCGCACCTTCACGGTTTGCCTGCCGCGGCCGATCCCAGGGTTCCCGCCCGTCACGATGATGACCTGGCCCGAAAGATCAGGGACGGCGCGCGCGGTGTCCCATGTCGGCTTCCCATAGAAAAGGACTGTTTGATCATGACATATGTGTGGGACGGCGTCATATGGCGCAGCGAGAACGGCATCGCATTGCCCACCAACACAAGGCGGCAAGTTGTCAAGTCGAACAGGGACTCCGAAGCGGATAAAAATCACCCCAGGGCCCGCATGGCCCGCATTGAGGGTCCGAAGTCAGGCGACCCCGCGTCAGCCTGAGATGCACTGAACCATCACCATCGCGGCCGCTGAGAGATGTCAGAAACGGTCGTCAAGCTTAGCGCCCGGTTAAGCGCCCGTCTAATCTTGCTTACGTGTCTCAGTTCCATTTTCATTTATTTGTCTGACTCAGTCGTTCCACTCATCACACTGGCAGTGCGGCTGAGGTATGTCATTTACGCTACTTACGTTACCCGGGCCTCTTAGACGCATCTCTGCGTATTTCTTAGATCTCTAATAAGAGAATCAGCCTCTGAGATACAGACGTCCCTCCTTTGACAAATTACAGAGCTTCAGAAGCTCGAAGTTTAGCCAGGAGCCAAGCCAGGAGCTGCCAGTTTGATTTCAATAGTTGGTGAGCGACCTCACGTGTCCGAGTTGTGTAGTCTTTCAGCTAGTCTTTCTTCATTCCACCCAAGTCGTCAAGAGCGTTCCAAGGCCTCGTTCTGTACAAGCTTCTATAGTCTATTCAAGTCTAAGAACTGAATTGGCTGATACTGATACAGATTCTAGGCTAGGCATAGTGTGTAAGAAATACAAGAGCAGAATATACAGTAGCAGACGCTTCGGAGGATAAATGAAACCAGTAGTATGTCGAGCATTTCTCATCCGCCAGGACACTCATGTCGACCTTGAAGCCCACACAAGAGTCTCATCGAGGTCAAGAGTCAATCCCATATCCAGTTCATCCAAGACTCCAATGCTGCTCGACCTCGATTTCAGCGCACCCGCTTGGACCAGGGATCTTTTGGCCGCGCTGACTTTGCCTCTCTGCGCGTACAACTTGGCTAGGCTTTGCAATCCATACGCCTCGCCCGCTTGGTTAGACGCCTGTCGATGAAGCTCCACTGCGCTGCTGAGGAATTTCTCGGCCTTGTCGAGCTCTCCAGTCAGTAGATGCAACTCCCCCATCTTCTGCATATCCTTTGCCCATCCCATGACATCGCCAGCCTGCCGATGGAGCTCCACCGCCTTGGTGAGAGAGCTCTTGGCGTCATCCAGCTGGTTTTTGCGCATGTACAGCTCGCCGAGATTCTGCATGTCGTTCGCATGTCCCATCACGTTATGAGTCTGCATGTGGAGTTGCAGAGCGTAGTTCAAGGACGACTCGGCCTCGGAAAGCTGGCCGCGTTCCATGTACAGTTCTCCCATGTTTAGCATGTCATTAGCCTAGGGACACCACTCGGTTAGTTAACAGCTCTTGGGAAATATTCTGCCGACTTACTTCGCCCAGCAGATCGTGTGATTTTCGGTGCAGCTCCGCGGCCTTCGTGAACGAAATCTCGGCCTCTTCGAACTGGCGGCGCGACATGTATAATCCTCCTAATCGGCGCATGTCGTGCGCCTCCCCAAGCACGCTCCGAGTCTCTCGATGTAGCTTGACAGCTTCGTAGAGGGACTCTTCGGCTTCGTCGAGCCTGTCCTGCCGCATGTAGACGCCTCCCAGACGACGCATGGCATGGGCCTGGCCCAGCACATTGCGGGCCTTCCTCAGCAGCTCCAGCGCGTTGTTCGTCGCCTTTTCGGCCTCCTCGAGCTGGCCCCGGCGCATGAACAGCTTTCCCAGGTCAAGCAAGTCGTATGCCTCGCCTCGATAATCTCCTCTAGCTGTGTGCAACTCGAGCGCTCTTTTGAAGGAGCCCTCGGCTTCCTCCAGTTTTCCCAGCCATATGTACAGGCTGCCCAGCTCGTACAGATCGTATGCCTATCGAAGGTGCTCTCAGCAAAATAGGATCAGGAAAGATGAGCGATGTACCTCTCCCGATGCGTCTTGTGCCTGTACGTGCAGCTCAATGGCCTGCACGAATGCGCGATGCGCCCCTTCCACGTCGTTCCGCCGCATGCACAGTTTTCCCAGCCAGTAAACGCACGATGCGAGTAATTCGTCCGAATCGGGCATACTCTGGATCGCCAGCTGGATGATCTCCTCCGACCCCGATCCCATGTACACCAACCACTCGGTGTATGTGATGGAGGCTCTGATGAGCGCCTCCCGGCGGTCGCCGCTCCCGTACGCCTCGACAAAGACGCTTCGGATGTTTAGGAGCTCCGGTGGGATGAAGGCGTGCGAGCACGGATCTGAATAGTCCCGGCCATCCTTGAGGAGCTCGATGTACAGATCCACAAGCGCGGTGCGGAGCTGGGGAGGGATGCCGAGATTCGCTTTGCTGAAATGCCGGACTGGAGAGAGTAGCCGAAGACGAGGGGTGTTGACGAGGGTTCCTCCGTGGACGAGAGCTGCCCTGCGTAGAGTGGAGATTGCCTTCTGCAGGTTGATATTCGAAGGAAGGTGCATCTGCAGCCTGTCAAGCATACCTTCGCGGTTAGGGAATCCATCGGGGAGAATCGACAAGAGAGCAAGGATGTCTGTCGCGGAGGTGTCTGCAAGCATTCGCGGGGAGGAAATCGAGCATTGGATAGAGGTGTTTAGCTTGGACAATCTATCGTGGCCGCCGTTTTCTATCAAGGCTGTGCTCTCTTTGGCCCATCTTTTCGCGAGCGACGCTGTCGTCTCGTTTTCCTCTTGCACCATGTGCCCGAGCAGCGTAACGGCTAGTGGGATGCAATCTACTTCCTTGATCATCTGCTCCGCAAACTCGTCCATCGTCCCTGATATGTGGCGGAAAACGTTCGCGGCATCGGTGAAGTCAAGGGAGTGAAGAGGCGGGAGGAAGGGCAGAGACCATTTGGCGTTTGGGGCGGGGCGCTGCGTACCACGCATGGTGACCAGTACAGCAAGATTAGGGATGTCTGTGAACTCCATTAGCAAATCCTCCACCGCGCGCCGACTGTCGGGATTGTCCCAAGCCGTCTCGAGGTTGTCGAAGCATATCACGATGGTGCCCTCGCGGAACGATGATAGGACGAGATCGTGCATGTTCTCGTCAAGCTCGTCGCGCGGGAGGCGCAGCACGTTTGCGAGCTCGGTCAGGAGCAACTCGGCGGAAGGCACGCCATCGCAAGAGACGAAGTAGCGCGAGTCATACCGCTCGACAACCTGAGGATCGTACAGGACGGAGAGCGCGAGCGTGGTCTTCCCCATTCCCCCTGGACCGAGTATTGCGACCCGTGCTGGGGAGGACCCCATGAGCATAGAGACGATGGCGGTCTTTTCGCGCTCCCGTCCGTACATGAGATGCGGCTTTGGAGGCAATATCGGCCGGCTAATGCTCCGGCTGGGTATAGAAGGTTCATTAGCATTGGCGCTTGTGACATCTCTTCAGGCATACTGACCCATTTCCAGACGTTCTCCCCAGCAGGGTGTTCATGTGAATCTCGATCTGTACCAGTCGGTTGTCCTGCAGATGCCTATGCGTGAGTCCGACGTCTGGCTGGGACAAAACAGACGCTGCGCGTACACTGAAGTTGACACGGAAGTCGTCTAATAGACGCTCAAGCCGGAGCATGTCTTCGAGGAGATGGCCTCTGTTGAGCCACCGGTCCACGCGGTCCGACATCTTCTTCGACGTACATTGGATCAGCGCTGCATACACGTCCTTCAGCAGGCTGTGATGGGTTTTTAGTCAAGAGTATGGGGCCAGGTTAGAACTGCGCACTTCGTGTATGTGACGAGGTCGTCTTCAAGGTCTTTCAGGCCCTCCCTCTCTGGCGACTGTGCGATCTTTTTCAGGCCCGAAAAGATCGTCCCCGACCTACGGAGGACCTTGTCGATGAGTTCTTGACAGCGTCGTTTGTTGTCCGTCAATTCCTGTATGTCAGGGTCAGGATGCTGCGCACCTGTTGAGGCATTATTGCGACCTTACCTCTTTTATATTGATTATCTGCAAGATGATGCCCGAGATGTTCTTGACGTAGGGGACACCGCGGAGCATTTCCGCTACCTCCTTTACGATGGCCAAGATGGTGCTGGCTGTTTCGAGCACGGGAAGTCCGGGCGGAGGGGACGCCGTCCCCTGTGATGGGCCTGTAGCCTGCGCCGCGGGAAAGCTGGGGCGGAAACTGGACAATGGGGGCGCACTCGCGCGCGTGCGGCATCCGTTCCCGGGAAATCTAGCAGAGCGACTCATGGTTGAGAGAAACCCAACATGCTGCGTTCATATATATACCCCAGAGCCATCATCCCAATGTGGCTAGTTGGGAAACAGCTCTCGGCGTCTCGCGCTAAAAATTAAAGTTTGACGTGTAGGAGGCGCGCGCCATGCAAGCTGCCAGGTTGTGGAGCCGTGGCGTCTGGAAGTGAAGCCAGTCATTCCGCTTTCGATTCTTGCATCATGTGACCGCGTTCCTCAATTCAAAGCTGCCCTAACGAGCGTAAAACTAGGCTCCTGAAGTAGGATTTTTTCTACTGGGCGTGTGGGTTGCTTATTTACTAACGAAACTTCAGAATACGAGGCTTCAAGCCGTTTGCTGTAGGCTATGCTGTATGCCGTCAAGCAAAGGGACATATTTTCCAGTCCAGAACAGCCATTTTGGCTCTTGATGGGAACTCCGAGTCAATGATGACCTTTCTTTCCGCAGTCGCGAGGCATACGTCGATGTATTATTTTTGTCCGCTTGTGTTGCCCTCTCACTCGGCCTGGACTATGCAAGTTTTTGTTCGCTGAGGCACTTCAGAATGTCCGAGTCAAGTCCGAGTTTCCTACGTACCTCCTTCAATATTACATATCCAGCTTGAGGACACAACTGACCTCTACCTCTACAGCATCTGAGTCATCATCCAACATGCCGCAGTAGGCTTGTTTAAAGGCTGAATAACAGGAGCAATTGTGAAGATCTTCTTCATCTGTTCTTGATCTGGTGGTGGGAATGCGATTGCGGCTTGTCGTCTGTGATCTGGGCCGTTACTGCTGTTGAATTGAACTCGACCTCTTCAGCAGTGAGCTGTCGCGCCCTTCCTCAATCTCCGCCCATAATTGTCTCGCGTCAACTACAATTTGCTCAACGTTTTAGATTTTTTAGCGCGTATACTCCCCCGTATCACATGCTTGCTTTAAATAAAGATGGAATCTCTACAACATTCGTTTCTATCACGGGAGGAGTAAGGCACCGGGTCTTCCATTCCCTCAGCGGAAGTTGGGGTCGAAGTAGGATGGCAGATCGTGGTCCGGACCCCAATCTGACATCCAACTCGGTGCCCCGAACAATTTGGTGCCCCAACTTTGTGCCAAGTTGGAGTCCGAGTTGGGGCTCAAGTTGCGGCACAGGTTGGGACGTTTGAAAAACCTAAATAGTCGCGGCATTGTTTCGCCTCCGATCGAGTCAAAATTTCTATTCAACATGTCCCAACTTCACTGGTGCGATTTCATCCAGCCATTGTGCTTCCCGGTGGCAAAACATGACGAGTTGTGACCCAAGTTGGGGTCAAGTTGGGGTCGAAGTTGGGGTTCAAGTTGGGGCTCAAATCGAGATGTTTGAAACACCCTATTAATTTACCTTCTAGCCCTATGATATTTATCTAACTGATCGTAGTACTAACTCGAATCTTAGATTGACAACTGAATTTCTATAACACTGGTAAGATACAGCACGGGCCGGGTTACCCGATGCAATACTAGCCACAGCCATGAAATGTCAGCCCTGGAAGAGTGTGACCCCAAAAATCAAGGTATTTTGGGGTGGCAGTCCAGGCTGTCCAACTGGTAGTGAACCACGCTGTTCTTTCAGCTTGGTGGATTTATGGCCTGCGGAATTGTTTTATACTTGAACACGACTCGAAATAATCCTCGCCACTCATTGAGCTCTCTACTAGTATGTATATATGTACGCGCAAAATTTAGCATTCTGACTCCGACTCTTGCCATTTGTTTATGTAACGTCGAACTTCAACCTCAAGAGTGACTTGGTCGAGTTGGATTGATTTACGACAGCTCCAGGTGCCCGGGCACGTGTGAATCTGGAATAAGATCAAAGGACAACGGTTTGCCGCGAGCCAACTTCAACTCGGCGAGCAGAGGTTGGAACAAATTCTCGCAAGTGCTTACAATCCCCGCAGATCCCGCCCAAACTCCGGTAGAACATGCTTGCGTAGTTGAGGGAACCTCTACAGCAGTCATCTATACCACCGGAACACAGGTCACTGAGCTCCACATTCCCTTTCCTGGCGCAACAGAATAGAAATTTCCACGTGGCTTTTAAGGCTATTGCCGCGTATGGCGATACAAGTCCTGTACCTCCTTAGGCTCCAGTCCCCCGTTTTTATTTATTAATTGAAAGATGTCAGTGAACAGCCAGTGAACAGCATGTCATTACAAAAATGTAAATTTGCCCGATGGTAGGTCCTGGATCAGTCCGTGCCAAAGCCTGGTATTATGTCCTTGTCATCCTAAAATTCCGTGAATCAGTTAAGCAATGAGCACAGTTAATAGTGTTTGAAGTGATCTTGAACCACCATCCCAAGGACAGAAAACTCGGATTGTTTGTCGAACCCCGTTGATCATACAGGACGAGGTTTCTGCTATTCCGTAAACCGGATCGGAAATAGGTGGTCACCAATTAATAAATTAGATCGAATAGTTGGGACGTATTTGTGGGGCCCGTGACCATGAAGCTAGCACTCCCCACATGCTGGCGGCCCCCGTTACCGATTGATGGAGCGCTCGGCGTGGTCACCAATTAATCGACACTTGTCCCGGGCCCATATTACGGAAGACATAAGAGAGTGCAGAGAAAATAAGAAGGAAAATCATATTTCAACAAATGAGTGTTTTCCACGCTTCGCTCTCGCATACTAAGATGACGCGGACCTACGGGACAGTAGCTTAGTGGCGGTACACAGTGCGCGACGTGCGGCGACGAACTTGAACTGCATTCAAGAGTTTCAACTTTCTCCGAGGTTTGAAGTCTCACCGGCGAGATGAAGCTTTGACGAACATGCAAACAGACATCTGAGGCAGGCGGACTGTGTTACAACGATGAAATGGAGGCCCAACCGTTGCGAATGACACTAGACAAACGCCCAGCGGAAGCCTGTGCCGAGATCGGATCACGTCCATCAGTGGCAGTGCTGATACACATCTTGACTTGACCAAGACTTGACTCTTGGTTGTCGTACCTGGCTACAAATAGCTACGCGACAGTACTTCTACAGGGCATGGTAAGTGAGGAGGGGTGTGAGTGCGAAACATTTCACAGACTGAGAGATAAAAGTAGAATACGTACGGTTGGACGCTCTGCACCATCAGGACCCACTAGTACCTAAAGTTAGTGGGCATATCTTGTTGCATTGGATCCCTCATCTGGATGGCGCTGAAAATTATTGTTCACATCCAGGCCGGAAACTCCGGACCCGGGCCCATCCTTCACGCGGCAAAAGCCTCACTGAGGCTCTGCAACAGTAAACGAAGAAGACTAGACTTCTCCCGCCTACTTGAGCCTAGGCTGCTTCTCTGATCCTTATTACCGCTATGTGATCGACTTGGGTGCCTCTTTTGATTGTCCGAGAACTTGGGTGGAACCTGCAGACTCGCATTCAACTCACTTCACTCGCGGTCGCCCTTGCAAGGATTCCCCAGTTCCTTCAGTAACACTATAATGCCGCAAATTAGCGTTACTTACGTTGAAATTAGACGCTTCCGCAGAGCAATACGGTGTTTAACACAGCCCATTGTCCCCAGTGGCAGGCAGATTCAAGAGCCAGCCGCCCGCAATGACAGCCTTTATAGTCCGACCGCGCTTCAGCGTCACCCGCTCTGCAAACATGGACGAGTTTTCCTTCCTGACACGGCCTGGTACTGTGCTCCCTTCAAGCACCGATTTATTTTTCATCTAGTCCTTAGCGTCGTCATCCGCAATGAAGCATCCTTCAACTCGGTGACGGATGTCCACCACATCCTTCATCTCTGATCAAAAGGCGATCAACCAGAAATAGTTTGCTGTAAAGCTGTGTGCTACTCAAGCGCTCAAGTTCCTCGTCGGGCTTCCGCGGTTTGCGCTTTCCGTCGGCGGAATTAACATTCACGTTTCTCGCAAGATCAAGCACAGGAAGTTCTTCGAAATCATTTCCTCGGGAGTACTATTACATTCTTGCCGTCGTGGACAGCTTTGAAGAAATGGCGCACGTTCAAACACAACCGCTAGTTGACATTTAGTTTCCATTTTCTTAAACCGCCTCTGCATCCGGAAAGCTCTGTGGAAACGACCCAGGTGCCCAACTCAGGTACCGTTCTTCCGTGTGCACACTGCTGTGGCACAGCAATTTGGCAGCAAGCGCGAAGATGCCTCTCTTACAGCCTCTATCAATAGCCCGACTGCGCTTCAGTGCCCTTTATGTCCCAGTGGAACCAGGCGCTTTGCAAACATGGACGACTTCGTCACGGTTTCCCTTCCTGACACGGCCTCCTACTCTGCTCCCTTAAAGTACCGATTATTGTCCAATTGGTCCTTGGTGTGGTTCTCCACGAATCTCCTGAAGTTTGGCGATGCGACCACACCTGCAGCGTACAGCTCGGCTATCGACATTTGGCTGGAAATAATACGGGGAACGGATGCGGATAAAGACGTGTGGTTGTGGGAGGACGGCGATGAAAGCTAGATAAAGGCGTCCTTGGATCCGGAGCATCAATTTCTCCCCGCACCACGGAAATTTTCGGAGGACGGCTGGAGAAGGGCACGCAGCGCTGTGGAGGCACGCATAAACCAGGTTCGTGCTCATTCACGACTTCGCCATCTACGTCCCCAGGCTCGAAGACGTCTCATCGCATGGTTATCATCGCGGGACCAGTTCGGCGCCGGCGTTTACTCATCGCGGAACCTCCGAGCCTCCAAGAATTGATTGAGGTTTGGGGGTCATCGGTTCCAATTCGTCCCTGGAACTTATGGCCCTGCGACGAGTACTGCCAGATCTGCGGTCTTTCGCACTAGCTGCGCATAGTATGGGTCGAGTTTATGTGCTAGAGGTTTATTTACTTGAAGATTTGAAGTCTATCTCATGGCGTTGGAAGCATTGTGGGTGCTTGGAGAGGCGAGACTTTTTCCATTATTAGGTGACGGTGGCACTCAATATGTTTTATCAGAACTCGAACGGAGGTTAACGAAACGCAGTGCAGTTCACCATGGTGCCCGGAACTTTACCCCCTCCATTAATATTTTGGAACGTGCGGAACGTCTGCATCTCATGCTGAGTACAGTTCTGCGACTTGGGGTTAGTCATCATCCTTTGCCCTGAGGATATTATTTAATCAAAGCTATAGAAGCTGACCGCGCATATACAATCTATACGGTGCGACGGGTAAGTCATCTAAAACCGCGTATTATCATATCTTTTAACGAAACGCAGTGAGCTTCACCATGGTGCACGGGATGCCCCCTCCATTAATATTTTGGAACGTGCGGAACGTCTGCATCTCATGCTGAGTATAAAGTTCAGCCTGAACTTTATACTCAACCACTGTCTGCAGCGCGCGCTCAACGACTTGAATATCCGGAGCTCCGGATATTGTCGTCGAGCTTCCTGTCAGCCGCCAAGGTTGCGGATGTCTTGGGCCAACCGACGTTCGAGGCATTCCGAGTCGAGCTAGAGGGCGCGCCGGTGACGTCGAGCATGCGGCTGCATGATGCCGGGCACAATGTCGTTGGGGGCGAGATGGCTGATCGATATTCGAGCCCAGGAGGTGAGACTTCGCGGTACCCGACTCATCTGCTCCCTTCCAATTTGGTGCTGTAGACCCGATACTGTACTATTACGACCAAATGTTCAGGTGACGGGTGACGGAGGGCCGTGAACTGAACATTTGGGACGTCGGTGACGGTGACGTTGAGGTTTCGAGGCTTAAATAGGTCGAAAAATATCAGGTGTTAAATTTGAGAAGCCCGATCCAAAAAATGCGTGGACCTCACCAAGAGTATTGTCGTTAGCGAGACCATAAGCTGGCGACAAAGCAGAGTGTCCGCCGCCTTGTATATAACCTCCGGCAGCGCAAACTGTTGCGGCGCTGCCGCTAATAAGGATTTTACCCTTCTCTTTCCCCGCTAGGTACAAGCTCTGAAGGTGGACCCCGCTGCCCACAGTGACGGCAGATCCAACATTCTGCTTCCCAATGAAGAACGCATCGGTGAAGGAGATGTTGATTAACTTGGCGGTGTGGAAGAGAAGAGAATGCGGTGCGGTCGACCGCCCCAGGTAGTCGTTTCCGGAGGATTTGACGACCAAACGAAGGTTGTGCTTGCTGGCAAATTTCACAGCAGCCTGGGAACGGATTAGTAGCGCTTGAGATTGAGATAAATGGCGAGACCTGTATATCTTCGACCTTCTCTGCTTCTACCGAGTAGATCGGGACGTCGCCTTGGCCACACGTAGTCGCGTTTCGCAAACACAGAGAAGGAGGCGTAAAATCGTAGCCCTTTATGCCATAAGTTTGTATTGGTCGACTTGGACATGCAATGTGTGCGCCACCTGCTCCCAATTGACCTGGATCCTTATTAAGACGGTTTTTCTTTTTTCTTTTTAAAAAATCATCGACGCACCTGATCCATGGCACCGGGAATAGCGCTTCGAAAGAGCGCGCTGGTCCATTGCGCGTCGGTACATGCGCCACCTGGGAAGCTCGCGCAGTATTTCGCAGACGGAACCACGCTAACAAGCCGTCGGGATATCGTTGCATTTAATGCATTCCACGCAGCGGGATTGGGGTATCCAGCACTTCCCGTGATATCGCGACATGTTGGCTCTTTTGAATCCACCGCCTCAGGAAACTTCATTTTGGGTCCGTGTGGCTCTTTTGAAGCTCTTATATACTCGGCGATGCCATGATAATGATCATACCTCGCCTATAGCAAAAATGCATCATAATTCTGACAATGCGCAGCTCCTTCTCCACTGTTCTTGGTTTCGAAGTCCGAGGAAGGGCGCAGAAATCGGAGTTGGTGATGCTATGGTGCGGAAGATCTGCACAACATCGTGCAGTGGCTAAAGGTGAATCTGCCCTCATTGAATGCGGTACATCCATTGATGTGTGCGACCCTTTGTTAGACGTTCCCTGGGCCTCCACCTGAACTAGTGGTTTGTTACGTGCAGCATTCAGCGACGAAGATTCGTAAAACCCGGCCCGGAGGCTCTGAAAATATTGATAGATGGTGGGTGGAATAGCAGAAAAACCTCACACGCTGTGACTGCTTTGGTCTTCAATCAAAGCTGCGGGGTGGGTGTACCAACTTGAAGCAAATAATTCATTATGGCTGTTTTGACCTCGCCTGTGATCTATTAAATGAGGGCACTGAATGTTACACTTTGATTTAAATTGGGACACTTCCATCTGTACAGATCCGAGGCTCCATCGATACACAAAGAAATCCTATGGCTGTTTTGACCTCGCCTGTGATCTATTAAATGAGGGCACTGAATGTTACACTTTGATTTAAATTGGGACACTTCCATCTGTACAGATCCGAGGCTCCATCGATACACAAAGAAATCCTATGGCTGTTTTGACCTCGCCTGTGATCTATTAAATGAGGACACTGAATGTTACACTTTGATTTAAATTAGGACACTTCCATTTGTACAGATCCGAGGTTCCATCGATACAAAGAAATCCAACCACAAAAACTCAACATGTCACGTGGTATGTTCAGAATTTAACTGGTAGTTCCGTTGTGAAGTACGATAAGGGCAGCAGACGGAGCTGAAGTGAAGTCGATTTATCTGGTTATGTCGACCATCGGCGGATGCGATTATCTGCGTGCGCCATCTTGTCCGAGGCACTACAATAGAAGACGTTCTCCCGAGGCCGAGTTGACCGATTTAGGACAATTGCTGCTGAGCACGACCCACCCCGCAGCGTTGGATTGCGCCACGCAGTGCAGCCCTCAATGGAACCAACGGATCCCAATTTGGCGAGCTATCCAGTTCGGGGATACGGCGCAGTACCAAACCGGGCGCCGTGGGCGTGGTGAGGGTTAAACACCACTCGGGGGAAGCAGTGCAGCGCAGATCCTCCATTGCTGTCATTGATTCGCGCTACGTCGTTAGGACACCGAGGTGCCCGACCTTCGGTCCTCCTTCGTGCAAAGATAGGGGCAATGCACCGCAATTGTCAGTTGAAGACGAACCTCAACCTGCGCCGGAAATAATATACTATACCCAGCTGGGGACGCGGGGCGGTGGCGGTGGCGGCACGAATTGGCCGCATATATGGGTTCAACTGTTTTGAGGGCGGTAAAGTAAGTTGAACAGCGTGGACACTCGTGTTCAGCGGCGTATGTCGAAGAATAAATGGCATACATTTGGCAGATAATGCAGCTGGTATTATGTGACAGCGACACCCGCCGTGGGGTGCTCGAGCTCGGGGCGGACCTGCCGAATGGGGGCGCATATCGATAACATTAAGCGCAGGCTACTTATTATTAATCAGCAAACACAGCAACGGACAGCCTGATGCGCGTCCGGCGCCTACATACCACGCGGAGAAAAGGCGCGAATGGATGCGTCACTTGAGCTGGGCGGCGCGCAGGGAGGGACGGGGCCTGGGCCTGGGCGCGGAGCAAGGTGCTGTTGACGAGGTGTTCAAGTTGATGCGAGATGAAGTGGAAGATCAACTTGTTGAATGGCACTTTATTCGATTAGGATTGATCGTGAGGCCGTTATGTGCAGAAGATCGACCGAGATCCACATGTAACAGGAACAGAAGACGCCAACTCCGGAGGTGGTCCCTCAGCAGAGGGCCGCGTCGAGTTCCGCCACCGTTCGCGGGAGGTGGATTTCAGGGGATTATAAGGCCGAAGCGCAGCTGGGACACATTGACACGGAGAAAGAAATGCGCGACTGCCTGGCGCATTCGAGTTCGGACATCGAAGCAGCAATCGCCTGAGCTCGCTGGACCAGTCGCGGCCCTGGCTCCAAGTCCGGCGAAGAACGGGAGGCCCCGCAAGCGGCGCGCCGGCGTCGAGCCCACGCACCGAGCCGCGAGCAATGGAGCACAGAGAACGGTGCACTGCCCTCGCAGACGAGCAAAGCCGAAAAGGCGCGCGTGCCTCGATCGAGTTTGCGGCGATCGCGCGAATGGGATGAGGCCAGGCGGAGGAGCCGAAAGTCGCGTCGAGGCGCTCCAAGTATATAGGATGCGCCTTAAGCTTGCTCGGCGCGCATGTGTGATAAGAGGCGCATCGACCGTACGCCATCCGAGCCGCCAGCTCGATTCGCACTGAATCCCGAGTCCTGGCACGTCTCGAACAGCAGCGGAAAACGAACGAGGCTTAATTTGCGACCGTGCTGGGAAGGAAGCGTCTACGAGCCAGAAACGGCCGCCGCGTTCGTTCCGGGCTAAGGTGAGTGGCGCGTTGCGGCCTTTCAGTCCGATCCGAGCACCCAGCCTGCCCCGCCCTCCGCGTCTGAGATCTCAGCCTTAAGCCTCGAACCTTGCGGTCGTCCGGAGCACCGAGCCGTCTCTGAGCCCTGGATTGCGCCCCCTGCCCGAGTGGCGAACAAGTAAGCAGCAGTCTGCGGTGTTTGAAGCTGCGCGGCCTGGGGCGCGCGCCGGCGATACTAGTATCGCGGGCTCCGAGCAGCGTGTCCAGTCGGTGTATGGACCGTTGTGTTGGAAGATAAGAGGCGCATCAACATCAACCATCATGCATCAGATTCCCACACCGCGAAAACGAAAGAAAAAATACAAAAAAAAGTCTATACTCCTTGTTAACTTACATCCAATAAATCCATGTATGCTCCAGAGTCCGTGCACCCCTCGAGCTCCGCGTAAGGCGGAAGGGAAGGAAGGAGGTGGGGGGGAAAGAACGAAGAGAGAAGAGAGAAGGGTGAGAGGGGAGGGGGCGCTTTCATGTACAGTTCGTTGTCGTTGGTGTGGAAGAGAGTAGTGGTGGAGTGCCGTCGAGAGGGCGGACGCTGAGATGCCCACCTCTTCCTCTCCTCCGACTTCCACATCTCCTCCAGCCCGTTAACATCCCATGTGTAGTGCATCATCCCCCCTCGCATCAGAAGAGGCCGCACCGACAGTCCATGCGCGCCCGCGCCGCCCACTCAGCGCCGTCGACGAGCTCCGCCGGGCGGGCCGCAGCCTCGGCGAGGAAGACGCCGATGGCGAGGACGGGTCGGGGGTTCGCGCGCGTTTGTAGGCGGTGGCGCGTGGTCGGAAGCGGGAATGAGGAAGAAGAGGGGACAGTGGGGAAGTGCTTGGGTGCATTGGGCGTCAGACGATGTGGGGTGGGGCAGGCGGATGAGGTGGCGTTACAAGAGGCAGAAGAGGCAGACGATGCCTCCTCTCCAAGACATGCTCTCTGCAGCGCGGAGTTGTCTGCCACGCTCAAAACATAGGCGCCTACAGCACGGGCAGCGGCACGCGAGGCGGGCGCCTGCGCGCGCTTTCACCAGCGGGGCGAGCGCTGGGTCGGCGGAGAGTGTGAAAGTCGTAGTGGGTTCCTACGGGGCGCCAAGTGAACTTCGAGAGGACGGCAGGGGAGGGAAAGGACGGGACGCGGCGACGCGGCGACGGCGGCGGCGAGCGCAGAGAGGACGGGGCGCCTAGGGAAGGTACGCCCCCGGCGCCTTGCGCACCGTCAGCCCGCGCAGCTCCGGCAGCGGAGGGATATCACCAGCCCAGAGGGAGGACCGGCGGGAGCGTGATGGCCGAGCGCGCGCAGCATGGGTGCGCCAGCGAAGACGACTGTCCGCGGGAGAGGGCGCGGGGAGGAAGAGGCTCAGCGCAGATACTCTTGAGCAGCGCCTGTGGGATGAGGAGGAGAGGACGCGTGCGATGCGGTGAGCGCGCGGACGAGCGGGGATCGACGGGCGCGGTGTATGTGCGGTGGCGAGGAGGAACTGTTCAGGGAACGCTGCGACATCCTCCCCCTCCAGCAAGGACGAGCATCGTCTGGGTCTAGTTTGGGAAATCAGAATCTGCGCATGTTTGCGTTCATGCCGCTGACTCAGCATCTTCAACCTTTCGCCTCAACGTCCGCTTTCTTCGACGCGATGAGTCCGCACTCCAAACCAGCCGATGCCAGTTGTACGGAATCCTCGATATCTGTGTCTCCGGAAAATCTCGAGCCCAAGGTCACCGCCAAAGCTGAACCTCCCACTAAAGTAGAAGAACAGCCTTGCTCTTCGAATTCGGAGGTTGCAATGCTGAAAGCGTTGCTCACCCAAAAGTCGGAGGAGGCGTTAAAGCGAGAACTGAAGCTTAGGACCGAAATAATGGAGACTGAAAAGCAAAACAAAAGGCTCAAACTAAAAAGGGCTGCCGACGCGGCCAGAATAGAATCTTTGGAGGCTGAGCTTGCCCGCATAAAGAAAGTTGCGGTCAAGGATGAGCAGGTGTGTGCTCTTCACCTAATAGGCGACGACTTTCTGGTTTGACATTTCGGTACGCGCTGTTCAAGAACGACTCTCAAGTGATAAACCCATCGAGCAAAGGACTTGCATCGAACGAAGCTATTTCGGTGAGATTCCAGGGCTGCTTCATCGTGTTTGTTGAACGTGCGACGTCCTCAAGATCGTTGATTCCGAAGAGGAAAGTGGCCGAAACGCAGCCACCTCCACCCCCGCTGAGGTGCAGATAGCGACGTTGGCGGGATCAACGAGCCCAGTGCGCGATCGACCAGCACCATCCCTTAGCGAGAGGCCGTCGCGAGACGCATGGCGATCCTCAACCCCCGACTCCTCAAACCGCCGAACATCCGCGCATCAACATGACTCCAATCCAGACAACACGGCCGTGGTAGTCAAAGACGAGGAGATAGACGTCATTATCAAGACCGAGGGCGAACCCGACCAACTCAAGCGTGTCACCCTGATCAAGTCCGAGGACGGCAACTTCGATATCTGGAACGTGGACGGGTTCGGTTTGGGCCCGACAATTGCGGTGGACGAGAAATACAACCGGGGGTTCACCAGGAAGGTCATCGGCGATGTGGGTGTCGTGTCTAGTGCGATCTGCTTTCTCATCGCGATCAGGCTTTTGGTGGTGGCCATGTCGTATGTGAACACCATTGGCACCCAAAGCCAGGACAAGAAACGAAGACGCCTTTGTAAGCCAAAGACTCCACACAGCGACGGCTCACCGACTTCGTGTGCAAATAGTCTCACGTTTAGTCGGTCCTGGAATAATGCGCTTCCTGTGCGCCCCGGGATGCACGGCATGGGATTCTTCGGCATGAGCAGCTCGCCCGTGAAGACCCAACCTCTCAACTTTTTCGTCGGTGAAGGAACGTACGTTATGCCCATGACCGTCGTCTCCCATCTGAGTTACATTCAAGGAACGACTGGCGGCTGTTAGGGACGTACAACTACACTCGCTGGGGCGAGATTGCGCCCCACCACATCTCCCTCCTCCCCCCGCTTGTCCTGGACAGCTGGGTAAACGGGATGCTCTCCAGCCAGTGGGGCAAATCTAGTATCGAAGACACCAATGCGACGCTGGAGGCGCCGCGCAGGGTCGAGCTGACGTCGGAGAGTGTCTTGCAGGCTCTTCAGGATGGCCGCCTCGGGATTCCTTTCACGATTCTTCAGTGTGTCGGGTACCCCGCGGACTGGTTCGAAGACTTGCTTCACTACGAGAAGCATCCGAAACCAGCGAAGCCAAAAGCGAAGAAAAGCGGAAAGCGACGAGGGCCCCAAGCCCAGGGGTCGCCGAAGAAGCAGGCCAGGACGATGCAAAAGGGGAAGCAGAAGGGAAAGAGGGAGCACGACGAAGAGGATGAACTTGAAGATGAGCCGGATGCATCCAGACAGATCGGCAGAGACTCGGACTCTAGCGACTCGGAATATCTTGAAGGGCCTCGACGGATTGCGGCGCTACCAACGCGAACTTCGCCTCGCAAGTCGCCGAGGACGAAGAGCGTCGAGCTTTAGGCCAGTTCTGTACCTACGTATTTCTTGACCCCCCACGGACACTTGCAAATGATCAGCTCAAGTCCGCCGGTGTTTCAATTGCTGTACAGTCGTTTGCTCACATCTAAACCGAACCTTTGCCGCTTTCGATTTTACTTTTTAATTTTTTTGAGCAAGGTCCGAGCCGAGAACTACCGTCGTCCCTCCTGAGCTCGAACAGCTCAAATTCGTTTTTGACCTCACGTTAGGAAAGTTCCGCTCGTAAGAAACGCGCGCGGGATGCCTCAGGCGCTCGTGGATGAAAATTGATGGTGTCTGTCGTACTGCATTTCGTCTGCTATTTCGCATTGAACGACAGAAATGCTGCACGTTTTGGTATCATGGCTCGTACTTCTAGCTACAGTAGAATGGTAATCCACCCGAGTTCGTTTCAACCGTCGTTTCTCACCAAACTGTCCCCACGGTTCAACATTTTTTTTCATAACGGCTGAGATATGCTTTGGCATCTTCGAGCGCCTGAAGAATGATGTCGTGATGCTCCGTGGTGCGCGGCTCGATGGCGCATTTGAACGGACGGGCCATCAGAACGAACTCCTACAGGTGAGCCGGCCAATGAGACTAGGAACGAAAATTCAACCAAACCGGCGTACCGGTTCATAAAAGTCCAGGCCCCGCGAAAGCGTGGCACCGGTCGTCGGATCCGTCGTCGTGCCAAACGTAAACGCCCATACCAGGCGCATAGACGTGAGTTGCTGTTTTTTTTGGTAGTTGATTGAAAATACAAATCGCCCAACTAATACGAAGGTGATGCGCACCATTGTGGATCGAGCGAGCCACTGGCCAGGGCATATCCGCTTTGAATATCATGGTCAGTGCGAAGTTGAAAATGCGAAACGTGGAACCCAACCCGGCCGCCTCCGAAGAGAAGGTTGTCACGGAAGTCGGTGTCCATCCCAGGAAGAGTCCCGTGCTCCGTAATGAGGAATCGGTCGGGGTTGAACACCTCCGGGTCCTCGAAGATCTCTGGATCGTGGAATATCCCGTCTTGGAAGAAAACGCGACAGTGGGTTTCAGCGCAGGTGCGTCTAGACACACATACAGGTGTTGAGCACGACCACGGCACCCTTCGGCACAGCATAGCCCTTGTACTGTGAATGATATCGCTAGGCCAACTCGGCATATAATTAGAAGGGGGAGAACTAAGGGAGTCGCGTGCTGCCCACAACAGCGTCGATCTCCTCGCGTGCACGCGCCTGGAGTTCTGGATATGTAGCAAGCACTAGCGCGAAGGAGAGCAGAAAGGCGGCAGAGGTGTCGGACCCCGCGTCGAGGAGTGCAAGTCCGGTGGTCCTACGGTGAATTGAACTCATGAAGGGATAGATGAAAAAAGAGGCCGTGGTGGCAGTAACTTACGAGTAGAGCTCCTCCTCGCCTGCGGGTACGCCTGGCTCGCAGAGCTTCGCAATGAAGCACTCGGAGCTTTCCTCGTCGCCCGTAGCCCGCCCACGCTGCACCTCTTCGTACAGTTGCGTGTGGATCCCGGTGCGTACCGCCCTGATCTGGCGGCAGACGCTCCGCCAGGGTGCCAAGGGCCCGCCGGGAGGTACTTGAGCGCCGGGAACAGGTCGAATGGCGGGTACACGCCCGGGGACATGGCGTGGATCAGCTGGTCGAGCGACTGGCGTGAATATCTCTGAATTAAACAATTGCACAGATCAAGGCAATAGCTAGAACAGACCGTGTAAAACCGCTTCACATCGTCAGCGTGGAAGGATGGCACTCGTTGGCCGTATGTAATAATCTAGGCTCGAATGTCAGCATGTTCATACCACGGGTTAATTAGATTACCTTGGTGAGCGAATGGTTGTACCGTCGAAAGGAGTCCGAGATTCCCTGGATCAGTCGGAATTAATACTGCGACAAGAGTAAGAACGGATGTGAATACTGTGGAGTGTGTCATCAAATCATGCATAAGGACCGTGCTCTCCGCGGCCTGGGCAGGCGCGTACTTGTGCAAGTTCTGTGGTGACAAGAAGCGGGCGGTAAACCGACGGATTCAGGGGTTCTGGAAGCGCGGGCCTTCCGAAAGTGTTGGCCGGCAGTCTCAACATGAAATAAATAAAACCGGCGTACTGTTATCAGCGAAGACGATATCGATGTCGCCACCCGAGCCACAGAGTTCGCCGATGTAGTTGGGGGGACGAGAACTCACCGCCCAGCCGTGCTTGTCGACGACCTGCTTAATTGCGGTGGCGCTCGAAAGCACCACCATTGTCGCTGAGGATAGCTTCAGCTGCGCAGGGACGTTAGGAAAATTGGGCGTAGGTTGTTGAGACACACAGAATAGATATCGCCGTAGGGACGCGCCCATTGCGCAACCCTGTATCCGGTTGAGACGAGAATCCGTCGATTATTTGGAAGGTCACCTCAAATACAAATCTTTCCCGTCCCCAAACAGGTGGGCGTTTCCCAGCAGCGGGACCGTCGGCGGGCCTGCACTTAAAATGAAGAGGTGACTGAAATGAATCGCCCAATCCAAACTCACCTGGCGGCAGTCCTTTCTCGCGGCGTCCAGAGCGTAGCACAAGAGCAACGGCCCAAGACACTAGGGCACCTACCACGATTATGTCGGACGATTTCATTCCAGTCGCAAGGGGAGGATAGACGATAGATGCGGAGAAAACCGTCACGTTTATAACGTATTGGAGTCTGCGACAGAAACGCGCGTGATGATCGATGATCGTTCGCGCAAAGCTCCGAACGCCCCCGACGGACGTATTCGCCTATAGCCCATAGCTCCGAACGCGCCCGATAGACATGAATTTAGGGCGATGTCGGTAGTTGTACACCTGTTTAGACGCGGAGCTCTGAACAGTCCGGGGATCCGAAGCGCCCCGTACAAGGAAGCCATCAATACCGAAGACCCATCGAGCCAGAATGGATACAGAAGGCAAACAGAAGGTCAGCGGACATCATTCGGAGGGAGAGAGATCCGCCGTTTTAAACTCCACAACCATACAGGCAATTGTTAAGCATCTAGTCAGTATTATTATCTTGTTCGAGAGCGAGTCCTGAGTCGACGGAATCGGAGGGATGTACGATCCCGATTTCATCCGAAGAGGAGATGCCACTGGACATGGCCTCATCGTCAGACTACTGGGTGTTTTTACAAGTGATATATTACAGTACATACGATACAGATTCAAGTGCTAGAAGGGACCTGCTCCTCGAGCCACGCCCACAGCTCGCTCCCGTTCCGCGGATCGTCGACGTCCCGCCTGTGCTTTGCGACTCGCCCCCACGGCGCAATATACTGACATTGCAGATCAGTCGCGAGTTCCAAACTGATGTGCACAAGACGGAGTAGTACCTTGCCGTTGAGATGCGCTGCCTCGGGCGCCGTGCCGGCCCACAGCTGCGCAACGGCGCCCCATTCGACGGGGTGGATCAGGAGCAGTTTCTGCGCCAGGGACAGTCAATTAGGACGGGTGAGAATGGAGATGAAGATGGATGTACATACGGAGAGGAGCGTCATCGAGCCGGTGGAGTTGTGCGCTATGTCGGTTTTGAGGTTACCTGGCCACGGCGAGTTAATATTTAGAAGTAGACAGGAGGGCGGAAGATACCTGGGTTCACCGACGTCGAGACGATGCCTTGGTCGGCGTACCTGCGCGCGACCTCCATGGCAAACACCGCGTTTGCCTGTATTTTGAGAGATATGAGTCGTGGTTCATGCGGCACCGAGGAAACGCGCGCACCCATTTGCTCTGCGCGTACATGTCGAACGGCGTGCGCTTGAGTCGGGTGGGCCCGTCCTGGAAGGAGCTGTAGTCGACTGTCGCGACGTAGTGCACCATCGAAGTCAGGGTCACGATGCGCGCGACGCCGCGGACGTGCGCCGTGGCGATGAGGGTTGGGAGGAGTAGCTTCGTGAGGTAGAAATGACCTGGATCGTGTGATAAACAAGTGCGTCAATGGAGAGGAAGGATGTATTACCCAGCACATTGGTAGCGAACGTCAAATCGTATCCGTCCGGTGTGGCTTCCTCGATGGGCGGGACCATGATCCCGCTGCCGGTGGAATTACACTGACTATTAAAAGAGTCATAGAACAAAATAGAAGACGAACCCGTTATTATACAAGACATGCAGCTCCTTCTCTTTGCTAACGATAAATCGGAATGAGGAGTGTTCGATTTGAGGGCCACGGCTCACAGCTACCTCAAAAATTCAGTGGCCGCAGCTTTCACAGATGCCAGATCCGACAAGTCCAAGGGCAAAAACACGGCGCGTTTCCCAGACAGCCTATGAAGCTCCTCGATGGCCGCCTCCGCCTTCTGTGGGTTTCGCGACGCCATATACACCTTCGCGTTGTTTTCCAGCAAGACCTAAAATGATGTGTTGGGAACTGCGGCGCCGCGTCAAAAAAAGCGCACCTTCACGGTTTGCCTGCCGATCCCAGCGTTACCGCCGGTCACGATGATGACCTGCCCCGAGAGATCAGGGACGTCGCGCGCGGTGTCCCATGTCGGCTTTCCACAGAAGAAGGACTGTCTTATCATGGCGTATGTGTGGGACGGCGTCATATGGCGCAGCGAGAAAGGTATCGTATTGCCCATGGCAGTTAGAGCCCAACACAAGGCGGCAGGCTGGCGAGTCGTGTCGAGCCGGCGAACAGGGACTCCGAAGCGGACGTAAAAATCACCCCGGGGCCCGCATCTCGCCCGCACTGGGTCCGAAGTCAGGCGACCCCCCGTCAGCCTGAGTTGTACTGAACCATCGGCCGCCGAGAGATACAGACGTCCGTCCTTTGACGACGAGTTACAAAGAGCTTTCGGAAGCTTGAAGTTGAGTCAAGTTGGTTTGGTTAGGTTTGGTTGGTGAGAGCTCCCTCACGTGTCAGAGTCTTTCTTCGTTCCAACCAAGTCACCGTGGCAAGTGGTCAAGTTACGGTCAAGCGTTCCAGGCCCTCGTCCTGCACACCATACCGTGGCC
Source organism: Mycena latifolia (assembly GCA_029289555.1). Lineage (NCBI taxonomy): Eukaryota > Fungi > Basidiomycota > Agaricomycetes > Agaricales > Mycenaceae > Mycena > Mycena latifolia. The sequence goes on from JARJLE010000007.1 coordinate 1,270,536, forward strand.
TGCCGTGGATTTTTCGACCGGCTTTTTAATGTGCGCGATTCAAATCTAAGAACTGAATTGACTGATACTGATACAGATTCCAGGCTATGAGTGTTGTACAACGTGTCGCGGCCGTGTGTAATAAATACAAGCATGCACAAGACCATAGCAGACGCTTCAGAGGATGAATGAAACTAATAGTATGTCGAGCGTTTTTCATCCGCCAGGAGACTCACGTCGAACTTGAAGCCTACACATCTCATCGAGGTCAAGAGTCAATCCCATATCCACTGGCAGTTCATCCAAGACTCCAGTGCTGCTCGACCTCGATCTCAGCGCACCCGCTCGGACCAGGGATCTTTTGGCCGCGCTGACTTTGCCTCTCTGCGCGTACAACTTGGCTAGGCTTTGCAATCCGTACACCTCGCCTGCTTGGTTAGACGCCTGCCGATGAAGCTCCACTGCGCTGCTGAGGAATTTTTCGGCCTCGTCGAGCTCTCCAGTCAGTAGATGCAACTCCCCCATCTTCTGCATATCCTTTGCCCATCCCATGAAATCGCCAGCCTGCCGATGGAGCTCCACCGCCTTGATGAGAGAGCTCTCAGCCTCATCCAGCTGGTTCCTGCGCATGTACAGTTCGCCGAGATTTTGCATGTCGTTCGCATGTCCCATCACGTTCTGAGTCTGCATGTGGAGTTGCAGAGCGTAGTTCAAGGACGACTCGGCCTTGGAAAGCTGGCCGCGTTCCATGTACAGCTCTCCCATGTTTAGCATGTCATTAGCCTAGGAGCACAACTCGGTTAGCAAACAGCTCTTTGATAACATTCTGCCGACTTACTTCGCCCAACAGATCGTGTGATTCTCGATGCAGCTCCGCGGCCTTGGTGAACGAGATTTCGGCCTCTTCAAGCTGGTGGCGCCACATGTACAATCCTCCCAATCGGCGCATGTCGTGCGCTTCCCCAAGCACGCTCCGAGTCTGTCGATGTAGCTTGACAGCTTCGTAGAGGGACTTTTCAGCTTCGTCGAGCCTATCCTGCCGCATGTAGACGCCTCCCAGACGACGCATCGCATGGGCCTGACCCAGTACATTGTGGGCCTTCCTCAGCAGCTCCAGGGCGTTGCTCGTCGCCTTTTCGGCCTCCTCGAGCTGGCCCCGGCGCATAAACAGCTTTCCTAGGTCAAGCAAGTCGTATGCCTCGCCTAGATAATCCCCTCTAGCTGTGTGCAACTCGAGCGCTCTTTTGAAGGAGCCCTCGGCTTCCTCCAGCTTCCCCCACCATATGTACAGGCTTCCCAGCTCATACAGATCGTATGCCTACAAACGGTGCTCAGCAAAATGACAGCAGGAAAGATGAGGGATCTACCTCTCCCGATGCGTCCTGTGCCTGTACGTGCAGCTCAATGGCCTGCACGAACGCGCGATGCGCCTCTTCCACGTCGTTCCGGCGCATGCACAGTTTTCCCAGCCAGTAAACGCACGATGCGAGTAATTCGTCCGAATCGGGCATACTCTGGATAGCCAGCTGGATGATCTCCTCCGACCCCGATCCCATGAACACCAACCACTCGGTGTATGTGATGGAGGCTCTGATGAGCGCCTCCCGGCGGTCGCCGCTCCCGTACGCCTCGACAAAGACGCTTCGGATGTTTAGGAGCTCCGGTGGGATGAAGGCGTGCGAGCACGGATCTGAATAGTCCCGGCCATCTTCGAGGAGCTCGATGTACAGATCCACAAGCGCGGTGCGGAGCTGGGGAGGGATGCGGAGATTCGCTTTACTGAAATGCCGGACTGGAGAGAGTAGCCGAAGACGAGGGGTGTCGATGAGGGTTTCTCCATGGACGAGAGCTACCCTGCGTAGAGTGGAGATCGCCTTCTGGAGGTTGATATTCGAAGGAAGATACATCTGCAGCCTGTCAAGCATACCTTCGCGGTTAGGGAACCCATCGGGGAGAATCGACAAGAGAGCAAGGATGTCTGTCGCGGAGGTGTCTGCAAGCATTCGCGGGGAGGAAATCGAGCATTGGATAGAGGTGTCTAGCTTGGACAATCTATCGTGGCCGCCGTTTTCTATCAAGGCTGTGCGCTCTTTCGCCCATCTTTTCGCGAGCGACGCTGTCGTCTCGTTCTCCTCCTGTACCATGTGCCCGAGCAGCGTGACGGCCAGCGGGATGCAGTCCACTTCCTTGATCATCTGCTCCGCAAACTTGTCCATCGTCCCTGATATGTGACGGAAAACGTTCGCAGCATCGGCGAAGTGAAGGGAGTGAAGAGGCGGGAGGAAGGGCAGGGACCATCTGGCGTTCGGCGCGGGGCGCTGGGTACCACGCATGGTGACCAGCACAGCGAGATTAGGGATGTCTGTGAACTCCATCAGCAAATCGTCCGCCGCGCGCCGACTGTCGGGATTGTCCCAAGCCGTCTCGAGGTTGTCGAAGCATATCACCACGGAGCCCCGGCGGAACGACGCCAGCACGAGATCGTGCATGTTCTCGTCGAGCTCGTCGCGCGGGAGCCGTAGCACGTTTGCGAGCTCGGTCAGGAGCAGCTCGGCGGACGTCACACCGTCGCAGGCGACGAAGTAGCGCGAGTCGTACCGCTCGACGACCTGTGGATCGTACAGGACGGACAGCGCGAGCGTGGTTTTCCCAATCCCCCCTGCACCGAGTATTGCGACCCGCGCTGGGAAGGGCCCCATGAGGGTCGAGACGATGGCGGTCTTTTCGCGCTCCCGTCCGTACATGAAATGCGGCTTTGGAGGCAATATCGGCCGGCTCGTGTTCCGGCTGGGTGTAAGGGTTAGCATTCACGCTTGCGGCATATCTTCAGACATGTACTGACCCATTTCCAGGCGCTCTGCCCAGCAGGGTGTTCATGTGAATCTCGATCTGTACCAGTCGGTTGTCCTGCCGAGGGCTATGCGTTAGTCCCTGGCTGGGACACAACTGACACGGCACGTACACTGAAGTTGACGCGGAAGTCGTCTAATAGACGCTCAAGCCGGAGCATGTCGTCGAGGAGATGGCCCCTGTTGAGCCACCGGTCCACGCGGTCTGACATCTTCTTCGACGTACATTGGTTCAGCGCTGCATACACGTCCTTCAGCAGGCTTTGATACGTTGTCAGTCAAAGTATGGGGCCAGGTTAAAAATGCGCACTTCGTATATGCGACGAGGTCGTCTTCAAGGTCTTTCAGGCCCTCCCTCTCTGGCGACTGTGCGATCTTTTTCAGGCCCGAAAAGATCGTCCCCGACCTACGGAGGACCTTGTCGATGAGCTCTTGACAGCGCCGTTTGTTGTCCGTCAATTCCTGTATGTCAGGGTCAGGATGCTGTGCACCTGCCGAGGCATTATTGCGATCTTACCTCTTTTATATTGATTATCTGCAAGATGATGCCCGAGATGCTCTTGACGTAGGGCACACCGCGGAGCATTTCGCCTACCTCCTTTACGATAGCCAAGATGGTGCTGGCTGTTTCGAGCGCGGGGAGCCCAGGCGCCGAGCGAGGGGACGTGGTCCACCTTGATGGACCTGCAGCCTGCGCCGCGGGAAAGCTGGGGCGGAAACTGGACAATGGGGGCACACTCGCACGCGTGCGGCATCCGTTCCCGGCAAATCTAGCAGAGCGGCTCATGGCTGGGAGAGAGAAAGAGAAACCCAACGTGCTGCGTTCATATAAATACTGTGCAGTGGAGCTCCAGAACCATGGGTGGGACCAGCCCAATGCGCCTGGTTGGGAATAATGGCCGGAACTAAACACAGCTCTCGCGCTAAAAATGTTTTGATATAGGGGGCGCGCAGGGTCATACAAGAATCAGCTGCCAGGTTGTCAAGTCGTGGCGTCCGAAAGCAAAGCCAGTCATTCTGCGTCAGCTCGGCTGCAGCGCACCTCTCGATTCTCGTATCATGTGACCGCGTTTCCCGCTCAAAGCTGCTTTGAAGACCAGCTACAGGCGTAAAACTAGGCCCTCCAAGCTTCAAGTAGGAGTTTTTCTACCGGGCGCGTGGAATGAACGACTCTTCAGAACATGAGGCTTCAACCCGTTTGCTGGTGGCGTCGCGCTTAAGAAATGGCTGTGTGCCGTCAAGCTTATCAAAGGGGCATATTTCCCGTCCAGAACAGCCATTTTGGCTCTTGATGCGAACTTAATGATGAACTTTTCTCACCGCAGTCGTGTGAGGCGTAGGTCCAACCATTGTTTTGTCTGGACTTTGCAAGTGTTTGCTGGCTGAGGCGCTTCAGAATATCTGAGTTTCCTAAGAACCCCTCCAATTTTACATTCAGCTTGAGGACACAACTGAACTTTACTTCTACAGCATCTGAGTCTTCACCCGACATACCGCAATGGGCCTGAGAAGGCCGAATAACGGGAGCAATCACACCGTTGTGAAGATCCCCTTCACCTGTTCTTGATCTCGCGGCGGGAATGCGATTTTGCCTTGTCCTCTGTGATCTGTCCTCTGTCGCCCATAACTGTCTTTCGCATAAACTATAATTTGTTCGACGTTTTGGATTTTTCAGTGACATCTCCCGCGCAATCTCCCGTACCACATGCTTGCTTTAGGTAACAACGGAATCTCTACAGCATTCGTCTATATCACGGGGGGAGTAAGACACCGGGTCTCACATTCCCTCAGCGGCGGAATAGAAATTTTGACTCGAGAGGCGACGCAATGCCGCGGTAGCCTTACTTTGTGGCCCTTTGGTATTTGTCTAACTGATCCTACCAACTCGGATCTTAGGTTGACAACTGAATTTCTACAGCACTTGTAAGATGCGGCGCTGGCCGGGTTACCCGAGGTAATACCAGCCACGACCCTGAAACGTCAGCCCCCAGAAGAGTAGGGGTCAAAAGCTTCAAGGTATTTTGGACGATAGTCCGGCTGGCAGGGAACCACGCTATTCTTTCAGCTTGGTGGATTTACGGCCTGTGGAATTGTTTTATTCACGCTGAGTACACATCACTCCGACTCGCACGTCATCTCGAGCCTGCGCACAACATATACTTGAACACGACTCGAAATAATCCTCGCCGCTCATTGAGCTCTCTGCTATGTACATATGTACGCGCGAAATTTAGCGGTGCTCATTCTGATCATTCTGCCTCAATTAACTTCGACTTGAAGAGTGACTCGGTCGAGTTGGATTGATTCTACGACAGCTCAAGATGCCTGGGATCTAATCTCAGAAACGTATGAATCTGGAATAAAATTGAAGGACTTGCAGCCCCCACAGATCCCGCACAACCTCCCATAGAACGGGTTTGGGTTAACTGAGGGAACTTCTACAGCAGCCGTCTATATCACAGGAACACAGGTCACCGGACTCCACATTCCCTTTCCTTGAGTAATATGATAGAAATTTTGACTCTCGAGAAGCGACGCAATATCACGGCGGGCCTATGGTATTTATTTCTAGATCCTCGGGTTTCGGACTCCAGGGAATTGAATTCTTACAGCAGTTGTATTATGGCCGAGATAGGGCACAGGTTTGGATTGCCCCAGATGTAATACATGCTCCCAGTTATATCAAAGGGACCATGACTAGAAATTTATTTTAGGTGGTAGTCTCAGCTCGCTTTCAACTTCCAGTGACTTGGTTGTGTAACTGGAAGTTGGGTTGCAATTGATTTTTCAGACGGTTCCATGTGCCTGGGATTCGATCCCAGAAGCGCTTAGATCTGAAACCAAGATGCATGAAACGATGCTTAGCATCCAGAGTTTAATTTACCTACGAGATTTGTTCAAGTTCGATTTGACGATGCTCTTGTTTGGATCCAAAGCTTTGTGTGGTCGTACTTGGCAGCACCTTCCCCCTTCTTCCTCTTTTCCAGTTGCTTTGGGTCGTTGTTCAGAGTTCCTTCAGAGTTCCTTCAGGGCCCTTTCACTCCTTGTCGCGTCTTTTCCACCTCATGTCTATTCAGGCTCCTCGGAAGCTCCTTGTTCTTGATCTCAACGGAACCTTGCTATTACGGTCCAAGCGCGTCAGTGCGCGTTCACTCGGCGGAGTGCGGGCGAGGACTGTCCATCCGCGGCCCTATTTGAAGCCTTTCCGTGAATATATATTCCACCCGTCCACCATGGCCTGGCTTGATTCCATGGTCTGGAGCTCTGCCCAGCCTCCGAGCGTCGCGGACATGGTCCACCATTGCTTCGGCGACGTGCGCCACAAATTCGTCGCCGTCTGGGCGCGCGACACCCTGGGGCTCCCTCCCGCACTCTACCGTATGTCAAAAATGTATTTCTTTTTGCTTTCAGGACGAACTCTCAAGTAAATGTGCGGGCAGACCGAAAAACGCAGACCACGAAAGATTTGAAGACCGTGTGGGCCGCATTCCCCGCGCACGGCGCCCGGACGACGCTGCTCCTTGATGACTCCGCACTTAAAGCCCACCTGTATCCGCACAACCACGTCTGCGTCCCGGAATACCTCGCGGCAATGCGCGCGCGCGACGTGGAGGTACTGCTCCAGACCATCCGTGTGCGCCCGGCCAAGCCACCGAAAAAAGCTAAAAACGCTAAAAAAGCCAAAAACCCAGACCTCGAAGAAAGGCCAGAGGATGTGGCTACCCGCGCCCTAAACAATCCGCACCTGCCTTCCCCGCCGCTCCTGCCGCAGCGGCCAACCAAGTACGACGAAACGCTGCTCGCCGTCGTCGGGATTCTCGAGGCGCTGAAAACGGAGGCAGATGTCGCGCAATGGATCCGGGGCGGTGGGCTTGCTGGAAAGAGCGTGAAGCAGGCAGGAAACTCACGACATCCGTCCCTGGACTCCCTGGTATGTGAAATGGACGCGCTCAATCTGGCGCCGGAGCCGTGGTTCAACAGTGAGATAACGGCGGACTACTGGGCTGCTCAGGGCGTGCATGCTCTGAAGGCGTTGCAGATTGATGTCGAAGCGGGAATCCAGAATAATGATGTTTAACTTAACTTGTTGCGGGACTTAATATCCACGTTGAATGACACCAGGCACGCCCGCGGTAGTCACCGAGATTGTTCATGAATCAAGCTCGCTGAATACAACCTGCAATCCGAGCCTCTAACGTTGCCGGCATTCAACGTGCTTCGCGCGCTTTCTTGAAATTAGAACATACGCTCGTACGACAGGGTATTCATTCAGAAAAGCGTCTGACCGTCATTGTATCTAGGTTTTGGAGCATACCTACATTCCGGAATCCTTCTCAACTCAGAGTCAGAGAATGTGGGCACAAATGATTACAGGTCTGAAGGAAAATGATAGTGTGAACGGACGCCATACCGAAAACATGCGGTCGAGCTGCAGAGTCCGAGTCTATCTATAGCCGGCCATAATCTGATTAGCCACCAAAAGAATCCCGAAAGAACTGTAACATAAGCTTTCATGATCGTGTGCGACCCTGCACCTGGGGAAGACAATAACGAGGGCCCATCCCGGTTTGAGTTGGCTCGGCTGCGGGTAGAAATGAAGAAAAGTGACTTTTAGGTCGCACGACTTCATGTATGCTGAAGTGGCAGCGCTGGCATAGGACGAGCGATAGACGGAGAACCCCGAGATGAAAGTAATTTGCATGATAGCGTAGAAGCCATGAATAATAAGAATTCCAAAGGGATACTTTTGATACAAGGCAATAGTTTGCCCGAGCATACGCCCCAGCTGCATCCCGAGCTGCCGCCCCAGCTGCATCCCGACCCGACCGCCTCACTGTGCAGCTCATTTCGAGAAGGCGCGAATGATCTTCGCGGAGATGTGGAGGAAGAAAATGGAGCCAATAAATGAGAGCGACAGCACGAGCACGATGAACGGGTCGCTGGAGGGCCGTCAGACGAAGACGGACTTGGAAGAGGAATGCAAAGGACGCACACTCGGAGTCCCGGCGAATCGTCCGTGTATAGCTTCAGCATGGTGTTCGAGGACCCGCCAGCACCTGCCGCACGGGTCGAATTCGGTCGCGCCGCCTGTGCTCCACCTGCACGTCGCCTGTAAGGAATCTAGGAGTAAGAGTTAAGACCCCACTGGCTCCCCGGAGGACGAACCGTATCTGTGTGCCCGGCGGCTTCACGGGGGTCCCATTGGTTTTGGGCGAATCTGAATCAGACTGGGCAAGGGTGTCAGCGAAATTGCTGGGGCTTGCGCGAGGGGGCTGACCATTGGTTATAAAGGAGAGGAGAGGATTCAGATAGTCGGAAAAGCTGGCCGGCGTGGAGCAAAGCGAAAAGGTAGAGCGGCGGAAAACAAGTCTCGGGTGACTGACACGTCTCAGTCACATGTCACAATGTCACACCGGCCCGCCAGTCGCCTCAAGTTGAAGTTGAACCGGCGAAGGGTTGAACTCAACGCCAGGTTAGTACGAACGCTGGAAAATTTCTGAATGCACAGCAAATTTATCTTATTATGGATGTCATGGTGTCCTGTACAAGCTTTGTCTTCCATTCTTTTGTGCCAGTGGAGTCCAGGACAGGCGCGCAGGAAGTCCGGAGTGTTTCCGATGCTCCGCCTCCAAGTACCATTGGTCTAATGTTCCACCACTTTGGAGCATACAAATCTATAGCCAAAATAATTGACGCTCGAGACGTTGGGCCGACTCTGATAGCATGATGTATCCGATCAAGATGGGACTTCATTATTCCCTCTTCCCAGGTCTTCCCTCCAGCGGCAATTTTAGCGATGAAAGTTCAAGAAGAGCGATGCCTCAGAAATTTAGATGCATGTAGCGCTCCGAGTGTCATATGGCGGAGATCACAGTCAAACGCGCCATTCGGAAATGAAGTGATAACGAACCCACTTTTCGTAGCTTGGGTACGTCACTGAAAGTCTGACCGTTATCAAGCGAAAGTTTGGAGTGGAAGGCATCTAACTTCTTGCAATAATTCGCTTACTAGTAGAGTGCGTCAGCTCTCCACGGGCCCGCGGCGGCAGCAACTTATCGATCCTTCTTTGAATCACACCGTCTAGAAATTTTATCCACTCCCTGAGAGATTGGATTTGAATGATTATTTGCTTAACCTAGGGTTTCCACCAGCACTAGAACCTACAGTGACATGCCTTCATTAAGAGGATGCCCTATTTGTCTTTGATTGGCCAAGAAGTATCAAATAGAAGGCCACGTGATGACGCGCCCCCCGAACGTGACACGGAAAATGCGTTGCCTCGATCTGACCACTCTGCCTCTTGCCACATTCCTCACTGTGCAGAAGTTTCTATTCATACCGCTTGGCGGCCACAGTAGACCTTAGAGTCCGGGACTCCGAACCCCATCGTCCCGATTTTCCTTTCTCTCAACCTTCGGCACTGGCAGCAAACTGGCAGCTAGGAAAACTTCCCTTCTTTTCATTTGCCCAATTGACTTTTCTGCTTTCCTCGAACTTTGCCGTCACGGACACATCCTCGGTTGTTATATGTGTTATCGGTCTACTGGGATAGTCAAGTCGCCTCCCACTTATCGGAGAACAAACGCACAAACATCATCCACTGCATATTCCTCGATAATGGAGTCTGGAACTTTTCGTTCGGAGGACGGCGAACAGAAGACATATAGCGGCCGCAATTTATCTCCGAGCTCTTTCTAATAGAGCTACTCTCACGACTGTCTGGGAATGGATAATCTCTTATTCGACATTAACCTCCTGGACCACGTTGCTTGCACGAGGCGAACACATCCGAGCCGGTTCTCCGCAAGTTCCCCGACGGTTCTATTGGCGCGGATACGATGTCACGCGACTGGATTCGTTGTATCCAGAGCTGAGTTCCAAGGTCTCGAAGTGTCCTCGTCGGAGCTTTCCTGTACAACAGCCTACCGGTCTATCTCTCTCATCGCCGTTAATATTGGCCAAGCTTCTGCGACCGAGCGCCCACCATCCAAATTAAGGTCCCTTCAACTGTCAAGTCTCTGATCGAAGCATGTCTGGTGACGATCTAGTTCGATTCGTTCGTTCCACTTGGCTACTGCCTCATGTGTCCTTATAACGGTTTCCTGATGTTTCCCGTGCGCTACTGGCCATTGTCCCTCCTCTATTACCGTCCGCAAACGGACTGTGAGGCACGTGTAACAGGCTCCTCCCTCGTATATCTCGACCTTATCCTGGCCATCCCCGACCTTATCCCAACCTCATCCGTCCATGCTCAGCCTCGGCCCTGGGTCTGCATGCGATGTGTGTCTGGAGCCTTTCGGCGCGGAGCTGAAGGCACCGTGTTCAATAGCGTGCGGTCATGTCTTCTGCGTCAGGTGCGACATTCTCCATTATCGCCCGACTATCCCGCTAATCTATGTTATTCGTCTTTGTGTCTTTATCTTTCAGTTGCCTACAACACATTGCGCGCCCCACCTGTCCGCTATGTCGCACCCACTTCGAGGCGCGGAATACCATTAGGCTGCACATCGACCTGGACAGCATCCGAGCGCCTCCCTCTACTGATGCACTCGTCGTTTCTTCGAGCAACGACGAGGGAGCTCGCCATTTCCAGCAACGGATCACGGACGTCGCTGTGGGTGGAGCAACGGAGGCTCAGACGACCCAGCTTACCGAAGAGTGCAAAAGCTTCTTGGACACAGTTCCCAAGACCATGGTGAGCACGCTTAATCGTCTTCTCCACATTTTGTTAACGTTTTGTTTAGTATTCGGACCTCCGAACCGCGTACAAGATGTTATATTACATGTGCTACGTCAAACGCCTCTACGTCGACCAAGGCCGCACCGTCAACCAGCTCACGCGCAACGTTTCGAGTTTGACGCAGGAGGTCGACCGTCTCAAGGCCGCGATCGAGGTTCTGAAAATCGAGAAGAGACGACTGGAGCAAGCGTGGCAAACCGTGTCTGCCGAGCGAGATCAGACGTCTGCGGAGTGCCAGAAATTGCACGAGCAATTGGACGAGGCGGAGGCCCAGATTCGGTTTGTTACAGAGTGAGTTCATTCTTCATCCTTTCATTGACGGGACTCTGACGTCTTTTACAGACAAGTCAGTGCTCAATTATCATGATGGTAGTTTATCGGCTGACCATGCCCAGAACGAGACCGCTCAGAACCAGCTCGTGCTGTTGACAGAAGAGCTCCAGCATCTTCGCGCGCAAGACGAATTTTCCTCTCCGGATGATAGCCTCGACTTCCCGCCCGACCTCCCTCCATCGACGTCACCCGATCCTCACTGGCAGCATACGAGCCTAAATCTTGATCCTGACTCTGATAACCATGACCCTACTGCCCGCTTTCTAACGCCATGGGAAGGTTTTACGGAACGCAAGGCTCTGTCTGACGCCGATCTTCCTGAAGATCCGGAGCCAGAGCCAGAGCAAACGCCGCCGTCCGCTCAGTGTAAGCCGAATGGAGGTTATTGTGGCGCTGCAGGCTGCCCCCACTCTTGCGATTGTATGCCCTTCGTTCTCTTCTCCCCTGGCTCGCGGGAGGCTGCGGCTGCCAGTGCCGCTCACACAAGCACTTCTGACGCCCCATCCATGTCCGGCCTCTTTGCTCAAGGCGCCCCAAGCGGCCTGTCGTTGAGCTTGAACAAGGAGCGTGCGCGTTCCAGCTCGCGGTCGAGACCTCGCAGTCGCTCCCTGTCGCGCGCTTCATCGCCCGCCCCAGGTCCTTCAGATCCCCCGCCAGCGGGTCCAGTTCCTTCCATGTCTTCCTCCATAAACATTCCGAACCATCACCAGGAGCTGCGCGGCCAGCTGAAGGACCTTCTCCGGGATCCGCCCACATCTTCCTCGCTTCCGAATATGTCCTCGTCCCACTTTCTGCCGTCTCCTCTCTCGCGCGACATCCGATACGGGGCCAACTCCCCGTTGTACACCACCCCGACCAAGGACCGGTCAGCAGGCAAGCCCAGAGACGGCTTCCTGCACCCGCCGATGCTCAGCCACAGCAGCACCCCGAGCCCGTTGCACACGAGCACGGCGCTCGCGGACCCCGCGAGCTCCCAGCGGCCATCGCTCCTCCGTATGGCGAGCAACACGTCCCAACCGTCCCAAGCTCCCGACGAGCGCGACCGGGAGCGTCGGCGGGCGGACAGGGCGCGCGCTTCACCGACCATTGCGGCGGAGGCGCGGCCCGCCCCGATGCCCCGGCCGCAAACCCACAGCGCGACGCCGGTACTCCCGCCGTCTAGCCAGGCGCCCGCGTCTGTGCACCCCCCTATGCTGCGCCCGGAGGTGTCCTCCCTGCGCCTCGCGTCCCCCGCGATACCTATGCCGCGCCCACAGACACACGGCGGGCCGCTCCCCTCACCTCCGATACCCAGCCCTTCGAATGTACATCAACCCCAGCATCCGATGCCGCGCGCGCAGGCGCACGGCGGGCAGCCATCGGTACCCAGCCCCACGAATGCGCACCACCCGCAGTCGCGCGCGCAGGCGCACGCACAGCCACTCCCCTCCCCCACGAAGCCGACGACCTCCTCGTCTTCCTCATCTCAGCCGCGCTCGTCGCGAACGCACGCCTCGTCTGGGAGCACCAACAGCACCAATGCCTACAATACGCACCCCACAGATGGTCTGTACGCGAAGCGCCCGCTCGCGCCCGCGATGGCAACCCCTGGCCGCGTCGTTTACGCCTAGATTTCGAATATCCTTTTGTCTCAAATTCCAAGACGTATGCATCCACATGTATGTACCAACCCGAGCTCTTTACCGCGACTCTTTGCATCCCGGCTTATCTTTATTTCCCTCTATTTCGTCGTTCCGAATTTTGTGTATGTGTCAATGTGTATGTCTCTGTGGGAATGATAAGGATGTTGTCTGCCTATTTCGGCCGCGGAGCGCGGCCCGACTGGCGAGCGAATGGCGAAGAGCATGCTATCGCGCCAATGCGCCGGACGGAGGCAAGATCCGGAGGACCATTCGTCCATCGGATAAACCTCTCATTGACGAGGCCCGAGGGGTTTTGGTTCTTGGCTCGGGCTCAGGCCCCGCTCGCAAAATGGTGGGCCTGCGACCACCCAGGCCGCCCGCACTAGATCCGGCGAAGGTGATGCGTCCCGCCGTGCCTCGACTCACCCAAGCTCTGGAAATCTGAATTCGGCAACTTCATTTGGCCCGAAAGGCGAAAAATGCATCCGGGACGCAGCACCATCGCTCCTTCACGATCTCGCGCCCCCATCGTTCCTTGACGCGATCTGGCGGACCCATTGCAGCTCATCAGTACGTCCACACTTCCCACCCGGCTCTGGAACCCGAAAGCGGAAGAATGCCTCTTGCGGAACGAACCGCAGGCACAAGCGCGATTAAACGCTAAAACACTAAACAACACGCTACGCGGTTCTCGATTAAAAACATGCCATTCCCGTGCGGTGCGCTAGACGCGACGGGGACAAGTCGGATAAACGGAGGAGGCCGCGCGTAAATCGCGCAGGCGGGGGCAGGAGCGGGATGGGGGAGCGCCTCGCCGACTCGAATTGCTCGAAGGAGAAAATACACGCTCTTTACGCGCTCTCAGACTCCCTCCCGTCGTCCGCTCATCCAATATCCCCAGACGAGGGACATCCTCTTGCGGAAGAGCCTCGATCGATCAGCTAGACCGGTAAGTGCCCCCACATCAGCTTCCAGGCGGGCATGAAAAATGGAATATTGCGTCCCGCGACATGCGTGCAAGAATCCAAAAGCGGAAGATTTCCTCTTGTGGAACGAAACGGACGACAGGCTACGGCGAGGGCAAGATCCGGCAGGGGCGCAATTAATTGGCAGGCGGACAGCGGGCTGGCTCTGTCCGATGGCGCGTAGCCCTGCAGGGGAGGGTGAAAAGTGCGGCGTACTGCGGCCCCTCGCCGCGCCCATATCCACACCAATCCACACCACGCGAAACCGGCGCAGAAAATAGAAAGACGCGTTGCGAGCCGGATCATCATCTCGTCGTGGACCACGCGGAGAGACGCCATACATAGGTCTCTGAGCTGCACCGCACCGGGCGTCAGAGGTGACGCGTCGCCCCAGCTGAGAGTCGGCAGACGCTCGACGGAGACCGTCGGGGAAGCTGAAAACGAACCGTGGACTGCGTCACAAGTCAGACAACCACGGTGTGCCGGGCGAGCCCTGCCCAACGGCAGAGGTCTGCGGACTGCGCCGTACCACCACGAGAACAAAACAGGAAGAGGTCGAGCGTCAGAGGTGACGCGCACGAACAGCTAGCTGCAGCTGCAGACAGACAGAACCTCCGACGGAGACCCTCTAGGACGAAGTCCTCCTTGTGCCCTCAGAAAACACGCCCCACTGGCACGAAGCCGCAAACTCACACGGAGCCCTTCAGCCCGGATCATCCTGGGACGAGTGTTCTCCGGGCTCCTTGTGCAAAACGGACGAATACCGCTTGGGCGCAGCGCACTGCGCTGTCGACACGCAGATCTCATGCGCCAGCCGGACGTGGGCACGTCGCGTACCCACAACGCACCCGCCCAACGATCATTGTCACAAAGCAGTGAGACCGTGGCCGCCTGCTCTCCCTTGAGTTACTCCGAAGCACCAAAACTGCACGGACTTGACCGAGCATCGTGCCCACGTGCTCCAAGAATCGCTCATCACAGGTTGAAGAACAAAGATGAAAGAGGAAGAATCCCTTTTGCGGACTGTCGAGGACACAAAGATATTATCTGAAGACTTGACTGAGTATCGTGACCGATGATCGATCGTAGGTCGAAAACAAAGACCAAGACGGAAGAGGAAGAATCCCATTTGCGGCCGACCGAGTCCACCTGAATCGCCTTCCCTCGACACAAGTACAGACGCCGTGAGATGCACGTTCGCTCGTGGTCCGCATGAAAACCGCTGAGATTCATTGCACGATCGAAATGGAATCCATATCTCGCGAAGTCGGAAGCAGTGGGACACACGGACGTCGATCACCGTGTGCGCGGTTTCAGCGGATTATGGAGGGCTATCCATCGTGCGTGGGTCGCGCTTGCACAAATCGATCTACCAGGCGGCTGCCTGTGAGACTATGGTAGCGTGGTCGCAACTGGCGATCCCGGGGACTGATGAGATGGGAACGCCAGTAGGGAGGCCGGCTCGCAGCGACGGAGGGACGGAGGGATACAAAAAAAGAACTGGATTGGGGTTAAGGGGGAAGCGAGACCTGTGCGGGTGGTTCCAGCTTGTCGTGTGCAGCACCTGGGCTTCGTCGTCCCTTCGATTCCTTCGGGTCAGGGAAAGCTCCCACCGTCCGTCCGTCACTGGAAGAGTACTGGAAGCCGGCGCGCCTTGCTACGCTGCTGCTTGATTGCGGCCCACTCCTCTCGTTTCTGGGTCTTCTTTCTGCTTTGATCGCGGTCAAACCCTCTTTTTTCTGCTCTGCCTTTCATTCGTCCCTGCTTGAAACACACGAAATAAGATTAAGACAAAGACGGCGCAGGAGTCCTAAACATACCTTATGCCAATGAGGATGGGAGAGCCAGCTGTGAGCGGAGTGACCACGCGATCCCGATTCCTTGGGCACCGCGCCCCGGGGGGCAGGGAGGTGAGCGGAGCAGCACCAAAAGGACAAGGATTGGGGTTAACGAGGGGAGAGCTGCGCGGGTGCTTCGAGCTTGTCGTGTGCAGCACCTGTGGCTTCTTCGTCCCCTCGATTCCTTCGGGTCAGGAAAAGATTCTACCGACGCGAGCGTCCGTCCGTCACTGGAAGCCGCCGCGCCTTGGTACGCTGCTGCTTGATCGCGGCCCACTCCTCTCGTTTCTGGGTCTTCTTTCTGCTTTGATCGCGGTCAAGTCCTGCCTCCGAGTCCTCTTTCTGCTCCGCCTTTCATTTGTACCTGGGTGAAACACATGAGATAAGATTAAGACGAAGACGGCGCAAGAGTCCTAAGCATACCTTGTGCCAATGGGATGGGAAAGCCAGCTGTGGGCGGCGATCCTGGACAAAGACACCCCCATTTCTTAGGCACCGTGTTCTGGGCGGCAGGGATGGACGCAAGGACCTGTTTGGATAGAGGTGAGCGGGGGACGGAGAACTGTACGGGCGTACGCACTATCCCCCCACGTGCATCGTCGCCTGATTCAAATTGAATCGTTCAGCACCACAGGCGCCAGGCGCGTCATCCTACCGAGAAGGGCGTCCGTCGCCGCTACTCGATCGACTCCTCCTGCCTCCAAGTAATTTTTTTTTCTGCTCCGCTTCTTTTCTGCGTAACTCCTAGAAAAAGATGAGATAATATTAAGGATGGAGAACGGACGACCACATACCGATTGTGGAAAGGGAAAGCGCGATGTGGACGTAGCGATCCTGGACGAGACACGATCCCGATTCTTTCACACCGACGGTCTCTGCATGTAGATGCGGCCGCCTACGCATACGCATACGCCGCCGCCGCACAGATTCACGCACGCTGGAGGAAGCGTCGACCTCTGCGCTTCACTGAGAGGGTTCCGACATGGGACGGGCGTCCTGAGCGAGGCTGCCCATTTATCTGCAGCTCAGCGCCGCTCGCGCAGTACTTCAGAGTCTGAGGCCCGCATATCTTCGCTTTCGGCTCCTCTAGGTGGTAAAGACGCGGAAGGCCGGCGTCTCACAGAGCGGAGTGCCACGGAGGAGTATGAGATGTGTACTTGAGACGCATGAACCTAATCCAATAGGCCTAGGGACGCGAGAAGCGTATTGCGCGCCCGGGTGCCTCCAAGTACGCTTCAGAACGAGGAACGAGCGAGGGAGGATCTCAGGAGACCAGTTCACGTCTCCTACACATTCGCTTTTGTTGTGGGGACTCGGAAGTTTGAGGCCAAACTTTGATTTCTGTGGCTTTGGACTGCGGATATGGAGAATGAAACTCGAGGATCTGAGTGGGCAGTATTCCACACAAGAGATTGACCTAAAAGTTGTAGACACCAAGGTTGGATAACCCTAACCCTGGGTAACCTTACCTCTGACCTCACCGCAGCTGACCGTGACAACCAGCGCTTGCCGAACAACTATTACCATGTCCCTCGTAAGTCTGCGCAAAGACGCAGCACCGCGCCTTGCATTGATGCAATAATGCGCTAGATCCACGCCCTCGTCGCCCGTGGCTCGACCATCCTCGCCGAGCACCAGGCAGGCAAGCAGAACTTCTCTCAAGGTGCGCCACTTTCTCCCTCCCTCCCTCTTGTCTTGAAGTCTGATTGAATTCGCGCCTCACTGCCTGCAGCGACGCAGACGATCCTCTCCAAGATCCCTCCGAATGACAGGTGCGCTTTCCGTCCCAACTCCAGTAGTCAAGTGCGGATCTGACGCCCGCGCAGCAAGCTAACGTACGTGTGGGAGCAGTACCTGTTCCACTACGTCTCCGAGGGCGGGTTCACGTACCTCGTCATGGCGGATGACTCGGCTGGGCGGTGAGTCGTCCCTTGCGCGCTTGGGAGAGTGGCTCACTCGGTGCATTGCAGGCGGATGCCGTTTGCATTTCTGGCGGAGCTGCAGCGCAAGGTGGGTTTCTTGTCTCTTATTGTTCGCTTCGCGGGGACTGAGCCAAGGGCGGTTGGTGCACCGAGGACGATCGGTGGAAGGTCGGCGCGCCGCCGCGTCTAGGACTAAACGGCTGCCCTCTATTCCCTTCTATTCTCTTCTCTTCCTCGCTCCCTACCTTACATCCGCTAACACATACACCCACCCTTAGTTCGCCGCGCTCCCCTCCTCCTCCTCCACCACCTCCGCCTCGCCCGCGCACCACGCCCTCCAAAGCGCCTTCGGGCCGGCCATCGCGTCGCTCATGCACACCTACAACACCGCGCCGCCCGCCGACGCGCTCGCGCGCGCACAGACGGAGCTCACCGCCGCCAAGGACATCATGGTGCAGAACGTCGAGCAGATCCTCAGCCGCGGCGAGCGCATCGAGCTGCTCGTCGACAAGACGGACGTCATGGCGGGGCAGGCGACGGCGTTCCGCCGCGGCGCGCGCGGCGTGCGCCGCCAGATGTGGTGGCGCAACGTCAAGGTCGTCGCCCTCGGCGGCGTCGTCGCGCTCGTGCTGCTGTGGATTCTGGTCGCCCAGTTTTGCGGCGCGGGGCTGAATCAGTGCTCGGGGAAGCCGAAGGGGGAGCCGAGTGAGTAGAGGGTGCGGCGCATTGGCGTGCTAGACGAAGACTTGGAGGCGCGCGGACACGGTATGCACCCCGGCCTATGTATATCATATTCATACATCTACTATATTATCTCTTACTCTCCTTATTCCGCCGTCCGCCCGGGACACTTCGCTCGAGACGACGTCAGCCGCCGACGCCTCTACGACTCCCCAACTCAATCTTCGTCTTACCTCGGATGTCTGATGTCGCTACCACGATCTCCCTGCCGCTGCGCCAATCTCCGTATCCCTGCCCACGACGTCCCTGCACTCCAAGTCAGGCTACATCCATGCGACAGCATGTCGGAGACTACACACGCGCGGGATTGCGTCCCTCTCACGGGAGGACCATCCGTTCGCGGTTTGGTGCTCCATCACGATCGGGCGTCCTTCCTGAGTCCATCGACTCGCGCGCGGGGCCTTTCCACCAAATTTCCCCCTGCTCGGCGATGAGATCGAAGGCCTCGAAACAATTGTACCCCGTGTAACTTATCGCCCCGGGCCCTTCATCTCAATCGCAACTTCCTCGGCACCAAGAAAGAAAGACGCGCTCAGAAAACGCGCACAGTACTTGAGCCGTAGCTCCACTTTGTTCCCCGTCTTACGGCGTGGGCTCCAGCCGTCGGGCCCTGATGTGTTGGGTACCATTCGAGCTGTGGCTGAAGCGGTAAGGGCAAGGACTCGGTGGCGAAGTGGTTTCGCGTCCACTAAATCTTCTCATGTAAAAGGTCATACTGAGTGGAAGGTGCCCGTTCGATTCGGGCCCGAGTCATGATTGGGTCTGGATCTCTTTTTATTTTTATTTTTCTTCACAGAATGCTGCAGTGGGGCTGTGTGCGCTGTCGCCGAGCGCGGGGCTGAGAGAATACTGGATTTTGGACCGTCATGCGACACTGGGGACTTCTCGGTGCCTCAAAAATCCCAATCGGTATTTATTTATTTATTGTCTGGATGTCGGGGGAGGCATTGAGAGGTAATTCAGGATTTCAGCTGGCGGACGAAATACAGTATCCGTAGCACACATTAGACGTCATGTATGTAGCACGGGCCCCAGTGTTCGTTCGAGGGACCTTGCCGGCAATTCCTTCCTTGTTTCCTTCCTCAGTCGGCATGGGGCTGACTTCCTCTGTCGGCATAGGGCTGCTCTCCGCGCTCTTCTTGAACATCGTGGCGAACTTGAAGAGGCCCCGGCGCTGCTTTGGGGCGGCCGGGGGAAGGGCCACAGACACCGTTGGGGAGCTGGCTGTAGACTGATCTGGGGAGAGCGGGGAACTAGGGGTTGACTCGAGAGACAGGGAGGTCAGCGAGCCGTTTCTGGCAGGGAGATCCCTGGGATCCCCTTGGGGGAGGGGCTGCAGCGGGGGCGGCGATTGTTCAGCAACCCATGGGAGGAGCGGCCAGTCTTGCAGAGAACGCCGAAATCTTGAACTTGACATCTCGTCCCAATCTATGCCAGAATGAGTGCTTTTCGCTCCAATGAGTGGCCCAACAAGTCGCTGGACAATTTCCGCGGCTGCGGGTCGGAGACCTGGTGCATTCCAGCACTCGTGCATTAGTTCCCAAATATTGTGATAGGCTGTGGTCTCCGGCCATGGAACTGGCTGCGCTGGGCGAAGTCCCTCGATCGCGACTTTGAACATCACCGCATGTTCTGGTACCTCGTAGAATGGAATTTTCTCAGAGAATATCTGTCGACTGATCAGACTTTGCAGTAAGCATCGGGCAGGCAGGATTGAGAGGTACCTCATAACACACGCATGCGAACGCATAGACATCCGATCGAACATTGCTCCCGCTTTCTCCCCGGAGCAGCTCCGGCGCTTGCCACCGCATGGTACCTCTTTGGGGTCCTGCAGTCGAGTGGGTGAAGCAAATTGTCATGGAGTCAGCGATTGAGGACAAGCCAAAGTCGGCGATACAGGCTCTTCGCAAGGGAGTGACCAAAATATTCGACTGGTTAACCTTGGTCAGAGGAAGGAGGAATGTGGAGTTGGGGTCGCTTACCGCCTTGAGATCCCCGTGGATTATATGCGCGCCGTGCAAATATTCGAGGCCCATGGCGACATCCAAAATCTCCGGCGGAAAGGTCAGGTTACAATCTCGGACTTTCATGGTTAGTTGGCACTCACCAGGGATGGACGGTCGGTATCCGCGGGTGCGATCCTTAAGAATTCCAAAATGTCCCCATTTTCCATCCATAGCGAAACGAGACACAGTCTGTTATCCAAATAATATAGCCCAAAGAACGGAAGTAAGTTTGGATGAGAAAGCTGGCGCCAGATGAGAGCTTCGCGACCGAAGTCCTGGATACAGAAACGTGAGTGCAAAGTCGGTCTTCAAACAAGATGCGTGCCTTCAGCGCAGCTTTCACGTCCGCATCTCGGAACAGACGCATGATTTTAACCGCAACACTCTGGCCTCCAACCAGGCCCTTGCAGATATCGCCGAACCCCCCTGCTGCCACTTGCTGGCCCACTTTCTCCAACCCGGACAATGCGAAGCATGTAGGATGGAGTTCGGATGCACGCGACAGTCTGATCAAGGCTTTGGAAAGTAGTGGCCTCGATGTCAAGTCGCAGGTCGAATCCAAAATCTCATCGCGATGATTGTAGATTAGCACGACTACACGAGAGAAATAATTGCTGGAGTACGTACATTTTGAATGAGATCCAAAAGTTGTTGCGCGAGACTCCCGCGACAGGCCAGAAGACGTCGATAAGTCCCCTCGTCGCGCAGCAAGGAGACCAATTGTCTCTCAACGACACTAACATCCTGAGACAATTGCTCCGATATCTGCTTTTGAACCGGGCGGCCAGCTTTGGAAGACGTCTGGCGAAGAGCGGGATAAATGAGAGTAATTCAATGTATAGCAGCTCACCTTGTTATTCAGATACCCAAGCAGTATATTCACAACGGACTGGTAATTTCCAAGACTGGACAATATGTCCCATTCGGCCCATTGTTTCGACAAGTCCCGAATTTCCGTCATTAGGCTACGAAACGCTTCGTTATAGTTTATACACCGACGGAAAGAATGGGGAACCACCCATTGGATCGTCTTAGTACATCCAAGGCGTAGAAAACCAAGTTCTGATCGACATTAGATTATGGTAGCCCACAAGTTGAGTTCCGCACCTTGTGTATCTCAAGCCATGGACCAACATGTAATATGGATTGAACGATCGGGGAAACATCTGAAACATCGGAATACTGTAGGCCGTCCCAAACCGCGGGAGAGTTAATTCGGGGTCCTTCAAACACCGCGGTCATCGTCAGTTTTTCTAGCGAGAGATCAAGTTTGGGGAGCGCCTGAGCGCCTCGCCAGTTCCAACTGGCGCTCGTACCGTGAATGGCTGTGCATGATTCGAATCATGTCAAGAAGCATGTGAGTTGTTGCTGCGTGAACGGGGCGGGAGCGGCAATACCGTATGTACTATTTCGACCAAGTGTTCAACATTAATTTCGGCATTATCATTCACCGACATGGTCGACAAATTTTCTTTTGAATTGTCGCGATTGTTATCGACCTCAGAAAAATCGGCCCCGAGCACTCGGTCGAAATAGACAGTAAGAGATCTGAGCGCTGAACGTTGAACAGGAATGGTAAAAGTTGATCGTGCTTACGTACACTCATTGACAACCGCAGACCGCCAGTCTTTTGCGCAGCTCGCCGAATGGACCATCCCTGAGCTCGCCCTCGAACATTGGAGAAAACAAATCTTCATTCACAAAAAAAAAACACATTCGACATTATGTTGCCGCCTCGAGGTTCCCCTGCGTGTCGCAGAGATACATGCCGTACAGTGCCCACAGCCGGCTCTCCGCCACCCCCGAGTCTGTGAAGGCGGGCGCATCCGCCGCTGCGAGGTCGAGGGCTCTGTCAATCATACGCGTTAGCGTCGCGTCACCTCGCATGAGAAACGCAAAGAGGAAGGAAAAGACAAGGGACGCACCATGCACGACAAGGTACCGCGGCACCTTCTGCGCCTCAGGCCTGGGGAGGAGGGGACGCTCGTCCCACTCCGGAGGTTATCAATGCATTCGTACGTGCGCGTGCGCACCCACCCCTTGCTCCCCGCCACGTCCCCACCGCCGCCTCCTTGGGCGCGTCATCCAGCCACTGCGCCAGCACCACCGGCGTCGGCCTCACCCCTCCTCCTCCCGCTGCATACGAGCTCGTCCCCCTCTCCCCCGAGTCCTCGAGCAGCACATACGTTCGTCTGTCGAGAAGAGAAGAGAAAGGCGCTTCACGAGCGCGGCCTCGTGCGGGGAGCGGGGAGCGCGTAGGCGCGTGTAGCTCTCGTGCACGAAGGTTGCGGTGTCGTCGATGTCGTACACCGCGAGCCAGGTGGGCATGAGGCCGTCGGAAGCGCGCGCCTGTGAGGAAGGAGGGGAGGTGGTTGAGGCGGAGGGGGACGCGTTCGTTGTTGTACCAGTCTGCAGCGTGAAAGAGAGGTGAGTTTGTGAGATGAACAACGCGAGTAAGAGGTGACGAGGAGGAAGCCGGGCGCCATCGTCGTGGTTGGGACATGGGAATCGGCGAGAGGGCGGGTAAAAGGTCCTTCCGCAGATGCTGCTGGTCCTGCACAGTGTTGTCAGTTAAGGGGTTTGAGGGGTTTGACGAGTGGTCAACCGTTTGACTCTCGATCCTTGACGGGTCAACGCGTCAAGACCGCGGGCCGGGAGGTCCGACTCGTTTAAGCGGACGAATTTAAAAAAAATCCTTTCGACGGGTTTGTCAGCCCCTGACCGGTCATGAGTCAATGACGAGTTACCGTTAACCGCTTGACAGGTCAGAAATCCTTGACCCTTCTTGACCTTCTTGACCCTGACAACACTGCTGCTGGACAACAGGGCAGGAAAATCTCTTGAATTTCGATGACTCCACTGCAACTTGACTCTTCGGTGTGCGGAGAGTTGGACAAGATCTAGACGAGCTGCTATTCCGTTCTTTTTCTCTTTGGTCCAGTGAAGAAGTCCGCAAACGGTCTTGCCTTGACACCAAAAATTGGAGATCGCCAGAGCAACGCGTCAAACATCGATATTTTCCGGGCGCAGGCTTGGGCGCAGGACCCAGTGAACCCACATCCATTGCGAAAAACAACACCAGAGTCGGAGCACCGACGACCGACCTGCACGCCACTGGCATTCATCAGCAGACTATCCCACCTTCTCGTATCGCGCGCACGGCGTCAGCGGGCGTCACTCCACGCGAAGTTGACGAGGCCGCCCTAGCGCGTGAGGAGACGGGCGTTCGGAATTTGGCGTGGCCATGGGATGGCGTAGAGGGCAAACCGCAAAGATGATGCGAGAACGGAGGGCTATGAAGCTAATATGAAGCATACGTAAGCACGATCAACTCCATTAATATTCCTGTTGAACGCTCAGCTCTCTTACTGTACTATTTCGACCGAGTGTTCTGGGCCGCCGATCTTTCTGAGGTCGATGAAAATTTATGGGAATTCAGAAAAGAAAATTTCTGGGCCATCTCGGTGAGTGATAATTCCGAAATTAATGTTGTCGAAATAGTACAGTATTCAAGTTGCCGATACTTGATACGATGCACAGCCATTCACAGTAATACGAGCGCCAACTGGAACAGGCGCTCAGGCGCTCCCCAAACTCGATCTCTCGCTAGACGAACTGACGATGACCACTTTGCTTGAAGAACGCGGAATTAATTCTCCCGTGGTTTGGGACGGCCTACAGTATTCCGATGTGTCAGATTTTTCCCTGGTCATTCAATCCGTACATGTGGGTCCATGGCTTGAGATACACAAGGTGCGGAACTCAGCTTGTGGGCTACCATAATCTAATGACGATCAGAACTTGGTTTTATACACCTTGGATGTACTCAGACTCTCTGGCAATGGGTGGGTCCCCGTTCTCTCCGCCGGCGAATAAGTAATGAAGCCTCGTTTCGTAGCCCAATGTCAGAAATTCGGGACTTGTCGAAACAATGGGCGGAATGGGACATATTGTCCAGTCTTGGAAATTACCAGTCCGTTGTGACTATTCTGCTTGGGTATCTGGATAACAAGGTGAGTTGCTATACATTGAATTACTCTCATTTATCCCGTTCTTCTGCAGACGTCTTCCAAAGCTGGCCGCGCGCAAAAGCAAATATCGGTCCAGGAGCAATTGTCTCAGGATGTTTGTGCCGTTCAGAGACAGTTGGTCTCCTTGCTGCGCGACGAGGGGACTTATCGACGTCTTCTGGCCTGTCGCGGGAGTCTCGCGCAACAGCTTTTGGATCTCATTCAAGATGTATGTGTCCTCCAGCAATTATTTTCTCGTGGAGTCGTGCTAATCTACCATAATCATCGCGATTAGATTTTAGATTCGACTTGCGACACAACATCTAGGCCACTACTTTCCAAAGCCTTGATTAGACTGTCGCGTGCATCCGGACTCCATCCTACATGCTTAGCGCTATCCGGTTTGGAGAAAGTCGGCCAGCAAGTGGCAGCAGGGGGGTTCGGCGATATCTGCCAGGGCCTGATTGGCGGCCAGAGTGTTGCGATTAAAATTATGCGCCTGTTCCGAGATGCGGACGTGAAGGCTGCGCTGAAGGCACGCATTTTGTCTGAAGACTGAGTTCGCACTTACGTTTCTGCATCCAGGACTTCGGCCGCGAAGCTCTTATCTGGCGCCAGCTTTCTCACCCAAATTTGCTTCCGTTCTTTGCGCTATGTTATCTGGACAACAGACTGTCTCGTTTCGCCATGGATGGAAAACGGCGACATTTTGGAGTTTCTCGGGAGCACACCTGCGGACACCGACCGTCCATCCCTGGTGAGCGCCAACTAACCATGAAAGTCAAGATTATAAAATGACCTTTCCGCCTGAGATTTTGGATGTCGCCATGGGCCTCGAATATCTGCACAGCGAGCATATCATCCACGGGGATCTCAAAGGGGTGAGCGATCCCGACTCCACATTTGGTCTTCCTCTGACCAAGCTCAACTAGTCGAACATTTTGGTCACTCCCTCGCGAAGAGCTTGTATCGCCGACTTTGGCTTGTCCTCAATTGCCGACTCTAGGCAAACAATTTGTTTCGCCCATTCGACTGCAAGCTCCCGAAGAGGTACCATGCGGTGGCAAGCGCCTGAGCTGCTCCGGGGAGAAAGCGGGAGCAATGCTACATCGGATGTCTATGCGTTCGCATGCGTGTGTTATGAGGTACCTCTCAATCCTGCCTGCCCGATGCTTACTGCAAAGTCTGATCACTCGACAGATATTCTCGGGGAAAATTCCATTCTACGAAGTACCAGAACATGCCGTGATGTTCAAAGTCGCGATCGAGGGACTTCGCCCAGCGCAGCCAGTTCCATGGCCGGAGACTACAGCCTTTCACAATATTTGGGAACTAATGCAAGAGTGCTGGAATGCACCAGGTCTCCGACCCTTAGCCGCGGGAATTGTCCAGAGACTTGTTGGGCCTCTGATTGGGGCGAAAAGCACTCAATCCGGGAAAGATTGGGACGAGACGACAAGTTCAAGATTTCGGCATTCTTTGCAAGACTGTCCGCTCCTCCCATGGGTTTCTGAACAATCACCACCCCTGCTGCAATCCCTCATGATCACCCCAGAGGATCCCGGGTACAATGCTGCCAAAAACGGCTCGCCCGCCTCGCTGTCTCCCGACTCAATCCCCAGTTCCCCGCTCTCCGCAGATCACTATATATATGCACTGTGAGGAGGAAACATTGTGAATTTCCTCATGTCTTTCATGACTTTGGGTCATGAAATTCACAGCACTTTCCCTTGAATTTCCTTATGATTCAACATGCTTTCACGATGACGTGAACGAGGGTTTTGAATTTCATGGCAAATATAGGAGTCTTTTTCGCGACGTACAGTCAGGAATCCGCGATGTTTCATGTTGAATACCTGAGCCTATTTCCATGGCTAGTACACTGCAGTATATCCCTCACAAATCATCATGAAATTGGGAAGAGTTGCAATGAAATTCAAATATTTTTACTACTGGTACACGAATACCCTACAGGATAAGAAACAAGTGGAACTAGAAGGCGCACCTAACCTTGCACCTCAACGAACCCACATTTCCGATGTCCGCGAGGCTACGTGGAAGAGGTTGATATGAACAACCCGGAGATCAAGCGGGCCAGAATTGATTACTCGCACGGTGACGACGGTACTGTCAACAGCGGTGGCGGCAACACGGGCGAGGGCTGGGCACCAATGGCGATAGGATGCTGTGGCGAGAGGCGCGAGATGGTGGTGGTGCGAGTCTGAGAGAATGGTGGAGCCAAAGTAGAGCTAGCCCCGCGGACCTTGCAGGAAAGAAGGGCCTCAAAATCGTCCATTTCTTTATATATTGCTAAATGGAGAGCTGCACCGGATGGGGATTCGTTAAAGTTCGATTGGTGACCTCTACGAAAGACGCAGAAATTGACTGTGTCCGAAAAAGGAAATCAACGGCGAGAGGATCTTGGCTAAAACTTCTATGAAACCAAGCTTTCAACAAAATTGAGGAACAAAAGAGCCACGTGACTGTTGAATTCGACGCTTGAGTCTGAGTCCGAGTCAGGACTTGGCGGCTGAGTGCAATCAACACATTTTTTCAAACGGTTAGCCTCCCCCTCCCAAAGTGCATTTTTCTGATGATGAGTATATACTAGGTGAATGGGAGTGGGACTCGGCCACCCCCATCATCAGGGTGTGAGTCCCATCCTTGATGGCAGAGAGGATGGGACCCAAACCATCAAGAATGGGAGTTGATGATTTTTTTGGAGTGTTTGGAATAATGAATCTCAGTCTGCAGAGCATTCTAAGGTCATCCACTTGGGTTGCTGGTTGTTAGCCAGTCGATGCCGGGGAAAATGTCCAGGAGGAAATGCCGTTATGCACAATTTATACACCAGTGTGGGACTCCGACCCGAAAAAAATTATCCTATTCCAGTTTCATCAGTCATAGGTCGCATACCCACTAAACCCCCCCTCTGTGCATAGCCAATCATCCAGCAGTGAGTCTTCATCAAGCAGGAGACCACTCCAGGTGTTTAACATCAGCTATTTTTTGAACACAAGTGGTCCGAACTTAACCTTGTTTGTCAGGATATAGTCACATCTTAATACTGTGTTGACTGCCTTCAACCATTGGTTGTGTACATTAGCCACTGAAAGTGACATCTCAGGATTTTTTATTGCTCGAGCCACACGGAGGTTCCATATTAGATGCCAAGCTACAGAAATGAGAATAGCGAATAAGTCTCTGTTTCTCTCGTACAATGGCACCTTTATCTGATTTGAATAGTACAAGATTGTAACCTAAAATGAGACCCCAGCTCAATTTTGGCCATTCATCATATTTCATGGACCAGAATTGTCGGGTAAGACTCCATATTAAGTTGAATTGTCGGCTGGATAATGATGGTCTAGGCCCATCTGAAACTTTTTTGAATCGAATGCAAGCCAAGCACTCGTTCAGCATCGCAAACACTGCCTTCAATAGGTAGAAATTTGAATCTAGTATGTTGTTCTCGAATTTTGGCCTCTCTTTGACCAGTGCTCTGGGAGTGGGAGTAGATAAGTAATGGTACATTTCTCGGAGTCTTTTGCAGTACGACCAGCAGACCGCCTAATAAGCCCGATGAAAATGTCAATGGTATCTCTGGTCTGTCAAAAGTTATCGACAGATTCTCATTCTCCTATTCAACATCTATTTCAGTGTTGACCATCACATTGAGACCTAGCTCAAATTCTCCACGACATATGATCTGTGCATGTAAGAAAACTGTCAAGAGCCTCAGCTCTGGTCAAGGGATTTTATATCACCTTGCTGGAATTACATTGAGCGAGTCTTCGTCGGCAAAGATTCGGAACCCTTTCGCCATATCAGACAGGGTGAAGTTGGGATCGAAGACCATTATGTTATCAACTGTGAGAGGCTGTCCGTGACTGATGATTAAAAGTTGTTTCAAAACCAACGCCGCACAGGAACCGGACACGGAATCTGATGCGGGCTGGCGGCGGACGGGCGGCCCGGGGATCAGGCGGGATATTCCTGATGCGTCCCGCCCGGTGGAAAGAGACCCTGAAAACATTGGTGAGAGAAGTTCAGTAAGCCAATCACTTGTCGTTTCCTCCCCCAAGTTTTCCCGGCCCAAAAGAAATTAACACATTCAACACTCTTTAGTGCAAATAGTATACACAGTTAGAAAATCCACAAACAATGGGACCAATCACTGGAGATTAGAATGTATCCAGAATACACTGAATGGCAAGTGCAGGCCAAGTCATATTTCCCGACTCACGCTTCCTGACTCACGGCTGTCTTGCTGACTCCAATTGTATTTTTCCCAGAAGGGAGCGACTCGAGGCAACTCATTTGCTTGGTGAGCATTACCAATGCTGTGCCTTTGAGACTTGTCTTGAGTTGAACTCTGTGAACCAAGCTCCCACTGACTCCCTTTGACTTGTTGTGAATTTATTCTGGTCCTGGAATAATAGGCCCCAAAAATCCTTCACCACATTTCATGTATGACAATGTAAATACAGAAGTATACCGAGGTATACGGTATACTTTGGTATACTTCTTATACAGTTATACTTCATATACCTAGCACAATTTTGATATACCTTGGAGACCTTGCTGCCGGCCTCAGATCAAGGCCAACAACTATGGCAGCGACTTACTATTTCCTTCATGTGCATGAAGGGGACCAACCATTCAATGCCCCTCCCCTGCCTCGCTGTGCTCCGGGTAGGGTGTGACACGGGTGTATCCTGTGACACTAGCACTCCCTACCGTACCCGTGACCCACCCGTACCCACGGGTACAGTAAATAACCACGGGTTCACCAAAAACCCGCAGTTATTGATACTGTGGTATACTGAGTATGGTTGACAGGTTACAATGCTGCGGGACGTATTCCTAACAATGTCTATGATTTTGTGCGAATTTATCCAGTACTATTCAGTGCCCAGATGCCCCAGTACGAGCCAACATCACCGCATCACTGCATATTTGTATGTGTTAGTTTCCGGGGAAAGGCACTACGCTTTCGTCCAAAATAGGAAGGTGATGACTTCTCTTGCCTCCCTGGGGGCATTACAAAGCTGAATATGGATCACATACTTCCTGTTAGTATCAGAGAGCATTCCTAAGCATTTTCTAGCACCACAATCCCACTACAAACTGGCTAATTGACACAACTCTATAAAATTGATATAAGTGGGATATAAATTGATATATGACCATATAGATGCATGTAAAATCGTAGAATGATAGTTTCATTAACTTCAGATATTATTTGAAAGCCCATAACAAGCAGTAGAGGTAAAATGAGTGATTTGGCCCAATTTGGAAAACCCGCGGGTTTGTGAGCATATTCACGGTATCACAGGTTTCCCCAGCATCCGATACCGTACCTGCACCCGTGACACCGTGGTAGTGCATAACACCATGTCACACACTAGCTCTGGGCTGAGTCCCCCAAACCGGGGCATCTCAGGTCGGCACTCTAAAGCCTCGTTCGCACTTTCTATTTGATATCAACCATAACCCTAGCCTGTTGTAGCGGGACTACAACGCTGATACCTGAGTTTGATCCGAGCAGAGAGTGAAAATATTGATAAGTATACAAGGTGTACGAGATATCTCAAAGTCCCTCACCCTTTACTTCTGGGCTCATGTTCTTTCTGAGCCTTGAGAACCCAATTATTCAATTTATTGGCCTGGCTCATCTCGATTGATCAGGCTTCTACCTTTGAACCACTGTGTTCAAATTCGGAACCCAGGTTCGAAGCCCGATTTCGACGCATACTAGGAATATCAATCACCTCGTGAGGCTATCCGACAGAGTCACTCGCGGCGGCCTTCTTCGGGCAATATCTCAATCTGACTACCGATTTCGCTCCTACTAGTACAAGAACCCACTTTCATATTAGCGAGTCAATCTACTACTTCAATGTCACTGCTAGTGTTCCCCCCTTTGATATACAAACATGTGAGGTACGAGCTACTTCATTTATGGTGTCTGCCTACGAAGCGACTACCTTTGGTAGCTCCTGCATAGGATCTCTTGATGTAAGGGACCTCTCTCGCGGCGCTCAACTCCTGCTCCCGTATCCACTGCTCAATAATCTCGTCAGAGAGGGGGACTAATCCATGCTGAGTTCTTGTCTGGACACGATATTTCACGTAATATTCTGGAACTGTCATCTTGATGTGATTGATTAACTGGTGTGGTGGATGAGGGAAACTCTGAATATGTCAAGATATGAATCAGTATGTCCCCAATTGAAAAGGAAAAATATTTGCCCTAAGCCATCGGACGACATTGTGTGCATCTTCCCGATCATAGTATTGAAAGGGGCAAGGAGGTTCGATTTCCCCCAAGAGGTCGGGGCAAGGTGGGCATGATCTCAAAATTCGACTCCATACCCAGGTAGACCGCCTAGTATGTGGTAAAATCCTCCCATATCGGACACATGAGATAGAACTCACCTGAACTGCCAGGGTAGTTCCTGAGCCTCAATTTTTTTGATGCTCTGTAGACACTTGCGAACGATATCGATGTCCCGCAATGTTGAGAGTGTGCAAAGCTGTTGGAAGGGTTGCGACTCGGAAAACAACAGTTCACAAAGCCCTCTTTGATTAAGGGAAGAGCCTATCGATCCGCGAAGAGAACAGAGAGCAGTCCTCAGGTCGTCCCATGGGAGATCTACCCAAAGACGTATGTGAAAAAGTGAGTGATCACTGTCAAAGAACGCATTGTGGTGGCGAACAGCTCTATACGCGAGAAGAATTTGACTGAGATGTGGGGAGGCCCGTAGTAAGATTTCGAGGGTACGCTGAGATTCGGGGTATGTGCTGCCGAATTTGAATGCAGATTTTGGATTGCAAGAAGACCAAGTGTTGTCACATGAGCGCATGAAACGATAATCCTCCCAGCGCTGGATGAGATCCTGAGGTAGCGGCTGCGCTTTCTAGACCGAGTTTTAACCTCAGAAAGAGTTAATGGAATTATGCAACCTACTTTCAGCCAAGCCAAGACTGTATCCACATGTCCTTCAAATTCGCGGTCTGATTTGTGAAACAAAAAATCTGGATTTAAGGAGCGGAGTAGAGACAAAAGGCCGGGAGACGGCAAAGCCGAAGTGAGAGTTTTAAACGCAGCCTGGTTAAGATCCCTACAAAAAGAGAGTTGGTCAAACATTTATTCTCCGGGGTTTAATGCATTTACCAAGCGATATGACCGCCATTTCGATTCAGTGATGGATCGGTGTGCATGTGCGACAATGCCTTCAGTATTTGGCGGGCCAAATCTGTGCGGTGCTCAAAACCAGCAACACAAAAGGCATATGATCGCGTTGGGTCGCCAAGGAAATCGAGAAACGAAGCATGGTGGACAGTGATGTAAGCATCCTCATCCTCTGAAGGTAATTTGATTACAGATTGCAGCCCGCGCAAGCCCAGTCGGACATCGCCCGGCCGCAGCTCCAGAAGCTGTTCGATTTTTGGAATAGTCAGGGCGGAGTGCAAGCCAGAAGCAATCACAGTTAAAATTCTGAGGACTCGAGGCCTGGCAGGGACATCAGAGAGAATTTGAGCATACAGTTGGTCGAGGGCGCTAAAGGGCGACCCAGATCCAGCCTCAGATTCGGCGATACCTAGAATGGTGTCAAGACGGTCTGTTGGACGAAAGTCTTTATCGTCGACGAATTTGATGACCGTAGACGCGTAGACGAAATATCCAGATGATTTCTCGACCAGATGTTCAATCACGGAGGCCGAGGGCCAGGGGGTTGGAACCCTGCCCATAGTTTCGTGGTGATCCTGATGAATCCGGATGAATTCTGTCTGCAAATATGTGCGGACGTCCTGAAATGACTTCTGGACGTTCAAAGGACGATGGAAACCTTTTAAGCACGGTTCACGGAAAACCTCGACAATATGAGGTTCCGGTCTACTTGCAATGAGAAAGCGAAGAGGGAGGTATGAGCGATGGAAGGAATTTCCGATGGAGCGCAATATTTCCTGTTGAATATCTCGGCCTTCACATTCATCGAGTCCGTCGATGACGACGACAAAGGTCTGTGCAGGAGAATTGTCTCGATATGGCTCCATGATCAGCCGCTGTAGCTGTGTCGAGAGGAATTTGTGGACAATTGATGGGTCGTCCTCCACATACCGGGAAACAACACGCTTCAGTTCGGGAATCAGAGCAGCGAGTTGGTATGCAAGCGTTGGGAACAACTTGTTGGCATTTCCGCGCGACACATGCCCGCGTTTGAAGAAGAAGCTGCCACCAAGGCGACCATCGGCCTGCAGACTCTGGCAGAGAGACTGCGCAATTGCCGATTTCCCAGCACCAGCAGGTCCGTGCAGCCACAAAACACTGCTCCTAGGATCATCGCCGGAGGACCAGCTAAGGAGATCCTTGAGTAGCTTCGTCCGGGTCTGAGGATGGCACTGTGGTTGCGGATACCTCTCTCCCGAGTCGTGTGAAGCATCGTTGGCTGATGCACGATATAGAATATGTAGGCCTTGGATTTTTTTCGTTACATATATGACTCAGCGACGGATCGAGACCACGCTCACCTGCTTCGCCTCGACGCTCTATGCGGTTAACATTGCCGCCAATGAATGTCCCGCCTTCGATGTTTATTCTGGGCTCATGGGGATTCTCCCAAGGGAATACCGGCTGATCGCTGGCGGTAACATTTGAATCCAGAGGAGCTTCAATTCTTCGTAAATCTGTGGGTATTGGATGACTATCCGCAGAGATCCGCCCGAGCTCATTGCGGGTGGAAGGATATTGGATAGCATGAGTTGTCGGATGAGGAGATGGGTGGTAAGTGCCCGGGAGGGGATCTCTTAAGGGTCTCGGATTCAAAGGCTCTAGCGGTCCATCGGAAAGTGACAGACGATCCAGACCGGAGACTTCTGTACGGCGAGAAATATCTTGGATCCTCAGAGGCATGTTACTCTAAACAGTTTCGAACACACCGTAAGGCAGCAACTGTGGTCTTTGCACATCCGCCGGTAAATCATCCGTTTCTTCTTCATCGGCGTATTCACGCGACCGGAGTGAAAGTGCGCGCCTGTCGAAGCCTGCCGATGGCAACGCACTGTGGACATTCATGTTACCTGCAATGTCATAGAATTGGCCACCATTAATTTGCACCCCAGAGCTGGAAGCAAAGAGCGGCATAGTGGGCACAGAGCAAGAGGTTGGAGGAAGGCTACAAGTCCCTGACACGAGAAGCTGTTAAGTTAAAAGGCAGTGTCCTCGTGTATTATGCGCTACGCCGCTGGACGTTCATGCTCCGGGCCTGTCAGTGGCACAGTCCGGGCATAAAACTCGTGTCCTCTTGGTGCCGAGGTCCGGCAGCGGCGCTAATGTCAAGGTGCGCGCTTAAGTATTTTGCATTCGCGCAAAATTAGGCCAACTTGGCAAGACAGAGAATTTCACGTACGTGATAGTGTTCACTCTCAAGGAAGAGTCTCTCTGAGAAGAGACCACCAAGCCTCGAAAGTTAGCTCAAAGCTTCGACGCTTACAATGTTTGTTTATACCAAGGTACATAGAAGATGACCATTCGACAACAGTTCCAACGAAGAGTCGCAAAAGTTCAATCAGGGGCACCGTCACAAAAGAGGGGCTGTCGGAGCACTCTCCTCGAGAACCTCAACCACACACCCGCGCACACGGAGGTTCTCCTGCAGCTCAAGAAAGGCAGGACGCGCGCGCACAGTATCCCACCGCCCATCCAGCACGATGCGCTTGATCCCGAGGAACGCAGGCTCGATGAATAGCCGCAGGCGTGTCTCCGCCAGGCGGAAGTGGCGCCTCTCCTCTTCTGACCAGTGGATGGGGAGGTAGAGCCGCACGCACGCAAACGTCTCACCGCGTCGGACACGACGGGCTCGGTGCGCGCGTCGTAGGGGAGCTCGCGGAGGTGCGGGAAGAGCGCAGCGAGCGCCGGGAAGGGCACGCTGGTGGGCTCCGGATGGTCGACGAGCGCGAGCGTGTGGAGCATGGGGAGGGTAGGGAACTCGGGCCACGAGAGGTGCGTGGGTGCGGTGACGAGGCGCGTGAGGCCGCGGAGGTCGGTGCGGAGGAGCGCGTGCACGTAGGGCGCGCAAGTGCAAGCGATGTAAGGCACGGAAACGAGGGGAGCGCCGGGGGCACGCCGAGGTCGGAGCGGATTAGCTGGCTTGCGAGGCAGATGTGCTTGAGGTTAGGCGCGCAGTGGAGCACACTATCGAGGATCCTGCGGACGCCCACGACTCGATCTAGTAGATGCGTTTCAGCGCGTGCAGCGGGGGGAGCTGAGTGTTCCAGCGTACAGGCGCTTCGAGCGCGGGCCCACGGGCTGGCTCGGCAACTCGACTATCGGGCTCTGTCTGAAAATGGTGGCGAAGCGCGTCGGCTGGACCAGCACCTCGATTTGCGGGCAAGCTCTGAGAATCGCAGCGTTGTGGTCAAAGCGCGTCGTAGAGAGGTGTATGCGCCGCACGGCACGCGCGGTGTCTGGCTCCGCGATTGCAGCAGCGAGCGAGGCGAACCGCCCGTTAACCGGTACGTTTTCGCACAGCAGCCCACGCGTCAGATTTTTCCATAGCCTGCAGACACGACCCAGAGACCTCACTGCCTGCGTCAAAACAGATCTAGAAGCATCAGCGAGAGAGCCTCATACCCACAGGTAGCGCTGCAGATCATGCTCGTTCAACGGATCGGCAGGAGTCGCGCTGCTCTCGTCAAGAGGTGTCAGATCTCTGGATCTGACCCACTATCAACAACACGTGATTCGAGGTGATGCGAAACCCGGTAAGTGCAGGGATGGGTAAAATATATCCATTTGAGTATCTGTGTGGTGTTTAAACACCATGAATACTGTGCATAGATGAGCGCCGATTTTTCCCGAGAGGAACTGGCTCAGCTGAACAAGACACCGGATTTACGTCCCAATTTGGTAGGGAATGCCTTCACTCCGTGGCCTTGATTACAGGGACCGGAAGTGCTTTCAGCTTGAAGGAAGTTCTCTTAGGGCCTCACCCGCGCATCCCCAATTTTTTTAGTGGCCACACAGATGTGCTAACAACGCTTCGACGGTGTGCTATTTGTTCGAAACAAACACAAATATTTGGCCCCCCTAGGCGGCACGTGTTGTTGATAGTGGGTCAGATCCAGAGATCTGACACCTCTTGGCTCTCGTCGTATGCGCCAAGGAGTGACGAGATATCCAGGGTCGCCAAGCGGTGGTGGTTTTCACTGGGCCCTGTGCCCGGAAAATATCGACGTTTGACGCGTCGCTCTGGCGGCCTGGCGATCTCCACATTTTGGTGTCAAGCAGCAAGACCGTTTGTGGAACATCTTCCTCAGTGGTCCAAGAGAGATAGAAAGAACGGAGTAACAGCGCGTCTAGACGTTGTCCAACTGTCCGCACATCAAAGAGTCAAGCAAAGTCCAGACCGGTCGAAATGCAATCCTATTTTGCCCTGTTGTCTAGCAGCATCTGCGGAAGGACCTTTACCCGCCGTCCCGCCGCCGATTCGCTCATCGCACTCTTATCCCAACCACGACGATGGCGCCCGGCTTCCTCCTCGTCACCTCCGAGCCCGGCCCTGACGTCTCCCTCGATGAGTTCCAAGGTTCGTCCCCGTCTCCCCGTCTCCCTCCCTTACCCCTAATTGCCCTACCCGCAGACTGGTACAACAACGAACACGTCCCCCTCCGCCTCAATCACCTCACCTCCTTCCTCACCGGCGCGCGCTTCCGCGCCGCCGACAGCCTCGCGCCCACCTGGCTCGCGGTCTACGACATCGACGACACCGCGACCTTCGCGCACGAGAGCTACACGCGCCTGCGCGCGAACCGCTCGCCGCGCGAGGCCAGCCTGGTGAATCGCCTGTCGCTGCTTGACCGGCGGACGTACGTCTTGCTCGGGGACTCCGGGGAAGCACCCGAGAAGACGAGCAGCTACGCCGCGGGTGGGGAAGGGAAGGAGAGCCCGACGCCGGTGCTGCTGACGCAGTGGCTGGATGATGCGCCCGAGGAGGCGGCGGCGGGGACGTGGAGAGGCGTGCGCGGGTGGGTGCGTACGCGCACGTACGAGTGCATCGACAACCTCCGGAGCGGAACGAGCGTCCCCCCCGGGCCCCAAGCGCAGAAGGTGCCAAGGTATCTTGTCGTGCACGGTGCGTCCCCTGTCCGCCTTTCCTCCCTCCCTTCTTTCTTCCCTGTTCTTCCCGTCCCCTTCCTGTCCCTTCATTTGCAAGAAGCGGAGCGCTGACGCGCGCACAGAACTGCTGGACCTCGCGGCGGCGGACGCGCCCACCTTCGCAGGCGCCGGGGGGGCGGAGAGGCGCCTGTGGGCGCTGTACCGCGCGTATCCGGGCGTCGCGCAGGGGAACGTCGAGGTCGCTGCGTGATCGATGTCGTTGCGGGGGAACATCGAATGCCGAATTGAATGTACGAGTCGAGTTTGTAAATCCAAATACAGGAGATTTTGTGTCCCAGCATCCGAGTGCTTCATATGCCTGCGTTGTGGTGTTTCTTTGAGCGACGAGAGCTCCAATGTTGGCGTCGACTCTCGAGAACACCGCGGCAGGCGTAATATTTTCCCCACCATGCAAAAACAGTCTCGAGTCGTCGCCACGACTACCCTGCACCGCGCCATTCGTCAACGCATCCGCCCAGATCATCGTGGTGCGCACGTACCGTGCGCCGCGTGCAATCCGTCGGCAGTGATCGCGTGCCCTATGCGCCCAATAGCCGGATGCTTTGTGCACACTTGTCGTTGCGAGCGCTTTTTCATGGCAGAGACGGTCCAAGACTCCACGCTAAGGCGAGCAATATCCTAAACCAAGTTAGTAAAAAGATTTTTAAAAAGTCGTGATTAAAAAAACACACCCGCCACCAACGTGAAGCGCTGTAGACAAAATCTGAGTTGGATAGCACTTATTCAGCGCCATCTTTCCCTGTGCGTGCGATAGGGACCACTGTATCAAGATACCCTTAGTGGGTCCCCATCATTTTAGCCATTCGATCCACTCGTAATTCGAAAATTCCGGCAACCTCGTCGGGACAGGCGCATCGCGGGCGCGTCTCGTGTATCCGTATGTCGATGTCGCGAATGGTTGCGCGGGTGGGGTTGCGCGTCCGCGCGCGTCGCGGTGGTCTGTATGCACGCGCCGACGCGAGGGCCGTAGTAAGTCTTGAAGTGCTCGCGACGACGCCAGAAATGTGGCAAACGTGGCTGATTTACGCGCTGCGCAGATTCACAAACAGAAACTTGTTTCTGATTGTGCACTGTCTACCAAAAATGTCGCGAATCGGCTTATATAATCGTGCACTGCACGTGCACATGCCGTCTCCGCCGACTGGGTAACTCAGCCTCTCTGAACGAGTGCAGCCTTTCAAAAACTGTGTGGAATTTTCTGAGAAGCTGTGTCATTGAATCCGTATGTCTCGCTTGAAAAATGTGTTGAAGTCTTGATAGTTCCGAGCTTCCAGAGCTGCCGCCTGGTAACCGTGCCTGCGGATCTACGGCATCCTGACGGCAGGAGGATCCCATCACCCAAATTAATCCAGTGACCTGACGGTTGGCACTATAAATTCTCATCCGAGGCTTGTCGACCAGATTTGTCCATTAGAGGTGAAAAACGTTAATATTTTATTTCACAACACAAGCCTGTGTGCATCGTGAGCCGTTCAAGAAACCCACAGCTCGCACCAATTTCACGGCTGAAGGGCGGAGTTTGAAAATTATGTTCAATGCTCTTTCCGCTTGCCACAAGATTGAATTCAACTTCATTCAATGCAATCAGCCCTTCTAATCTCAAGATATTGGCCTCATCATCGCTTTCAACTGTTATTTTCATGCCTTTGAAATCGCATGCACAGCTGTACCATACCGAGGCTCCGAAGTACTTACTATTATCATGTAGAATTTTATTATCACCTTCAAAGGGTTTCCTACCGGCAACAAATATTTTCTAGTCCTCTTCTCACCAAATTTACTCCCTGCACTCTGTTTGTGCCCCGCCGCTTGCCGGCCTACTACCATCATGAAAGAGGACTCTAGGGACCATATTACGCGTACGTAAGCACGATCAACCCGGCCCATGCTTGCTGTTTTAACTCTCCTTCTACTCTCGTTGCCGTTCCCACCCCGGTTACGCAGCAAAGGCTCCCATGATTGACATGCCGAAGCACGCACAGCCACTCACAGTAGTACGAACCCTGGCGAGGCCGCCGAGGCGCTCAGGCGCTCCCCAAACTCGATCTCTCGCTAGACGAACTGACGATGACCTCTTTGTCTAAAGGACGCGGAATTAATTCTCCCATGGTTTGGGACGGCGTACAGGAATCCTATGTTTCAGATTTTTTCCTGGTCGTTCCATCCGTACATGTTGGTCCATGGCTTGAGATACACAAGGTGCGGAACTCAACTTATGGGCTACCATCATCTAATGACACTCAGAACTTGGTTTCATACATCTTGAATGTACTCAAACTCTCCGATGGGTGGGTCCCCATTCTCTCCGTCGGCGTATAAATAATGAGCCTCGTTTCGTAGCCCAATGACAGAAATTCGGGACTGGTCGAAACAATGGGCCGAATGGGACATATTGTCCAGTCTTGGAAATTACCAGTCCGTTGTGAATATACTGTTTGGTTATCTGGATAACAAGGTGAGCTGCTATACATTGAATTACTCATTTATCCCGTTCTTCGCCAGACGTCTTCCAAAGCTCGCCGCCCGGTTCAAAAGCAAATATCGGAGCAATTGTCTCAGGATGCTGGTGTCGTTCAGAAACAGTTGGTCTCCTTGCTTCGCGACGAGGGGACTTATCGGCGTCTTCTGGACTGTCGGGGGAATCTCGCGCAACAACTTTTGGATCTCATTCAAGATGTACGTACTCCAACAATCATTCCTCTCGTATAGTCGTGCTAATCTACTATCATCGCAACTAGATTTTGGATTCGACCTGCGACTCGACATCGAGGCCACTACTTTCCAAAGCCTTGATCAGACTGTCGCGTGCATCCGAACTCCATCCTAAATGCTTAGCACTATCCGGTCTGGAGAAAGTGGGCCAGCAAGTGGCAGCAGGGGGGTTCGGCGACATCTGCAAAGGTCTGGTTGAAGGCCAGAGTGTTGCAGTTAAAATGATGCGTCTGTTCCGAGATGCGGACGTGA
Organism: Mycena latifolia; assembly: GCA_029289555.1. NCBI lineage: Eukaryota > Fungi > Basidiomycota > Agaricomycetes > Agaricales > Mycenaceae > Mycena > Mycena latifolia. The sequence continues at coordinate 1,309,693 of JARJLE010000007.1, forward strand.
AGGCTGCGCTGAAGGCTCGTGGCATCTTCTTTTAAGACCGACTTTGCACTGACGCTTCTATATCTAGGACTTCGGCCGCGAAGCTCTTATCTGGCGCCAGCTTTCTCACCCAAATTTGCTTCCATTCTTTGGGCTATATTATTTGGATAACAGACTCTGTCTCGTTTCGCCATGGATGGAAAATGGGGACATTTTGGAGTTCTTAAGGAGCACACCCGCGGATACCGACCGTGCATCCCTGGTGAGCGCCAACTAACTATGATAGTCAAATTGTAACCTAACCATTCCGCCCGAGATTTTGGATGTCGCCATGGGCCTCGAATATCTGCACAGCGAGCATATCATCCACGGGGATCTCAAAGGGGTGAGCGATCCCGACTCCACATTTGGTCTTCCTCTGACCAAGCTTAACTAGTCGAACATTTTGGTCACTCCCTCGCGAAGAGCTTGTATCGCCGACTTTGGCTTGTCCTCAATTGCCGACTCTAGGCAAACAATTTGTTTCACCCATTCGACTGCAAGCCTCCGAAGAGGTACCATGCGGTGGCAAGCACCTGAGCTGCTCCGGGGAGAAAGCGGGAGCAATGTTCGATCGGATGTCTATGCGTTCGCATGCGTGTGTTATGAGGTACCTCTCAATCCTGCCTGCCCGATGCTTACTGCAAAGTCTGATCAGTCGACAGATATTCTCTGAGAAAATTCCATTCTACGAGGTACCAGAACATGCGGTGATGTTCAAAGTCGCGATCGAGGGACTTCGCCCAGCGCAGCCAGTTCCATGGCCGGAGACCACAGCCTATCACAATATTTGGGAACTAATGCACGAGTGCTGGAATGCACCAGGTCTCCGACCCGCAGCCGCGGAAATTGTCCAGCGACTTGTTGGGCCTCTGATTGGAGCGAAACGCACTCAATCTGAGATAGATTGGGACGAGATGTCAAGTTCAAGATTTCGGCGTTCTTTGCAAGATTGGCCGCTCCTCCCATGGGTTGCTCAACAATCGCTGCCCTCGCAGCAACCCCTCTCCCCAAAGGATCCCGGGTCCAAAAAGGGCTCACCAGCCTCGATGTCTCCCGCCTCAATCCCCAGTTCCCCGCTCTCCGCAGATCAGTATACGGCCAGCCCTCCAACAGTGTCCTTGGCCCTTCCCCCGGCCGCCACAAAGCAACGCCGGGGCCTCTTCAAGTTCCCCACAATGTTCAAGAAGGGCGCGGAGAACAGCCCCGTGCCGACTGAGGAGGAGGACGAAAGCATCTCCATGCCGTGGAACTTCCAGCACCATGTGCATGTTGAGGATGACGAGGGATTCACAGGCATACCGCCATTGTGGATTGGCGTTTCAGACGACGAGATTGTCGCGATCGAGCGGCGGCGTCGACCGCATTCCCCGGCGGTGGTCCGACCCGTACCGCGCAGTAAGGCGCGCCGTGCGGTCGCAGATGTTTTCGCGGACACTGCATCAAACGCGAATCTCTCGGGTGCGTCGCTTGTGATTTAGGCGTTGAACGCCGCTGATTGAGTGGCATCTCCCGCAGGCCCGACGAACGGCGCGCCGACGCGCATGCCGCCTGCGTCGCCGCGGAGCTCGGACATTGGCTTGTCCGGCTCGAGCGAGATCCAGGACCACCAGACGCCGACTACGGAGCTCGCGGATGAGGACGCGGAGGGAGCTGACCACTATCTCGAGTGGAAGGAGTATTTCGATGCGAACGAACACCCCTTGGGCTCCGGCCACAAGCTGCACGACTATGATGATGCGGAGGAGGATATGCTCGCCGAGGAGGGCGAAGAAGACGAGGAGGGGGCGCATCGCTACAGCGGCTGGGTGGCCGCGGCCGTCGCGCCGCTCGCGGACTTCATCGACGAGGCCGCGGACCCCCGCGACTTCTACTGCGACCTGCAGGAAATCGCCGAGGGCGAGTCTGGGAGCGTGTACTCTGTGGCCCTCGTACCCACTGCGCCGCTGCACCGGCTGAAGCTCCCGCCGCTCGTGCGCGCGCGCGACGTCGACGATGTAGAGAACGGGCGCCGCACGCTCGTCGCGATCAAGTGCGTCGCGCTGCTACCCGGTGGGAGCCAGAAGCTTACGGACGTGGAGCGTGAGTGCCGGCTGCTGCGCGGGCTGTGGTGCGAGCAGGTGCGCGGCATCGACGCGCTGTACGTTGATCTCGTGGAGGACGCGCTGTGGATACGCATGGAACTCATGGAGCGCAGTCTTGCGGGCGTCGCGAGCTTGGTGTACGTGGGGCTGCGGCTGAAGGAGCCGCGGATTATTGCTCGGTTTACAAGTGATGTATGTACGCGTGCGCTCTGATTTGAACGGTCGCTAATAACAGCATTATTGGTAGATGCTGCTAGCGCTGGACTACCTTCAGCGGCACAACATCGCCCATCGCGACCTGCGGTCAGACAACTTGCTGTTGAACAGCGAGGGTGTGTTGAAGCTGAGTACGTCCCCCTTCTCCCTCTTCTCACCTTCCCAATACTTATTCCCCTAGGCGACTTCTCGAACGCCGTGCTCGTGACGCCCGAGATGCCGCGCTCCGCGGATCCCGTCGGCGTCGTCTACTGGCAGGCGCCAGAGGTGCGCTCGTGAGTACCCTCATCCTTCTTCGTGTTTTCTCTGCTGATGCAGCAGTGCTCTCAGGGGCTCTTATGATCCACTCAAAATCGACGTGTGGTCCGTCGGCGCAACAATGTGGGAGCTAGTTGAAGCCACGCCGCCGTTCGCCGACACACAGCAGCCCGCCGAGCGCTGGCCACCCCTCACCGACCCCGAGCTATACCCATCCGCGTTCCACGACTTCCTGCGCCAGTGTTCCGACCCCGCAGCGTCGCGTCCGACACCCAAGGCGTTGCTCCAGGTGCCTTCCGTCTCCTTGCCATCGATGTCGATTTCAGGCTGATGGATATTTCTAGACGCCGTTCCCCCAGATGATGTGCGAGCGGCTGGACATTGTGCAACTACTTTCGCGTTGCATGGCGATCGAACCGGGGTTGCGGGCGGGCGGCGCGCGACCGGATTCTCCTCCATAATGCGCTTCCACCATCTTGATTCCAATCCTACGAGGCAACTGGTCATGGAGTGGTGGTCCATGTGTTTCTGGCCATGGGGACCAGCCTGATTACGCTGGTGGGGGTGGCAGCCGTCTGCGCTTTCGCGGGCGATTTCGAGAGCTACGAGGGCAGACGCGGGGCCTTGTCGGGCGCCGAGGGCGTGCAGAGCTTGACCGGGAAGGCGGACATGCTGCGCATTGTGCGGAGCATCGATTCGAGGGTGACGAGGGAGGAAGGATGCGACTTTCTATCTGCTGTTTTGTCGGCGAGTCGGACAGGGGCTAGACGCCGCGTCTAGCCCCTGGGAAGGTTAGCTTGCGCTTCTGGGGCGAGTCTCGGGAGGGGAACTCTCTGAGCGGCTTGGAGGGTGATTTTCGCGGGGAGGCGGACACGTCTTGGTCGGTGCGGCGGGCATATGCATGTTGTTCTTACTGAGACCGTATTTCCCCTCGAATGATTTTGCCTGCAACAGTCATTGACCCTACAATGCGATTCCATGAGCCCTCTGTCTGATATTTATATAACAGCAGGGAAACCGACCGCATCGATACCCCGATCCTGGTCTGTACGGTTGATTGTTCCGGACAACTGCATCATCCTGCTATGACTTGTGTTGTCGTCGACTCTCCGAACCCGGGCTCTGGTGGTTAAACTTGAGGCGCAGGGGCCGTGCTCGTTGTTGTACCGGTCTGTACAACGTGCTCAGGGGTGGGCTGGAGGTAGAGGGGCCTTGGACGTAAGAATACGTCGAGGAGGTCGTCGGGGCTAGTTATCATGAGAGCGAGAAGGAGCTTCCGCAGATTCTGCTGACCACTAGGTAAATACGAGGGGAAAAAATAATGCTTGAATTTTGTGGGGAGGGTGTAGGTGCGCAGAGACAAGGTGTGCTGTTACTCCAGTTTTTTCGCTCGGCTCAGAGAGGACCAGATGTCCCGCAACCGTCTTGACTTGGCATGAAAATTTAATCTTGCTCCGCGACGTAGGGCGTCGAGGAGGCCGACGAGGGCGAGGAGCGTGGGTCGTAGGGGGGGCGTCAAAAAGGCCCCACGGGTGCGGGGTGGCGGCGGCCGGGGGCTTGCCGCTAACCTCGTCGACTCTGAGGACTCAGACGAGGGCAGGCGCGTCGCGGGCGCGTACGGCGACGTCGTGTATTCGTATGTCGATGTGGCGAATAGTACGCGGGTGTGTATAGGTAGGTAGAGAGGTGGGTACTGGTGGTTGCGCGTCCGCATGCGCGTCGCAGTCTGGAGGGGCACGTCTACGCGCGCCTACCCGAAGGCGTCGTAGTCAGTGCCCGCGACGACCAACCTCAGTGTCACCATCCATCCGCAATGTAGCAAACAAGGGCATGGAATTCGTGGCGCGAAATGAAAAGGGAAAAGATGAACGGCAAAGACGCGTACGTAAGCACGAAAACGTATAGTCATCCACCACCTCGTCCGCAAGCTCCTCGTCCCCGTACTTCTTCGTCAAGGGCCCTTCGCGCGTCGTTTGTGCGTACATCGCAAGCACATTACTTCTAAGTGCGTGCTGCTTTTTATTGCTGACAGTGTCTCCTATCGAAAAAGTCTGACTCGGAATGCTAGCAATACTACGGTGCCACTATGCCCATTGCCCAAGTCCAGAAACTACGAGCCTGACTCCTGGCCGACAAGGCGCTTGCTGCTGCACGTGCAAAAGGGCGCACGACAGACGCCTTGAATTGCGCGCACAACGAGACGCCTTGAACTACGCCCCGCTAGTTAAGGAGCAACTATCCCCACATCGCTGTGCGAGGTATCAAATGGATGCACACGGTGGAAGTGCTGGTGCGAGGCGAGATGGACACGGACAGGGGTGAAACCTGCTACCTGGGCCGTCTCGAGGTATGCCCTGTGCCTCATGGAATTGCATTGAAGGGTTAACGATTGTTACAGGCAATCGTTCGAGGGGAAAACTCAATAAGATCAACATGGGACACCTCCATAGGTCAGAAAAGCGACCTGCAGAGATCTCGGAGACCTCGAAGCCCGAGTCCGCGAGGATTACAACAAGCCTGCCGCACCAACCAGCCTTCCCGCGAAAATCGCCCTCCACGCCATTCAGAGAGCTCCCCTCCAAAACTCGCCCCATACGCGCAAGGTCACCTTCGCAGACGCCCAGCCCCCCGTCCGACTCGCCGACAAAATGGCAGAAAATCTCGTCCTCCTTCCTCGCCCTCGAATCGATACTCCGCACAACGCGCAGCATGTCCGCCTCCCCGGCCAAGCTCCTAGGCCTCCCCACACCCTCGACACCCGGCGGGCCCCGCGTCTGCCCTCGCAGCCCTCGAAATTACCCACAAAAGTGCAGACGGCTGCCATCCCCACCCGCGTACTCAGGCCGGTCCCTATGGCCAGAAGCGCATGTACCACCACTCCAGGGTCAGTTGCGTCGTAAGATTGGAATCAAGATAGTGGATGCACATTATGGAGAAGAATCCGCTCACGCGCCGCCCGCCTGCAACGCCTGCTCGATCGCCGTGCAACGCGAAAGTAGTTGCACAATGACCGGCCGCCCGCACGCCTTCTGGAGGAACGGCGTCTAGGAATATCCATCAGCCTGAGATCGACGTCGATGGCAAGGAGACCGAAGGCACCTGGAGCAACGCCTTTGGCGTCGGACGCGACGCTGCAGGCTCGGAACACTGGCGCAGGAAGTCGTGGAGCCCGAGTGGGTAGAGCTCGGCATCGGTCAGGGGTGGCCAGCGCTCGGCGGGCTGTCGCGTGTCGACGAACGGCGGTGAGCCTTCGGCGAGCTCCCACACTGTTGCGCCGACAGACCACACGTCGATTTTGAGTGGATCGTAGGCGCCGCTGGGAGCACTGCTGCATCAGCAGAGAAAACACGAAGACGGATGGGGATACTCACTAGTGCACCTCTGGCGCCTGCCAGTAGACGACGCCGACGGGATCCGTGGAGAGCGGCCTCTTGACCGTGACGAGCACGGCGTTCGAGAAGTCGGCTAGGGGAATAAGCATTGGGAAGAAGAGATAGTAGAGAAGAGGACGTACTCAGCTTCAACACGCCCTCGCTGTTCAGCAGCAAGTTGTCTGGCCGCAGGTCGCGATGGGCGATGTTGTGCTGCTGAAGGTAGTCCAACGCCAGCAGCATCTGCCAGTAATGCTGTTATTAGCGACGTTCAAATCAGAGCGCACGCGCACGTACATCACTTGCAAAACGCGCAATAATCCGCGGCTCCTTCAGCCGCAGGCCCGCGTCCACCAAGCTCACGACGTCCGCAAGACTGCGCTCCATGAACTCCATGCGTATCCACAGCGCGCCGTCCACAAGGTCGACGTACAGCGCGTCTATGCCGAGCACCTGCTCGCACCACAGCCCACGCAGCAGCCGGCACTCGTGGTGCACGTCCCTGAACTTCTGGCTCCCACCGGGCATCATCGCGACGATCTTGATCGCGACGAGCATGCGGCGCCCGCTCTCCACGTTATGGGCGTGGCGCGCGCGCGCGAGCGGCGGGAGCTTCAGCCGGTGCAGCGGGGCGGTGGGTATGAGCGCCGCGGAGTACACACTCCCAGACTCGCCCTCGGCGATCTCCTGCAGGTCGCAGTAGAAGTCGCGGGGGTCCGCCGCCTCATCGATGAAGTCCGCGAGCGGCGCGACCGCCCTGGTGGCGACCCAGCCGCTGTAGCGATGCGCCTCCTCTTCACCCTCATCCTCCTGTTCCTCCTCCTCGGCGCGCATATCATCCTCCTCCGCATCATAGTGCTGCTTGTGGCCGCTGCCCAAGTGATATCCGTTCCCCTCGAAATACTCCTCGACATAGTAGTCGGGCCCTTCCGCGTCTCCATCCGCGAGATCTGTCGTGGGCGTCTGGTGGTCCTGGCTCTCGCTCGAGCCGGACGAGCCAACGTGCCAGCTCTGCGGCGATGCAGGCGGCATACCCATCGGTGCGCCGTTCTTCGGGCCTGCGGGAGATGCGACTCAATCAGCAGCGATCAACGTCTAAATAACAAGCGACGGACCCGAGAGATTCGCGTGTAATGCAGTCGCCGCGACATCCGCGACCGCGCGGGGCGCCATACCGCGCGGTATGGGTCGCATCACCGCCGGGGAATGTGGTCGATGCCGCTGCTGGATCACGGCGATCTCGTCGTCTGAAAAGCCAGCCTCGTGGAGCGAGCTGATCCACGATGGCGGTAGGCCTGTGAGCCCCTCGTCATCCTCAACATGCACATTGTGCTGGAAGTTCCACGGCATAGATATGTTCTCGTCATCCACCTCGGTCGGCACGGGGCTGATCTCCTTCTCTGTCGGCATGGGGCTGTTCTCCGCGCTCTTCTTGAACATCGTGGCGAACTTGAAGAGGCCACGGCGTTGCTTTGGGGCGGCCGGGGGAAGGGCCAAGGACACTGCTGGGGAGGTCGCCGTATACTGATCTGCGGAGAGCGGGGAATTGGGTATTGAGTCGGGAGACAGCGAGGCGGGCGAGCCGTTTCTGGTAGCGAGATCCCCGGGATCCTCTGAGGGGAGGGGTTGCAGCGGGGGCAGTGATTGTTCAGCAACCCATGGGAGGAGCGGCCAATTTTGCAAAGAACGCCGAAATCTTGAACTTGACATCTCGTCCCAATCTACAGAATGAGTGCTTTTCACTCCAATCAGAAGCGCAACAAGTCGCTGGACAATTTCCGCGGCTGCGGGTCTGAGACTTGGTGCATTCCAACACTCTTGCATTAGTTCCCAAATATTGTGATAGGCCGTGGTCTCCGGCCATGGAATTGGCTGCGCTGGGCGAAGTCCCTCGATCGCGACTTTGAATATCACGGCTGGTTCTGGTACCTCGTAGAATGGTATTTTCCCAGAGAATATCTGTCGAGTGATCAGACTTCGCAGTAAGCGTCGGGCAGGCAGATAGGTACCTCATAACACACGCATGCGAACGCATAGACATCCGATGTAGCATTGCTCCCGCTTTCTCCCCGGAGCAGCTCAGGCGCTTGCCACCGCATGGTACCTCTTTGGGGGTCTGCAGTTGAATGGGTGAAACAAATTGTTTGCCTAGAGTCGGCGATTGAGGACAAGCCAAAGTCGGCGATACAAGCTCTTTGCGAGGGAGTGACCAAGATATTCGACTGGGTTGATCTTGATCAGAAAGAACAAATTTGAAGTCGGGATCGCTCACCGCTTTGAGATCCCCGTGGATTATATCCTCGTTGTGCAAATATTTGAGGCCCATGGCGACATCCAAAATCTTGGGTGGAAAGGTCAGGTTGCAATTTTGGCTGTCATGGTTAGTTGGCGCTCACCAGGGATGGACGGTCGGTATCCGCGGGCGCGCTCCTTAAGAACTCCAAAATGTCCCCGTTTTCCATCCATGGCGAAACGAGACAGAGTCTGTTATCCAAATAATATAGCCCAAAGAATGGAAGCAAATTTGGATGAGAAAGCTGGCGCCAGATAAGGGCTTCGCGGCCGAAGTCCTGGATACAGAAACGTGAGTGCAAAGTCGGTCTTCAAACAAGATGCGTGCCTTCAGCGCAGCTTTCACGTCCGCATCTCGGAACAGACGCATGATTTTAACCGCAACACTCTGGCCTCCAACCAGGCCCTTGCAGATATCGCCGAACCCCCCTGCTGCCACTTGCTGGCCGACTTTCTCCAAACCGGATAAGGCAAAGCATGTAGGATGGAGTTCGGATGCACGCGACAGTCTAATCAAGGCTTTGGAAAGTAGTGGCCTAAATGTCGAGTCGCAGGTCGAATCTAAAGTCTAATGGCGATGATTATGGTAAATTAGCACTACTCCACGAGAAAATAATTGCTGGAGTACACATACATCTTGAATGAGATCCAAAAGTTGTTGCGCGAGACTCCCACGACAGGCCAGAAGACGTCGATAAGCCCCCTCGTCGCGAAGCAAGGAGACCAGCTGTCTCTGAACGACATCAACATCCTGAGACAATTGCTCCGATATTTGCCTTTGAACCGGGCGAGCTTTGGAAGACGTCTGCCGAAGAACGAAATGAGTGAGAGTAAGTATGTATAGCAGCTCACCTTGTTATTCAGATACCCAAACAGTATATTCACAACGGACTGGTAATTTCCAAGACTGGACAATATGTCCCATTCGGCCCATTGTTTCGACAAGTCCCGAATTTCCATCATTGGGCTACGAAACGAGGCTTCATTATTTATACGCCGGCGGAGAGAACGAGGACCCACCCATTGGAAAGTCTGAGTATATCCAAGGTGTATAAAACCAAGTTCTGATCGTCATTAGATTATGGTAGCCCACAAGTTGAGTCCCGCACCTTGTGTATCTCAAGCCATGGACCAACATGTATGTATTGAACGACCAGGGAAACATTTGAAACATCGGAATATTGTAGGCCGGGGGGATACTTAATTCCGCGTTCTTCAGGTAAAGCGGTCATTGTCGGTTCGTCGAGCGAGAGGTCGAGTTTTGGAACCGCGCCACGCCAGTTCCAGCTGGGCTTCATACGATACGAAGTATTGAAAGCTGAAGTTGTCTCAGCTAGCTTCATAGCCGCGGGGACCAAATGGCCAGTGTCTGCCGGGAGATATCGGCCTGGCTGCCAGTGCATTGCAGCAGTACTAGTCGAATCCATGAAGGCCGAGGTCAAGAGAGGGTTGCTAGACTTGCTGTGAATGGCTGTGCATGATTCGGCATGTCAAGCATGGGAGTTGATGTTACATGAACGATTCTAAAGAGAAAAAACCAATGATCTGCCGCACGCAAATTCTGGCTCTTGAACGATCATTTGAATCGTGGCGACTCGGAGGGCCCAGATTTTACTGCTCCGCATTTCCTTGCCTTCATTTTCTGTTTGACCGCCACAGCCTGCAGACACGACCCAGAGAGCGTACTGTCTGCCCTGCGTCAAGACAGACTTACCCGCAGGCAACGCCGCTGCAGATCATGCTCACTGGCATTCAAATTTCAGCGGATCGGCTGGCAGGAGTCGCGCTCTTTTCGTCGTATGTGCCAATAAGCGGCGAGATATCCAGCGTCCTCAAGCGGTGGATGTGTATTTAGAGCTCTGGCACAAGGTCGGGGGCCGTGGAGCGCTCAATGGGCCTCGACATGCGCTTGTGTGTGGAGAGAGATGGTGGGAGGAAAACAAGAGAAAACACGTCCCAAGGTTTTCGTCACAACCGCAACACTGAATCCACTTCAAACGAAATTAGCGGCATCTACACACTCTTCTCCGCAATCGCTTGTAGATTACGGAGAAGAGTGTACCGTGTTTGTTATCTCCGGTTGATGTGACTGGAATGCCCACTCTTCTTTCAAATCGCTACAAGCGAATGGAAGCTCGTGCCCACTGCGGCCTCGCTTGTTTGTCTCAAAATTCCCGTTAAACTCCTTGTTAAACTCAAGTTCAACTCGACGGTCACCGTCATCCGAGCCTTTCCTTAGGCTCGCCTGGGCAGCAACTATCTACGTGCATGGGAGGGAAATATAGATAAAACAGAGTCTGGCAAGTCCATCCAATGAAGCCTGTTAAATTCGGCCCGACGAGCACCCGCATTAACAGGAGGATATCTGTATGTACATTCTTACTCTTCCACTAATTTTGCACGGTGGTACTAATCCCGCACGCTTTCTGGATCTTGAACATAGAAACTGGCCATGGAATCGTGTCTCTTTGAAAATGTTCGCCGTTTCATATTCACAAGGCCGTTGAGTAAACTCCCATCTTCGAACTCTTCAACTTGTCTTCAACTGATTTCTCCCCCGATAACTGCTGTCGCGTATCTTGACGCTTCTAGGCTGTAGTCCAGCTCTGCCGTATCATATCCTTTAATTTCCCGGCGACTCTGGTGGTTCTACAAGAATCTATATGAGGTTTGTTTCTACGACTTACGCTCTGTTCGATTTCTCCCGTGGCAATGAGAAACTCCGGCGGCAGATACGATCCCTTCTTGACGGCGGATGTGACACCACCATCGTACGGCCAGACGGTATTCTTAAAGCTGTATTTCGCGGCCGCGAAGGCGTTAGCGGTAAAGATCCTCCTGGCGGAAAAGACGGCGTGGTCACATCAGTGTTGAAGTTATGGTGAATGGACCCTCTTTTTGAATGACAACGAATCTGAAGTGCGTGAATCGGCGACTCACCGAATCTTATGGACCTGCAAACACCTCGCTAAGCTTTCCTCTTCCGCCAAGTCTCAAGAAAATCTAAAAATTACTCGCCATAGTAGTTCAACATTCAACCTCGTGACTTCAAGTTCACGATTTCTATTCTCCGATAACCGATTCTCAAAGAAGCCCGAAGACTCCCTGACCGTGATATCGGTGGACAGGATGTTCCCCACATGACCTAGTTAACGATTTGCTTTTCAAGTCGAATCGTCATCGCGGTCATGGGTTGCGGCCGGCCCGCTTCCCACCAAACATACATATGCGAGAACCCCCGACAGCGTCAGGCGTCCTGCAAGATGTGGGCGCCCTTCCTCGCTTTCCTGTGCGCCAGCGCGGCGCGCGCCGTTCTTCCAATCGACCGCCGCGCGCTCGTCGCGCGATACAACCCAACGCGGAGCACCTCGAGTGCGACGACGCCGATGCAAGTCGGCAACGGCAACTTCGCGTTCGGCGCGGACATTACGGGGCTGCAGACGCTCCAGTCGTGGGCGATCTTGTCCTCGTGGGGCTGGAAGAACGACTCGCTGCCCGCGGGCAAGACGCTCGCGGACGTGTACGACTACGCCGGCGTCAGCCTGGACAACCACGGGCGGCTCGTGGAGTACATGTTCAACGGGCCCGCACCGATGCAGCAGTGGATGATCTCGAACCCGAACCGCGTTAATCTCGGCGCGATCGGGCTGGTGTTCTGGTCGGAGAGCGGCGCGGCGTTGAATGTCACTGAAAGCAACTTTACCGCGATCAATCAAGAGTTGGACCTCTGGACAGGGACGCTCACCAGCAGGTTCACGCTCGGCGGGGCCCCGATTGAGGTGACGACAGTCTCCGCGCAGACGGTGGACAGCATCGGCGTCACTGTGTCCTCGCCGCTGCTGGCAAACGGTCGGCTGGGGGTATTTCTAGACTTTCCGTGGAACGACGGGAGCCTCAAGTTCTCTGATCCGTTCGTCGGGACGTGGAATAACGCGTCCCTCCACACGACGACGCTCGACGCGCGCCCGCGGGGCAGCATTCGCGCGGAAATCGCGCACACGCTCGTGAATTCGACCTTCGTCACTGCCATCGGGGGCGACGCGTTCGCCATCGCGCGCGACTCGCCCGCCGCACACCGCTACACCATCCGCCCCGCTGCAAAGACAAGAAAATTCTCCTTCGCCACGGCGTGGGGGCTGACCTCGCCCACGTCGGTGCTGTCCCCAGCAGCGATCAGCCGTTCGTCGAGACAAGCTTGGGAAGAGTACTGGAGCTCGTCGGGCTTCGTCGATGTCTTCACGGGTTCGACGGATCCCCGAGCCGACGAACTGCAGCGGCGCATTATTTTGTCGAGGTATCTCATGCGGATCAACGAAGCGGGCGATTATCCGCCTCAGGAGGTGAGGTTGCGCGCGCCGTCCAGTAATTAATCTGGGAACTGATGAGCACATTGTCAGTCTGGTTTAGTAAACAACGGATGGGTAGGCCGGACTCAGATTTTTCAACATCAGAACTCACAATAAACCCCTTGTTCACACAGTACGGGTAGGTTGAATTTTTTTCTCTTCAGCTATGGGGGCATCCGATCCTGACTTGAAATTGAACCGCAGAAAATTCCACCTGGAAATGTATTTCTGGCACTGCCAGCACTGGGCGCTGTGGAACAACTGGGATCTGCTGCTCCGCTCGAGCTCTGTCTACGAGCGGTTCCTCCCCACGTCCATCGCGCGCGCGCAGGTGCAGCAGGGATGGCCGGCCGGCGCGCGGTGGGGCAAGATGAGCGATCCGTCCGGTGCGTCGCCCTCCTGGCATTCAAGTTAGCGAGATTAATCGTGATTCGGATGGGGCGCAGGGCGGTCTGCTCCGGGGCAGATCAACGAACTGCTCATCTGGCAGCAGCCGCACCCGCTCGTCTTCGCCACCTACGAGTACCGCGCCTTCCCCACTGCCGCCACGCTGCGCAAGTGGGAGACAGTGGTGCGCAACACGGCGGACTGGATGGCCACATTCGCATGGTTCAACGACACGACGGGCGTGTATGATCTCGGCCCGCCGATGTACGTCGTCGCGGAGGATAACGTCTACCCCAACACGCTCAACCCCGCGTTCGAGCTCGCGTACTGGCGCCTGGGTCTCGGGCTCGCGGAGGCGTGGATGGAGCGCCTCGGCGAGCCCGTCCCGGAGAACTGGACAGTCGTAAAGGAGGGGCTGGCGAAGCTGCCTGTGAATAATGGGACGTACAAGGTCTACGAGGACGTGGAGGACAATTTCTGGACGGACCCGACGTATATCAACGACCACCCCGCGCTGGCGGGGCTCCATGGGTGGCTCCCGCCGACCGAGGGGCTCGATCTGGAGATTTCACGGCTGACGACGGAGAAGGTGTGGTCGTCGTGGAACATCTCGAACGTGTGGGGGTGAGTTGAGGCTCATCCTATCCGCCGATTTGCACGGCGCCTGAGTTTCTCCAGATGGGACTTTCCCCTGCTCGCGATGTCCGCGGCGAGAATCGGCGAGCAGGAGAAGGCGGTGGAGTGGCTGCTGCATCCGCTGTTCCAGTTCGACGACGTCGGGATGCCTGTCGGCGGTGTCAGGCGAGTCTGCATCTATGGCTTCGTGTATTGGTATCTAATTATATTGCCGTATAGGGTCCCGACGCCATACTTCCCCGGATCCGGCGGCCTGCTCTACGCGATTGCGATGATGGCGGAGGGCTGGGACGGGAGCAATGGGACTGCGCCGGGGTTTCCAGCTGAAGGATGGAATGTCCGCGCGGAGGGGATGAGCAAGGCGATGTAGTGGGGTGTTTTGCTTCCTTCGTCTACAGAAAAAAACAAATGTATGTCCTGCTTTTTAGTACATCTGAATACCATTTGAGAATGCATAATCACCAATCCGGCGGCTATGGATGTGAAGCATGGAGGCTCAGTTGCTCGTCCTTACCCAGGCCCATTCGTCCTCGCCACAAGTCACGGCAGAGGGGCGGGTCGAGCGAGGTAAAGGGCCGTCTTTCCGAGGCAAGAATCGTATCCAAGACGCGCGGCACATCCTGTGCCGTCATATTCCCCAACCTACCTCTCGCTCAGAAAGATTACGCAGGCAAGAGGAAGACACCCACCAATCTCCGTGCGGGAAAACTAACAGGTTCGCGGCAAACCTAGTAGTTGAAAAAATCAGCACGGAGAATAATGATCTATATAAGAAAAACTGACTTATGCCCGCCAACGTGACCCACCTCGCCGAGCACAACGCGCTTTGCAGGCCCAGCGGAGTCAGCGCGGACGCGGCGATCGAGCTCGTCTTTGAGGGCCTGGAAAACCTGGCCGCCGGTGTCTCCGCACCGGCAGTCCCGCGCCCCGTGCGTGCAGACATACAAATGGATCTCGGTGTCGGACGAGTCGGTAGTAACCGCAGGAGAAGGCGCAGTGGCGTGTTGCCTAAGAGCCTCGGCCACATCGTCCACATTCGACAACGACAGGGTCGGGAAGTGGATCCGTCCACCCAGCGCAGAGAACGCAGTCACGGAGGTCGCGTCCTCGCCCTCTCTTCCATGGGCAGGCGTCCCGGTCCCGGTCCACGCGAAATTGACGATGCCACCCCAGCGCGTTACTTGGACCTGAAGAGCGCGCTGAAGAGGGGTCGAAAACCGCGAGGGGAAAGATTGCGGCGGGGTAGACGAATTGAGTAAGATGTACGCGTGGTGGGTTGCCACTGTTCCGTGCAGCGGCGGCGCCTCCGAGGGGAGTGTTGAGTTGAAAACCGCGCCAAGACGCGTTCGGAATTTGGAGAGCATGGGATGCGTTGGAGAGATTCGCGTAGATGTTAGAAGAGAAGGTGAAGCCAGTGATGCGCATCTCAAACGAGATTCTAGACGCGTACTGCCTGCACGAAACATGCCGGCGATGACGAAGGTAGACGGCAAGGTGGATATACGTGATGTGTTCGCTGATCCGAGTTGGATGCCGCGTGCTCGGCACGGCCAGTTGAGCGCTTGTACTTTGAACAAACCATGAACGAAACTTAAGTGAGTTCAATTGTAACGGAGTGAGAAGTCGTGTGTGGCATTCTTCCTGTCATGATTCACATTTTGCCTGGATAATGCCTGGGTGGCAGTGGCAGTACGGTTTAAAATGTTCTACAAAGTCAACAACAAGTTCAGCTTGCTCGAAGTCGAGTTGGACGGTGTAGGTGATTAGGTAAGTCGTCGATTCACATAATTTCCTTGCCGTTCATTATCACTTTTCAAAACCCGGGCCCATTATTTGTTCACCACACTGATGCGACTACGACTTTTACGCAACGAAGATCTTCCCAAAGTACCGGCCAATACCTTCAGGACCGCGGACTACAGCCCCAAGAACACCGTCCGGCCGTACAACGGCAAGATCGTATCCGGCCTTCAATATGAGACCGTACGCAGCGTACGCGTGGGCCTCCGTGTCTTCCAGGACCAAATTATCCGCCTTTCCCTTGACACCCGGGGGAGAAAATTCGGCACCAGCCGGGTGGACCACCGCAAGGCGTATGAGGCTCGCGGGGTAGCGCGCCAGTGCCTCGAGAACTGCACTATATCGTTCGGCCGAGGCGGAGAACAGCAACACAGTGTGGTGAGCGACGCCACAGACGTCGAAGAGCTGAGATGAATCGCTTTGGCGGTCGTTGAGCGCAGAGGCATCAGGCGCGCGATCGCCCGCGTGCAATCCGCGGGTCTGTACACCGTACGGGTCCTTCTCGTCGTCGTTCTGTTCGGCATCTTGCTCGTCCACAACCACAGTGCTCCACCGATAATTGACGCCGAGCATGAGTAAAGGACCGCCGCGCTCCCAAGCCTTGTTGTTCCCCGCACTCATAAGCAGCGTTTGGTCGAGCACGGTCGTCGACTTGCGGAGCATCTCCGCGGCGACCGGGTGCCGTTCCTCGTTGTAGGAGTTGAGGAGGGAGAGCGGCGCGTACCCTTGAACGACGAGTGCCATCTTCCAGCCAAGATTGAAGACGTCCTGCACCGAGGTGTTCAAGCCCTGAAGAGCCTTCAGCTGTGTATTTTTATTGAAAAGGCGATCTACTCACTTGACCACCAGTCGGACTGTGAATGTGGGCTGCGTCTACAGAAGGATTCGTTAGGATCCTTGGAACCTCAGAATAAATCAAGCACGCACCTCCGGCCACGAAGCAACGTCCAGACGAAAGCTTTTCAACCATACGGATGTTCGGCCTAAATTTTGATAACAAACGCAATATAAGCAAAGATGCATGTGGTCAAAGAGGCTTAAAAACTGACGACCAGTTCGTAATCCATTGAACCTCTGTAATCTTCAAGTCGGTGCGACCCGAGATGCGCGAAACGGTCTCATGCAGAAGGGCCGGGTTGGCCTTCATCGTTCGCAGTCAACGGACGCCCCGGAAAGGGTCATGACGAAGCCGAAAAGCCCAGGAATGCCAGTAGGGCGTAACAAAACGCTGCGGAGGAGGGCTCGTCAGATTTTATCTGGCATGGTAGCAGGAAAGCATAGACCTGTCACTACCCGGCTCCCCCCAAATATGCCAGTGCTACGTCAGGAAAGCAATGGTGAGTATATGATTGTCTAATGAAAAATAACTCACATCCTCGTCGAGCCCTTCAACTCGAACGTCCGCTATGATGAATTTGATATACGGGCGCGACTCTCCCATGAACGACAAGCCAAGCTGCTTGCGAACAACACCGTGCGCGCCATCGGTGCCGACGAGGAAATCGTACCTTCCGTGTTCCTCTGCTCCGTGAACCTCATCCTTGATCATCACATCGACTCCGGCGGAATCGTGTGTAAATGAGACTAGGGCCTTCCCATTTTCCACCTGGCAGGAATACTTCGCCGCCAGGGTAGCCCGGAGGATGGTCTCGAGAGAGTCTTGCCCGAGAGTGATGATGTTGCGCTGGTAAAACGATGTTTTGAAAACTTCTTTCGGCAAGTCAGGCTGTGTGTAGCTCACGTATGGGCGGTCTGGTGTGGGACCTAGAGTCGGTGTAGATTCCCACGTCTTCAGGGGCACGATGCCCTCCGGAAGCGCGTATGTTCGAAAGGGTGGGATTACTCTCGCTTGCTTATTAATTTGGTCGATAACTCCGAGAGCCTTAAACACTTCTTGTGTGCGGGGCTACATCAAAGTGTTATGTATACCATTCCCTGCGAGGGGAGAAAACCCAACCTGGATTCCGAATCCTCGTTGGCCTATTGCGGAAGTCATCGCCTTGTCAATGAGCCGCACAGGGATCCCGTTTCGGCGAAGGGTGAGTGCAAGAGCGAGTCCACACGGACCAGCTCCAACCTTGAGGGCAAATTGTGAGATCGTGTACTTATATGAACGGTGGTTGACTTACTATGAGGATTTTAGGAAGAGAGCTGGAGTTCATCGGGGGCGTCGTATTAATGATGGTGGTGGGCGCAATTTGGGTCTCTGGTTAAATGAGAATCCAGCCTCAAGCCGCCTCGTCAGCAGAAAGACGTGTAGACACAAAAAACCGAAAGGCAACTCCACAGATCAAGGAGATAAGATGCAGATCTAATCAGATAACAAATGATGATTAGATAAATTCAATTCATTCAACCAAGATTTGGGGGACGATGCCGCAGGACGTCACCCGGCAAGGTCAGTGAGGGCCGATGTGCATGGAAATTAGTCGACCCACCTGGCTAAGCGGGTTGATCATTGCACGGCTCTGCGGCTGCTTACAAGAATCAGAGTAAGCAACATGCAAAAGAATAACGTACTCGCCTAAATTTACCAGGCGGCATCAGAGTCATTGAGCTCCGAGGAAAGCATGCTAAATTTCAGGGATATGTCCCGTAGTCACGACTAAGATCACCGGAGGTGGCCTCGGAAGTTCGCAGCCGGCATTCAATCCTCCCAAGTTTGCCGGCTATTGCTTCAAAACAGGTTTATTTCCTTCAACAGCGCGAATCCTCTAGATCCATTCTCTTCAGAATAGTCACTCTACGCCGGGGTTTCTTATGACCACTGAGAAATCAAATGGAGCTCACGTCGCGGTTTGCAGAACCGCATAAGAAGCCGGAAGGAGACTGTTTGACTGGAGGCTACTAGTAGCCTGAAGCATCAAGATGAGGGACAGCAGCTATCAGATTTTCTTTAGTTGAACATTTCGAGGTTGAGGTTGACAATGGAACGGCCGAACTGAGGACTTTGCGAATATGAGACGGCGAACAATTCGATACGAGAGGCGATTGCAGTCTCTACGACGATGCTCCTTTCAATCCGGGCCTTCGTCAGGTGGATGTACTTGCCATATTCGCATGTCCGGGAATACTTGATTATGTGTTATCCATATTTCCACCCTGTAGAACCACGCGAGAGCCCAAAGAACAGCAGTGACAACGGTCACCGTCAATATGGGAATTCGGAAGGAAAGCCGGGGAAGGAGGAACTTCGGTGGGCATTCCAACATTCCAGCGTGTCGGTCCTTCAAGTTGCCTTCAAGTTCCTGAAGTAAAGACTTGTAACGTCCCGAGAGGCTGAGGAGAGAAAGAGAAAGAGAAAGAGAACCTTCCGACACAGAACAGAGCGCGGCGGGAAGGTATTTTCGTTGATCGGCCTTCTGAGGACCTCAACGGGGTACTTGACACTAAGCGTGGTCCACGACAACCCGTGGGACGTGTTTTCTCTTATTTACTCCTCCCATCATTCAATCTAATTCCATGTCGACTCCGAGTCTTCGCACACAAACGCGTGGCGATGCCATTGAGCACTTCACGGCACCCTACCTTCCGCCGGAGCTCTGGATACACATCCACCGCTTGGCGACGCTGGATATCTCGCCACTCATTGGCGCATACGACGAGAGCAGCGCAACTCCTGCCGATCCGACCAACGAGCATGATCTACAGCGCTACCTGCGGGTATGAGGCTCTCTCGTTGATGCTTCTAGATCTGTTTTGACGCAGGGCAGACAGTGTGCTCTCTGGATCGTGTCTGCAGACTGTGGAAAAACCTGACGCATGGACTGCTGTACGAAAACGTACAGGTTAATGAGCGGTTCGCCTTGCTCGCCGCTGCAATCGCGCAACCAGACACTGCACGTGCCGTGCGGAGCATACACCTCTCCACAACGCGCTTTGATCACAACGCCGTGATTCTCAGAGCATGGAATTCACCGCCGTTTTCAGACAGAGCCCGAGAGTCGAATTGCCGAGTCAGCCCGTGGGTCCGCGCTCGGAGCGCCTGTACGCTGCCCGGATCACTCAGCTCCCCCGCTGCACGCGCTGAAGCGCATCTACTGGATCGACTCGTGGTGGTCCGCAGGGATTCTCGATAGCGTGCTCCACAACGCACCTAACCTCGAGCACATCTGCCTCGCAAGCCAGCCAATCCGCTCCGACCGCGGCGTGCCCCCGGCGCTCGCCGCGTTTCCGTGCCTCACGTCGCTTGCACTCGCGCGCCTCCAGGCGCCCTACGTGCACGCGCTCCTCCGCACCGACCTCCGCGGCCTCACGCACCTCGTCATCGCACCCACGCACCTCTCGTGGCCCGAGTTCCCTACCCTCCCTGTGCTCCACACGCTCGCGCTCGTCGATCACCCGCAGCCGACCATCGTGCCCTTCTCGGCGCTCGCTGCGCTCTTCCCGCACCTCCGCGAGCTCCACTATGACGCGTGCAGCGAGTCCGTCGTGTCCGACGCGGCGCAGACGCTTGCGTGCGTGTGGCTGTACCTCCCCATGGTGCCGCACTGGTCGGAGAAGGAGTAGCGCAACTTCTACCTGGCGGAGACCCACCTGCGACTCTTCCTCGAGCCTACGTTCCTCGGAATCGAGCGCGTCGTGCTGGATGGGCGGTGGGATAGTGTGCACGTGCGTCCTGCCTTTCTTGCGCTGCGGGAGAAGCTTCGCGTGCGCGGGTGTGTGGTTGAGGTTTTCGAGGAGAGCACTTCGACAGCCCTTCTTTTGCGACGGCGACCTTAATCGAACTTTTGCGACTCCTGTCTAATGGTCATCTTCTATGTACCTTGCTATAAACATCTTGTTATATGTAAGCGTCGAAGCTCTGGAGCTAACTTGCGAGGCTTGGTGGCCTCTTCTCAGCGCGACTCTTTCTTGAGAGTAAACACCATCAAGTACGTGAAAATTCTCTGTCTTGCCCAGTTGGCCTAATTTTGCGCGAATGCAAAATACTTAAGCGCGCACCATGACATTAGCGCCGTTGCCGGACCTCGGCAACACGAGGACACTGCCTTTTAACAGCTTCTCGTGTCAGGGACTTGTGCTCTTCCCCCAACCTCTTGCTCGGTGCCCTGGACTATGCCGCTCTTTGCTTCCAGCTCTGGGGTGCAAATTAATGGTGGCCAATTCTATGACATTGCGGGCGACATGAATGTCCACAGTGCGTTGCCATCGGCAGACTTCGACAGGCGCGCACTTTCACTCCGGTCGCGTGAATGCTCCGATGAAGAAGAAACGGATGATTTACCAGCGGATGTGCAAAGACCACAGTTGCTGCCTTACGGTGCGTTCGAAATTGTTTAGAGTAACATGCCTCTGAGAATCCAAGATATCTCTCGCCGTACAGAAGTCTTCGGTTTGGATCGTCTGTCGCTTTCCGATGGACCGCCAGAGCCTTTGAATCCGAGACCCTTAAGAGGCCCACCCCCGGGCACTTACCACCCATCTCCTCATCCGACAACTCATGCTATCCAATATCCTTCCACCCGCAATGAGCTCGGGCGGACCTCTGCGGATAATCATCCAATACCCACAGATTTACGAAGAATTAAAGCTCCTCTGGATTCAAATGTTACCGCCAGCGATCAGCCGGTATTCCCTTGGGAGAATGCTCCCCATGAGCCCAGAATAAGCATTGAAGGCGGGACATTCATTGGCGGCAATGTTAACCGCATAGAGCGTCGAGGCGAAGCAGGTGAGCGTGGTCTCGATCCGTCGTTGAGTCATATATGTGACGAAAAAAATCCAAGGCCTACATATTCTATATCGCGCATCAGCCAACGATGCTTCACACGACTCGGGAGAGAGGTATCCGCAACCTCAGTGCCATCCTCAGACCCGGACGAAGCTACTCAAGGATCTCCTTAGCTGGTCCTCCGACGATGATCCTAGGAGCAGTGTTCTGTGGCTGCACGGACCTGCTGGTGCTGGGAAATCGGCAATTGCGCAGTCTCTCTGCCAGAGTCTGCAGGCCGAGGGTCGCCTTGGCGGCAGCTTCTTCTTCAAACGCGGGCATGTGTCGCGCGGAAATGCCAACAAGTTGTTCCCAACGCTTGCATACCAACTCGCTGCTCTGATCCCCGAACTGAAGCGTGTTGTTTCTCAGTATGTGGAGGACGACCCATCAATTGTCCACAAATTCCTCTCGACACAGCTACAGCGGCTGATCATGGAGCCATATCGAGACAATTCTCCTGCACAGACCATTGTCGTCATCATCGACGGACTCGATGAATGTGAAGGCCGAGATATTCAACAGGAAATATTGCGCTCCATCGGAAATTCCTTCCATCGCTCATACCTTCCTCTTCGTTTTCTCGTTGCCAGTAGACCGGAACCTCACATTGTCGAGGTTTTCCGTGACCCGTGCTTAAAAGGTTTCCATCGTCCTTTGAACATCCAGCAGTCATTTCAGGACGTCCGCATATATTTGCAGACAGAATTCATCCGGATTCATCAGGATCACTACGAAACTATGAGCAAGGTTCCCACCCCCTGGCCCTCGGCCTCCGTGATTGAACATCTGGTCGAGAAATCATCTGGATATTTCGTCTACGCGTCTACGGTCATCAAATTCGTCGACGATAAAGACTTTCGTCCAACAGACCGTCTTGACACCATTCTAGGTATCGCCGAATCTGAGGCTGGATCTGGGTCGCCCTTTAGCGCCCTCGACCAGCTGTATATCCAAATCCTCTCTGATGTCCCTGCCAGGCATCGAGTCCTCAGAATTTTAACTGTGATTGCTGCTGGCTTGCACTCCGCCCTGACTATTCCAAAAATCGAACAGCTTCTGGAGCTGCGGCCGGGCGATGTCCGACTGGGCTTGCGCGGACTGCAATCTGTAATCAAATTACCTTTAGAGGATGAGGATGTTTACATCACTGTCCACCATGCTTCGTTTCTCGATTTCCTTGGCGACCCAACACGATCATACACCTTTTGTATTGCTGGTTTTGAGCACCGCACAGATTTGGCCCGCCAAATACTGAAGGCATTGTCCCACATGCACACTGATCCATCGCTGAATCGAAATGGTGGTCATATCGCTTGGTAAATCCATTGGACCTCGGAGAGTAAATGTTTTGACCAAATCTCCTTTTGTAGGGATCTTAACCAGGCTGCGTTTAAAGCTCTCACTTCGGCTTTGCCGTCTCCCGGCCTTTTGTCTCTGCTCCGCTCCTTAAATCCGGACTTTCTGTTTCACAAATCATACCATGAATTCAAGGAACATGTGGATACAGTCTTGGCTTGGCTGAAAGTAGGTTGTACAATTCCATGAACTCTTTTTGAGGTTAAAACTGGGTCTAGAAAGCACAGCCGCTACCCCACGATCTCATTCGGCGCTGGGAGGATTACCGCTTCATGCGGCTATGTGACCACACTTGGTCTTACATTTCAAAATCTGCATCTAAGTTTGGCAGCACATACCTTGAATCTCAACGCGTCCTCGAAATCTTATTACCGGCCTCCCCACATCTCGGTCAAATTCTTCTCGCGTATAGAGTTGCTCGCCGCCACCACACTGCGCTCTTTGACAGGGATCACTCACTTTTTCACATACGTCTTTGGGTAGACCTCCCATGGGACGACCTGAGGACTGCTCTCTGTTCTCTTGGTGGATCCATAGGCTGGCACCCTAATGAAGGAGTGCTTGGTGAACTGTTGATTGCCGAGTCACAACCGACCTTCCAACAGCTTCACACACTCTCCATTGACATTGTTCGCAGGTGTCTACAGAGCTTTAAAAAATTTGAGGCTCAGGAACTACCCTGGCAGTTCAGGTGAGTTCTATCTCATGTATCCGATACAGGAGGATCTTACCACGTACTAGGCGGTCTACTTGGGTATGGAGCCGAATTTTGAGATCATGCCCACCTTGCCCCGACCTTTTGGGCGAAATTGAACCTCCTTGCTTACTATGATCGGGAAGATGCACACAATGTCGTCCAATGGCTTAGGGCAAATATTTTTTCCTTTTCAGTTGGGGACATACTAATTCATATCTTAACATATTCAGAGTTTCCCTCATCCGCCACACCAGTTAATCGATCGCATCAAGATGACAGTTCCGGAATATTACTTGAAATATCGTGTCGAGACGATAACTCAGGAGGAGGATGAGGAGGATGGATCAGTCCCCCTCTCTGACGAGATTATTGAGAAGTGGATACGGGAGCAGGAGGTGAGCGCGAGAGAGGTCCTTTACGTCAAGAGATTCTATGCAGGAGCTGTCAAAGGGGGGAACACTAACAGTGATATGGAAATAGTGGATTGACTCGTTAATACGAAAGTGGACTCTTATATAATTATAGAAGCGGAACTCGTAGTCAGATTGAGATATGCCCCCAAGAAGGCCGCCATGAACGTCCTAGCCAATGTTGAAGGCGAGTGTGATGTGGTTCTGGGATGGGGGGGGGTACAATTCGAGGATGGCAAGGTAATCATCCCAATACGCAAGTGCTATTCGGATCTCTCGGATGGTTTTGTTCAGGTCGTAATGGATCGACAAGTGTTGCCACACATCTTGAACCTCAAAATCCGAGTCCTCGTTCCAGCACTGCAAACGGCGGGTGTGCCTTGGGTCGTCGCGGAGCTCCACCTGCTGAAAGCTGAGGCATTTGAAGACACGTAGAGGCCCAACGCCGGAGAGCAGGGTGCCAGCGAGCAGGTCCAGCTATGTCCATTGTAAATGCAGCCGGTCAACGTTTCCAGGACAACGTCGGAGAACCCAATCTTGAGTACGCGTTCGAGGTCTTCGTCCTCCAGTTGTAATTCCAACTCGCGCAAAGCCGGTGCGAGGGGCCGGGGGGCAAAGACCTGAAAATCAGACTCGTACTGGGTGCGATACCACGATGCGGAACGCAGCACGACACGCCACGCGAGCGGACATCGCGTGAAGATATTCGAGAGCGTCTGTGCTCCTGCATAACCGGTCGAAGCATTCGATGTCGAGAGCCCGTAGCTGAGGCGCTGATAACGATAGGGAGAGGATTGCGCTGTATTCGGCGCCCATCAATCGAAGAGATTTCAGCACAGGGAACTGTACACCGGAATCCAGGAGGGGCTTGATGTCTACTGCGACGTGGCTTCGAAACTCCACGTCTAGTGTCTCGATGCGCCCCGCGTATGACACTAATGCCTTTAATGTGTCGGCCGGCCAATTCGATTGAGAGTGCCAACTGAACGTGACGAACGTCTTTTGCGGTAGGTCCAAGGTAGATCACACCTTTTTTCCTCTGCTCGATCGTCAATCTCGCCAGGTCACCACAATTTGGCTGGATGATCATCGCCGCTTCTGGTAATTCAACCGTCCATTCCCATTTATGGTAAGTGGTTCAATTTTGTGATTTGGTTCGAAATGGTATTCTTCGGCAGAAGACGTGTGCAAACGAAATGAAACACTGGTATTAACAGAATTTTATCACCCCTTGCACATTATTATTCGAAGGGCTGGAATGGCCCCAGAGCATCATGTTGTTTGCGACTTGCTCTCTTCCCTCTTCGCCGCATAATTTTCAGTGGCCCTTACAGCTGTACAAAAACGCTGAGCCTGTCGGAGATAGAATTCCTAAGAAGATGACATAAAATTGTACACTTCTCAACTTTGATATATCTCATTCCAGACTGATACAGGTATTCAAACACACATTAGAGCTTATTTGCAAGTGGTATAAAACGATTTTGTACCAGCTCTGATTGGCTGGAGACTGTGGAGCAGCCAATCAGAGCTGGTACAAAATCGTTTTATACCATTTGCAAATAAGCTCTATTAGGCCAGTCGCTTCAAACATCTTCGATGTTGTTCTAAACTCCAAACTACAATCTCAAATCTTTTAATCACAAGGCACCTTGCCCGGGGGACTAATCATTTCCTTTCGCACAACTGCGCAACGTTAAACATTGTTTTTTCGGGTGATCTAGGGTCATCAAGAGCTGTACATATTAATTTTGGAAGAAAAAGACGGCGCCCGTTCTGTAATTTTGCTTCCTCCTTCAAAGGCAGGACATTTACGTTAGATTTCATAAGTATTCGATGTGTACAATATAAGACAATAGAAGATACGCGGTGTTCGCTGCCAGACGCATGAAAATCAGAGTCCGAATCCGTAATTTTGAGTGCTTACTTCCCTCTCCAAAATATTGCCGACCGCCCAGAATTGCGCCATTCTCCGGCGCACGCCGTGGCATCCGGCACATTTTGGCTAAAATGAACTCTGCCACAAGGGACTGGCCCGCGTGCTGTAACCGCATGACCTCCGTTGACTTACGCAGCCGAGGGTCGAGGTCGAACACTCCCCTCCATTTGGTGTAGTCAGTGGACCAAAGGAAAGTAATTAAGCGTGTACAGTGGGGAAGGATACAGACAACGCACGTTTCGAGGTACCTGATCTCCTACAACATGATCATTGAAGTATGGAAATGACCTCAGAATGGGAGCGCATATCTCGGCGCTATGCACTCCTCAGACCTTCCCTCCGGGTTGGACGGCAGATGGATGCATGCGAATCCGCACATGGACAGAATAATCAGCCCCGGGGACGAGCGGACTCGAGGAGGGAGACCTACAGCATAATAAAGGCTGAGCGCCAGGGACGCGGTCACTGATTCCATACGTATTCGCAGCACTATAGGTCCTGCTAAGCATCTGCCAGACCCCAGTCGGCACCAGTGCCTGGACCGAACACAGGCTGTAAAGTGACTGACATGCACCTGAGGCCGAAGTATGTGTGTCCACAGATTCCATGCTTTTACACGGCGCATGCAAAGTCTGCGCATGCGAAGGGGGTTGTTGGGTCCTGCGGTTGTGCTGAAATGGCAGAAAAACTCTACCTTAGCGTATTGGCCGATTACATATGTTACATAGACTCGTTACCAGTCTGCCTACGAATGGCAAAAAAGTGTGGCAAGCACTTTGCCGTAGGCAGACTGGTACAACTCGGACCGATCAATTGGGCTGGGCCCGGAGTTTGAATTTTTCTTGTGACCCACGCCCTGGCCTCAAATTTGATTATTATCATTTTCTCAAAGTTGAGGGCTTCATTGTAGGAGTTATATCCTGACTTCTGTCTCTTCAGAATTTTAATGTATAAGCTCCAGGGACCACAGCGTCGACCTCAGTTTTGATTGATAAACTCCCTATCGGACCGAGCCCCGGTGATCGGCATGATCGGCACCACCCAAAATTTCAAACTCCGGGCCCAGGTCGATTGTTTGTTCCGAGTTGTACCAGTCTGCCTATGGCAAAGAGCTCGCCTCATTTTTTTGCTCCTCGTAGGCAGACTGGTCACGAGTCTATATGTTACAGCACTGAGCACAAAAAATGCAATATTGGAGTTAGTCACGTAACTGTGGCCGAGTCCATCTCTATGTCCACCTCCATAGCTTGTGCTCCGCCTCCCGCTCGCGAGGAGCCGTCGCGCCCAGCATGTGCTCCAGCAACCGGCCCCCACTGTCTCCCCCACCTCAACAGCGCCCTCTCGCATGCGCTCAGTACGTCATGCGCGTGTGAACCGGGGAGACCTGTACGTACACAGTAAGTACAAGCTACATCAATAGTAAGTGATTGTAGTATTAAAGTGAATAGATAAACATACCTCTCACGTAGTTCACCGTAAGAACCAGTGAGAGGAAATGCGTCAGCAGAAAATAATTTAGCTTGGCGCGGCCACGTGCTGCCGCGCTGTTGAGTTGACGCGTAGCTTGATGGTCAAATGTTAACAGTGTGCCTTCCCCATCTCATGTACCCTTGCGAGCTTGCTCACGTAGTGGTCTCCACGGTCACCGAGGTACACTTGGACGTTCCAGGAAAAAGTGCACAAAGGCGTCGAGGCCGAGCTCGAGGGCGAGGAAGCTGAGGGACAGTGAGCAGCACACACGGATCGAGCCGCAAGGCAAACGATGGCTGGTGTAGGCACACCACGGTCGAGGTGCTCGTCTGGCGGAAGGAGCGCCATGGGGCGGTCTACAGGTGCCGTTATTCGACAAGGGGGAGAAGATAAAGAAAGAACACGAAGGAGGCACGTTTGACCCGATTTTCGATGTCGATACAGCGTGAGACGACGGCCTGAACGTATGCATGCGCCTCACGGTAGCAACCCGTCACTGTGCGGTGGGGGTGCAGATGTGTGCTTCGAGCGCGGAGGGGGTTTCAAGGACGAGGACTACGTATGGTGAGATACTCGTTGCGTGTACTTGGTATTGATGCGAAGACCCAGCTGATGAGACATACGCGTGCTGTGTGCAGCTTGGATTGAGCAGCATAAGAATCAAGACGGGGACCCGCTAGGGCACGTTGTGCTCAGCCCTTGTGTGTAAACCTGCAACGATCAGGGCGTGGACCGTGCGGTGGAACAAAGAGGAGGGCAAATGGCAGGGCATAGCACCGGCTGGAGATGAGCACGGAAAGCCTGCCTCCCGCGGTAAAACCCAATTGTTGCGTGCCACCTATGCGCACCTGAAGAACGCGTAGCCCGCCCATGCCCGCAGAAGAGGCGCCGGACACAGGAAAAATGGGCAAGCATCGGCATCGGGGCATCAAGCAGGGCGGCGCCAGATGCGAGAAGCGGATGGGCACAGGTGGAGTGGACATGAAGGCTGCACTGCTGCCAAGAAGCCAAGGGACATGTCGCGGGATGGGGCAGACGTGCAAAGGATACGAAGAGACGTGGCCAGCTTTGTCGGCCGCTGCCGAGGCCCGAAACCTCTTCTGGTTGTGAGACTCGCCGTATTCATGGCGCTCAATCGCGGACGTATTGCATAAACAGCGAATTGAGCAAATATAAAGGGATGCAAGCGCAGCGCAACACACCTAAATGATGTATTCAGCGCGGCCTTTGCTGCACGTGCCGCCCAGAGCCAAGATAAGTGAAAGGCTCAGCTTGCTTCCGTGGGAAGCAGGAGATCACGAAACGGAGATCACCGCTTGATCTCCGTTTCGAGGTGTGGGGGGAAGAGCCTTCGGCTCATCGGCTCGCCCCACCTGCGGCGGGCTGCGGGAGGCGACCGGGGTCGCGCACCGCGCCGCCGTGAGGGGAATAGGGGTGCGAGGGAGGAGGCAAGCTCTGAGCGCAAGGAGAGCCTCCCGGGGGAGACGGCAGAGCGCGCTGAAGGCACGTTGCTAACTCTACCACCCAGAGCGAGAGCTCGCCCCAGTTGGTGACGCGCCGCAGGCGCGTGCCGGCTTCCCCCACACAGAGGTCGAGTGACGGGAAGATGGGAAAGAATTAGAATGGAATTGTGTAAGAACGTACAGCGTCAGAGTAAGGGTAAGGGTAAGGTAGCGAGTAAGGGGAAAGAGAGGGCGCTAGAGCGCATCGTCGGCGCTATGTAAGGCGATACCGTTGGCGATGCGGAATGCTTCGAAGGCTCTGGCGACCTCGGCGATTTTGTTCTGGTCGTACACTTTCCCGATGTTCATAGGAACGATGTGTTCGATCTTTCTCCAGTAAAGAAGGAAAGCGAGGGAGGTCCAGCCTCCGAGCGCCGTGACGACCTCGCAGGGGACGCCCACAAGGAGGAGCTCCGTGGAGCCGCCAATGCGGAGGCTGTGTCCGAAAACGGCGAGGAGGCCCGCGTCCTTCCAGATGGCGGCGCAGCGGCGTAGGAACCAGTCCTTCATCATCGGGGACCAGTTCCCGCTCGCGGTTTGGAAGGCGAAGAGAGGGGCGGTGTCTGGGACGTGGGCGTTAACGACGAGGTGGGCCTTGAGGGCCTTGGCGGTACAGAGACAGTCGTCGCAGTCGGTGAGGGTGAGAGTCGCTCCTTTCTCCCGTGTGGATTTTGTCCAAGGTAGCCTAACGGCTGTAGCGGGGTGGTCGGAGGTGGGGCGTATGCGCTTGATGTTCGTTCCATGGGAGACATGGCGTAGGGGGTCGAACTTGTCAGCTCTGGGGATGGTGAGCTCGCCGAGTCTGCGGCAGCCCCAGAAGGCAGCGGTGGCGAGAGCCCAGACTGCGGCGTTGAAAGGGCGCGCAAGATCGAGGGCGGAGCGTAGCGCTATCATGTGCTCGATGGTGACCGGGCCTCGCTGTGCGCGCTTGAAGGCCGTGCCTTCCTTGTTGGCCATGCACCTGGCTAGTTCGACCCAGCGATCCTCACCCTCCCAAGGCGCACTGTTCACATCATGCCAAGCCTTGATGCCTGACATCCATGACTTGACGGTGCCGCCGCCGACAGTCCCGACATGATTGGCGATGAAGGCGGCGAGAAGGATGTGGGACGCGGGCATTCGGGCTGTCTCTGGGATGCTGTGAACGTCACAGAATTGGTGAAAGCGAAGCAGGCCCGCTGTGTAGGACCGGCGAAGGCGCTGAAGAGTGCGGTGTACGTCTTGTCGACTACCTCCGCTGGGAAGTCGCGCTGGAAGGCGGCATCGTGCTCGATGGTGAACGGCGATTTCCAGGTCCGGAGACGGTCTTCTGCGAGTACGTGCGGCCTGTAGTCGTTGTTGATGATTTCGCGGCCGGCTCGCGGCTTTTTGGGCTTCGGCTTGGCGGAGGCATGAGCCGTGGGTGTAGTCGTTGTCTGTGTGGAGGCCCCTGGCGCTGTGTGTGCTCCCAGAATGTGCTGCGGGGCCGGTGGTAGCTCTGCTGGTCGGGCGAAGCCTCTCCAAAAATGCGGCGGGTCGGTGGAGGACAGCGAGAGTGGGTCTTTGGAAGAAATGACGGGCGTGGGTGTGGGAGCCTGGGACGCGTCACTACCTGCCGTGGGAGCGGCCGAGGATGCGAGCGAGGGCGTGCAGGGTCTTTTTGGTTCGCCCGGGAGATGGAATCTTAGGTAGTAAGAGATAAGGTTAAGAGCAGTAAGCATTGTAAGCAGGGTACAGACTTAAACATGCGCGAAGTAAGGAGTGAGGGCAGAAGGAAGAAGGGACGTTAGGTGTGACTCTGCGGCGCCTAATGCGCCGTGGGATATGGGGTCAGCGGGATTATCTGCGGAGGGGACGTAAGCGAGCTCGAAGGTAACGTTGCGCGCTGTGAGCACGCAGTGAGAGCGACAAATAGACATATTCATGTCGTAGTTCCTGCTTCTCCCCTTGTCGAATGCGCCTATGACGCCTTGGTTGTCCGAGTGTACGAGTAAGTAGGCGTCGTGAAGCCCGGACTCCTCGATGACGTAAACGACCAATTCCAAGGCGACTGTCTTGAGCCAACCGATGTGCCGAGAGCCCGAGTTCCACTCGCCAACGCCGCGCCACGCGTCCCAGCGGCCGCCGGAGACGAAGCCGATGCCCCAATCGGTGGAGGCGTCCACGAAAATGCTGAGGTCCCAAAGAGGCCCGCGCGCGGAGATGGGGCGCCAGACGTTGGGGATGGAGAGTGTGTCATCCCACCATTTGAGGGCTGTCCAGACCGAGGGCGGGGCGTGACGCTTCGCGAAATTGTCTCCCTTGAAGGAGGCGGAAAAGGTGGACAGAGCGGGGAGGTAGGATGGGCCGAGCCGGTGGACGAAGGTGAGATGACATAGGGAGCTGTGGAGTTTGTCGACATCGCGTATTTGACATGCGTTGTTGCGAAAGGCGGCGACGAAGGTGCGCACTCGTCGGAGGAATTTTGTGCGTTTCTTCTCCGGCAGCGAGACCTGCTTGCCCGCAATGTCGAAAAGATATCCGATATAAGGCGCCGTGAAGTCGAAATCTTGCCCTTTCTTGTCTAGCAGGTGCCACGGCGTGCCAATGTCATCGATGAGCAATAAGGCCTTCGAGCGGTCGTAGGCGTAGGAGTAAGAGGGCGAGCCCATGTCGGGGTTGAGAGAGACGGAGGTGGGAAAACGGAAAGGGAGGAGGTCGTCCTCGTAGCGGTTGACGGGTTTTACCCCTTCTGCCTCCCAGACGTCGACTATGGCGGAGGCTATGGAGCCCGCGTTGCCGCTCGAGGACGCGCATCTGAACGGGCAGTTGTGCTCGATGTAAAAGCCCTTCAGGCCCTGCAACACGAACCAAGGCTTGTCCACTGGTCTGATGGGGCAAGTCCGATGGAACTTGGCGATGTCAAGGACCATTGCCTGCGCGCCCAGGGGCGCGTTCGCGATCTGAGGGTGTAAGGTAAGTTAAGGGAAGTAAGGGAAGGCGGCGGAAGGAGTAGGGGCTCGGCGTGCGACGGCTGAAAGAAGAGGGCGTGCGCCGAGCGCGCGCGTACGGCGGCGGTAAGGGAAGGCGGCGGGGAAGGTAAGATAAGAGTAAGGGGAAGGGCAGGGGAACAGGGAAGGTAAGGCGGGACGCGTGCCGCGGGTAAGGGGGAAGGGAAAATGTAAGGTAAGGTAAGGCGGGACGCGTGCCAAGCGTGCCCGAGCCGCGTGTAAGGGAAAGGTAAGGTAAGGGGTGACGCGCGGGTCGCCCGTGCCCAGTGGCAGAAGGTAAAGGAGGTAAGGTGGAAAGGAAGGGGTGCGATGGGGGCGGGAGACGGACAAGCGTAAGGAGGGAGGACTCACGATCTCCTCGACCTGCGACGCCGTGCCGAATTTGGTGGGGAACTTGCCCTTGTCGATGTGATCGTTGGTCGACGTGTGGAACTTGTCGCTCTTAGACAGGTGGCGGCAGAGTTGGAGCTTGTCCGGTTCATCGGGGCCCTGCGGTTGCACGGCAATGATGACGGGAGAGCACTGGAAAAACCCTTTGAGGATTGTTTCCGTCTCGGTTTGAGAGAAAGGGCCGCTCATGCAGCGCGCTGCGACCTCCTCGTCCAGGTAAGTGTCGATGAAGGCGCCGTGGGCGGCCGCGGAAGGGTGATTTTTGAAGATGACGGTCTCCGTAAAGGTGGGGAAGTCGCCCATTGGGAAACCTGCGCGCAGATGAGAGGTAACGGATGGGTAAGCGGCTGAGAGGCCGTGTTTGTGGAGCAAGAAGTCTAGGGTGTCTGCGTTGTAGGGTGTTGTTACGCGGTTCAAGATTTCGTCGTGCACCGAAGAGTGAGCAAGAAAAGGTAAGGAATTCAAGATGGATAGCGCGGCGTCCTCGTCATCAAGGGAGTGGGTTGTGGCGGCAGGACCAGGCGAAGGCGTGGTGCTCGCGACCGCCGCAAGGAGCAGAGGTGCGCGTGCAGGGCGGCCTCGTGCTGGCAACGGGAGGCGGCGCCCTTCGCGTTCCATGCCCGACAAAGTGCTTGGCCGGATCGAAGCGCACAGATATCGGGGGAGCGCCCGACGCCGAAGAGGGGGGTGCCGTCCTCGAAGGTGGTGGCGCTGCAGCCGTTCCAATAGTGACCGCGCCTTGCGCATATGAGGCAGACGGGGGCAGGCGCGTCGCTGCCGGTGCCTTCGCGAAAGGGGGCGGGAGCGCCTCCACATCCCCCGCACCCGCGGGGGGCACCGCTGCCGTTGCTGTTGTCGTTTGCATGGCCTGAAGAGTTGTGCGTGCCGGTGGAGGAGCTGGCGACGAGGCGCTCCACCCTGGCGAGGTTCATCTTAGTCACCGCTTGGTCGATTTCCCTTGCGTAGAAGACCGTGTCGAATTGGAAAGGGCAGGACAGGTATTTCTTGCGCAGGTGTACGTCGGTAGCCAGGATAGCGGGGTAGTTCTCCTGCGCGTTCTCCACGCGCTCGAAGTGAGCGAAATGGGTGTTCCAGCGCGTGCTCTCGAAGGAGTCGACGGCGCCCGAAGCCTCCTCGATGAAGGAGACGTAGTTCTGCGAGGCCTCAATCCACTGACCGCAGTCGAGCTCGAGCTCCTTCCCATAGGCGCGCTCGAAGGCGTCGGTGTCGAGGACCAATGGGTTCTTGAGGCCAGGAGCCAGCGCGTTGAGTTTGCGCGTGGTGAGCGTGGCGGTGGAGGTGTTGATGAGCTCGAGGTTGGGGGAAGTGAAGAGGGAGATGGGGATGTAAACGTCGTGCACGCAGAGGTCAAAGAGAAGAGAGTGGAAAGCTACGGGCAGGCTCATACCAGGCTGCAAAGCAATCTCCTCTCTGATCTTTTTTGCGGCTTTTCTCCCCTCTGTCTCCTCTTCCCTCGGATGCTTGTCTCTGCCGCCGAAGCCTGGAATAGGCCGTAGGAAATCCTTAATGGAGGCAGGGGAGAGTTTGGCCAAGAGGGCGGCTCCCCTCGTCGCGGGCGACTCTTCGGTGTCTGAGACTGTCATGTAGGATTCCGCGTCCAAGGCGTCGGCGACCGTGGCAGGGTTGTCGAGGTGCTGGGCGTGCCGAAGGTCTCACAGGGTGTTCCTGGCCCTGATGTCCTCGTTCATCTTCCGCTTGAGCTGTGAGGGCATGTTCCTGAGCGCCGCAATCACTCCTTGCGACGTGTGTGTTTTTCTCGTAGGGGGGGGCGGATTCGGGACATTTGAGGAGCCCGGGACGGAAGAGCCTTGAGTGCTCATAGTAGGTACAGGGTATGTATCGGAGAGAAGAGAGATGAAAACGCGTAAAGCGTGTCGTGGTATGAGAAGAGGAAGGAAGTGACTCGGTCACGCCGGTCACGTACCACTACCGCGCTTTCGTCCACCTTTACTTATCCTCTGATAAACGCAAGCCGCTCGTGCCTCGCGTCGCGTTTATCTCAGAAAATGGAAGCATCGCGCAAAGCACTCAGGCTTGCCATTGCTGCCAAAGACGTGTTGCATGTCCCGAATCCGACTGTATGCTTCAGTACTAGTAACAGGCAGCTGGATTCCATTGCTTGATAACCCTCTGGTCTAAGAGCGGAGAGTACTCAGCCCTCGAAATAAAGGGTGGGATGGTGGAAAGCAAGAGAAAGGACTGGGAGCCGAATAAGGGCCGCTCGCGATGCCATCATCCATCAATCGGAGCCCAGCGGCCTGCTCCAAGGGGATACTTTTCTGTGAATTTTGGAACATATGCTGAATATGATAGATAGTGACCTAAAAACACCTAAAATCAACATCCGAACTTATTTGGGCCAGCGGTTCGTGCGCTATGCGATATATACATCACCTTTTATGGGCAGCTGTCGCACCATATATGATAATTTCCTTACGTAATTGTTTACGTTGGTTGACCGACCAGCCGATTTTTTTTTGAAAGTGACGCAGAATCTACCCAATCTATTCAGAAAAAAATCGAAAAAAAGATTTATTATTTTGGGTGACAAAAGTGCCTATATCTTCTGAACCATTGATCACACAAATTTTTGGTCTTCAGATTCGGATTGCCAGGCCCAATTTCCGTCAAAATCAGCATATGTTCTTTTACAGAAAAGTACCCCCTTGAGGTGCTCTTGGGCTTTTACACTTCAGAGGCGCTGCGCACTCGTGGCTACGGTATAGTACATAGTACAGTATACGGGTAAAGATATAAATGGAAATGGCCCTAGGTATGATGTTTGCGGTCAAGCCAAGGGTCAAGTTTTATGGA
The DNA here is from genome assembly GCA_029289555.1 of Mycena latifolia. NCBI lineage: Eukaryota > Fungi > Basidiomycota > Agaricomycetes > Agaricales > Mycenaceae > Mycena > Mycena latifolia. The sequence continues at coordinate 1,344,385 of JARJLE010000007.1, forward strand.
GCTTTGGCTTGGCGTTGGCGCCCGGCGCAGTGCAGGCGACAGAGGTCACTTAAGTGCGTGCTGTTGCATTTACATCCACCATCTACTTGGATGTCCCCGATCTCGAGCATGGCACAATAATACACCAACCTCACTGTCGTCCTTCCATCCATACAACGAAGGGGCATTCTAACTCTTCCATCATGTCATGCTTCGACACTCACGCGGCCTATGAGCCACTGCTCTTGCAGCGGTCCTGAGCAGTTTGGTCCAGACCGAGAAGTTCCTCTACAGCATGTCCCCCCCCCCTTATTGCCTCCAACACATGGTGCTCAGCCAAGAACTTGAAGCTAGCTTGAAGTTGTTGGCGGAAATCGGCGATATCAGATCGAAGCACATCAGTGCATCATCAAAGGTACGCGCTCGGGTTGCTGAGCTGTAGGTAACGAGGCTCTAAAGCAATCGAGTAAGGTAGTACTAACTATTACACACTTTATATACTACCTCGGGGATCTCCCCGGGGGCTTACTCATCGCATGAGTAATACGAGCGCGGAATGTGCTCGAACATTCTCCAACAGAAGTCGTACTTTTCGTGACCCGGTCGTCCACCATTAACTCTCCCTCTACCACCATCATCAAAATCGCGTTACTCGGTCTTTGTGCTCTCAGTGGCCTACACAGACATCCCAATGGGCCCATTGCCATCCTAAACAGCATTCTACTACTCTGCCGCCTCGCTGGATGTGTACTCTGACATTGGCTTGCTCTACTTCTCAGGCCGTGCTCTTGCTAGGTATCGCCGCCCTACGCCCTATTCGCCTCATTGTTCTTCGCTGAACGGCTTCATTGCCTGTGCAGTGCATAGTGCAATGTCCAAGCTAATTCAGCCAGTGAAGATGTGGGGGGGCAGGGCATCTTCGCCGTGCTCGGTCTGTCGTTCACCCGCTCTCCTGAAAGCTTTGCCGGTGCACGGACCCTCGGCCAGAGTCGGATGGCTACCCGCTCGGCTCCGATCACCTTAGGGCTCGATCGTTTCAACGCGTTCATCTTGTGATACTCCCAATATTCTATCTAATGCTACCCTCTATATCTCTACTACCTGGAACCGATCCACATCTATTGGGCTATCGTTTCAGCGTCTACAACGCGTTCATCTTGGGCTACTCCCAATATTCTATCTACCCTCTGTATCCGGAACCGATCCACATCTATTGGGCTCTCGTTTCAGCGTCTACAATGTGTTCATCTTGGGCTATTCCCAATATTCTATGTACCCTCTATATCCGGAACCGATCCACATCTATTGGGCTCGTCTACAACGCGTTCATCTTGGGCTATTCCCAATATTCTATCTACCCTCTATATCTCTACTAGGAACCGATCCAGCTATTGGCACCTTGCCTCTTCCTGTGCTTGAAGCTACTACAAGCTATATCTACTCTACCGTACACTGGTACGAACTTAATGAAGTTTCGGAAAGCTTCACTGAATATTTTGATCACTATGATCCTCACTTTGGCATGTACACTCAGTGCTATCCTCCGAGTCCCTCTATAATGAGGGCATTTCAGATATCTACAATATCTATCTATCTATCGAGTCTAACTGCTCTGAGGTGCTTTTCAAGGCCTCCCTGAACGAGCTTACCACCTATTCTACCCAGTGGATCGGGTTCCTCTATCTATCTATCTATCTATTTATTTATCTATCTCCCAAGGCCTCGACGATGTTTGATTGTGTTCTCCGATACACAGGCACTGTCACTTGAGCCTGTCCCTTCTATGGTTGGGCTATCCAAGTATCAGTATTCTGCCTCTATATTATTTCGAGGGTGCTTCCTGCAAAACTTGTGCAATGCTGGTGGATGGCGGGGATTTATGCCTGGGAAGAGAGAACTCGGACCAGGCCCCACGGGTTTCATCCATCTGTCCTGCCATGTCAAGGGCCGGCCAGTTGGTGGGGTGATTTTTTCAGGGTGTACTCTTCGACTTTGCGAGGTAATGTACTGGGGTTGTTTATCCAGGACCAAAGATGAAGGTCAGTGTCTCTCTGGCTACATTGCACGAACCGGAGATCTACCGCTCTGAAACAGGGGTGAGCTCGTCGACGGAGGTGTAACACAGTATATTCTAGGCCGGTGTACTGTAGTTACAACCCAGCATGTTCCGAAATGGGACCACGCTGGTTATTATGTATTATCCTGACCTTATCCTAGCATCAGTCGCCAAAGCCCTCGCGGCAGCACATCGATACCGCACGCGCGATAGATGAGTGATAAAGGGACCCCCCGAAGCGGAGTTTGACGAAGGAGCGTTCGTGTTTTGAGGCTCGATGGATTGGGATCAGGCTGTTTGTTTCAGGAAGGATGTCGATGATGTGAGGTTCTGGCATAGGGATAGTGGTTCGAATGAATATTTCCGCAGGTTGATGAGGCCAGGGAAGAGCGACGCTCCTGGTTGGATTTATAGATGCGGACAAAACTTTGGAGATACTCGAAGAACGGGGGCTAAAGAAGTCACGGCTCTAGTGCTGCCGCAGTGGAGGGAGTCTTTGGTTCGCTCTCCGCGATATTGCTCGTTTTTGAACTTGAACCACAGGAGCACTCTATTTATAGCATCGTTGACCCTCTAGGGTTGGTTTACCGTGATCCATCTCAACGTCAGAAAACACACAATGACTGCATTTACAACAACACTGATCCCGATACAGAAAGAGTCCCAAACTAATCCAAAAAACACCAAATCCATGCTGTATCACCTCTCTCTACAGCAGTTTCCTTTCGTTGGGCATCAAACCGATTGGACGAATAAGCCCCCTAATAGGTGGCCTTTGTCTTGTAGTAGCCATCCGAGTTGGTTATGTAATCCACACTGCCGTCAGGCTGGGTCTGCCCTCCGCAATTAATGGCAGAGGCAGCGGTGAGGCGATATTTGAACAAGGCGCAGGTAAGTTGAGTGCTTCCATACTGGTGCAAACGAAATTCAGATGTCTGCGGCTGCATAAATGAGTTGTTCGCGCACCTTTCCGTTGACATCGTGATAGGCTTCCATCAAGGTTCAGCGTTGGTTCAAAAAGACGAAAGATTTAAACGTACTGTTGAAGAAGGTGCACCCGGAAACGGAGTCGCACATGGCGATGCAATCTGGTCAAAATTAAGAAGTGGCCCAATACTAAGCTTGCGGAGCAACCTACCGTCCACAGTGTCAACAAGCCCGTAGGTTAGATAGCTGTTATCCTGAGCAGCACAAGTCAAGTCATGGAATATCTGGGAGTACTCCGGGGGCGGGGGAGGGTAGTGCGGGGGAGGGGGCGGCGGGGCCTTCGGGCAGTGGAGGCAGAAGGGGAAGAGGTCCAAGAGCTCGCAGAACAACTTGGGGAGAACTGTTATTAAATTATGCCACAGTTAGACTGAAACCAGCTTACCCCTTCCAGGATATTATTGATGCCTTTGGGAGAAGTGCCTTTTCCGTAATACCATCCGGGATAGTGGCCGACGTGCCACGGGAAAATAGGAGCGCCATAGTAGTTCTGTGGGGTGAGAGTAATCGCGGTCGAGATGGACGCGGAGCTGTAAGTGGCTGACGCGCCAGTGGCGACGACGGCAAGAGTGGTGAACAGAGTGGCGAAGCGCATCTTTTCTCGGGAGAAGAAGTGTGTTTGTGAGTCTGCAGGAGTGGACGCACAATTTTCAACAGCGTTCCGTCCTCTCCTTTATACGTTTGACAAAACGCTGAAAGTGTTCCTCTGTCACCTGTCCGACATCGAAACACCCCTTTCGAGAAGCTCAGGTCAAAGAAAATTCGAGGACAGCTATTTCCCCCGGTGAGTTACGGCAACCGGAGCAAAATTAACTGCCATCTCTTCTGGCCGCAATAACCCGCCCGGCAAGCACATTCTATTGTGTAGGTCGACGTCGCGCCGCGACCTCATTGCGGTCAATATCAAGGAACATCCAGGTTCGCACCAGAACGGGCCTCACCCTAACTCCCTCTCGTATCTCTCTTCCCCGTCGTTACCTCTCCAACCACACAGTTTCCATTGTATGTACTCTACTTTACTTGTCTCGGTTTACTCTTACAAAGCTCCCGTACTTACCCTAGTTTGTACCATATCCACTCCATACTACTTTACGTAGTATACTGTCACATAGCTTCTGTAGCCAGGGACGACGACCCCAGAAATCAAGTCAAATCAAGTCAAGTCAACAGAGGAAGCAGCGCTTCACTGTGATTGACACTCGGAGCTGGCGCGGTGATACACCCAGTATAACCGCGAGATGTTCAACCCAGCACTGCTCGAGAGACACACCACTGCGTACATAGTTTAGTAGCGCCCCAGATTCAGTCCTGCTAGCCATAGTGCTCCCGCCAGATTTGTGGAAGAGCAGAAGAGAGAGGGTACGCGTCTGAGAAACATGACGTTGGTAGTTGGTCGATCTGATTCGCGAGTAATGATTGCCGAAAAAGTTGAACACACTAATCAACACGTTACGGTAGCTCATTCGATGAGACTGAACGCAGAACCTTGGCTGAAGACCTATGACAGTCCAGGTCGCCAACAGCAATTAATCTAAGGTTCCATCACGTGCCAGCGCTCGCTATGTTCAACTTTCCAGAATTTCAACGGGCCAAGCATCAGGGCGTGTGGATCCTTCTGTGATTCTCGTGGAGGATTCTCATCAATCGTTTCGTTTGAATTATGATCCCGAGGACCCTACGCCGCGGCCGACATAATTATGTCAATTTTCGCCTCCTGGATGGAAGATACTGCCCATGACATATGTTGATCTCTGGGCTCTCAAGGGGATAGCAAGGCATTACAAAGGGACCAGCCGTTCATCTATTTTTCCCTCTGGATGGAAGATACTGCCGACTCTCAAGAGGATAGTAACGCATTACAAATTACAAAGGGACCAGAGGTTCACTTTTGCCGAGAAAGCCAGCTTTCCGTACTACAGGGATCTATATTAAACGCTGAGGTCTAGACTCAGTGGAAAGTATACATCTCCCATCAAAGTGGGTTTAACGAGGTTCCCAGACATTTTGGATCGGGCTTGTGGGCAGTATGGGAAAATAAGCGACGGCAACGTTATAGAGATCATTCACAACTGAAGCACGTTCACAATCAAGTTCAAATTACGTAATTTCAACCAATACAACGTGACTTGAACAGAATCAACTGATTCCGGTGTCCTAAGCGAATGAATTATCAGACAGCGCAAATTGTGGGGATGACAGGAACCCAGAGAGAAGACAGTAACCCCGGTCGCATGATTCGCGACGTAATCTTCGATTCGGATATTGAACTAAATTGGAGAACATAAAAACAGCAGGGATGGCCGTATGCACACACAATGGGTTCGATTTTTTATACTAGTACTGCGGCAGTAAAGATATTGCACGCTCGGAACTGCGTTCATTTTGCGGAATTCTAGATGATTCAAAATATACCTGTCGCACTCAAATCACTGCCCTGAGACCTGACTGACTGACTCATCAGACAGCGCGAACTTTTGAGAGGCAGCAGCACCAACGACAGGTTGAATGCAGCAGAATAGTAAATGGGGCACAAGACATGTGAAACAAGGAAGTGAACAACGAAGTAACCGCCGGCGCGAGAGTTAATACCTATTCATATCCTGCAGATTTAATCCCGGTCGGACCATGTTCATTTTACGAAAGTTCAACGAAGTTTGTGTGATCACGAGCCAGGGAACCCGGATGAATGAGACTTGAACCAGACAGCCCGAATTGCGCGAGGCACGTGGATTTTTAGACTCAGGAACCCAGTACTAATAAATGCACAACGAATGGGGACAAGACGAGTATACGTACCATGGACAGCGCAGAAAGTAAAGGAACATGTCTGCTCAGCCTTGGTTGATGTGGGACTCTCGTTCCTATTCCATAATTTCTCCCGATGCGCACCTTGCAGCATAGTCTCGACAATACCGAAAATGTATAGCCGGGAGGAACCGTCGACTTGGGTGGTGGCGTGGGCGGGATCGGGGCGGGATCTTGACCAGGCTGCCTTTAAAGCCCTCACTTCGGCTTGGCCGTCTCCTTGTCTCCACTCCGCTCTTTAAATCTTTTGTTTCGCAAATCACACCGTGAATTCAAGGAACATGTGGATACAGTCTTGGCTTCGCTGAAAGTAGGTTGTATAATTCCATTAACTCATTCTGAGGTTAAAACTGGGCCTTGAACCACAGCCGCTACCTCACGATCTCATCCAGCGCTGGGCGGATTACCGTTTCATGCGGCTGTGACCACACTTGGTCTTACATTCCAAAATCTGCATTTAAATCTGGCAGCACATACCTCGAATCTCAGCGCACCCTCGAAATCTTATTCCGGGCTTCCCCACATCTCAGTCAAATTCTTCTCCCGTGTAGAGTTGCTCGTCGCCACCACAATGCGCTCTCTGACAGGGATCATTCACTTTTTCACATACGTCGTTGGGTAGATCTCCCATGGGACGACCTGGAGACTGCTCTGTTCTCTTGGCAGATCCATAGGCTGGAACCCTAACGAAGGTGGGCTTCGTGAACTGTTGATTTCCGAATCACAACCAACCTTCCAACAGCTTCACACACTCTTAACATTGCGGGACATCGATATCGTTCCCAGGTGTCTACAGAGCTTTAAGAAAATTGAGACTCAGGAACTACCCTGGCAGCTCGGGTGAATTCCATCTGATGTAGTTGTGAACGATCTCCATAACATTGCCGTTTCTTATTTTCCCATACTGCCCACAAGCCCGGCCCAAAATGTTTGGGAACCTCGTTAAACCCACTTTGATGGGAGATGTGTTCCTTCCAATGAGTCTAGACCTCAGCGTTTAATATAGATCCCTGTAGTACGGAAAGCTGGCTTTCACGCTTGGCAAAAATGCACGGCCGGTCCCTTCGTAATGCCTTACCACCTATTCCCTTGACAGCCCAGAGATCAACATGTGTCACGGGCAGTAGGCGAAAGTTGACATAATTACGTCGGGCCGCGGCGTAGGGTCCTCGGGATCATAATTCAAACGAAACGATTGATGAGAATCCTCCACGAGAATCACAGAAGGATCCACACGCCCTGATGCTTGGCCCGTTGAAATTCTGGAAAGTTGAACATAGCGAGCGCTGGCACGTGATGGAACCTTAGATTAATTGCTGTTGGCGACCTGGACTGTCATAGGTCTTCAGCCAAGGTTCTGCGTTCAGTCTCATCGAATGAGCTACCGTAACGTGTTGATTAGTGTGTTCAACTTTTTCGGCAATCATTACTCGCGAATCAGATCGACCAACTACCAACGTCATGTTTCTCAGACGCGTACCCTCTCTCTTCTGCTCTTCCACAAATCTGGCGGGAGCACTATGGCTAGCAGGACTGAATCTGGGGCGCTACTAAACTATGTACGCAGTGGTGTGTCTCTCGAGCAGTGCTGGGTTGAACATCTCGCGGTTTATTACCGCGCCAGCTCCGAGTGTCAATCACAGTGAAGCGCTGCTTCCTCTGTTGACTTGACTTGACTTGATTTCTGGGGTCGTCGTCCCTGGCTACAGAAGCTATGTGACAGTACACTACGTAAAGTGGTATGGGGTGGATATGATACAAACTAGGGTAAGTACGGGAGCTGTGTAAGAGTAAACCGAGACAAGTAAAAATAGAGCACGTACAATGGAAACCGTGTGTTGGAGAGGTAACGACGGGGAAGAGAGATACGACAAGAGGGAGTTGGGGTGAGGTCCGTTCTGGTGCGAACCTGGATGTTCCTTGATATTCACCGCGATGAATTCGCGGCACGACGTCGACCCGCACATGTCGGGCGGTTTATTGCGGCCAGAAGAGATGACAGTTAATTTTGCTCCGTTTGCCGTAACTCACCAGTGGAAATAGCTGTTCTCGAGTCGAAGGGTTGTTTCGATGTCGGACAGGTGACAGAGGAACACTTTCAGCGTTTTGTCAAACGTATAAAGGAGAGGACGGAACGCTGTTGAAAATTGTGCGTCCACTCCTGCAGACTCACAAACACACTTCTTCTCCCGAGAAAAGATGCGCTTCGCCACTCTGTTCACCACTCTTGCCGTCGTCGCCACTGGCGCGTCAGCCACTTACAGCTCCGCGTCCATCTCGACCGCGATTACTCTCACCCCACAGAACTACTATGGCGCTCCTATTTTCCCGTGGCACGTCGGCCACTATCCCGGATGGTATTACGGCAAAGGCACTTCTCCCAAGGGCATCAATAATATCCTGGAAGGGGTAAGCTGGTTTCAGTCTAACTGTGGCATAATTTAATAACAGTTCTCCCCAAGTTGTTCTGCGAGCTCTTGGACCTCTTCCCCTTCTGCCTCCACTGCCCGAAGGCCCCGCCGCCCCCTCCCCCGCACTACCCTCCCCCGCCCCCGGAGTACTCCCAGATATTCCATGACTTGACTTGTGCTGCTCAGGATAACAGCTATCTAACCTACGGGCTTGTTGACACTGTGGACGGTAGGTTGCTCCGCAAGCTTAGTATTGGGCCACTTCTTAATTTTGACCAGATTGCATCGCCATGTGCGACTCCGTTTCCGGGTGCACCTTCTTCAACAGTACGTTTAAATCTTTCGTCTTTTTGAACCAACGCTGAACCTTGATGGAAGCCTATCACGATGTCAACGGAAAGGTGCGCGAACAACTCATTTATGCAGCCGCAGACATCTGAATTTCGTTTGCACCAGTATGGAAGCACTCAACTTACCTGCGCCTTGTTCAAATATCGCCTCACCGCTGCCTCTGCCATTAATTGCGGAGGGCAGACCCAGCCTGACGGCAGTGTGGATTACATAACCAACTCGGATGGCTACTACAAGACAAAGGCCACCTATTAGGGGGCTTATTCGTCCAATCGGTTTGATGCCCAACGAAAGGAAACTGCTGTAGAGAGAGGTGATACAGCATGGATTTGGTGTTTTTTGGATTAGTTTGGGACTCTTTCTGTATCGGGATCAGTGTTGTTGTAAATGCAGTCATTGTGTGTTTTCTGACGTTGAGATGGATCACGGTAAACCAACCCTAGAGGGTCAACGATGCTATAAATAGAGTGCTCCTGTGGTTCAAGCTCAAAAACGAACAATATCGCGGAGAGCGAACTAAAGACTCCCTCCACTGCGGCAGCACTAGAGCCGTGACTTCTTTAGCCCCCGTTCTTCGAGTATCTCCAAAATTTCGTCCGCATCTATAAATCTTACCAGGAACCTGAGAACCTCGTTGCCCTTCCCTGGCCTCATCAACCTGCGGAAATATTCATTCGAACCACTATCTCTGTGCCAGAACCTCACATCATCGACATCCTTCCTGAGACAAACAGTCTGATCCCAATCCATCGAACCTCAAAACACGAGCCTTTTGACCACGCCTGCCCAGTCGTCCGGGCCGACTCGTCAAATTCCGCTTCGGGGGGTCCCTGTATCACTCATCTATCACGCGTGCGGTATCGATGTACTGCCGCGAGGGCTTTGGCGACTGATGCCAGTGTTGGAGGCGACAAGGGGGACAGGGGTGCGTGCTGTAGAGGAACTTCTCGGTCTGGACCAAACTGTTCAGGACCGCTGCAAGAGCAGTGGCTCATAGGCCGCGTGGGTGTAGGGGCATGACGTAATGGAAGAGTTAGAATGCCTGTTCGTCGTATGGATGGAAGGACGATAGTGAGGCCGGTGTGTATTACGCCATGCTTGAGACCGGGGACATCCGAGTAGATGACGGATGTAAATACGACAGCACGCAACTAAGTGACCTCCGTCGCGCTTACGCAATGGACCTCTTATGGACCTCTTACGTCGCTCAATCTGTAGTAGTTGAACCACCTAAGAGGTCCGCGTGGAGGCGCGGATCCTGAATTTTCGGCATCTCCCTTCATCTCCTGCCGACCCGCCGCGGCGGCTAGCCGGCATTGATCGGATCACTGATGCCCTGCGCCGGGCGCCAACGCCAAGCCAAAGCTTGGCCCTTGACTTGACCGCAAACCACAAACCCACTCCCTTCTCATCCATGCCCGGGATTGAACTCCTCACCTTGAATCTGCTGGGCGACATAATGCTCCGGACAACGAGCATCGACGAAAAATTCGTGCTTCCCCCAAGTGTCTCAGCTCTGGCGAAACGTCGCCCTCGTCACTCCTCTCCTCTGGTCGTCGTTCACAGGAGGTGCCTCGAAAGCGGATTACTACCGCGTCCTCCTCACTTTGGAGCGCAGTGGCTTGACCACCACCTGCATCCAATTCCGGTTTACCAGTGGCCATGCAGAGTGGCCGGCCGACGCGTTAAAGGCATTAGTGTCATACGCAGGGCGCATCGAGATCCTAGACGTGGAGTTTCGGAGCCACGTCGCAGTAGACGTCAAGCCCCTCCTGGATTCCGATGTGCAGTTCCCTAAGCTGAAATCTCTTCGATTGAGGGGCGCCGAATATAGCCCAATCCTCTCCCTATCGTTATCAGCACCTCAGCTACGGGCTCTCGACATCGAACGCTTCAACCCGAACAAATTTAATGTTTGTTTAGTACCCAGTCTGGAGAACATTAGACTATCCTCGACCGGTGATGCAGGAGCAAAGACGCTCTCGGATATCTTCGCGCGATGTCTGGTCGCGTGGCGTGTCGTGCTGCGTTCCGCATTGTGGTATCGCACCCAGCACGAGCCTGACTTTCAGACCTTTGCCCGCCGGCCCCTCGCACCGGCTTTACGCGAGCTGGAATTACAACTGGAGGACGAAGACCTCGAACGCGTGCGTACTCAAGATTGGGTTCTCCGACGTTGTCTTGGAAACGTTGACCGGTTGCATTTACAATGGACATAGCGAGGATGCTGTCAAACTGCTCGCTGGCGCCCTACTGGTCGGTGTTGGGCCTCTGCACGTCTTCGAAAGCCTCGGCTTTCAGCAGGTGGAGCTCCGCGACCACGCTGGGCACACCCGCCGTCTACAGTGCTGGAACGAGGACTCGATTTTGAGGTTCAAGATGTGTGGCAACACTTGTCGATCCATTACGACTTGAACAAAACCGTCCGAGATACGAATCTCAGTTGCGTATTGGGATGATTATCTCGCCATCTCCGAGTTGTACGCATCATCCCAGAACCATATTACACTCGCCTTCAACATTGGCTGGGACGACGTCCAGGGGCGAGCAGATGCAGACAGCTCAACAAATGTGTATATCTGGGCTCTCGAACGTTGAATTCAGCGTTGATGGGTATGTCTCCTTGACGTCCCAATCAATCCGGAAAGTTCTGGCTCGTATTGAGCCTCCGGGAGCACGACAAGTAGAAATCTGCATCGGAAACGAAGAATTGACGACGGGAGACTCTCTCCCTCTCCCTCTCACCGACTTACAGTCGGCATTGGTGGAGGCCCAGGAAATTGGACAGTGTGCGGTCACTGTATGTCATTATTGCACGAATCAAAGACAATATCTGATCCCTTTTCGGCTCCTAGGTTTCAGGGGGTAGCGCGTCTGATCTTTAGGCCCTTTGTGACGAGTGTACCATATTCCCCAGATTAATCTCATTGATTTCATGAAGTTCTGCGCGTGTGGAAGCAAAATGGATGTGCACATACTAGAATGCCGCCGCATCGGACAGACAATAAAACACCGCGAACTTGGCATAATGCGAACCCTCGCTAAGCGGCTGCCCTCACTATCCCGCGTTCACGTCGAGCGTCACCATCGACAGCGCACATGCCCCGAAAATTACCTGCCGTACTCAGCTCCTCTGCCGCGTAATTTCCGGTCATCAACTTCCTCGCTGTGTTTGCTCGGTCCTTTGAATTTCCGATCAGTTGTGTGTGTGGAGTTATCGCTGTCAAGATTCTTAGGACCCGGTTTGACCTATTTCCTCTCACACTCACGATTAACCGCGCATCGGGATTGGCCTCATGGACTCCGGCAACAGTTGGGCCTTTCCCTTCCACTAGCTTCGGCTTCATCCTCCGTCTCACTCTCACACGCTCCCACTCCCATGCCGTTCTTCGCCTCAAGCTCAGGGGTGCAAATCAATGGCGGCCGTTTCTATGATATTGCTGGGGATATGAATCTCCAGAACACTCAGCTTGCGGCGACAGAGAGGGAGCTGACGATGCTTCCATCCGGCATGACAACCGAGAGCATTCGTCAGTCGCACGAGCAGCATAGTGCAGCTGCGAAAATGGCCTCGGATAGTCCTGGTTTGTCTCATACTCGCTCGAGTCGATGCAAGTCTGACACTGTCGAAGATCCATCTCGCCGTCCGGGCATTATAGGTTGTTCACGACACCCGGCTGACAGCCACCGGTGGCAACCCAATTTATCTTTCCTCGATGATCGGGGTTCATCTCCATCAGCCGGAAAATCTTCCCCATCTCAATGCCCACTCGGACCGCACCCGAAACTTGGACTCCGGTTCAATCCGCGTACTGCTACGCCCCAATGTGGAAATCTGCCTCTTCATGGCGATCTCTATCGCACTGGGCCAAACCACTTTGCGCTTCCAGATGACACGGGTGAACCTCCTCATGGATCCTACGAGTATCTTCAAGAAGAACCTAAAACCATTATTAACGACGGAACATTTATTAGCGGGAATGTGAACCATAACATTAATATAATACAAAACGATAGATCAGGTAAATGTCTCGGAATCGTAGTTCAAGCACATATTTAATGACAACGCTCTCAAAGGCTTCAATATCTTACACCAGTCTATAGCCGGCGACGCCTTCCACAACTCGGCAGACAGATATCCACAGCCCAAATGTCATCCCGAAACGCGGACGGAGATGCTCCATGATCTTCATGACTGGTTTTTCACGGACGATCCGGAGAGCAGAGTCCTTTGGCTGCACGGGCCTGCTGGTTCCGGTAAATCAGCCATTGCTCAGTCCCTTTGCCAGAAGCTGGAGGCTGAGGGTAATCTTGGCGGAAGCTTCTTCTTCAAACGCGGGCATCCATCGCGCGGACATTCGAGAAAGCTCTTTTCCACGATCGCATATCAACTTGCCCTGCTGCTTCCGGAATTTAAGCACGTCGTCTCGAAGCGCGTGGAGGAGGACCCATCACTTGTCCAAAAATCACTTTCGATACAGCTCCGGACGTTGATCGTGGAGCCATGTCGAGACAGTGCTCCCACACGCACCTTCGCCGTCGTCATCGATGGACTCGATGAATGCGAAGGCCAAGATATTCAACAAGAAATATTGCGTTGCATCGGAAATTCCTTCTACCAATCAGAACTTCCTATCCGCTTTATTGTGGCCAGCAGACCAGAGCCTCACATCGGGGAGACTTTCTGTGACCCGTGCTTAGGAGGTTTACATCTTACCTTGAATATTCAACAGTCATTCGAGGATGTCCGTGAATATCTTGTGGACGAGTTCGCACGGATTCATCGAGAACACCGCGAAACTATGGCCACGGTCTCAAGTCCCTGGCCAGCGCAAGACGTTGTTGCTCAGCTCGTTGAAAAATCGTCGGGGTATTTCATTTATGCCTCCACAGTCATCAAGTTCATCGACGATAAAGATTTTCGTCCGACAGACCGTCTGGACGTAATTCTGGGAATCGCAGAATCGGATGTTGGATCCATGTCGCCATTTACCGCCCTGGATCAGCTGTACATTCAAATTCTGTCGGATCTTCCTGCAAGGTCTCAACTTCTCAGAATTTTGGCTGTTATTGCTGTCGGCCTGCACTCCACCCTCCGTATCCCCAAAATTGAACAGCTAATCGAGCTGCGACCGGGAGATGTTCGTTTGACCTTGCGTCGCTTGCAATCTGTGATCGAATTGCCTCTGGATGACGAGGATACATTCCTCGCTGTGCATCATGGTTCATTTCTAGATTTCCTAGGGGATCCAAGACGATCAGGCACCTTTTGCGTTTCTGGGTTTCAGCATCGCACAGATTTGGCATGCCAGATACTGAAGACATTGTCACACGTGCATACTACATTGCAGAATAGGAATGGGAATCATGTCGCGTGGTAAATTCAGTGGATCTCGAACAGTGCAAAATTTGACCAATGTCATTTGCAGGGAGCTTGGCCACGCTGCATTGAAAACCCTTACTTCTGCTTGGCCCTCATCGGAACTTTTCTCCCTTCTCTCTTCCATAAATCCAGATTTTTTGTTTTACAAATCATACCATGAATTCGCGGAGGACGTGGATATGATATTGGATTGGTTGACAGTATGTCGCACACTTGAATTCTCACTCATGAGTTTCAACTGCATGTAGAATGTGCGGCCGCTGCCTGAGGATTCCATTCAGCTTTGGCAGGACTATCGTTTCATGCACCACTGTGACTACACTTGGTCTCACATTCCAGAATCTGCATTTACCGGCACACAGCAAGAATCTCAAAACTCCCGCGAAATCCTATCACAGGCCTCCCCACATCTCTTGAAACTCCTCCATGCATACAGAATTGCTCACCATCACGATGCCTTCTTTGACAATTATCACTCGCTTTTCCACATCCGTCTTTGGGTAGATCTCCCATGGGACGGTGTGAGGGCTGCTCTTTGTTCTCTTTCCCAAATCATAGGTGATGATGACGGAGGGCTTCGTAACTTGTTGATTTTCAGGCCAATTGTGACCTTGTCACCACTCAAGGAAGAGCTTCAATCAAGCTCAACATCACAGATCGTCGATATCGTTCGGAGTTGTCTACGCATCCTGAAGGAAATCGAGGCAGGGGAACTGCCCTGGCAGTTCAGGCGAGTATTCATGACACCTATATAATGGAATCTTAACATATACTAGGCGATATACTTGGGTATGGAGTCGCCTTTTGAGATCCTGCCCACCTTGCCAAAACCTTTTGAGTGAAGTCAAACTCGCCTCTAGCAGCCAATACTATGATAGCCGTGATTGCTTCAATGTGTTGCAATGGTTGGAGGTAGGCGCTTCACCCATTTTCTTCATGTAATGCTCACTTCTCTACGGGAAATACCCAGACATTCCCGACCTCAACCTGGCTAGCTGAATGAGTCGACGTGTTTGACTCAACAGTGTAAGATGATAAACAGGGATCACTCCAATGAATGTCAGCAGTATTCAATACAGTCTCTAAAATAAATAATTATGTCCCCGCCATACTTGACTCTGTAGTTTAAGTACCGCATTCCGAGTTTCAGCGACCCCGAATAAGCCAACCACAATTTCACCCAGGTCACGTGATATGTTCAAAATCGACCCTGTATCAGCAACAGCACCCTTGCGAACAACCAAGAGGTCGGCAGTTGGAGGAATATGCCTTGGACAAATTTTCCTAATTTATATTTCACCGCTGTTGTTCAAGGCATCACTTTACCGTTCCTCGCCGGACTAGTCTTCTAATCATCTCGTTACAATACCCTAATCAAAGAATGGTGTTCATACATTGGTCAGACGCTTCTAATGTTATACGGCTTTGCGATGTGCTATTTGTGGGATAAGATTGCGATCTCTGAACTCCCGCGTAAGTTGTAATTACATCAGATCTACGGAGTGGATTGTAAACGGTCATGTTCGGCCGTTAAAGTGAAACTGTTCTAAGAAATGAGACTGAAATCTTCTAATATTACCCTGCGGAATCTAACAGGAATCAAATCAATTGAATTACGAATCGGGTCTCCAGCAACTCCGTAGCAGTCGCTCTTCTGTAGAGCATATAGGCGAAGAGAAAAAAGAAGAGCATCGCGGTGGTTATCCATTATTTGTCAGAGTCACCATTGGCAGATGAGAGGAATCTTACCTGTGGTGGGTGGTGCAGGAGTGGGACTGAGGGCTTCAGGATGCGACCTTGTATGTCGTCTGCATGCATTGTGCTGCATGGCTAACGCATGCGTCATCGCCGCCGCAGGTGTTAGATCGGAGTCTATTCCAAGATCGAAGTCGGCGGCTTTTCAAAAGGTACAGAGTCGTCATCCGACTGAGTAACTTTGATTGAGATTACCAAAGTTACAGAAGTGCTCAGTACGCAATACGCCGACGTAGTAAAACTTATATTAACAATCGGATTCGTTCGTGGCTTCAATATGTCATCAATACGCCACGAGCCCCTGTTCGGTATTCTGATTCAACAGGACGCCTGTATTATGGATCAGTTTCCCCGGAAATTCAGCCCAAAGCTGAAGACAGACCTTCCATTCCACCTTCCACCATTAACGCCTGGCCCGTAACATGCCCGGACAATTTTGGTGAAGATAGGACGACGACCTGTGTGGCGACATCCCATGGCTCCGCGATCTTTTTCAACGCGGTGCTTGTTGCAAGTTGGTCATAATTTAAAGGCAAATGTAGAGCCAACGCCATACGTTGCGAGTGCCCGATACACGGTGACTGGGTCTTTTAAACTTTCCGCCGCCATGGGGGTGTTGACCCAGCCCGGTGCCACAGAATTTACTCTTCCGCGGGGCGCGATTTTGACGATTTCATTCTTAAGCGACAGTGTGAGTCCGTACATGAGGGCTGATTTAGACGGCCATCCTTAACGCTTGGCGACACAATTTAAAAATTCACTTACCGCTTTTACTTGCAGCATAATCAGCGTGATCCGCCTCGCCGTACTTACCAGCGGTTGATCCAAGAAACAATATCGACGCCTTTGCCTTCGCTGCGTCCGACGCGGTCGCGAGCTGCCTGAGGAACTCCCGCGCAACCAGGAAGGATGAAGTGGTGTTCGAGTCGAACGTCGCGCGCCACCGGTCGAGCGACATCGTCGCTACTGGCTCGTCCGCGGTGGGCCAGACGCCGTGGTTGATTATGGCGACCTGCACAGGCCCGAACGCGGTGGCGGCGCCCACGAACATGCGCACGACATCCTCCTTGATTGACAGGTTAGCCTGCGCGGTAGCGACCCTGCCGGGACCAAACTCCGCGGTCAGCGCATTGAGCGAGGTCGCGTTGGTGTTGTAATGCGCAGTAACTTTTGCGCCTTGTTCTATGGGCGGAACAAATAATTGCTCGCGTGTTCAGTTAACAAAGATTACCACTCACTGAGGAATAGACGCGTGGTTTCGAGGCCGATTCCGCCGCTGGCGCCTGGGATCAAACATCAGTTAGCTCTACTTTTTCGGTGCCCGAAACAACCTTACCTGTCACGAGAACGTGGACGTCTTGTAATTCAAGATCCATTGAAATTTGGACTCGGGGAGGACAGAGGCCGCGACACAGGATAACAAGGGTCTTGCAAAGGCTGGAATTTGAACGACTGAATTACAGGATAAGTAGGATCAACAGGCTTGCGAAGGTTCTAAAGTGAGAAGGGCCACACTGTTCGGATCCGCTCGTTTTGGATCGTGGAGATGTACAAAGGGTAAAGTCAAGAACAAAAGTGTGAAGTTAACGGCATTGCCGGAATTCGGCGGGCCCGATCTGTGATCGGAACATTCCGAATGAATTTAAATCTTTCAACGAGAACCTTGGCCTCGGGCTACGAACAGCATGATTTGCCACACGGCACTGTCTTGCGACTGAAACTTTAACTAAGGAGATACTGGTGGAAGAGAAGTTTCATGAATACATGTCACAGTCTCAAGACACTCCGGTAGTTTTCTCTCTTGATCGGTCCAGATTATGCGGGGAAGAAGCCTGTAAAAATCTTTAATAGTAACATAAAAATGTTGCTTAAGGCATTGCTGACTTGGCCTGTGTCAAAATACGATTTGAACCCTTCCTGTGAGACTGGTTGGATTTCAGCCATCCGACCTTCTAAAATAGAATACTAGGAAAAATCTGCATGTCCAAGGTAACGCTGGAACACGTTCGAGCCTCGTCCGCACATTTAGGCATCGTCAAAGAATGACCTTGATAAGCGCGGAGCCGAAAATGCCGAACAACGATCTGGCTATAACAATATACCTTTCAGTAAGAGGAGGAAGGAACTCAAATAGGGGGTATCACGCAACTCCCGCGTCCTTCATCTGTCGCATTTTAATGAACAAAGAAAGGCTAAAAATAAATTTTCGTCGGGGGGATGCTTGTCTTCTTAACTCACCCAGTGTGTTCTAGTCGGCAGTGTGGTAGGTGAGAACGAACAGGCATGGTCGCGCGGACCGCGATCGGAGTCGCAATGCGGGGCATTAACCCACTTGTTACGTTCCAGGTCCCAGGTCCTAGGTCCCTTGCCGTTGTGTGGGGCATAAGTTGGCGACACTCCGCCGGAAACCCAAATCGCCAGCATGGATATGAATCGGCATCTTGCAGGACCAAGCTTCTTCTCGGTCGAACCGATTTGGAATTTACACGCGAATTTAGCGTTCAGCATGTGTTATCTTTGAGTAATCCGGGGTGTTTAAAGTCAAGACCAAGCAAAGCGATGTTTGCTTTGACATGGCAATAATGTACATTGTGAGTCTGCATTCAGAATCAGTATCAATACGCCACGAGCCCTTGTTCGGTGTTCCGATTCAACAGGCGACCTTCAATATTCATCAGTTTCTCGGGAACTTCACCTTGAAGACAAGACAGACAGACCTTCCATTCCACCCTCAACCATCAAGACCTGACCTGTTACATGGCCGGACAATTTCGCAGAGGATAGAACGACGATCTGTGTGGCGACGTCCCATGGCTCCGCAACCTTCTTCAGCGGGGTTCTGGTTGCGTACATCTGTTAGGATTTCAAGGCCGGGTGGGTCAAAGACATACGTTGCGAGTATTCGAGCTACGGCAACTGAGTCCTTCAGCGTCTCCTCCGCCATGGGAGTTTTGACCCATCCGGGCCCCACAGCGTTCACTCTCCCCCGCGGCGCGATTTTGACGATCTCATTCTTGAGCGAGAGCGTTAACCCGTACATGAGGGCTAATCAAGGCAGTCCCTCATCAACACTCCGTGCCTCAATTAAAAATTCCAACTCACCGCTTTTACTTGCAGCGTAGTCGGCATGCCCCGCCTCGCCGTACTTCCCAGCAGTCGACCCGATAAATAATATCGACGCCTTCGCCTTCGCCGCATCAGACGCCGTGGTCAGCTGCCTGAGAAACTCCCGGGCAACCAGGAATGACGAGGTGGTGTTCGAGTCGAACGTCGCGCGCCACCGGTCGAGCGACATTCTGATCACAGGTTCGTCCGCGGTGGGCCAGACACCGTGGTTGATGATGGCGACCTGCACAGGTCCGAATGCGGTGGTGCCCGCAAACAGGCGCACGACATCCTCCTCGATTGAGAGGTTCGCCTGCGCGGCGGCGACCCTCTCGGCGCCAAATTCCGAGATAAAGGCATTCAGCGAGGTGGCGTTAGTGTTGTAGTGCGCGGTGACCTTCGCGCCTTGTTCTACGTGCGGGATAATTAACTGGTGGAATAAATAGCGAGGACGGGACTCACCGAGGAATAACCGCGCGGTTTCAAGTCCGATTCCGCCACTGGCACCTGGAAATACATACAACTCAGTTCTGCTCGCTACTATACTGCCGCGATAACGTACCGGTAACGAGAACATGGACATCTTGTAATTCAAGATTCATTGAATTTGAACTTGGTGCGAGGAGGGACAGTTGATGGGTTTTTGGCGTCTTTCAAGCTGTATTTATAGCAGTAATCCGTGAGAAACGGCTGCTTGAGACTGAATTAAGATGCTGTATTGGAAGCATTAGAAGATACCGACGGGCACCCGTGACTCGATCCCGGGTATCGCCATACCCGATCAAGTGACTGATCGTGACTGTCACATCTCCCACGCGACAGAAAATTGCACAACAACTCAACCAGATCGAAATTAAATATTCGGGCCCGGAATTCTCTTCTAAATGTCTGTCGGAGTCCTGAGGAATCTATTCAGATTTATTGTTGAAAATCTGAGAGACTAGATAGCTTTTTGAGCACTTTCAGGCCACTTTCGCCCGATTTACATTGCACCTTTCCTTCAAGTGAGGGCCAAAATGTTCTCAATTGGTATTCTACATCGTTAGATGATTTTTATGCGGTCATGATACTTATTGAATGCCTGTGTGAAGTGCAATTTGACACGCTGAGAGCCGGATTAATAATTATACACAGGTCATCTGATGGTGAATCTCTGTGAAGACACTACCCAATCGGCCAGCAATGTCAATTCAAGTGGGAATTCATCTTTAAGCATTCTGCTCATTTTCAGCCCTCATCTGAGGGAAAGGTGCTTCATGAAACGACTTGAGGTGAGTTGAAAACACTCAAGAACCTATCTAGTCTCTCAAATCATGGCAGATGTTTCCGAAAGTTGGGAACCATAATCATAGAGGGTATTCAAAGAGACCACCAGGCCAGAATATTTAATTTCTCTTTCGTTGAGTTGTTCTGTAATTTTTCGCTTGGTCGGGTATGGATGCGGCCTATCTTATCATAGCTCCAATCCGTCGACATCGCCGCGCCGGGTATCTCGAGATCTGCGAAGAGTCGGTCTGTTCAATGCTTCGTTCCATTCCTTCTGCTATGTTCTAACTTTGTTTTGCATCTTTCCCATCGGCGGGCGTCTGATTATGGCGTTCACTTTGTACATTTAATAATTTGCACAACTTCCTGATTCGCGTACAACTTTTAATGAAATCGCGCGCAATATTCAATATTCGTGCACAACTTTCCTTGTTTTCGCGCACTTTTGGTTGTTTTCGCGCACTTGTGGCTGTTTTCGCGCAACATTTTAACGTGATTTCGCGCATTTTGCGAATGAGTCCTCGGTTTTATGCCTAAGGCCTGAGGAATAATAAAAGGAGGGGCCCCAGGGGTGCATAATCAGCATTCTACTATCTGCCCCAATACGTATACAATGATACCAAAGGTCACCAGGTGATTTCCTACCCTCTTTGCAGCCAGCCGTTTCAATGGTCTCAACAGCTGCTCAGGCCTCAGGCCTTAGGTGCCAGTGCTCCTGCTCTGCTTAAGGATAACAAATATATTATTTCATGTCAATGGTTCAAAGTCATGGGGACTTGGCGCATTGAATAGGCTGTGTGACTACAGTATTCATCATGTGTAGAGCTCTCCATAAGGTGAACCTTTGAGCAAGTTGCTCTTATCTCTAAGGTTGTCTCCTTTTCTACAGGTTGTGGCTTCAATTTTGTAAGCTAACTCGTAACTCAGCCCTGAATTACTGGTTGTACCACTGGCTGATATTATGAATGGCTTAACTATTTCCGCATAATTCCCAGTCACCAGTTAACAGGCTCACCTAAGCGAGCTTTGGCCTTGTGTACGCGCCAGCCGCGATGCGATGGGACCACGTGTCTGATTCTCTGATCAAAGCTGACAGAGATCATCACCTCGGCGTTCGCCGGTTTTCCCGATAAGGCAATCAGCCCGCAAAAGTTGCGCGCGAAAAGCAAAAATTGCGCGCGAAATCAAAATGTTGCGCGAAATATTAAATGTACAAAGTGAACGCCATATCCGAGCGCTGAAAGCGGATAAGAGTATTTTCTTCTCTCTAATTTATACTCACATTCCGTTTCTTTCAGCACTTCAGGTACAGTATACAGTACATCCCAGGTACGTCTCTATTAGTATTCTATCTAATGAGTTATCTTTGATCTATCATTAGGTCTCTTTGTGGCTGATCCAGGTGAATGGACTTGAAGATGCACGAATATCTCGTAAGTCATAGGTTACTGTATTTTGCATGCGTCTTAAATTCAATGTCGTTCCAGATTGCTTGTAGTCCCTCTGATAATCCAAATGGTACGTGATTTATCTGTCGGTTGTGCGACCTGCTTATGCTTACATTTACTTTCGTACCTGTAGCACTGCTTTCCCTTGGAGCCCACCCACTCCTTCCTTCTGCTTTTACACCCTTTGCTGCTGCACAACACTCGCATCAATACTTATCTGCACTCGAAACCCGCGCGGGATCTCAAAGCGATCTGAATACAGCGTTCAAGGATTGGCAGAGACAAGACGACGCTGGGTGGTCCCCTCAGGGCAACGTTTGGAGAACCTGTGGGGCGCATGGGCGACGAGGGCCGGGGAGCGGGGAGCGGCGGGGGGTGCGCGGGAGGGCGGGGCGCGTGTATTTTTATTTAGCATGATTTTTGCTACCCTACAGGATGCACGTGCACGCGATGCACCGCGATACCCTCCGATACATCTGGATAAGAGCCATCAAGAAAGTCTCATTTTTTCAACCTGTGGCCACCTCTGGCATCGCGCTGTATTGCGTTCCGCTCACCAGTAGCTTCGCAAGCCCTCGCTATACCCGGCGATACCCGGCGATCCGGTGTTTTCACTGGGCTTGAGGACGAGGGCAGCAGTGCACGTGGCGTCTCTTCGGTGGGATGGACTCGCTTCGGGGCGGCGTTGTCTGAAGTCGCTGCGCCGAAAGTGGTGTCACGAAAGATCGGAACGCGGGCCGGATCAGTGATCGGAATGTTTTCCCACGATAATATTCTTGTCCAACAGGACAGACAGAGGTTCAGGAAGGTTCTGTCTTTATTTTCCCACATTGGAAGTACTCTATACATAATGTTCAAGCAGGACTCA
Source organism: Mycena latifolia (assembly GCA_029289555.1). Taxonomy (NCBI): domain Eukaryota; kingdom Fungi; phylum Basidiomycota; class Agaricomycetes; order Agaricales; family Mycenaceae; genus Mycena; species Mycena latifolia. The sequence continues at coordinate 1,366,796 of JARJLE010000007.1, forward strand.
GCATCGGATCGAAGGGCGGAGTTGAACCATGCACCTGACACCGGTTGATTGCTCAACTAGTACTACCGTACTACTAGGTGTAGGACCTTCAGATTGTCCTCTCGTGTAAAACATATGGTGTTTCTGGATTCGCTCGTGGATTGAATTGCGGTAACCAGAAGCTCGCGGGCGTGCAGCACAAGGAAGGGTGTGCTCTTTATCGAACGTTAACGAGCAACAAGTTTAATATGATAAAGTGTCTGTTAGGAGAGAGTAGGCATACTCGCCCAATCAGATTTTGAACAGGAGATCGTGAAGCGGACAGCGCGAATGGGGGCAGTGGAGGAACCATTTCTTGAGCTCGTGCGACCTAGGTCGACTACGATCGCTTTCCGGTTGGCGACTGGCAACCAATAGTACAATGGCCGAGAGTAAATACTTTGGGCCTGCATGCTTCTCCTCAAATCTTTTTCAGTGTACAAACTGCCAAGAAAAACAGCTGCTTAGGGGACAAAATAGACACAGATACGTATGCATACACAATCAAAGTCACTGATCAGAACCTAACTCAATGTCTGGAACCCACGGCATCGCGGCCCTAGTTTCCGCCAGCAACGCAATAGACGCTGCAGGAAAGCTGCCTCCGGAATCCGTTCCCTCCCGTCGAATATCTAGATCCAAGCTCTGAAGAGCCGGTAGCATAGCGAGCCACGGAATGAACGTCCGCGCGGTGGAGACGGTGCGGCATTTAACCCTGACCGAGTCGACTCCGTACAAGCATCCGACGATGAGGCGCTCCGCGTCGTCGATCGGCTCCCAGAGCGCCTCCCTGGAGGGGAGCTCATCCGTCTCACCTGGATCCATGTCGAGGAGATCTGTCCCACGGAGGTCTATCTCGAGGTGTGCAGGCTCAGATAAAACAGACAGGGATAAACGGCGGAGGGCGTGCATGAGCGAGGCGACTGCGGCGGGAGTGTGCTGCTTGACCGAGATTTGGAAGGTGCGGAGCCGAGGAGAGTCGTCGAAGGCGTCGAGCAGGGGTCCCAAGTGCGCGACATCCGCGCACGCGAGGTTCGTCAGCAATGGGAGTGCCAACGACGCGCCAGCAAGGAGTTCGAATCCTTCACCCTTTACCTGATCAGAGATCAATTCGATGGTCTGGTGCCGGAGGAGGAACTGCGTGAGCGGTATAGGGTCTGTGCGCTCGTTGATGTAGAGGAAGCGAAGAGACGGGAGCATTATATGAGGGAGAACGACCCTCATATCTTGAGGCCTGGCAGAGGGCTCCCACGCAGGGAATCCGTTGGCGTAATCCTGGTCAATCGCAAACCACCACTTGCCGTCCACGTCAAACGCGATGAACGTGAAGGGTCCCGGCGCCTCTGACGAGCCTAGGACCCGTTTCAGGTGCACCGAAGATGGATTAGCCGCACTGCCACCGGGCGCGAATTTCCTCGAGAAGACAGGGCCCCAAACAAGGTTACACATGTAGGGCTGTTCCTCGTTCGGCGTCAAGCCGAACCATCCTGGAGACCCGCCTCGTCCAAAGCGCGATCTCCACTGGCCAATCATGTAGACATGAGAGGTCGGCATTATGAAGGCTGGGCCCGCAGTTTTATCTGCCATTTCGTGCAAAAGAGCATCCATCTGTGGGAGTAGCGCCTCCTGTGCCTCCAGCTTAGCATCCAGCTCCTCCTGCGTTGACGGAAGTTGTTCGGCGGGGAAATGTAGCTGGAGGTCTTCCATTGATTGAGATCTAGCAAGGAACGCGCGCAGATGCTCGAGATCCTGGATGACGTTTTCCGCGGACGAGAAGCGGCATACGAGCGTCCGGAGCTGGGGCGTCAAAGTAGGCAGAAGCAAGGCCGGGAGGGAATCTGACTGGGTGTCGAGGGATCCACCCGCGAGGGACTGGGGATCAATATTCTTCCGTTCCGAATATATTGCCGTGCAACGGATATTGAAAGAGCGGCAGACACCACCCGCATTGAAGAGGCTGTCGTCGCCAAGTTGTCGGAGAATGAGGTCCCATATTTCCGGGGGGATATGAGCTATATGGGCCTGGGAGGGTGCCGAGGACGACGCCTCGTGAATTTCCTGAAAGGAATGTTCGCCTTCAAAAGCTTCAGAATCAAGATTTGGGGGTTTGGCCTACCGAGGAAGAAGTGAGAGAGATGTCGAGGAGAAGGGGACATAAGCCGAAAATATGCTTGGTGATGCGATCCATTGGCCCAAGTTTGAGGAGCACAAAGCAAGCACTTGCCAGCAGGCGAAGAAAAAACGTGATTGCTTGTAGGGAAGATTGCATCAGAACTTCTGGATCTCCGACTCTTTCCTTTCCTGGAAACACCACACGCAGCCTGGTTTGCGTTTCGAGCTCCCTAGATGTGTCGATTTGGCGCAGATAACATTTGGCGAAAATTTATTTCAAGGGCAGACGATGTACGGGATGGATCCACCATTATTTCGTACTTGCTTCAGAAACAGGTTCTGCCATCCGCAACACGTGCCAGTGATCGGATCACCGAGAGGGCGCCGAAGCAGTTTTGATAGGCTTGGCATCCTTGGGTCGCTCATTTTCTCATTCCACCAGCATGCCCGGCATCGAACTTCTCTCTGCGGATCTGCACAGCGAAATAATGCTCTGCACTTCCCGCCTCGACGAAAATTCGCTCTTACTCAAGTGTGCCAGCTCTGGCGAACGTCGCGCTCGGTACTCCTCTCCTCTAGTCCACATTCACAGGAGGTGCCTCGAAAGCGGATTGCTACCGCATCCTGCTCGTATTGAAGCGCAGCGGCACAACCACGATGCTGCACATTCAATTCTGTTTTGCTTGGAACTGGCCCGCCGACGCGCTAAAGGCATTGATTGGTGCCATACGTTGGAGTCACGTCGTGGTGAATGTCAAACCGCTGCTCGAGTCCAACTTGCAGTTTCCTGTGCTGCACTCTCTTCATTTGGAGGGTGCCGAATACACCCCCATCCTCTCCTTATCGTTCTCAGCGCCTCAGCTGCGAGCGCTTCCGCCCGAAGAACTGGGACGATTTATTTGTGGCCACCCTGGAGAACATCAGACTATCCACGACCGGAGATGCCGGCGCACGCAGGCTCTTGGATGTCTTCGCACGATGTTCGCTAGTGTGGCGGGTCGTGTTGCATTCCGCTTATGACCTTCTTTATCACTGAATATTATGGGGTTCGACTTGGACCGACATTCTTTGTTCGTGATGCGTAAACCGTGGTTTTGTCGCAATTCGTGGTTCAAGAACCTGCTTTTTTGTAGGTTTTGCACTCCCTGGGCACTGTTTTTGAGGATTTTCTTGGTCCTTTAAAGTTCAACGTGGTTGGTTCCGCCGAACACCGAGATCTACCCAAGTGAAGCTTGGGGTTGAAGTTGCCGAAGGACCGATCACTTGATGTTGATTTCAACCTCGGGCCGAGTGCCGTGTTTGACTGCAAGTGCACAGAACACAAAGTGGTCAGTCCTAATGGTTAAATTTCACGTCATATATAGAGCATTAGTGTTTATTCTCACTTCTAAAGAGGTTGGCCATTGACCACTAGTCATAACACACTTGCGGCACCACTTTTCCTTTTGCTTCCCCTCCTGCTTCGCAAATGGTCGGCAAGTAAAAACTATATGACAACAAACAATGTTCACTGTTCCTACAGAAAACCTATACGACTCAACCGCCAGATCTGTCACCATGGAGTCTCTCGCTCAGTTTCTCCAACCGTGAGAATTCGGCTGATCTCGCTTAATCGGCTTTCCCCGGAAAGCAATCGGCTAACCACGACGAATCACAACTAACCACGTCGTACGTCGGCAGTCCACAAGACACATATTATTTCGTGAAAAAGTTTTTATATCCGCTTCATGGTCGCACGAGCATGATTTCCCGCCGGCCCCTTGCACCGGCTTTGCGCGAGCTGGAATTACAAATGAAGGACAAAGACCTCGAGCGCATACTTAAAATTGGGTTCTGTGATGTTGTCGTGGACACGTTGACCGGCTCCATCTACAACGGAGATAGCAACAATATTGAGCTGCTCGCTGGTGCTCTCCTCCTCGGTGTTGGACTCCTGCGCGTCTTTGAATGCTTATATTTTCAGGAGGTGGAGCTCCGAGATGACGATGGGCACATCCGCCATCTGCGGTGCTGGAACGAAGACTCGAATTTCGAGGTCCAAGATGTGTGGCGACACTTGTCAATCCACTACGACCTTCACCAAACCGTCCGAGAAATACGAATAACAGCGGCGTATTGGGATGATTACCTCGCCATCTTTGAATTGTATCCACCATCCGAGGACGACATCACACTCGCTCTCAACATTGGCTGGGACAACGTCCAGGGTGACAGCGAGCAGATGCAGACAACTCAAAAAATGTGTATAGCTGGGCTCTCGAAAGTTGAATTCAGCGTTGATAGGCATGTCTCCTTGACGCTCAAATCAATCGTGAACGTCCTGGCTTGTATCAAGCCTCCGGGAGCACAACAAGTGGAAATCTGCACTGGGAACGAAGGATTCACGATGGGGGACTCTCACCCTCCACCTCTCTCTGACTTAAAGTCGACATTGGCGGAGGTGCCGGGAAATTGGACGGCGTGCGGTCACTGTATGTCATTACTTGGGGGTGGAGGCCGTGGCGCAGCCCGGCAAAACTCATACTTATGTTTTTGTATCCCACAAGTATCTGAAATTAGTATATAGAATACGGCACTTGAATTGTGTTCACAAATCGATGATAGTTCTGATTCTCAATGAAAAGGTTATGGTAAACTGAGCTATGTGTAAGCCACTCCACTTATCAACCGAGAAACTTTCTGCTGCCTGACAGAGCAACTTGCAGAACGTCTGGATAGTACAGAGTCTCCAGGGAAACAATTCTACACATCGTTGTCATCAACCTTCTTAGCCTCCAAGACAGTGTGAATAATACTAGATGGATTAAAGTGCATGCATGAGAACTTACCACATGACTCCCCACGTTCATCGGTCTTTACGACCAACATGTTCCCGAACCATAGTTTGTGCACAATATCCAGCATTCCTTCGACAGTCTGGTTCGGTGTCAAGCTGGTAGCGGTCAACTGAGGAACAAACAAGATTTCATGAATATATTGTCGCCTGAGTCCATCGAGCTGAGCGTCACAATGGTTGAATCGTACTACATGGGGGTGGCCAGTGTCGCATCGGTTAGCACACGGGATATTTCGGGGCAAAAATCCCTGTGGACGCTTGTTTGCTTCACACTGATGAGGCGAGGCGAGCCACCACCTGTGTGATATAAGTAAGCTTGAATATACTGCGACTAGAACCAATGAGTGGGCGTAAGTCGGTGGTGGGACTCTTTACCATGGATACATGTGATATTGTGGAGAGATATTAGACAGAATAGTTTTAGCTATTTGCAGAATTTGGACACTTATCAAGCGCGAGAGTGACAAGGCACGTACCCCTGTGCAGCTTCTTTTTCATATGCGTGTCAGTCAGGAGTATCTTGCGAGGACCAATGTTAATCTTTTCGGGAGTCATGAGACTCTCCGGAAGCGGTATGTCGGTACCTGTCAGCCTTTGGTACATACAGAGCAAATGACGGAGTGGGTGGCTGCGTACGATTTACGCCATCGTTGATCAATAGCTGTTCAGTGCTGTGTTTCCAAAACCATGTCTTCCCCTTTCCTCCCATATCATCTGAATTCCCTCACTGATTTTTTGTGCGATACACCGAAGGCTCTCTGCCACGACATCCAATTTCACTGGAAAGAGACAGAAGGTGGCGCACTTGCCAAGAAAGTGACTGGGCACATGACCACTGACTCTAAGAACCCTGCCGGTGGTACGCCTGAGCGGTACGTGGTCTTGAAAACAAAACATGGACGTGACTGCAGTGTGTCTCACTGGCTACAAGGTCAGAAAGTGCGGAGAGCCAACAGGTCTTGTCCAAATTGCAAAAACGGCTTAGTATCTACTACTACTATCGATGAGAAACCACCTTACTTCTTTGTGAATGTGCCTAAGGAGGGTGTCCTCTTCGACCAGATCCTAAATCTCACGGTGGCCAGCGAGAAACACTTGTACACGTTAAGAGGTGTTATCTACACTGCTAACAACCACTTTACTTCACGCATCCTGAATCCTGACGGAGCGGTGGGGTATCATGATGGAATAGAGACTCAAAGATACACCTTCAGTGAGGGCAATGTTCATGACCATTTCAAGAGATTCTTGAATACTGTAGAATGAAAAGATGTCGTCCAAGTGGCGACCGGTCTAGCTACACCGGGGCATCAGCAGCCTCGGATGTCTGAACCAGGGCCAAACATCGGACATCAATAATGTCGGCAGGTGCTATGTTGGGATGGCTTGGCCAAACTGTCTGGGAGTCAAATTGGGGGGTCCTATGCATCCCAAATGAAGGTGGAAATATAAATTAGCAGCCATGGTGCAGTCAGGGCATTGGCAGCCTCGGATGTCTGAACAATGACCAAACATCCGACAACAATAATGTCAGCGGGTGCTATGTTGGGATGGCTTGGCCAAACTGTCTGGGAGTCAACTCCCTCACCCGGGAGTGGATGAAATTGCCCAATATAAAGTGGTAATTTTATGTGATATATATATATAACTGAATCTCGTCTACTTTTCCTAATTGGAGATTACCTTCAAGGAGTAGCTCAAAGGACGAGGATCTAGCATGGAGAGCTGAATTAGATCGGCGCCCTGCAATGAAAGAAATAGAGTCGCAACCTATACGCCGTAAATTAATCGAATTTGACACAGAGTATGTGTCACCGACGTACCAGACATGAGGAGCTCGGTTAGCGTCCGTGGACCAAAAGGCTGTAGAGCGCCAGGGTCGAACCCACGCTAAAGGTGGGCTGATTACACGAGCAAGCACCACCACTAAAGCGTCACAAAATTTGAAGTCTTTTTTAAGCACTGCCACTATGCTCCCTTCAACACAGGTACTATATTCATTAGCACAGCCCCTAATTTCTTTACATGAATAAACGGGGGCATGATGTGAAGAGGTGCGCAAAAACCTCATCTTCGATTGATTATAAATGATTACATAAGTACTCGTAATTATAAACGATTACATAAGTACTCGTAATTATAAACGATTACATAAGTACTCGTAATTGAAGCGAAGACAGCATCTGATCCCTCTTTGGCTTCCTCTAGGTTCGATGGGCGCGTCCGGTTGATTTATAAAACCTCGGCGCGAGGAGTGTACCAGATTGATCTCATTGATTTCATACAGCTCTGCGCGCGCGGAAGCAAAATAAGTGTGCACGTACTAGAATGCCGCATCGGCAGACAACAAGACACCGGGAACTTGGCATAATGCGTCGTTTGGCGGCTGCTCGCACTATCCCGCTATCCCGTTGGACGCTCGCATCGAGCGGCACCATCGACGGCGCACATGCCCCGAAAAATACCTGCGTGCTCGGCTCCTCTGCCGCGTAATTTCGGGTCATCAACTTCGCTGTATTTTCTCGGTCCTTTTTGGCCGGCCGCAGAGCACGCATCTCGGGCTCACCTGCCTCGTCGACAACGCAGGTCTTTTCCCTCTTACAACTCCGCGTCGAGCTGGCATGGTGCAATGTTGTAGTCGCTCTGCACTGTCCTCGAGCTCCTCTTCGGGGATTGACTCTGCCCGAGCGTGCCGCCCCCGATCCCACCCACGCCCCCGTCCGTAGGGCCACCACCCATGCCGACGGCTCCTATACATTCACGTTTACAGATCTCACAACGGCGGTCCAGGTTCGTCTGGTTATTGCACCTTCGGTATCGTCGAGACTATGCAAGGTGCGCATCGCGAGGAACTCGGGAGAAGGAACGAGAGTCTCGCATCAACCAAGGCTGCGCGGACATGTGCAACAAGGTCCCCGAATGCAAATGCACTAATTGTACGCTTGCTCTGCTTTCCTTCCCTTGTCTTAGTATTCTTTTTGTTTATGCAGCGTACTACGACGTCAACACGGGCGCCGGCAAGGCTCGTTCCCTCTGATATTCTACTTTTGCTTCATCTTGATTCATCGCGATTGCAGGGCAACACAAAGATGCTCGCTATTAATTTTCCGGCCCAAATAGATCATTCCCAGGTTTACCGAATCCCCGATTTCGATTTTACTTTGACGGCGGCTGTCGCAGTTTATTTGGACTTTCGTTCATTTGCTTCCCTTTCTCCCTACTTTCCGCCGCTGATATTTTTTTACTTTCCGCGCTGTCCGTGATACGTATACGCGTCTTGTTCCCATTCGCTGTGCATTTATACTGGGTTTCTGTGTCTAGGAATTCACGTGCCTCGCACAATTCGGGCTGTCTCAGTGTCTGGTTCAAGTCTCATCATTCATCCGCGTTCCCTTAGTGGCTCGTGCTCACACAAACTTGGTTGAAATTTCGTAAAATGAACATGGTTCGATCGGGATTATGTAAATCTGCAGGATGTGAATAGGTATTATGTAACTCTCACGCGGGCGGTTATTTCGTTGTTTACTTCCTTGCTACACATGTCTTGTGCCCCATTTACTATTCTGCTACATTCAACCTGTAGTAGCTGTTGAATACTGCTGCCTCTCAACAATTCGCGCTGTCGGATAAGTCAGTCAGTCAGGTCTCAGGGCAGTGATTTGAGGGCGACAGGTATATTTTGAATCATCTTGAGTTCCGTAAATGAACGTAATTCCAATCGTGCAATATCTTTACTGCCGCAGTACTGGTATAAAAAATTGAACCCATTGTGCATGCATACGTCCCCTCTTTGTTTTTATGTTCTCCAATTTAGTTCAATATCCGAATCGAAGATTGCGTCGCGAATCATGCGACCGGGGTTACTGTCTTCTCCGTCCTCCGAGTCTGGGTTCTTGTCACTTTCACAATTTGTGCTGTCTGATAATTCACTCGCCTAGGACACTGGAATTGCAAGCGGACGGTGCGCGATGCGCCGAGCAGAGGAGTTCTGGGCTGACACGCGTACCCGAGAGGTCAGTTGATTCTGTTCAAGTCACGCTGTATTGGTTGAAGTGACGTAATTTGATCTTGATTGTGAACGTGCTTCAGTTGTGAATGATCTTATTTTCCCATACTGCCCACAAGCCCGACCCAAAATGTCTGGGAACAGCTGGGAACCTCGTCAAACCCACTTTGATGGGAGATGTATACCTTCCAATGAGTCTAGACCTCAGCATTTAATATAGATCCCCGTCTTGAGAGCCCAGAGATCAACATGTGTCACGGGCAGTATCTTCCATCCAGGAGGGGAACATTGACATAATTACGTCGGCCGCGGCGTAGGTCCTCGGGATCACAATTCAAACGAAACGATCGACGAGAATCTGCCAACAGAATCGCGACACGTTCTAGCGCTTGGCCCGTTGAAATTCTGGAAAATTGAACATAGTGAGCGCTGGCACGTGATGGAACCTGTTGGCTCTTAGATTAATCGCTGTTGGCGGCCTGGACTGTCACAGGTCTTGAGCCAAGGTTCCGTGTTCAGTCTCATTGAATGAGCTACCGTAACGTGTTGATGAGTGTGTTCAACTTTTTCGGCAATCATTACTCGCGAATCAGATCGACCAACTACCAACGTCATGTTTGGCTCGATACTCATGTTAGTGGCCGATACTGATACTGAATACTGAGCGGAGTTTGAAATCTTTGTCATCTGGAAATGATGTGCACGAGTTCGAGTCTCACCGATAGCAAAAAACCTTTTCTCCCTTTTTGCCATCCTGCTTGCGTCAATTGAGAGAGAAAAATGAGCTGGTGCAGTCAGAGATCCTGGATTTCATTGAGAGATTCAATACCAGCTCTCAGAGGATCAAAATGAATCACTTCTGACTTCAAAGTATGTAGCTGTGTTCAAATAACATGTTGTTTCCTTTGTTTTGGCCATGGCTCTACATTCTATTGACAATGGCCTGAATGAAACCCAGAGAGAAATTTGAAGGGAATGAACCACATAATAAACCATTGGGGGATTGGCCGAAGTGCAGAGCACTGATCCCTTCCAAATTTTGAGGTAGATTGTTGTATATCAATGTGAAACAAGCATATAACTGCCAATTAAAGATGGGAGAGCTTCTCAGATGGACGCCAATTGATGGATAAGAGCTGTAGGTACTTTAGTTCAATAGTTTTGCACACATATTGGCTTCAAACCGGCCAAGTATTAGAACTCTTCCTGATTTGGGTGGAATTAAAAGTCCGCTCACTATCTGAAACTCCGCTCAGTATCAAAGGTTTCTCATATGCCGCGCGCAGCGCAGAGAAAAAATTGGAAATATTTGAGGGAGATCTTATCACATTCAACGCCATCCAGCCTCTTTTTCAGAGTCTTCAAACCCATCTGTAGTATCTTTGGCGCTTTATTTCAGTATCGAGATCAGGGGCGGTGTTGTTCGGCAAAGAGTTCCGATGCGCGGAAGCTTCCGAAATACTCTAATATAGATCCCCGAGATCCCCGAAGCATTGTGTAATATTTTAGTATCTTTTTCTCTTTATTTTTTTATTTTCGCCCACCAACACCAGTATCGAGCCTCATGTTTCTCAGACGCGTACCCTCTTTCTTCTGCTCTTCCACAAATCTGGCGGGAGCACTATGGCTAGCAGGACTGACTCTTGGGCGCTACTAACTATGTACACAGTGGTGTGTCTCTCGAGCCGTGCTGGGTTGAACATCTCGCGGTTATACTGGGTTTATTACCGCGCCAGCTCCGAGTGTCAATCACAGTGAAGCGCTGCTTCCTCTGTTGACTTGACTTGACTTGATTTTTGGGGTCGTCGTCCCTGGCTACAGAAGCTATGTGACAGTACACTACGTAAAGTGGTATGGGATGGATATGGTACAAACTAGGGTAAGTACGGGAGCTGTGTAAGAGTAAACCGAGACAAGTAAAAATAGAGTACTTACAATGGAAACCGTGTGTCGGAGAGGTAACGACGGGGAAGAGAGATATGAGAGGGAGTTGGGGTGAGGCCCGTTCTGGTGCAAACCTGGATGTTCCTTGATATTCACCGCAATGAATTCGCGGCACGACGTCGACCCGCACATGTCGAGCGGTTTATTGCGGCCAGGAGAGATGGCAGTTAATTTTGCTCCGGTTGCCGTAACTCACCAGGGGAAATAGCTGTCCTCGAGTTTTCTTTAACCTGAGCTTCTCGAAAGGGGTGTTTCGATGTCGGACAGGTGACACCCGAGTGGAGTATCTGACAGAGGAACACTTTCAGCGCTTTGTCAAACGTATAAAGGAGAGGACGGAACGCTGTTGAAAATTGTGCGTCCACTCCTGCAGACTCACAAACACACTTCTTCTCCCGAGACAAGATGCGCTTCACCACTCTGTTCACCACTCTTGCCGTCGTCGCCACTGGCGCGTCAGCCACTTACAGCTCCGCGTCCATCTCGACCGCGATTACTCTCACCGGGCAGAACCACTATGGCGCTCCTATTGCCCCGTGGCACGTCGGCCACTATCCCGGATGGTACTACGGCAAAAGCATTTCTCCCAAAGGCATCGATAACATTCTGCAAGGGGTAAGCTGGTTTCAGTCTAACTGTAGCATAATTTAATAACGAGTTTCCTCAAGTTGTTCTGCGAGCTCTTGGACCTCTTCCCCTTCTGCCTCCACTGCCCGAAGCCCCCGCCGCCCCCTCCCCCGCACCACCCTCCCCCGCCCCCGGAGTACTCCCAGGTTTTCCATGACTTGACTTGCGCTGCTCAGGATGACAGCTACCTAACCTACGGGCTTGTTGACACTGTGGACGGTAGGTTGCTCCGCAAAGCTTAGTATTGAGCCACTTCTTAATTTTGACCAGATTGCATTGCCATGTGCGACTCCGTTTCCGGGTGCACATTCTTCAACAGTACGTTTAAATCTTTCGTCTTTTTGAACCAACGCTGAACCTTGATGGAAGCCTATCACGATGTCAACGGAAAGGTACGCGAACAACTCATTTATGCAGCCGCACACATCTGAATTTTGTTTGCACAGTATGGAAGCACTCAACTTACCTGCGCCTTGTTCAAATATCGCCTCACCGCTGCCTCTGCCATTAATTGCGGAGGGCAGTCCCAGCCTGACGGCAGTGTGGATTACATAACCAACTCGGATGGCTACTACAAGACAAAGGCCACCTATTAGGGGCTTTATTCGTCCAATCGGTGTGATGCCTAACGAAAAGGACACTGCTGTAGAGAGAGGTGATACAGCATGGATTTGGTGTTTTTTTTGGATTATTTTGGGACTCTTTCTGTATCGGGATCAGTGTTGTAAATGCAGTCATTTTGTGTTTTCTGACGTTCAGATGGAAAACGAGCAATATCACGGTGAGCGAACCAAAGACTCCCTCCACTGCAGCAACAGTAGAACCGTGACTTTTTAGCCCCCGTTCTTCGAGTATCTCTAAAATTTTGTCCGCATCTATAAATTCAACCAGGAGCCTGAGAACTTCATCGCTTCCCCGGCCTCATCCACCTGCGGAAATATTCGTATCATCGACATCCTTTCCGAAACAAACAGCCTGATTCTAATTTATCGAGCCTCGGAACGCGAACACCCCTTCGTCAAATTCCGCTTCGGGAGATATCAAGAGCTTGTCCCTGTATCACTCATTTATGGCGCGTGCACTGCGGTATCGACGACATCACACTCGCCCTCAACATTGGCTGTGACGACGACGAGTACCAGCGTACACACGCAAATGACTCAAAAAATGCGGCTGTCGGACTAGCAAAAGTCGAGTTCAGCAGTGATAGGTATTTCACCTTGACGGTCAAATCAATCTTGAAGGACATCGAGCCTCCGGGCACGCGCAAAGGAGAAATCTGCATTGAGAACGAAAATTTGAAGACAGGAGACGCTCTCCCTTTCTCTCCGACTGATTTGAAATTGGCATTGGCGGAGGTGCCTGGGAAGTGGGAGGTGTGCGGTAACTGTCATCATTGCCCAACCAACCAATATCTGATCGCTGCTTCTAGGTTTGACAGCTAGGGTGTACGAATTATAGAGCCAGGCTGCCAGAGGATCAGAACAGCGTAGTCCGTGACATAGAGCGAAGACCAGATCTATCTTGACGGCAATAGCCGGATCTGGAATGTAACAAACGAATCTCGGATTTCGAAGGTACCGGAACCCAATCAGTGTGCTTGGGCCGGTCTCCCTATCTTCGAAGCTCAAACGTCACTCCTGATTGCTGGCACTACGAATGCGTGGCCCCAATCTGAGCCTCGATTAAAAGGAACATTACGTGACTGTTGAATGTATGAGTTGATCCTTCCGTTCTCCTCCATCCATGTTGATTTTCAGTTGGGAGGGAAGGGGTTCACAACGCGACCTGTATTTTGCTTCCTCTGAATATTCTGGAACAACATATTCCACCACTCGAATGTAAACTTCTTCCAGCTCTCTGCCAAATTTATCACTCTTCCAGAAAATAAGCGCTCATCCGGGCGTGAGGCCCGAACCCCGGACAGCAACACTGCATTTAGCAGCTTCTCCCCTTGTGGCTCGCTCTCACCCCGATTCCACCTCCCTTCTTCCATGCCGCTCTTTACCTCGAGCTCTGGGGTGCAAATTAATGGAGGCAATTTCTATGATATTGCGGGCGACACGAACATCAAGATCGCGCTGCCTGCGCCAGACCGCGAGTCACTGACGACTCTTCAATTTGGTGTGAGATTCAGACAAGCACGTGATAGATTTAAATAATGTTCATTTACAAGGGCTTGCTCTGCTGCAATCCCGACAGAGTACCTACGAACATGTACGCTACTTATATACTTATTACAGATGGTCCGTGCACTCAGTGAGTCATGTTAGAGTCAACCTGAGTCATAGAACTGACTCGGAGTTTGCACCTGACTCATATTCCAACATTTGGCTCTACGAAAGGACTGGGGCCTCAGCTATTGGGTCCACGGGGAAACGATAGACATTGGGGGGCCGCGAGGATGCTACCTTATGGTGCGGTTCGCGCTCGTTCGAGCGATATGGGTCTGACACGGCCGAAGATATTTCTCGCCGGCCAGAGAGTCTGAGTCATTGACATCCCCCCGATAACGGTTATCGGTCCTTGTCTGCCTCCACGGCGCTACTTCCATCGCTTTCTGAAACTAGCCTGTACCCATCTTCACAACTGGAACCCGAAATCCATCGCTCATCCGCCGCCCGAGATCACTACAGGAGCCTTCCAACTGGCAATAGGACTCTGAAGTGTGGCACTGTGCGGCAGCCGATTTCAAGAGAATCCAGTTCTTCTTTTCCAGACTTTTGGTCTCCGACCTCATCCGTGTTAATTCCCGTTCCCGAAAATCCTGCGCCATCGCAAGACTCATTTTCGTCTCGTTCTGAAACCAGTTTCCCCTCCAGCTCGACCAGAAATTCTGAACGACGGAGGGATCTCCGAGGTTCCCATGTCGCTGGTGGACATCCTCAGGAAGAATATAAAACAATCATTAACGACGGGACATTCATTACTGGGAATGTGAACCATATCAAACACCGAGGTGAAACAGGTGAAACACTGTCAATTTCCATTCTAACACGCTTATAAATTTCTCAAAGGCCTGCATATCCTGTATCGTTCCTCAGCTGGCAATGCTTCCCACGACGCAGCAGACAGATATCCACAGCCCCGGTGCCATCCTGAGACCCGGAAGGAGATGTTAGATACTCTTCATGACTGGTCCTGCAGGGAAGATTCTGGGAGCCTGGTTCTTTGGCTGCACGGACCTGCTGGTTCAGGGAAATCCGCCATTGCGCAGTCCTTCTGCCAAAAGCTGGAGACGGAGGGACGCCTCGGCGGGAGCTTCTTCTTCAAACGAGGACATCCGTCGTGCGGAAGTGCCAGCAAGCTGTTCCTAACACTGGCATATCAGCTCGCCCTTCTGCTTCCTAAATTAAAGCACCTTGTCTCCCAGTGCGTGGAAGACGACCCATCAATTATCGACAAAACTCTTTCGACACAGCTGCAGAGGTTGATCATCGAGCCATTTCGGAACAGCAGTCTTACTCGCACCGTGACCTTCGTTATTATCATCGATGGCCTCGATGAATGTGAAGGCCATCATGTCCAGCAGGAAACTTTGCGCTCCATCGGCAGTTCTGCACATCAATCCCCACCTCATCTACGTATCCTCATTGCTAGCAGGTCGGAGCCTCATATTAACGAGGTTTTTCGAGGACCGTGCTTAGACGGTTTCCATCGCCATTTCAACATTCAACAGTCATTCAAGGATATCCGAATCTATCTACTGGATGAGTTCGCACGGATTCACCGGGAGCACCACGAGACTATGGCCATGATCGCCATTCCCTGGCCTTCCCCGAAAGTCATTGAACATCTTGTCGAGAAATCATCTGGATATTTCATTTATGCATCCACAGTTATCAAGTTCATCGACGATAGAAACTTCCGCCAACAGATCGTCTCGAGATTATCACGGGCATCACGGAACTGGATTCTGGAACACCGTATGGGGCCCTGGATCAGCTGTACACACAAATCCTCAATGATGCTCCTGTTCGGCCGCAACTTGCGAGAATTCTAACCGTTATTGCTGCCAAATTGGAGAATGTATTTTATACGGACGACATTGAACGCCTTATCGCCTTGAAGCCGGGTGACGTGCTCCTAGCGCTGCGTGGCCTCCATTCTATAATCAACGTGGAGCCTGCAGAGGATGAAGGCGAGGGACAATATCCCAAAATAAGCGCGCACCATGCATCAGTCCTTGATTTTCTCGATGACCCAAGACGATCGGGTGTTTTTCATGTTTCGCTTCGCGCGCAACTGGCCGGCGATATTCTGAAAACATTCTCCTACACTCACAATGATCTGGCGGCGAACCGTAATGTCCATCTCGCTTGGTAAATCCATTCAAATCGAAACACAGTGAAAGTTGACCCAGTTTATAACAGGGAACTTGGTCCGGCTGGTTTTGCATATGTAGCTTCAGCTCAGCCGTCACCGGACTTTCTGTCACTTCTCCGTGCCGTCAACCCCGATTTTCTGTTTTACGCAGAATCACCTTTATCAATGGGCGAACCTGCGCAAATGATTTTGGATCGGTTGAAGGTGCATCATAGTGTTCAGTCGAGGATCATGACATTTATATCGGGTGTAGAAATTTCAACCGCTGCCCCAAGATCTAATTCAGCTCTGGGAAGACTACTGTTTCATGCTTATGTGGTTTGTCTCTGGAGTTGTCTCCGGAGTGGCCCTGCAAGATTTCGACTATGGCATGGTTTTACAACCCTACCCGCAACTTTCCAGATATTTGCATGCTTTCAGAATCGTTTGCACCAGGTGGCCCTACAAATCCTTTGGGTTTTTCGACATCCGTATTTTATTGGATTAGTCGTGGGATGACACCAGGGCAGCTTTCTCTCCTTTACGGGCAATTCTAGGTCCAGATAAGTTGAAGATTGCTAGTCTGTTAACGTCTGTTTCCACAGCATATCTACCAAAATTTCGAGAAGTTTGCAGTGGTTCAATAATCCGGGACCTTGCTCGCAACTCCCTACGCATCATGAAGAAACTCTTTGCCAACGAATTGCCCTGGGACCATTTCTGGCAAGTCGTCTGCAGCTGATGGACTCCACGTGGTCTTACCCCACTCTCGACAGCGGGTCCACCTATGTATGGAGTTACCTTTTGAGATCCTGCCCACCGTCTCTCGACCTTTTGGGTGAACTCGAGCTTCTCTCACCCAATAATCATCTTTTAAAGTATGCCCATGATGGTGCGGAGCATCTACACAACATCGTACAGTGGCTCAAAGTGAATTTACTCTCCTTGAGAGTGATGTATCTTCATCGATATATGCTTTCTCTTAGACGTTTCCCGAACCTCTGCCTGAATTAACGGCTCGCTATGAATACTGGATGCAGAGGAAGATTCGAAGGACAGCGGAACCTGTGTGTTCTGATAACCTTGAGTGGCACTGGCATCAGTGGTGGGAAGCCCTTACACGCTGTGACTGTTCTCGCATTCAATCAAGTAGTGTGTTGGTCGCTGTAGAGTAGTTTTTAATTGTGGAGTAGAAAAAAAGAACAGATTGCAGAGTCGAGTATGGACTGGGGGAACCATTTGCTATGTACGATAATCAAGTTCGTGAACTACTGACTCACTGAGTGTAATTGACTCAAAGAAGCCAGGAGAAAATTGGGCCTCCAGAACTGTAATTAGCTTGCCCCCGTTTCTCAAGTCTCAGCGGCCTCTGAACAATTTCAACCACAAAATTCAACATGTCACGTGCACTCATTCCTAGCCTTGCTTTCGCAAGACGTCATGGGCTCAATTCAATATTCGGTAGCTATTCACGCTAGGGATGCAAAGTAACCCTCATGTGACTGTACTATGAGCTTATGCTAATCGCGCTTGCGAAGGAATCTTAACCTCATTCCGTGGTTACTACATACACTAGTTGGAACAAAATTATTAGCTTTAGCTGAAAATATTTAACTGTTGCAATTACCTATGTCTCGATATTCGAAACGGCACGGTACGTCCCCTGACGGCGCCATCTTGTCTGAGGCACTGCAAGACGGATGGGGTTCGGTCAAGGCCGAGCTAAGGATATTATTGGCCGTACACACTCAATCCAACACAGTAGATCCCAGCGCGGATATCTGCGCAGTACGGGGATGAGGCATAGCAAATCGACACCGTCGGCATGCTGTCAGTGACATGCACTGCCAAGTCGGGCAACCGAACGGGTTAAGCCTCAGATCGACGACAGCTCGCGCCTCGCGGGAAACACAATGACGTGCAGATTCTAGCAGATCCTCCATTACTATCATTGATTCATGCCGGCTTGGGACACCGAGGTGACCTAACTTCACTCCTACATTCGTTTAGATCCAAAGATAGGGGCAATGTACGAACCTCAACCACATCTTCGTTGCGCCGAAAATAAATATCCCCAGATGGGACGTGCGGCGGCGCGAACTGACCGCATGGATTCAGATATTTTTGAGGGTGGATAATTACAACGTGAATGAGATACCCATGATCACGACGAGCGACGTACGTCGAGCGAATAAATAGGAGACTGGGCCACCCGCTGAGTCGGGGGCTTCCGGGCGGACCTGCCAAATGGGGGGCGCGTAATATCAATATTCATGCGGGCCATTAATCAGCGCAGTTGGCAAACGCCCACAGCAACGAACAGTCCGCCACTTACACAGGTTTAGAAAAGCGATCGCGAAGCGGACAGCACCAATGGAGGAACCGAAAGTTCAATGTGCCAGTGACGCGCTTGTTTGAGCCTATATAGGCTTTTCCCCGCCTCTTGCTCGGTGGATAAGCGGCACGTCAGCGAAACAGTCGGGGCTATGTATATTTTAGACTGCCAGTCCGAGTACCGAGGACCGACCCATAGACGAGCAAGCACAGCAGAAAAGGGGATGCGCCGTGCAGAGCCTCCCTTCACTCGAAGGAAAGCGGCGATGGGGAGGAACTGAAGTTGATGCATCGCGGGTAGCTTTGCCCATGCGGGAGCTGCGCCGGTTGCTCTCTCGATGCCCCTCGGGTTAAGGTGCCCGTCGGCGAAACGACTGACTTCCTGCTACATGTGCCAGTTTGAACCGTCGCCGCGTCCTGAGCAGGGCCGCAGGGAAAAAAAGAAAGGCGCGTGTCGTAGATCGGCGCTACAATGTGAGTGGCATGTCGGCGACTCAGAAACGGCCGCTCCGCGCCTTTCAATTTAATAATTTGAGTCCGTTCCGAGTCCTCCCAGTCCCGAGTAGTACTGGTATTCCGAGCACGAAGTCCGGTTTTCAAAGCTCATCCTCGCCTTGAGTCCCATCCGTATCTCGTTACCTCCGACTCCGCGCCCGATCCGAGCGAGCGTCCGAGTACCGTCCCGAGGTCCGAGTACGCATGGAGTCCGGTTTTCGACGGGATGGTACTAGTGAGTGGCGCGACCACCTTTATCAAGCTCCCGAATACCAACCCCGGGCTGCATGTCCCGAGCTCTGTGCTTCAAGTACGTTTGGAGCACCAAGTACAAGGATGTCCGATTTTGACTCGTTGACAGTACTTGTGAATGCCAGTGGCGCGCGCGTTTGAGTCTATTTCGAGCACCCAGCTCCGAGAGCCGTGCGTTCCGATCCCGCTCCGAGCAATTCTTGAGTCTCGCGGCCCGAGCCCCGAGCCCCATCCCGACTCCCCCGAGCCCCGAGTAGCAATAGCATGGACTCCGAGAGTCGAGGCAGCTTTGAAACTTGACAGACGGAGCAGCTTGGACGAGTTGCTGTGGCGCGGTGAATATCCCGGCCTCCGAGCAGCGAGCGGTCCATTCAAGCCGCGCGTCGTCGTGTTGGAAGTTGGTGGTGGAAGAGAATAAGAGGCGCATCAGCCATCACACATCAGATTCCCACCTCCCTCTGCCGCTGAGCCGCTCCCAAAAAAAGTAATACAAAAAAAAAGCGTGCAGTAATCTACAGTATTTTACACTACTTTACGCGAGTGTATCTACGTACTCCACACTGATATAATACAAGGCCAAGTCCGTGTTACTTGTCCAACAGTCCACAACCGCCCACCCAACCACCGCCGTCCCCGCAGGGCCCGCACCGATGAGCTGCGCCAGCCGCGCATGTTTGTACGCCTCGGCGAGGAAGATGCCTCTGCCGGCGGGGGGTCGTGCGGGCTGGGCGAAGGGGCTGGGAAGGGCTGGGAAGGGGTAGGACGAGCGCTGCGGTGCGGGTGAGAATCTGCAGGGTAACAAGCCGAGGAAGAGGGAGGACGCTCTTCGCCAAAACACACGCGCTCGGCGGGCTGCCTGCCACGCTCAAAATTGCAGGCGCCCACAGCGCGAGCAGGCACGGCGCGGCGCTCAGCGCGTTCACGAGCGGGTCAAGCGCGGGGTCCGCGCTGAGGGGGGAGGTCGTCGTCGTGAGTTCCTACGGGGAAAGGCAACTTCGCCGCAAAGGAGGAAGGGAGGGAGGAGAGGGCGCACTGGAGGAAACGGCAGTGGCGAGCGCAGTCAGGACGGCGCGCCGGGCGGGCTGCGAGAGTTACGTCCCAGGTGCCTTGCGCACCGAGCTCGAGCAGTGGCCTGACGGGTATCCCGGGCGCGGGCAGAGTGTGATGTCGAGCGCGCGAAGCATCAGGCTCGCCACCCTGCGTCCGCGAGGCACAGGGAGAGGGTGCGCACGGACCGCGCAAAGGCGGGGTGGTGCTGAGACTCGTAAAAAGCGCGGGGACGAGGGTGTGGTAGACGAGCCGGCGATAGTAACAACTCACTCAGCTTCGTTCGCTGGGCTGAACCCAGCTTCCTCCGACTCCCGAGTCGAGCGAACTATGGATTGCGGTTCGCGCTTCGGTTTCCTGTTGGTTCTCGAACGGCATAAGCTCTGCGGCCATGCAAGTCGTGAATTGAAGGAAGAAAGCAAAGGCACAGAAGAACGAATTGATCGCCGGAAGCCGCTTCGGACTCAAACTTGATCAAACAGAACCTGCAGCTAAAACCAAACCTCGAACGCCTTAGTCGCCTCTCCACGCCTTTCGTCACTCCTCTCGTCTGCTCCTCCGCTCCTGAATTCTAATTGGCAGAGTTGGGGCAGAGACTCTGAGATAGCCTTCTCTCAGAGGCTCTGGCTCGGAGCCCGTACTGCAAGAATCTTTCGACAAGTTCGGACAAGTTCCAGTAAAGTTCCAGAACCCCAATTCAAGGAATATCGCAACAAATCAAGCAGTTCGAGCTTGTAACAGTGCGTCGGCGTCGGCTCCTTTGTGCCCATGAAACGTGTGGTCGGTTCCGCCCTAGGAAGGAATGTCTCGAATGACCAGGACGACCTCGACGGGAAGCAAAATTAGAGGGTGTAAAAGGTGCGCTACCCGCTCAGGCTGAACGTTAAGAGTCAGTCAAAACTCTTGGGCTTTGATTAAAGTGAACGGCGTGCTCACTCATTTTCAGACACGCGATCTACAGGTTATCGAAAGAAAATGAATCCTCAAGATAGTTGTATCGTCCCACCATTTCTGCAATGCGTTGACCTACGCTCCCCGAGTTCCTCAATACCATTGAGGTGCGCACGGACCTTGTCGAATTTTGGTACGACCTATTGGAGCCTATTGGTAAAAACCCGAGCCCGCGTTTAGCTAAGCGATGGAGCGTCTAGGGTGACATTCTGTCTCGAACATCGCGTATTTAGGATCCCGCCCGGCGGGACTGGTAATTAGGCGCGGTCAGTTTTCTGTTTTCTCCATCGCTCCATGGAATCTGTGGCGCGATCCCTGATAGTGTCCCTGCTCGACATCTCAATCGCTGGACCAAAAATGCCCGCGCTGTGGCTGGCTTCGGACGCGACTCACACACTACTCACACCGAACGATGTCCACAAAGCGCGATGGTCATTTGATGCACCTTGTTCGATCACTGCAATTTCTGGGTAGCTCTTGTAGGCTGGTGCTGTCGGCGCCGATGTTCTGCAGAAGTACGATTGAAATTCGACCACAAACCTTTTTTCCCTTCCTTCAATGAGCACTGGCTTGGGACCCTAAATCCTGGCGTAAATTTCCTGGGGTTGTCTCTAGGTAAATTGTCAAGAAGTCGAGTGCATTCCTTCTAACGTCGCCTTTTTAAAAATTGCTGATTTTCTGTCCAATCAGATTTCATCTTAGATGCCGAACAGGAAATAAGCGCTCGTAAGTGCCGACATCCGGCACCAGTCTGGCTGTCTGAGAGGCACTGCATTTAACAGCAGTGACAGCCTCTTTTACTTGAGGCTGGCACGCTTCTTCCACTCCACTTTCCGCCCCTCATGCCTTTTTTCTCCTCCAGCTCCGGGGTCCAGGTTAATGGTGGCAATTTCTATGACATTGCGGGCGACATTAATGTCCGAAGTGTGCGACCGGTCGGCTCGACTCAGAGCGCCAATCGTCTGTTATCGGGACCAGACAGGCGCGACAGACATATGGGACGGTCTGCGAGGCTGCCGTATGGTGTGCTCTACGATTGTTCGAGTTGATATGGCTTTAACACGGTCAAAGATGTTTCTCGCCGTCCGCAGATTCTGGGTTCAAGTTGTTCCGATGAGTTGCATGGGCGGATCCCTACCTCCGCGACGACTGAGATGGGCCTGCTTCCTTCGATCTCGGAGGCGGACCGACAGTCATTTTCACGCTTGGAACTCGAGTCCCAACAGTCATCTGCCCGGGATCACCACACAAACTGGCGTAATGATCCATATCTTGGCCCGTCGACCCACAGGTATCCGTCCGTGCTGCGGTCAATTTCAGGAGAAGCGGGTTGGTCTTTCGCGACTTTAGCCTTTACTGGTACCGATCTCATTCGTGGCAGTACCGGAAAATCTCAATCCGTCTCAATACCCACCTGGCGATCTTGACTCTCCCCACGACCGTATTCACAGCCTTACATTTCCCGGCGATCTTGGTGGACCTCCCAATGTTCTTATCGGCTCTGCGACCGGCGCAAGGGATAGTCGTCAACCCGAGCCGAAAACCAGCATCAATGGCGGGACATTTATAAGCGGGAATGTGAACCACATACAGCGTCGGGGCGAAACAGGTGGGTGAATAGTCTCTGTTGTCAATACTCATATATAACGAAATTACTGTAGGTTTTCATATCCTATATCGCGCAGCAGCCAACGATGCCTCCCATGATTCAGGGGAGAGATACCCGCCCCCGCGATGCCATCCTGAAACTCGGATGGATATGCTCGATGATCTCCGTACCTGGTCTTTCGGGAACGATCCTGAGAGCAGAGTCCTTTGGCTGCACGGACCTGCTGGTGCCGGGAAGTCAGCGATTGCACAGTCCTTCTGCCAGAAGCTGGAGTCCGAAGGCCGCCTCGGCGGGAGCTTCTTCTTCAAACGTGGGCATCCGTCGCGCGGCAATGCGAGCAAGTTATTCCCAACGCTTGCATACCAACTTGCCGTTCTGCTTCCCGAATTCAAACGCGGTGTAATCCAGCGCGTGGAGGAAGACCCATCGATTGTCGACAAATCCCATTCGATACAACTGCAGAAGCTGATCATTGAGCCATTTCAAGACACTGGTCTTACTCTCACCTTGATTATGGTTATCGATGGACTCGATGAATGCCAGGGCCAAGATATTCAACAGGAAGTATTGCGCTCCATTGGAAACTCTTTCCAACGATCCCATCTTCCTCTTCGCCTTCTGGTTGCTAGCAGACCAGAGCCTCACATTGTCGAGGTTTTCCGCCGATCGTACTTCACGGGTTTCCATCGTCCTTTAAACATCCAAAAATCGTTGGAGGATGTCCGCAGATATCTGCAGGATGGGTTCAGACAGATCCATCGAGAGCACTGGATCACTATGGCCACAGTCTCGAGTCCTTGGCCGTCACAAGAAGTCATTAATCATCTCGTCGAAAAATCGTCTGGATATTTCATTTATGCATCCACAGTTATCAAATTCATCGACGACAAGAACTTTTGTCCAGCAGAGCGACTCGAGATTATCATGGGTATCGCGGAACCGGAATCAGAATCACCGTTTGCGGCCCTTGATCAGCTGTACATTCAAATCCTCGCTGCTGTTCCTTCCCGGTCGCAACTTCTCAGGATTCTGACTGTTATCACTTCTGGCTTGATCTCTTCTTCAGTCGCGAGACACCATGGTGGCCAACGACGCTCAGAGATCGCCTTCGTCCAACAGCTTCTCGACTTGAAGTCGGGAGGTGTGCTCTTGGCACTGCGTGGCCTCCACTCTGTAATAAAAGTGGATGAAGATGCCACACAGTTTCCGCGGGGGCCTGAACTCAACGTGTATCATGCTTCATTCCTGGATTTCCTCAACGACTCAACACGATCTGGTGTGTTTTATGTGGGAGGGGCCCAACGCACGCAACTGGCCTGTGATATTCTCAAGACATTTTGCTACACTTCCCATGATCCAACTGCGAACTCACAAAACCGTGAAGGACATCTCGCCTGGTAAATCCCCTCAAATTTAAACAGAGTGAAATTAGACTGAGTTATGTATATCTACAGGAAACTTGGTCCTGAAGGAATTGCTTATTTAAGTTCAGCTCGGCCATCGTCAGAACTGTTGTCGCGTTTGCATGCTGTCAACCCAGATTTTTTGTTTTATGGAGAATCGATGAGGGAACCCACGGAAAAGGTCCTTGATTTGTTGAAGGTGTGGATATCTTACACTGCTCAGTTTATGATCATGATTCAAATTGGTTACAGGAAATCCGCCCCCAGCCCCAGGATTTAATTCAGCTTTGGGAAGACTACTGTTTTATGCTTTTAAATGCCGATTTGTGGGGCGACACCTATGAACGCAGGGGGAATGTCAGCCATGGACAATTAGACCACTGCCAGATGGTTTTACAGGCCTGCCCACAAGTTTCTAGATATTTCCATGCCTTCAGATTGGTTTTCAACAAATGGGAACTCAATTCCCGACCGCTCGGCATTTTCGACATCCGTCTTTTATTAAATTGGTCGTGGGATGATACGATCGCAGCTTTCTCTCGGCTGCGTGCTATTCTAGGCCCGAATTCCAGTCAAAAAGTTCGGGGTCTGTTGACGTACGTTTTCTCGGCAGACTCAGTACTCTCTCGGAAGTTTTGCAGTAGCTTAACTCTCCGGGACCTTGCTCGAACTTGCCTGCGTACTATGAAGAGGCTTGTGGCTAATAACTTCCGCTGGGAGCCAATCCAGTGAGTCTCATGAAACTTATGTAGTATACAGATTCTCACTCCGTCTTGCATAGCCGCTCTATCGGTGTATGGACCTACCTCTTGAGATCATGCCCACCTTGTCCCGACCTTTTGGACGAACTCGCACTTGTCTCTAGCAGCGGTCATATCTTTCACTACTTTGCTGTGGACGATATATACAATGTCGTGCAGTGGCTCAAGGTGAATGTTCCCCCAGGAATGTTGTGATATATTCATTGATGTATGTCAGATGTTCCCCCAGTGTCCGGCTGAATTAATTGCTCGTTACGAACAGCATTTGGAGACAATTCTGATGGCTAATACAATGTTGGGTGCCATGTACTACTGGAGAAAATGGCAGAAAAACCTCACACAGTGTGACTGTTTTGCTCTTCAGTCAAATTGCGGGTCTTGAATCAATAATTCATTACAGCTTCTCACTCAAGCCCCGTTTTGTATTATTATCTTATCTCTATATAAAAATATGGAGCCTCTCGCACGAGCCAAATAACTGGGCGGCGCGCAAAGCAATCCAACCATATTTGCAACCATGTCACGTGGTGTGTTCAAAATTGAACTTGTATTATTATGCATCTGCCGCAACAGTTACAATGTACATTGCGAGTAACCATGACTTTCAATTAGTGGCGGAGGGCTGTCATTCCATGGAGATCCCGATTTCTCCATGCGGAAGCCGACCGTTATCACTGATCGGTGACCGGTCAGCGGAGACTAGCGTGCAGACGGCGGCTGTGCGCGTCGGCTTCCGCCAGATGGGCGAGTGGATCCGATCATCTACTCAAGTTATCGTCGAGTCTCCTCGCAGCACCCTCCAGCGGCGGCGAACGCGCCACCGTGTGGTTGGTTTCGGCAACTCCCTATTCCCGTCTTCGACATACAACTGTATGGCCCTTCGACACTACAGCTATATGGGATCCTCGGAAGAGAGCCTTTCAACTTTAAAACGCCCCCGGTTGATTATCATTGAGCTGTCCCGACTGAAGCAGGGACTACATGTATTACTAGTCTGCTAGTCAATGCGAGCACGCGCAGCGGCTGTGCCCGTCCATCACTGGCATCTGCATTCAATTTCAATCTAAATCGAGGGGACGTACGCCGAGTATCTACCTCCGCTCGTTACTAGTATCATACTTCATACTCATCCTCCGTGTTCTGCTGAGCCCTTAATATTCAATTTCCACAGCACGTCCCTGGTATTTATACAGGATGCATGCGCCGCGATTACACGCATGCTTGCAGGATGGTACATACTAGTAGCCTCCTCGCGACCGGTCTCTGTATCACTATATCTCAACGTATATAAAGTATGTTTACGGAGAAGTAAATAATAGTTTGGAAGCTTAAGACGTACTGTACGGGAGCTACGCAGCCTGTTCGGCTGTCTCCAGCCCCAACATGCGTGTGTTCCCAAGTGCAATTCAGCAACCTCTTGGCAACTCGGAGCGGCGAGCGCCATCCTCTGGCCCTCTCACACTCTGAACTGGGATTAGAACTGATATGTATGTTGCATTTATGTATGTATGTATGTAAGTCACTCCCACGAACGCGGCACTCCACCCTCACCGAACTAAGCGAGGACGGGACGCACCTTCCCGATGGGGCGGCGCGCCCCGCCTCTGCGCCACATATAAATTCGATTCGATGCGGGTGTCGATAAATCAACCAAGCCACCATCGAGTGTATTGCAGCGAGAGTACCATACTTGACTTACCGCATAATACACTACTTACCACATGATACAGCACTTACCACATGATACGCTCGGACGTCAAGTACGTTGGTTGAATTCATTTCTATGGGCTATGTTTGCGTGATAATGGAGGCGGCGCACTAACCGAGGTCTGGGGGCGGCGCGGGCCTGCCGTATGGGGCGCGCCAAGGTCCAAGGTAGATAGGAATGGATATTCGGCTGTCGTCGATATCAATGGCCAACATCATTCAGCTGTTGGATGCAGATCCGGGGGTAGAGCGCGCGTCGAGCTGCGTCGAACTGCGTCGGACGTAAGTCGGCTCCGCCTTGCATTTTATTTTGTGCAGGTAGGGCGGGGGGAGGGACTAAGCTGGGCCGCTTGCGAAGTATAATATATGTTGTTCTGCGATCGGACTGTATGCATCTTAGGGCAGACATATCATATACATCTTAGGACAGAGGTCGTGCGATGCGTCCTGCCGTACGGGGTCGTTCACAACTTAACTTCGACGCGGGTGTCGAGGACGCAGAGCACTTAGTATCCGGCGAGATGGGTGGTGTTCGGGGGCAGAACGCACAAGCGGATCGCACAGGCAGGCATCAGCTTGAGTTTGTCTTGTTGCATTTTCTTCAATTTCTTCAGCCTGGTCAATGGCGAGCGCGCGCGAGTGGATGGTATGCATACCTGATTTCATTAAGATGTAGGCTCAGGGCTGTATTAAGACGCACGCTCGAAGCCACGCGATGCGGGACGCACCTGCCCTATCCGGCGCGCTTCGCTCCCATTTAAATCTAAACTCGCCTCTGGAATCAATTGCAATCGTCTATCCATCGCATGTGCCAGGGCAAGGAGCGTAATGAGGATGAGTCCTGCTTGGATCTTTTTTCTTTTCTTTTTCTATGCAGGTTGAGGGCTCAACTTGTATTCTTGAGAGACTGCCTAAATTCGGCAGAGCATCGGGAATTATCGGCGCAAAACACCGGCATCGGCAATTATCGGTGGCGGACTTGCGTCCTACTTCGTCGCGGGAAAAGTGCAATGGTCAGGGTCAGGGCATCGACATTCGAATCATTCGGCATACGTACATACGCAATGTTATATGTTGTATGCTGTAAGTCTTGCTGTAAGTTGGAAAGCATGCACGCAGATCAGGGGATATACTTAGAGCGCGTCGGCGTCGGAGGTAAGCCGCCTGGTGAGTCAGTCGACAACTTTTTTTTTCGTCAACAACTTTCAACAACTTTTTTCCAAGAAGAGAAAATTGCAGCTCGGAGGCGAGGTGTCGGCGACTGCTCTGGTGGTCCACAGTCCGCCGTGTATATTATAATTATTCCAGGCCCAGGGGTACCAAGGTCCAGAGGCACGACGCGACATACCGCACGTAATGAACGAACGAACGAAATGAACGAGCGGACCGTACAAGCGACGACGACGGCGGCGATAGCACTACCCAAAGCACGTTCCCGATGGGGCGCGCCAACTAACTTCAGCTTGCAACGGGAAGCTTGCGAGAGATACATCAGAGGGGATTGTGGGGAATCAGAGCGTTATCAGCGTCTGGGCTTGCGCATCCTTCGAGCAGAGAGAGCAGGCTTGGTCCAGTATCATTGAGAGTTGGCTTCAGTCGGAGCGTCGGAGCACGTCGTCGGCGGCGCAGAGTACTAGTGGAAGGAGAACATTAATACGAGGCTAGAGCGCTAGGCTGTCCTGGCGTGCGTGCGAAGCCCTTACACCCTGGATCTTACCAACGTCTTCCCTCTTCCCGCACTTGCGGCGCCTAGGCTGTCGTGGTCTGGTCTAGAGCATCACGGGCATCACCGCACGCAGGCGATCCCTGTCATCAACGGACGTGTCGATTGGAGATTCAGGCAGGGTGTCAAGACGCGGCGCAGAAATAGTGCTTTTCCTGATGAGGCGCAAATAGGTTGACGGAGGGTGTATAGAGTATATACATACGTACATGTCGGCGTGGCGTTTCAGGTCTCAACAGCAGCAGATGGAAGACGTAGTGGGCGCCAACGCAGACGGCAGCAGACGGTGGCGAGGCATATTCGCAGACTCGGAGCAGATACTGACAGCGCGCGGGCTTCGCGAGCGTGATGGGCGGGAGAAGCATCTCGCGCGTCGGGGACCGCGGTGTCGAGGTGAGACACGCACGGATCGACGGGGTGGACAGAGTTAGGCTCGGGGGATGCCCAGCTGAAGGCCGGACTCAGATCGTCGAGGCAGCTTCGAAGCTTGACGAGCAGACGCGAGGTGCCGCGGTGAATATCCCGGCTTCCGAGCCCCGTCAAGCCGCGCGTCGTGTTGGAAGTTGGTGGAAGAGAGTAAAGGCGCATCAGCCATCACGCATCAAATTCTCAGCTTCGCCAACCTTCGCACTTCCCTCTTCCGCTCCCAAACAAGTCAAAAAAGCTAGGAATAATTACAACAAGTGTATCTACGCATTCCATACGGATACAATACAAACCAAGCCCGTGCGCTCCCGCGTCTTCCTCGTCCCCTCCCTGAGGTGGGGTGGGGGGGAACAGTACATGTACAGGTGTTCCTCTCCACCTCCCTCCTTATTGGCACGCCATCTGCCCATCCTTCACCCCGCACCACATCTCTCGTACCCGCACCGACAGCCCACGACAGCCACGCCACCCAACCACCGCCGTCCGCGCACGGATGAGCTCCGCCAGCCGTGCGTGCTTGTGCGCCTCGGCAAGGGAGAGGCTTCTACCGAGGACGGGGCGCGGGGTCGCGCGCACGGGCAAAGGGAAGGGGACGGGGTAGGACGAGGAGCGCTGCGGCGGGCGTGGGTGCACGTGCTTGCCCCCTGCAGGGTAACAGGGTAACACGCAGAGGAAGAGGCGGAAGCATGACCACCTCCTCGCCAAGACATACGCGCAACAGTGCAGGCGCCCACAGCGCGGGCAGCGGTGTATACAGCGCCAACGCGTCCATCAGCGCGTTCACCAGTGGGGCGAATACGGGGTGGGCGGAGAGCGGGAAGGTTGTCGTGTGTTCCTACGTTCTCTCACCAATTAGCTTTCGAGAGAGAGGGGGGAGGGAGGGCGGAGGACGCACGAAGAGGGGTGCGGTGCGCACGGCGGCGAGCGCAGCCAGAACAGCGCGCGGGGCGGGCTGCGAGAGCTACGTCCCGGGCGCCGTGCGCACCGTCAGCCCAGGCAGTGGCCGGACGGGTGCGGGCAGAGCATGATGCCGCGCGCGCGGAGCATCGGGCCCGCTAGCGCTAGGATCTCTGCGTCCGGGGGACACAGGTAGGGGAAGATGAGAGTGCGCACGGACCGCGAAAAGGCGGGGGCGGTGCAGAGACACGTGAAGAGCGTGAATGGGACGAGGGTGTGGTAGACGAGCGGGTGATGCGGTGGGCGCGCCAGAGACAATGAGGGCGGCGGTGTGGGTGCGGATTGCCTGGTGGTGCGACGGGCGCATGAAACCTTGGCATCGGCGGGCGACGACGGTGGCGAGGAGGCGCTGGAGGAACTCTTCAGGGAACGCTGCAAGGGTTGCCGAGTTTGTCAATTTCGACAGTGGATTCGGCCAGGGCAAGTATGTGAATAATATTATCAGAAACCGTGAAAATGGGATTCAAGGCACTAACAGCTCAGCTGGGCTGAACCCAGCTTCCTCCGACTCTCGAGTCGAGCGAACGCTGTATTGCGGTCCGCGCTTCGGTTTCCTGTTGGTTCTCGAATGGCATAAGCTCTGCAGCCATGGAAGTTGTAAGTTGTCGAAGCAACGGAGTCGGGATTTGAATCTTGATCGCCGGAAGCTTCGGACTCAAACTGGATCAAATAGAACCTGCAACTCAAACCAAACCTGGAACTTGGCTTCAAGCCTGCACGGATGCCTTAGTCACACGACTCTCTCCTCTTCACACGCCTTTCTTCGTTCTGCTCTTCCCAATTCTGATGGGCAGAGATATGTATACACTTGGTGCTCATTGGCACGCCATAGGGTGCGCGTCCTCCCCCCTTGCATCTGGCCCCGCACCCCAGCGCCACCCGACCATGGCGGTCCCCACCCGTATCAGCTCCGCCAGCCGGGTGTGCTTGCGCGCCTCGGCGAGAAAGAGACCCGTCCCCAGGACGGGGCGCGCGCTCGACTTGTTCGCGGGGTAACGTTAACAAGAGGAGGAGGAGGACGGGAAGGGGGTGGGGTAGGTCACGGAGCGCTGGGGCGGCTGCCTCTGGGGGTGCGGCATGGGGGACGCCGGCCCCCGGGTAACACGAGCTCGAGGCAGGAAGGTAAGGAGCAGAGGCAGGAGACACTCCCTCGCCGAGACACACGCGCTGCAGCGCGGGGCGCGACGCTGAGGAGCGCGGGCACCCACAGCGGATGCAGCGCCGGCGCTTCCGCTAGTACTTTCGAGGGCCTTGAAGACGACGCGAGGCGCACCGCAGCCCGCGCAGCTCCAGCGCGGGCGGGACGGGCAGCGCGAGGCCCGCGGACGCCGCCGTCCTCGCGCTCATCGCGCCGACCCAAAGGAGATTCTGCCAGTCTAGGAAAAGGACGAAACTTCAAACGGCGTAAGTTAGTAACGTCCGGCGATCTTGGCGAGATCGTCACGGTTGCCCGGCCCGGGAGCGCATGTGCAGAGGGGCGGCGAATAGCGCAGAAGTCGAAACGAGAAGAGGCGCATCAGCCGATCACATCAATCATCAATTCATACGCCCTCCCGCCCGCCCTTCCTCCAATTTTCCTTCGCTCAGCAAAAAAAAAAAATCTACATGGTTCTACACTTGTCAGATCCAAGTGCCTACCAATATAATCCGACTCCGTACACCAGGAGGGAGCGGGCGCTTTTATGTATAGTCCCCTGCTTAGACGTGGTGAGATGTATGTGGGAGACGCGAGCGATATGTGCGAGAGAAAGAAGAAAATGTATGCACTAGAGAGATGGAAGGGAGGTATCGTATGTATCACATCTGCAAACAGGGTGTATATGCTAGACTGGGTATGAGTCGTCGCCTGTTCATTCATTTGGCGTTCATGTCCAAACCAAAAGAGGGTGGGGCGCCCTAAACTTAATCTAACAGATCCGATTTTAACTTCATGTCTTCAACGTTCAACTTGTAAACGCTGCACAGATGCCTCGGTCGTACATCTTTCTTTCCTTTCGCCTTGTAGGATATCCCGCTGCTCCGCTGCTGTAGCGCCATTCTTGTGAATCAGATTGAACCGGCATAACCGACTTTATTTTTAATGTTCACGAGGTGCACAAGCGACTTGGAATAACATTTCAAGTTATCAGAAACGTACAATCCTACACCTAGCTTTCATTCCAAGGCTTCGATCTCTTTGTGATATGCATACAATTTGAATCTCCTTCGATATCGGACTCTGATGCCTGTTCTTCAAACGAACGTTTAGGCAGCCATTCCGAGTCTTGAAAGGTCAGTCAAGTTAGCAATCTGAGTAAGATGCATATAGTATATTGAAGGGTACCTTGCGGGTTGGACGTCTGATTGACGGGAAAGCATTCTTGGCAAACTGTGTTCCATCTCGATAAGCCTGGGCCGACCTGGACGACACGAGGTTTTTACCTTGGGCCACTTCTGTATTAAAGAGTGTCAGAATAGATCATCTCATAAATTCAGACAAACCTTCGCCAAAAATCCTGTGCTCGATCTGCGTAACCGAGGGTAGTAGAGGATGAACCAGCAAAGAACGACGAAATCTAGAACTAAAATTCTCGTCCCAATCTGTAGTGGATTCTGACGTTGTCGCCTGAATCGAAGGGCCCACTAGTCGTTCGACAATTTGAGCGATTGAAGGCCGTGTATTGGACTCCTCTTTCCAACAGGCTACGACCAGCTCCCAGAGACTATCTAGTTGAGTTGTTCCTGAGCATGAGATTGGCCGCGAGGGCCGTTGCCCCGCGACCACCTTGAGCATAACAACCGCGTCATTCCATATTTCATGAAACGGAACCTTCCCAGTCAATATCTTTGCAGACAGATGTTAGCGATTGTGAGAAACATGAATCTTGAGCGAGACACACCTCGTAGCAAACGCAGGCAAAGGCGTAAACATCGGAGCCAAAATGGTTCACGCAGCCTGTCAATATTAATTCCGGCGCTTGATAGCGTGCTGTGCCTCCTCGTACACTCGCAGTGGAATGGGGGAATCGTGAGTTCGTGGCATCCGCGATTGACGACAGGCCGAAATCGGCAAGGCAGGCCTTGTACGAAGGAGTAACTAAAATGTTGATCTAGGTAATCGATTATAGTTGTTGGATCCTGAAAAATATGGGTCCACATACTGCCTTCAAATCTCCGTGTATTACATGGTTTTCGTGCAGATACTTGAGCCCAAGGGCGACATCCAAAATCTACGGGACACGCATTAATTGTCGCCACGAATTTACAGGAGAGGTACTCACAACTGAAAGACGATCAACGCCGTGCGGATCTTTTCTGAAAAAATCTAGAATGTTCCCGTTTTCCATCCAAGGGGATACCAGGCAGAGCCGATTCTCAAGGTAATATAGACCAGAGAAAGGAAGTAAATTCGGGTGACACAGTTGGCGCCAGATGAGGGCTTCTCGGGCGAATTTCTGGATATGTATGTGAACGAACTGTGAGCATGGCAAATGGCAAAAAAGAACCTTCAGCACTGCTTTGACATCTGACTCCTGAAAGAGCCTCATAATCTTAACCGAGACACTTTGTCCCCCAACTGATCCTCTCCAGATATCGCCGAACCCTCCGGCTGCCACTTGGTGCCCGACTTTTTGTAACCCTGAAAGAGGAAGGCACGTAGGATGAAGCCCCGATGCCCGCGAAAGTCTCAATAGAGCCTTGGAGAGCAGTGGTCTGACTGTCGAGAAACCGTCAGAATCCAATACCTGATGAAATAGTTACACCGGTGAAAAAACAACAGTGTATTTGGGTACTGCCGAACTTACATCCTGTAAGAGATCCAGAAGCAGCTGAGCATTAGATCCACGGCACGCCAAAAATTGTGCACAGCATTCCGAATCACGTAGTATGAGGACAAGTTGTGCCACTAGGACCGCGATATCACGGTTAAGACAAACACTGATGTCCTGTGAGATTCTGTGGGCGTGGTTGGAATCCGATTTCGGTAAATGAGATGATGTGGGCATGGTGTTGGTCATGGACCTCTGAGAGTACATATTCAGGAGCCACGACGAACGAAAGTATGGTATCATTTACCTTGCAATATTGCCCCAAGAAATCCAGCAAGATGGGCTGGATAGTAGATTGATAGTTTACGACACATTTTAAACTGTCCCAAGTTGTCCAACAGATGACCAATTTTTGGAGGTTCATCATCCCCCTCATGGCACATAATTAGTGAATTAGGATACACCCACATGGGCAAACTTCTGGACGTACCCGTCATGCCGCTGTCGCATTAAAGATTGTGTATACCTAGCCAAATTCTATTGATTTTTAAATTAGCCCGTTCATATCACTTGAAGACAAGATTGACCTTGGGAAATGTACGGAGGACTTGGTGCATCTTGTCTCGATCCGAATAGTTGAGGGTATTCCGCGAGGCTGACGGCTGTATGGCATGAAAAAGATTTATGCTGTGTTGCGCCGTCAACAAGCCTTCTAGTTCGGAACCTGTCCAAAACTCTAGGAAGTCTGTACTACCAACAGAAGCGGTGCCGGTATGGTCGTCGAAGAACTATAAGACTTGGTCAGGATACTCCCAAATCCACAGTAAATCGGAATAACATACATCAGTCTCCCTTACAGACAAGTCTGCATTCCTCAGCTGAAACCGGAGATCTGTGGAGTCTGTCGAGACTGCCCGGGGTACTCCTTCGTCTTCGGTCCTGGAGGCACTAGAAGAGTCCAGTGACTCGATAGACTTGCTATTAAAGCAAGTTAACACCGACAACAGTGTACATACCTCCGAGTCGTCCCTGTTAAGTAAAAAGGAAATTCGATGTGCTTCGCTTCGGGATGCTGAGAGCTGAGGACTCGAGAATGGTTTCTCTCCCAACATGAGCTGCGCTGCTCGATGTTTCGGACGAAGGAAGAACGTCTTTACAGCTTTGCGTTACAGCCTTGAATGCCATGTGTGACAGGCGTGGGAAAGTTATGTCAAATAAACCACGGACGCTGTACGTGCCCCGCCCGCGACCTAGGCCTGCGATATTGTCGGCCCTCCCATCTTGCTCCCATCGCAGTCACAGCCTGCTTCACCTCCGCCAACGCGCCCAAAACGCGCCGGAAGGCTCCCCGAGGCTCCTCGCGCTATGTCAAGCGCTATGTGCTACACCTTGCTGCCATGCACCGCCCTCGGCCTCACCCACGCGCCTCGCCGCGGACCTTTCGTGCAGTAATCAAAAGGCTATGCCCGACCGGGCGCGAAGCCCAGGTGTGGCGGGGGTCGGCGTCATCACCGCGCCGCGCAGGAGTCACAGGGCTTGCCCGCGAGGGTGAGTCGGTGCCTGTACTTGTCGAGCAGCACGTTGAACATCGATGCTGCGTCGTCCGCCGTGTCGGTGCTGAAGCTCAGTTGCTACAGTCCTATGTGTGCCTCGTGGTGTTCGGGGCGCCTCGCCGCCAAGCGGCGTGGTGTGCGTGCGCTATGTGGGTGCTCATAAATACACACGGGATTCTCTAGGATCGAACGGTACTGCCATGAAGAACCTGCCCTTCATGTCTTTTGCTTCTGGACCCTGTCCCGCCGTTGGCTCCAGGCTGCACACCCGCACTGCTCATCGCGTGCGACTCACTGAGCGTTATGTGAGCATGGAAATGTGCTGCTCCGAGAACAATAGTGTTAGGGGTCTTGGCTCAGCCGTTCGTCAATTTCTGGACTCTTAAGTACTGTCAATGTTCTACGCTACCCTCTGGAATGGGCACTGGCTTACTCTTATGTAACTTGGATGGACTCAAATGTACTGTAGCTAGTCTCGACGCCACTAAATTTCTCAGTCGTCCCTCTTCAACTTGTGTGTGTGTGGCTGTCTCGACTGACGTTTTTATGAATAAGCGCTCATCGAGATACAGTAAGTATAAGCGCCGGAATAAGACAGCTGCAAGACAGCTGTACAGCTTTTCTCAGGGCTGTGCGTTCTCTGGCTACTTGTCTCTGACCCCAATGCCGCTCTTCGTCTCCAGCTCCGGGGTCCATATCAATGGTGGAAATTTCTATGATATTTCGGGAAATCTGAATCTGCAGACCTTGCAGCCCGCGATGAAGGAGACTGACCCGCTGATGGCACTTCAATTCGGCCCGAATCAGGGTACTGATCGCCTGTTAGCGGGACCAAACAGGCACGACCGACAGGCGGGGTCTGCGAGGCTGCTACCATACGGTGAGTTTCATGCTCATCCGCTCATTCGAGTCGATATAGTTCTGACGCTGTCAAAGATCGTTCTCACCGTCCGGGTCGTTCCGATGACCTGCCTGGGTCCCTCCTTTCCTCCACGACAACGACGACGTCACCTCCATCACTCTCGGAGATTGGCCTGTACCCATCTTCTCAATTGGAGTCCGGCTTCCATGAATCATCCGCGCGACATCACCATACAATCCATAGCGAACCATCTCCTGCCCCTACCGGTACCCTGCCCTTCCTTCGGCCAATATCTGGACAATTCAGGTCGCCCGTCAAGCAGGGTTGGTCTCTGCCGGCCTTATCCACATGTCGATTATCTCCTCCTCCTCAGCTCCTCCCTTCATCACTCAATGAATCTGAACTTCGGCCTTCCACCGGGGATGCATCCAGATCACAAGATCGCAGTCTTGCCTTACCCGGTCATTGTGGCGATTACCTTCTGGGATCCACTCCTCGTATTGGTTCTCTGCCCACATTAGATTTTCGTCCACCTGAAACCAACATCAATGGTGGGACATTCATAAGCACCAGTGAGAATGTGAGCCACATACACCATCACGGTGAAGCAGGTGAGCGGATTCTCTAGCAGCAACGTATATCTCTAATGAAAACCTCAAGGTTTACATATCCTGTATCGTTCTGCAGCTGGCGATGCTTCCCATGATTCAGGAGACAGATACTTACAGCCTCAATGCCATCCTGAAACCCGGACAAATATGCTTGAGGATCTTCAGATCTGGTCCTCTGGGAATGATCCGATGAGCAGAATCCTTTGGCTGCATGGACCTGCTGGTGCTGGGAAGTCTGCCATTGCACAGTCCTTTTGCCAGAAGCTGGAGGCAGAGGGTCGCCTCGGTGGGAGCTTCTTCTTTAAACGCGGGCATCCATCGCGCGGAAATTCCAACAAGCTTTTCCCGACAATTGCATATCAGCTTGCTCTTCTACTCCCAGACTTCAAGCAAGTTGTCTCCCGACGCATGGAGGACGACCCATCCATCGTCGACAAAATTTTGTCCACACAACTGCAGAAATTGATTATTGAGCCCTGTCAAGACATCAGTTTCAGCCGCACATTCGTTATCGTCATCGATGGCCTCGATGAATGCGAAAGCCAGCATGTTCAACAGGAAATATTGCGCTGCATCGGCAATTCCGTTGATCATCGTCGTCTTCGTTTCCTCGTTGCTAGCAGACCGGAGCCCCACATTACCGAGGTTTTCCGTGAACCGTGCTTGGAGGGGTTGCATCACTTTTTGAATATTCAGAAATCATTCGAGGATGTTCATAAATATCTGGTGGACGAGTTCGCACGAATTCATCGAGATCACCGCCAAACCATGACTATGGTCTCCAGTCCCTGGCCGTCCCAAGAAATCGTGGATCATCTCGTCAAAAAATCGTCGGGATATTTCATTTATGCATCCACAGTTGTCAAATTCATCGACGATAAAAATTTCCGTCCAACGGAGCGTCTCGAGGTTATTACAGGCATCACTGAACCATATTCTGGATCGCCGTTTGCGGCCCTTGATCAGCTGTATACTCAAATCCTCGCTGCGGCTACTGCTCGGCCGGAACTTGCCAGGATTCTAACTGTGATTGCGGCTAATTTGGATGCCATGGTCGCTGTCAGCTGCATTGAAGAACTCCTCGACTTGAAGCCGGGCGATGTGTTATTGGCGCTGCGTGGCCTCCATTCTGTAATAAATTTACGCTCAGAGTCGTTAGACGAAGATGATGAAGATTCCTGCCAATGGGTCATGCTCGAGGTCCATCATGCCTCATTCCTTGATTTTCTCAATGACTCAACACGATCGGGTGTGTTTCATGTTGGAGATTCTCATCGCACGCAGTTAGCGCATGACATTCTGAAGACATTCTCCTGCACTCACAGTGCGACTCGTAATGAACATCTCGCTTGGTAAGTTCGTTCGATCCCAAACATGTTGAGCTTTACCAAGTGATGTATACAGGGAGCTCGTTCCCGGTGGATTTACATATTTAACTTCAGCTCCGCCGGTACCGGACCTTCTGCCATTTCTTCGTACCATCAACCCAGATTATTTGTTTTATGCACAACAATCAATGAGGAAACCTGCACAAATGACCGTGGATTGGTTGAAGGTATGTGCATACCGTACTACTTGTATCACAATCCTAACTGAAAACTGGTGACAGAAAATTCGGCCCCTGCCCCAGGATTTAATTCCGCTCTGGGAAGACTACTGTTTCATGCTTCTATATGCAGACATGTGGAGTGACACCCATGAACGGATGGGGCTTGTCACCCATGAACACTCGCAAAATTTCGACCGCTGTCGCAGGATTTTACAGGCGTGCCCGCAATTTTCCAGATATTTGCATGCCTGCAGGATTGTTTCTGCAGCGCCCTACTATACCCGGTTCCTCCAGTTTTTCGACATCCGTCTTTTATTGGGTTGGTCTTGGGACGACACGAGGGCAGCATTCTCCGTTCTACGTGGGTTTCTAGGCCCAGATGCCAGCGAGGAGAAGATCGCTGGTCTGTTAACGTACGTATCCGCAACTGACCCACCGC
This sequence comes from Mycena latifolia, assembly GCA_029289555.1. Classification (NCBI taxonomy): domain Eukaryota; kingdom Fungi; phylum Basidiomycota; class Agaricomycetes; order Agaricales; family Mycenaceae; genus Mycena; species Mycena latifolia. The sequence continues at coordinate 1,405,072 of JARJLE010000007.1, forward strand.
TCTTTCGAGGGGTTTGCAGTAGCTCAGCCCTCTCGGACCTTGCTCGCAACTGCCTGCATACTATGAAGAATCTTTCTGCTAACGAATTCTCTAACCGTTTCCGGTGAGTCTCGTGTACCTGCCAGACGGTGTGATCTGAAATCGTTCTCGCCTAGCCGGTCTACCCATGTGGGCAATGTATGGAGTTATCTTTTGAGATCATGTTCCCCTTGTCTCGACCTTTTGGGGGAACTCGAACTTGTCTCTGCCAATTATAACCTCTATCATCACTATAATGCGCAACAACTACACAACACTTTGCAGTGGCTCATGGTGAAGCTTCCTACCCTGTGGCCATGGTACAGTTCGTTGATGCATTTCTCTTGCTCAGACGTTCCCCAAGCCTCCGCCTGAATTAACGACTCGCTATGAGCATTATTTGGAGAAGAAGATTCAGTCACCCGGGCACCTTGAGCCGTGCTGGGAGGAATGGCAGTACAACCTCATGCGCTGTGACTGCTTTGGTCTTCGAGTCGCGGGCCGACAGCCTTCAAGTACATAGTTCTTTCATTACGATCCGTCGGACTCAAAGGTGACCGCCCTTAATGGGAGGAGCCCATTAAGTATTTTGTTATAAAATCAATGAAACATTGAACGTCCAGCAGGAGCTGTATCGGGCGGCCTACAGTGACAATGAAATCCAACCACACAATTCAACATGTGACATTCTCACTGTCAGTGCGGCTCAGGGTTCGATTAATATTGAAGTTTAGACCACTCAATTTATAGGCGACGTGATATGCCTGGCTAACGAACAACGAACAAAATTGTGAACACTGACCAGATCTTTGAGACAGCGCCCATGAAACTTGACTGCATCCCCCCGAATTCAAGTTAACATTCTATACTGCTCGAAAAAATCACAAGGAAAATGATAAAGCTATGCGTCCGTACACTACAGTACGGCCGGTGGAGGAATATCTGGTCTGCATATGTAATGAGAATGAGACAGTGAAGATGGGACAGTCTTGCCTCTTTCATCTCGCCGTTCCTATTTTCCGGACGGCCGTGGCGGAACTTCCAAGGAATTGGTGCGGTGTGGTCACTGAACCAAAAATAATCTCTTGGGGTTGAATCTATACTGGACGGCTCGCGCATCCGAATTTTAGACATTCCGAGCCTCCGCTCCCTTAATAGTAAAAAGTCAACCACAATTTCAGTCAGGTCACGTGGTATGTTCAAAACTCAACCCGTCTTAAATAGTCTTAAATCTGCAGCAGTTATGTACATTGCGAATAACGATAAGCTCAGGAGGAGCTGAATGGATGTATCGTCGTCTATATTACGTTTTCTCCATGTGGGCGTGGAGATGATCAGATGATCTAAGTACGCCCGAAGTGCGCCTGCGAGTGGCGTTTCGGGTAAAGGGCGGACCGCCTAGTCAATCTGCGCGCAAGCGCAGCGGCTGTGGCTGCCATACGGGCGGATAAGATACTTTCATCTATCCGACGCTCTTCCCGTCACCCTTCACCGCAGCGCTTTTCAAATACGTATGCGAAGAACTCTTACTGTTTTTATCCTCATTGAGAGCCTTGAAACAACATTAGATTCAGCCGGTTATGTCAACTATCGGCTGATGCGATTATATGTATCTCGATCTTCGGAACTGCACAGTGCGTTCCTTGGCTGTGCGCCATCTTGTCCGAGGCCCTACAAAAGAAGGGGTTCGGCCGAAGCCGAGTTCACCGGTCTGGAAAAATGTATGCAATCATTTTAGACGTCACTTGAACTCCCCAGTGAACGATTTTAGATGCAGTGTACCACTGGAATCGTCTGGCACAGTTGAACTGAAGGTTCCCAGTGCGGATAACTGGGCCGCAGCTACGGAAATGCGGGCACCGTGGGAATGCTGTCAAATTTGAACCTGCACTGCCAAGTCGGGCAGCCGAACGGGTTAAGATGACAACTCGCGGGAAGCAGTGCACTGCAGATCCTCGCGGATCCTCCATTGCTATCATTAATTCGCGCCAAGTTGGTTAGGACACCGAGGTGCCCGAATTTCGGTCCTACGCATATTTTGCACACTGGCAGAAAGGGGCACTACACTGCAATTGAACACAACGTCAACCGCGTCTTCATTGCGCCGGAAATGAATATACCCAAGCGGGGACGTGTACGCGGGGCGGTGGCGCAAAGTGATGGCATATATAGATCCTAAATGTTTTGAGGGTGGTAAATTGCACAGTGGACACTCGTGCTCAGCGGCGAATGTATGCCGAGAAATAAATGAGAAACAATTAGCGAGTAATACAGTTTCCGTATGTGACAGAGCGACGTACGCGACACCCACTACACTGGGGTACTCGGAGTCGGCGGACCTGCCAAATGGGGGGCGCATAACATTAAACATTAATTTCAACGCGGGCTATTAATCAGCACAACTTGCAAACGCACAGGGCAACGAACAGCCCGCGCCAAAGTGCTATTCTCAATTGACGTGTATCAGCCCGAGTTTCTTGAGTCAGGCGGACGAAGTGCGGCTCTGGAAGGCCTGCGACCGGAGGCGCGGACCAAGGCGCCGGTGTTGAAGCACGGGGTGTAGGCGATGATTAAGCTTGAATGCACTCCATCGACCTGGACGCACATTTCAAGTGAGGCCTACATTTCCAGCTGGTCGTTCCAGGCCATCCATTTTTGTACGAGCCGTAAGATTCAGACCCTGATACATGTCTCTCCAGCTGAGGCCAAGCAAAGTGTCGCGTCGGGTTCATCCACCAGTTCTCTACTTTGAAACTTTGAGCCGCATGTCAGCGTTCCCCCATTGCCTGCATGAAAGCAGAGCAATGGGCCTTACGTCTAGCTTTACGCTATACTATATATACCCAGCGCTTAGTATGCATCTGTCCAGATAATCGTCGCCGACGGGGGATATGCCCCTGAGTTACGAGTCCTAAAATTTATTAGTTGAGCAGCAGGAGCTCGGTGTCAAGAAAAGGCCCAGGCACTCTCCGCATTAGAGTTTAGGCAGGGAAGAATTACGGAGCGGACGCACTGCTCGTTTATGCCAAGCAAATGAACGCGGCGCCACCTCCTGCTCGGTGCGCAACTGCAGATGGACGGGCGTCGGCGAACAGCTACCCCCGGGACTACAAGCATTCGAGACGTTGTCTATCCGATATACGAGTAGGCTAGACCGCTCCGCGTCCCGAGCAACGGAGCGCGCCGCACGCCACAGGGTCGACGACTGTCCGGCAACTTGATGCGTATTCTGCTGTGGCCGGTGGTTTGAGAGATAACGGAGGCGGAGGCATGTATACGTATGCACGAAAACACCCGCCCTTGGGCTGGACCAAGGGTGCTAGACTAGACCGACCCGAGGCCCGAGCAGCGCAGATCTACGCATCTATACGCCCAAGATAATTACGGGTCGCGGGGCGGACAGCGTCGAGGGAGGGAGCGAAAAAAGTATCGGTTGAGGGGAGCTTGTTTGAGAGTCTCTTTACTCCAAGTCGAACAAGTGGCGCGTCAGCGAAGCGACTGCGTTTAGGATGTTCGATTCTTGTCCGTCCGAGTACGAATACGAGGGGTTCTATTCGAGTCCCGCGAACGCGTCGGCGACTCAGAAGCGCCCGCCCGTTGACAGTTTGTGCCTTTAATTTTGAATCTCGTGCCGACTACCGAGCCCCGAGGACCGCGTCCGATTTTCGAGGCGACATATTAATTAGTGTGTGGCGCGTCGATCCGATACCTGCGCGTTTGAGTCCCGCGTCCGGACGCTCCGAGGCGTGGCGCGTCGGCCTTAAGCGCGTCGGCGACCGCCCCGGCCATGGTTATTAATTAATTTCGAGTCCCGCATAATTCGAGTCCGTGTTCCGAGTGCAAACCGAGCGCGGGGACAGCGTCCGATTTTCGAGGCGACAGCATTAGAGCGTGGCGCGCCGGTCCGATACCTGCGCGTTTGTTCGAGGCCGATCCGAGCCCCTCGCGCTTGAGCCGCTCCGAGCGACCGAGTCCCGTCCCGACGCTCCGAGATGTGGCGCGGAGGTCCGGCGCGCGTCGGCGACTCAGAAACGCCCGCTCCCGCCCCGTCCAGGCCTTTAATTAATTTCGAGCGAGCGCTGTGGGGATCCTTCAGACATTAAGCTTCAGAAGTCCAAGTCTCGAGGCGAGCTCGCGTCCGGGCCTTGCGTTCGTGGGTCTAAATCTGCGCGCCCCGAGCCCCGTGCGTCCTTTGAACTTTTCCGTCCGTTCCGAGTACCGAGTAGACAAGTACTAGTAAGTACTAGCAAGCAGCGCGCCGCACGTCCGATCTGTGCGATCCGTGCGTCCGTGTGCCCCATCCCAAGCTCCATCCCGAGTCCCGAGCCCCGCTCCGAGAGTACATAAGGTACCACCAAAGGAGCTTCCGTCACCCCAATAAGTTAGCAGAAGGAACGAAGCGGCGATCCAAGCGGCGAGCGGTCCGGGAACGCAGAGGGGCGCCCGAATACGAATAATGAATAATAACACAGCGGAAACGAAGTCGAAACGAAGCCCGCGCGCGAGCACCGAGCAGAGTCTGACTCTCCAGTACTAGTAAGTAAGCAAGTACTGGTACTAGCCTGCAAGCCCAATCCATGCGCCCCCGAATCCATGAATCCGATCCGTGCGCTCGAGCGCTCGAGCCTCCTTGTGTTCCGTGTCTTGTCTTGAATCCCCGCGCGCCCGAGCCCCACTCCGCGTCCGCGCAAGCCCCGCATCGAGCACAGCACGCACGCTAGCACCAAAGGTCCAAGGAGCGGGTCGTGGGTCCGATGTTCGAGGCCGGCTCTGCGCGCTCCGAGTGCTCAGAGAATGAATGCACGTTGAAGTCCGATATTCGAGGCGCCACTGCGCCAGTGCATACTATCGAGCCGCGCGCTCCGTGCACCCAGCCCCGAGCGAGCCTCCTCGTGTTCCGTGCCCCGAGTCCCCGTGCGTCCATGCACCCAGCTCCGAGCCTCGTTGCGTTCCGTGTCTTGTCTTGTCTCGAATCTCCGTCTTGTCTCGAATCCCCGCGCGACACAGCACGCAACGCACCAAGGACTCGGAAAAGATGAATGGGCCAACGCGAATTTGAAACGAGCCGTCCCCGCCCCGAATACCCAATACCTAATACCGAATATATACCAAATACCGAATAGTTCGAGGCCGTTCTGGGTGCTCAGAGAATGAACGTTGAAGTCCGATATTCGAGGCGCCGGTGCGTACTGCGTCGCAGGTCCGCTCCGTCCCAAATCCGCTCCGAGCCCCAAGCCCGCTCCGAGCACCGCACGCAGCGCCCCTCGCCCCAACAAGCTAGCAGACGGCCGAATCGTAGTAGCGCCGTCCCCGGTCCCCGAGAGTACTAGTCCCAGGCCAATTGCCAAGCAAGTCCGAGATCTTCGTGAATTTACATATGTGAGTCCGAGTCGGAGCTCCATGGTTGTCTGGCCCGGGCCCGAGAACGCAGAGGGCGGCCGAATACGAATAACGGGTGGAGCCGCCCCAGGCGTTAGCCCGCAGGTCTTGGTGTTGGTCTGAGAGCAAGAGGCGCATCAGATCCGAGTCATACCATTCCTTCCTTCCTTCCGAAAATGGAAGCCCCGCCCCCTCTCACCCTTCTCCACAGCTCTTCACCCTTATTCACTTAGGAAGACACTAAAGTAAACCAAAAAACCCCTCGTATTATTACCCTCTACATCGGTTCTACACTACTTACAACTACTTTAATTGTTACATCCTTATACGTCGATACCTATGTACCTATAGATATATAGATATATAGATAATCCAGTCGAGGTCCTTGCGCCGGGGCGCTTTTATGTACAGCCCGTCCCGCTGTGCGGTGGGAAGAGCAGAAGGGGAGGGGGGGGGCGTTGTCTAGGCGTGGGGGGCATTAGGGGAGATGTACGTTTGAGAGAGAGAAAAAGGGAAATGTATCTGTGAGAGAGAGAGAGAGAGAGATGTACGTGTGAGGGTGGGCGGGCGATGTACGGGAGAATGCAAGTGCAAGAGGGCGGCGCGAGAAGGGCGAGAGAGCTGTGGCGCTGTATGTATGTGCGCGTCGGTCGGGTGTATGCTATGCACAAGAGGGAGAGAGCGCTGTATGTGCGGGGTGGGGGGGGTGGGTATGTGTCGTAGTCCGTTCGTTCGTTGTCGTTAGTCCGTCGTGTCCAATTCAAAGAATGTGGGCGCCCAGCGCCGGGCGCGGGCTGATATGCTATGTACACCCTCGCCGCCGCCAACCTGCGGCCGAGGTGCGTGCGTATACACACGTGGGTGCTCATTGACACCCCACCTGCGCCCCCTCCGCCGCGGCGCCCCAGCGGGCCGCGCCCTCCTCGGCGCCGACGGTCCACGCGCGCCCGCGCCACCCGACGACGGAGGTCCCCGCGCGGATGAGGTCCGCGAGCCGGGAGTGCTTGCGCGCCTCGGCGAGGAAGAGGCCCGTCCCCAGCACGGGGCGCGCGCTTGCCTTCTGCGCGGACGACGAGGGGAAGCGCGTGGGGTACGTCGCGGCGCGCGGCGGCCTCTGCGGGGAGCAGGAGGAGGAGGGAGGAGGGTAGGAAGGAGAGGGAGCGGCGGCGGGTTCCTCGCCGAGGCACACGCGCTGGAGCGCGGGGTTGGCCGACACGCTGAGCAGCGCGGGGGCCCAGAGCGCGGGGAGCGGCGTGCGCAGCGTGTGCAGGCACGGCGCCTCCGCCAGCGCGGACACGAAGGACCCCAGCGCGGGGTCCGCGCTGAGGGGGAAGGTCGTCGTCGTGTGCTCCTGCGTCGCGTTAGTTAGGGTAACCAGGGCAAGTGGGGGGACGCACGAGGCGGGGCGCGGTGCGCACGGCGGCGGCGAGCGCGGAGAGGACGGCGCGCGGGGCGGGCTGGGAGAGGTACGTCCCCGACGCCTTGCGCACGGTCAGCGTGCGCAGCTCGGGCAGCGCTGGGACGGGCAGCTCCAAGCCTGTCGGCGGGAGCGCGATGTCGAGCGCGCGGAGCGTGCCCGCGACGAGCGCGAGGACGTCTGCGTCTGCGGGGGACAGGTCGGGGAGGACGAGGCTGCGCACGTAGCGCGCGAGGGCGGGGTCCCCGGTGAGGGTGCGCAGGAGGGCAGCGGACTGGGAGGGGGTGTGGAGGACGAGGGTGTGGTAGAAGAGCGGGCGGGCGATGCGGTGGAATGCGCGGCACACGAGCAGCGCGGCGGTGCGCGTGCGCGGGGCGTCGCTGGAGTCAGACGGCTTGTGCCACGGGGCGCGCGGGTGCGGGGTCGCCGGGGCGACGACGACCGCCTCGAGGATGCGCTCCAGCAGCTCTTCCGGGAACAGCGCGAGCATCGATGTCGAGGCCATTATTCTTGCTAGTGGGGTATTGGTAGGTGAGGATCTGAGAACGGATGTAGGGGTAGAAAAAGGAGCGGCCGGCGGAGGTAACAGCGTATGTAAACTCGCCTTCCTTTAGCCCTTTGCTTCCTAAACTCCGATTCCCAAACAGGCGACCCGGACCCACAGATCTGGCAAACCCTGGCGTCACAGCCTCCCAGATCCATTCCTGCTCGCCTGCCACGAGAGAAGCCTGAGGGCCCACAACAACAAGCAAATGGAGGGTTCGACCTAGCGAGAGAAGAACAACAATGGAGGACAAGGACAAGAGGCGTTTTTTGTTCCCGGGGACAATACGGCGGAGGCGCTGAATGGGGATGCCGAGGACGACGGGCTCGGCGCCCCGCCAGATCGCGCCCTGGTCCCGGCCTTCAGCTGGCCACGCCCCGAGGCTAACTCTATCCACCTCGTCGATCCGTGCATGTCTCACTCGTCGACATCGGCCGCGGTGCCCGACTCGAGATGCTTCTCCCGCCCATCATCATCATCACGGCTCGCAACGCCCATCCCCCACGCGCTGTCAGCATCTGCCCTGCGGATATGCAGATGGGATGCCTCGCCACCGTCTGCTGCCTGGTATTGATTCGCTTGTTACCCACTGCGTAGCACTACGTCTTCTGCTGTTAGCGCCCACACCTGCAGCTGTAGAGTCCTGAAACGCCACGCCGCGCCCCTCGCAACCCTCCGACATCTACTCTGTACACCCTGTCAGCCTATTTTTTGTGCACTGTCCACCGTCGGTCAACGCCTGCATCAGGAAAAAACGCTATTCCTGCGCCACATCTTGATTCGTGACATCCATCCTGCTGCCTGAATCTAATCCTGCATCCCCATCCTGATTCCACAGTAAATCCCCCATTACGATCATTCCCCAACCAATCGACGCGTCTGTCCGTCCGGCGATGACACGAGTCCGAATCCGAATCAAATCGACGGGGCGGGGATCGCTGCTTAGGGATCGCCTGCGGTGATGCCCGCTCTGCTCCAGACTTCCTACTTGCTCCAGATCACAGCACGACAGCCCAGGCGCCAAAAGTGCGGGGAAGCCCGCGCTCGCTCGCTCGCACGCTCCCCGGGCGGCCAGTGAGCCTAAGCCCGCTCTAGCCTCGCGTTAATAATAATAATAATAATTAAATTCCGCCACCGCCACTCGCCTACTCTCCATTACATACTGTACTGTAGGTCGACCCTGCGTGCAGCGTACTAACCTAAATCTTGGCTAGGACTGGGGGGATGATAGTGATTCCCCACACTCCCCTCTGATCTTTTTCTGATCTTTTTCTGATCCTGATCTCAGGCTCCCGAGTCTCGCAAAGCTCCCGTAGCAACTTGCGAGCTCAAGTACTTAGCGCGCCCCATCGGGAACGTTCTTTGCGTAGCGGCTGTTATCGCCGCCGTCGCTTGTACGACCCGCGTACCACTCGTTCGTTCGTTCGTCATTCTTTACGTTCGTCGTTCGTTCGCTCGTTACGTGGACCTGCCCTGGGATAAATGATAACATACACGGCGGTCGCCTCCGGGTTCCAATTCTTTTTTCCTGAAAAAAAAAAGTAATTCTTTCTTCCTGAAAAAAAAAAAGTAATTCTTCCTTCCTGAAAAAAAAAACCGCTTGTCGTCCGACTCAAGACTGCCACTGCCCAGGCGACCTACCTCCGAAGACGACGCGGACGCGCTCTACCCCCCTGATCCCCTGATCTGCGTGCCCGCTTTCACGCTTTACAGTATCGTATCCGACCGACCGACCGTCGACCCTGCAGCTTCCTCGCTCTCTGCTCGAGCCCGGGTGGTACTGCTGATTCCGATTCCCCACACTCCCCTCTGACTTCTGAATCTTTTTTCTGAATCTTTTTTCTGATTCTGATTCTGATTCTGATCTCTCCACTCGCGAGCTTAGCTTCCGAATGTAATAAGTTGGAAGTTGGAAGTAGGCGCGCCCCATCGGGCAGGTGCGTCTCGTCTCGTCTCGTCAAGAAGTCAAGTCATTGGTTGTGGTAGCGAGTGCTATCGCCGCCGTCGCTTGTGGTTCGTTCGGGTGCCGGTGTCGTATGCCACGCAGGCGCATAACAAACTCCAGTTATACTGTACATAGCGCCTGCACAACAGTACAACGCTCAAAAAAAATATTTTTAAAAAAACCCCCGCCAACCTCTAGGGCCCCGACGTGAGTCACTTTGAAAAACCTTCACTATTCGCTATTCGGGCGGCTTACCCCCTCCTCCGAAGACAACGCGTTCTATCACCCCTGATCTGCGTGCCCGCTTTCACGCTTCCGACTTTCCATCTTAAATGTACGCCAATTGTACGCCGGTGCCGACTCGTATATATCTGGGTCTCGTCTCTGTCTGGGCCTCGTCTCGTCGGCCTTTGCGCACATAAAAGGTGCACACGACATGAAAATAAAAATAAAAATAAAAAATGGCACCACCTCCGAAGACGAATCGGACGCGGACGGCGCCGGCGCCGGCACGCTCTATCCCCCCTGATCTGCGTGCCCGCTTGCTTTCACGCTTCCATCTTTACTTACAGCAAGACTTACAGCATGCTTACAACACCAACATTCACTGCGCCCGCCGGATGCCGAATGAATGATTCGACTCGGGATGTCGATGTCGATGCGGGCCTGACCCTGAATGACGAGTGCAAAGAAAAGAAGAATTCCCGCGAGGAAGGAGGAAGCAGGATGAAGTCCGCCGCCGATAATTGCCGACGACGTCCGCCGATAATTGCCGATGCTCTACGCCGGCCTTCAAGAATACAAATTGATCCCGCTGCCTGTATAGAAAAAGAAAAAAGAAACAAAAGCCCTGACCCTGACTCGCCCAGCGCCGAAGACGCACGTCCGCCGCCGATAATTCCCGATGCTCTGCGGTGACGCCGGATTTATGCAGCATCAAGAAGCCTGCGTAAAAAAAGAGAGAAAAGAAAAACGAAAAAATAGAAGCATGACTCGGATCCTCAATACCTCCTGGATTTCTCACTGGCATTAATCGACGAATCCCTGGCACATGCCCTTAATACGATGGATATCGATACTCTCCCACCCGAGGGGAATTTAGATTCATTTGTGGCGAAGCACACTCGATACGGCAGGCGCGTCCCACATCGGCGTGCGTCGTAATGCACCCCTGAGCGGACGCTGTATGCAGCCCTGAGCCAGCGTCTTCGTGAATTCATGAATTCAGGTATGCATACCATCCGCTCGTGGTCCCAAGGAAAACCCGGCGATAATCGCACAGCACGTCCGCGTCCGCAATATCTAACGCAGGGAACTTGGGCGCTGCGCGCCTTCAGCGAGAATACATGCGGTATCGGGATCTTCAACCTGCACAGGAAAAATCCAACCAAGTCTCGCTCGTACTTATCCTGATCTCCAGCCACCATCTAGCAAGTTAGCTCTAGTTGACGCTCACGCGATATACATATGTCCAACCTTGAAGTTGAACCCTGCCAGCGATTGATTTACCGACCCCCGAACTGAATTTGGGCGAAGCACCCGCGCATTAATTCCTCGAGCCTGCACAATAGATGGAATTCAAGGCGGGTTCAGAGCCGCCGTACACCTCCGGATCTGCATCCAACAGCTGAATGATACGTCCAAAACCGAATATCTATCTACCTTCAAGTTGGCGCGCCCCATACGGCAGGTCTGCGCCGCCCCCTGAGACTACGTCCCGCGTGGTTAGCGCTTCGAGCGTGCGGTGACGGCCTGTATCATGTGTATGCAGCCCTGACCCAACAACTTCATGAATTCAGGTGTGCATACCCTCAATTCGCGCGCGCCCCTCGTCAACCGCCTATATAAGAAAAAAAAAAAGAGAAAGAAAAGCTCAAGCTGATGCCTGCCTGGGCGATGCTCTCCCTGCGCGTGCTACTCCGGAACACCGACCCTCTGCGACTCGTCCCGTTGATCGATAATATTCTACGTCCTCGACACCCGCGTCGAAGTTAAGTTATGAACGACCCCGTACCGCAGGTCTCGCGTGACCTCGTATACTGTATGTAGTTGGACGGAGGTTTTCTTGCATTCGGACACTTTACTATACCGCTACGTTCCGTCACGTCACGAGTGTTGATAACACCGTGACGCGACACCCACTGCCCTCACTCGCGTTCCATATACCGCAGTGAGGGTAAGTCCGTCCTACATTATCGATACGGGCGATTACTTATATTTACCTGTAGCGTTACTTAGCAGTGTTCCAGGTGAATAAAGACTCGCGTTCCATATACCGCAGTGAGGCGTTACTTAGCAGTGTTCCAGATTCCAACTGGTTATGGGCCTTTAAGCCCTCGATTGTTGACGACAACGAGCGCTTGGGAACTCTGAACACGACTCCGCGAGCCGCCTCCTCTCTTTTCAACGACTCGCACAGCGCGCACGACGACTTACGACGTACATACACTTCATACGCGACACGCGATGTCCCTTCGGCCCTCGTACTCGCAAAACAACCCTTTCGTGGACCAGCAGCCCACTGGGGATCCCTGGGTCGAATGGGCACAACCTCGCCGTGTCCCGCAACACGCCGTCCATCCGCCTCTGCCCCAGTACCCACAATACGCGACACCTTCGCCCCACGAAATAGACGTGCCACACGCGCCCGTCCGACACTACCCGCAGCACTATGCGGACCAGCGCGCTCCTGCTGCGTACGCTCAACAGCAGCAGCCGCATCACGCTCACCAGGCACCTATGCCGGCTCTATTCCCTACGGCCCCGCCGGTGGGATCCTTGTCGTACTACCCGCGCATGCCGCCGCCTCCCCCTCCGCGCCCTTCCGTATTGCATCGAGCGGCTCCTCCGCCGCCGCCTCGTCCGCCTATGCACAGCGAGGAACCGGACTTGACCAGCTCGGCGTCCGCTCACCTCGCCAATATAGGCCCGGTGCCGAAGGTCTACCCGCTGTCGACTTCCAAGTGGGAGGACGAGGATCGCCTGTGCCTCGAGAAGCAGAATTGGCTCGCGTTCAGCATCAAGGTTCGCGACCATCTCGGCATGGCCTTCCCTGGCGCCATTCGTTTCCTCGAGCACGACGCCGACGACCCCAACGAATGCCCTTCTTTCCGCTTTCACCCCGCGCATTATCGCGCCTGGAAGGACACGGACCATGTTGTCCGCTCGTTCTTGAGCGACATCTGCGCTCCGACGGAGCGCATTCACATCCAGGGTCTCACGACAGCGAGGGACATGTGGGCGACCTTGCGGTACCGCCACGAGTTCCTTGGCCCCGCGGGGCAGCTAGCGGCTCTCAAAGCTTTTGCCGCGATTCGCTATCCGGCTGACGCTACCTGTCTTGCGGCGACCACCATGCTTCTCACGCAGACGAGCGACAGGATTTGGCAATGCGGGCCCTTTGATCCTGAAGCGTTCCTCGTCAGCGGGATCATAAATGCTCTCACTCCGCACCATCCCGACCTCGCGCGCACCATTCTGCGTACGCCGGGGGTGACGTTGGCCATCGCGCACGATCTCATCGCCGCCGAACAAGCTGCGAAGATTCTCGAGCTCGCGGGGGGGACTGCGGCGCACGCTGAAGCGAATGCGGTGTCCTCGAACTCGGGGAAGGGCCGATCCACTTCCCAAGTCCTCTGCTCGAATACTCCCAACTGCCCCAAGCCATGGTCCCATACCTGGCCGTACTGCACCAGCAAGGGAGGGGGGATGGACGGGAAGACGGTCGAGCAAGCAACTGAGAAGTACAAGGCGGACCGTGAGCGCGCGAAAGGGGGTGCAACAACGAAACCTAATGCCCACAAGGGGCCGCAAACGAAGATCGACGCGACGACTGGCCGCGCATACATTACATCGCACGGCGCCGACTACTTTATAATCCCTAAATCTACAATGACTGCGCCGCCCTCAGAGACACCGCCCGTCGCAAACCTCGCCCACCACGCTCTTCACACCGACCCCTTGCCTTCCCTCGACTCTTTCGCGCCTGATCCCGAAGCTTGGCTCTGCACACCGAGCGTGGATTGGGAAGCCTACACGGTCCGCGGGGACACGAAGCCCTCAGTCTACGACCTGATTGCCGACACGGGTGCCAGCATCCATGTCTCGCCGTGTCGCGAGGACTTCGTCACGTTCAGGGAGATAGCGCCGCGGCCCATCAAAGGTTTCCAGGGCACGTCCATCTTCGCGACGGGGATTGGCACGGTCATCACCGACAAGCTCACCCTCGAGGACGTGCTCTATGTTCCCGGCGCGTCTGTCCGCCTCCTTTCCGTCTCGCGCCTGTGCCAATCAAAGCGTTACACCTTCCATTTCGACGAGGACGCCGTGTGGGTCACTGACGCTGGGGGCACCACCGTATGCACTGGCACTGTTGACCCTTCCCGCAAGCTGTATTTCCTCTCCTGTACCCCTTCCTCCTTCTCCGCCAACGCTGCGACGGCATCCTCGCGCGACCTCCGCCATTGGCATCTCGCGATGGGGCACGCGAATCACCAAGCCGTGGCGGACATGTGGTCCAAGGACCTCGTCGACGGTATGGACCTCGATCCGTCTTCCGATGCGCCGATTTGTGATGCTTGCATCTTTGGAAAACAGGCACGCACAATCGTTCCAAAAGCATCTGAGGAACCGCCGACGACACGGCGTCTGGAGCGGGTGCACGTTGATCTGAGCGGGAAGGTGGCGGTTACTTCGCGAAGCGGAAACAATTACACGATGGATATCGTTGATACGCACACAACCCGTGGATGGGTGTATCCTATTCCCAATAAATCATCTGCGTTCCCCCATATCCAGGCGTGGGAGCTAGAAATGGAGGCAAAGACAGGACTACGCGTCGGCTGCTACGTCATCGACAACGGGGAGCTCAAGTCGAACGCTTTTGAGGACTGGTGCAGAGCGCGGGGCACTGTCGTCATCTACACCCCTGCGCACGTCTCTAAGATGAACGGGAAGGTGGAGCGGTTCCACAGATCCATCCATGGCAAGGCCCGTACGATGCGTATCGCGTGCCGCGCGCCGCCCAACCTTTGGGACGAATTTTGCGTCACTGCTGGGTACTTGCACGCCAGAACACCTTCAACTGCTCAGCTGGGACGGACGCCACACGAATGCTTTGAAGGACACAAGCCCAACATCAAGCACCTTCGTCAAATCGGATGCAGGGCTTTTGTGCTCATTGAAAGCGCGCATAACGCAAAGGTCTTCGCTCGGTCGATTGAGTGCGTTCTGATCGGCTACACTCCACGCTCCAAGTCGTACCGATGCTGGGACCGCACGAGTGGCAAGGTATACGATTCATACAACGTCCGCTTCATCGAAGATGGGCAACTCGAGCGTGTCACATACAGCAAGGACAAGCCCGTGGTCACTACCTCCGCGGACGACATTCCTGACGACCAGTCGTCACCCGACCCAGTGCTACGCACTTCACGCATCCCCGCCCCTACTGACCCGGCGCGTTTCGCTGACCCGCCGTGTGTCACCGAGCCCCCAGTGCCCATCGAGACGCAGGCAATCCCCGCATCGCGGGCTACCCCTGGCGTGGTTGAGGCAATCCCTGCAACGCAGGCAATCCCTCAACCGTCGATGGCCCCGGGCTCATCTTCTCCTCCTCCCCCACGTCGATCCGAGCGGAAACCAGTCCCTCGACGCGACCCGATCCCGCACACAATCCACGTGGCCGGTGACGACGCAGACGACCAGGGCGAGGGCGAGATCCTCGAGCAGATCGCGTCCACCATCGCGGACACGCCCGAGGATGACGACGGCGAGGAGGCTGCGATGCTACACCAGCTTAATGCCTACCTCGTCGACAACCCCATTAACGTCGAGTTCCCCGACGACCCCCGCAACTACAAGGAGGCCATGGCTGCGCCGGACGCCTCCAAGTGGATTGAGGGGACGCGCGAGGAGCTCAACGCTCTGCGCGATATGGGGGTGTATGAGCTTGTCGAGCTCAAGGACGTCCCACGCGGCAAAACCATCCTCGACCTCAAACCTGTGTACACACGCAAACGGGGGATGGACGGCGCTGTCGTACGCAACAAGGTCCGTTATTGCATTCTCGGGAACAGACAGGTTTACGGTCGCGACTACAACCTCACCACTTCACCGACTGCGCGCCTTGAATCTTTCCGAGCCGTACTTCACATCGCAGCAACGCGGGCATGGGACATACAGCAGATCGACATCAAAACCGCATTCCTGAACGCTGACCTCCCCGAGGATGAAATCCAATACTCACGACAGCCTCGGCACTTTGAGGAGCAAGGCAAGGAGGGCTGGATATGGCGGATTGTGAAATCCTTGTACGGGCTGAAGCAGGCCGGCCGTGCGTGGAATCGCACCATGCACGAGGCGCTCCTTGGATGGGGATTCAAGCGCCTCCTCTGCGAATGGTGCGTGTACGTGCGGTGTGTCGACGGGATCACCAACCTCGTGGCCGTGCACGTCGACGACATGGTCGCCGCTGCGAGCGAGAAGTCTGCGAACGATTGGTTCAAGGACTGCCTCCGCTCGCGCTGGGCCATCTCGGACCTTGGGGAGATAGCTTTCTGTTTGGGCATTGGCATCGTCCGCGACCCAGAGCGACGTACTGTTTCACTTTCTCAGACAGCGCTGATCGACCGCCTTATCACCCAGTTCCACCAATCTGACGCTGATCCCGCTCGTACACCCATGGAACACAAGCTCGTCCTACGTCGACCATCCTCCGACGATGCGCTATCTGTCGAAGATGAACAGCGTCTTGCCCAGACCCCATACCGTTCGCTCGTCGGCTCCCTCATGTATGTCTCCATCGGCACGCGACCGGACATCGCCTTTGCTGTCAACTACCTCGCGAGCTTCCTAGATTGCTACTCGGTCGCACACTGGCAGGCGGCGATCCGGGTGCTCCGATACCTCAAGGGAACCCGCACTTTGGCCCTCGTTCTTGGTGGTTTTGAGCCTATCAAGCTTGTCGGCTACACCGACGCAGATTTTGCCAATGACCCGGACCGGCGGAAATCTGTCATGGGTTACACTTTCGCGCTTGGCTCGGGCTCGATCTCTTGGTCGTCTCGCAAGCAGAAGGTGGTCACCTGCTCCTCTACCGAATCAGAGTATATCGGCGCGTCCGAGGCTTCGAAAGAGGCCTGCTGGCTCAGGATGCTCATCCGCGGTATGACCGTCCCCGTCGATTCAGCTACTGAAATATTCTGCGACAATAATTCCACTATCACTCTCGCCGGCGACCAATCCCTCCACATCCGCGCCAAGCACATTGATAACCGGTACCACCACATTCGCGACTGCGTCGAGAAGGGCAAGGTCGCACTCCCGCGCGTTGCGAGCGACGACAATACGGCTGATACCCTCACGAAATCCCTCCCCGCTCCCGCCTTCCTCCGTCATCGCGCTTCACTCGGTCTTGCTTGAGGGGGTGTTCTGGCGTGGGGGGTGGCTAGCAGCAGTGTCCGACTGCGGGGGTGAGTTGGACGGAGGTTTTCTTGCATTCGGACACTTTACTATACCGCTACGTTCCGTCACGTCACGAGTGTTGATAACACCGTGACGCGACACCCACTGCCCTCACTCGCGTTCCATATACCGCAGTGAGGGTAAGTCCGTCCTACATTATCGATACGGGCGATTACTTATATTTACCTGTAGCGTTACTTAGCAGTGTTCCAGGTGAATAAAGACTCGCGTTCCATATACCGCAGTGAGGCGTTACTTAGCAGTGTTCCAGATTCCAACTTATGTCTGCCCTACGACGCACACAGTACGAACGAAGAACAACATATATATATTATACTTGGCAAGTGGCCCAGCCTAAGTACCCGTCCCTCCACCCGCCCTGCCTGCACAGAATAAAATGAAAGGCGGAGCCGACTTACGCCCGACGCGCTCTACCCCCGGATCTGCGTCCTGAATGATACATCCGAGCCGAATAGCCATATCTATCTATCTATCTACCTTGGCGCCCCCATACGGCAGGTGCGCGCCGCCCCCAGACCTCGGCTAATGCGCGTCCGTTATAATTATGTAACACTAATGCGCCGCCTCCATTATCATGTAAACAGGAATAATCACAGCCCATGGAAACAAATTCAACTTACTCATAAGTAAGTATCTGACGTCCGAGCGTATTATGCGGTAAGTAGCGTATTATGCGGTAAGCTAAGCGTAATGCGCTAAGTCAAGCATGATACTCTCCCTGCAACACATTCAATGACGGCTTGGTTGGTTTATCGACACCCGCATCGAATCGAATTTGCATGTGGCGCAGAGGCGAAGGCGGGGCGCGCCGCCCCATCAGGAAGGTGCGTCCCGCCCTCGCTTAGTTCGGTGAGTGTGGAGTGCCGCGTTCGTGGGAGCGACTTACATACCCAAATGCGACATACCCACAAATGCAACATAATATCAGTTCTAATCCTAGTTCAGATGGTCAGTGGTGCTCGTCGCTCCGAGTCGCCAACAGCCTACTAGCTACTGAATTGCGTACGGGGGTGCACCTGGGAACACACGCATGTTGTGGCTGGAGACAGCCGAACAGGCGACGGAGCTCCCGTACAATACATCTTCCAAGCTATTATTTACTTCTCCGTCAACATACTTTGTATACGTTAAGATAGGCGCGCAGTGATCGTGATACGGAGACCGGTCGCGAGGCTACATGCCAGCCTGCAAGCATGCGTGTAATCGCGGTGCATGTCTACTGTATAAATACCTGCTGTGGAAACTGAATATCAAGGGCCCAGCAGAACACGGAGGATACATCCCCGGGGACGCGAGGTTGCAATGGGTATGAAGGATGATACTAACAAACGGAGGTAGATACTCGGCGTACGTCAGTCACCTCGATTTAGATTGAATACAATGCAGATGCCAGTGATGGACGGGCACAGCCGCTGCGCGTGCTCGGATTGACTAGCAGACTAGTAATACACGTAGTCCCTGCTTCAGTCGAGACAGCTCAATGATAATCAACCGGGGGCGTTTTAAAGCTGAAAGGCTCTCCTCCGAGGAGCCCATATAGCTGCAGTGTCGAAAGGTCATACAGTTGTATGTCGAAGACGGGAATAGGGAATTGCGGAAATCAACCACACGATGGCGCGGTCGCCGTCGCTGGAGGGTGCCGCGAAGAGACTCGACGATGGCTTGTGTAGATAATCGGATCCACTCGCCCATTTGGCGGAAGCCGACGCGCACAGCCGCCGTCTGCACGCCAGTCTCCGCTGACTCGCTGAAGCCGGTCACCGATCAGTGATAACGGTCGGCTTCCGCATGGAGAAACCGGGATCCCCATGAAATGATAGCTCTCCGCCTCAACTACTGAGAGTCATGGTTACTCGCGAGTCGTAATGTAACTGTTGCGGGAGATGCATAATAATACAACTTCAATTTTGAACACAACACGTGACCTGGTCGAAACTGTGGTTGCCTTTTTTTTTTGAGGGCCGCTGAGCTCTTCGCTAGGGCGAGGCCGCACTGCTGCCTGTATTAAATCTAATACTGATCGAATTGAGAGGGTGATAATGTTCGTCAAGGAACTGCATTATGCTGCGCGATTGCGAACTTCGAAACACAGGCTAGACTTACCCACGCGGGCATGCGGCTAGTGTGGAGTTGGGGAATGGGTTGCTCACAACAGTTCTCATCGATCAAGCTATTTCCTTCTTCTTTTATATTTATATTTCAGGCTTGGCGCTCAGTGATACCGGTCGCGAGGAATCTAGTACTACATACCATGCTGCCACCGCCTGCGCACTGCCGTGGAGTCCCACTCGAGTCAGACCGATGAGTGGAGAAATCGGGATCATAATGAAGTGATACTCTACCTCCGCTGGATGAGCTCAAAGTCAAGGTTGCTCGCGATGAAGCTTTTGCCGCAGGCATATTTTGAGCATACCACGTGACCTGGTTGGAAATGTGGTTGGATTTTTTGGGGCGCCGTTCTTGGGGCCACTGAGACTCGGAATGGAGTGTAGACAGGAGGGAAACATTACAACACTCAAGACTCTTCTAGTTTTACATGAAAGGCAGAGAGATGGATCTGGATCAGCACTCCAAGTTTCATGGCATCTAGCAATGTAAGGAATTCGGTGGGTTGTTTAATACAGTTTGTGCTTTAGAGATAATACTTCCTTGATTTTGGATTAAGAAGATAGTAGTACAAAATAGGGTTGTTGATTTTGGGAACACTCAAACTATTATTTACTTGCAGATGATAATGTCAGCCCGCAACTCGATTGAAGACCAAAACAGTCACACTGTGTGAGATTTTTCTGCCATTTTCTCCAGTACATCCAACACAGCATCGTCTCAGCCATCTGTACCGTCTCCAATCGATGTTCGTAACGAGCGATTAATTCAGCCGGAGGCTGGGGAAACATCTGAAATACATCAATGAATATAACACAATCAGTCAATGAGGAAAGATTCACCTTGAGCCACTGCACGACATTGTATATATCGTCCACAGCACAGTAGCGGGAAATACGGTCGCTACTAGAGAGAAGTACGAGTTCACTCAAAAGGTCGGGACAAGGTGGGCATGATCTCAAGAGGTAGCTCCATACACTGATAGACCGGCTATGCAAAAGAGATTTAGAAGCACATTGTATACATCAATTTCATGAGGCTCACCAGACTGGCTCCCAGCGGAATTTCTTAGAGACAAGCTTCTTCATAGTATACAGGCAGGTGCGAGCAAGGTCCCGGAGAGTTGAACTACTGCAAAACTCCCGAGAGAGTGCTGGGTCTGCTGAGGAAACGTGTGTCAACAGACCCGTAACGTCCTCTTGACTGAAATCCGGGCCTAGAATAGCACGCAGCCGAGAGAAAGCTGCGAGCGTATCATCCCATGACCAATTCAATAAAAGACGGATGTCGAAAATGCTGAGCGGTCGGGAAATGAGTTCCCATTTGTTGAAAACCAATCTGAAGGCATGGAAATATCTAGAAACTTGTGGGCAGGCCTGTAAAACCATCTGGCAGTGGTCAAATTGTTCATGGCTGACATGCCCCCTGCGTTCATAGGTCTCGCCCCACAAATCGGCATTTAAAGCATGAAACAATAGTCTTCCCAGAGTTGAATTAAATCCTGGGGGAGGGGCCAAATTGTCTGTAACCAATTGAATCATGATCATGAACTGAGCAGTGTGAAACATACAGACCTTCAACCAATCAAGGAGCTTTTCGGTAGGTTCCCTCATCGATTCCCTAAAAAACAAAAAATCTGGGTTGACAGTGTGCAGACGCGACAACAGTTCTGATGACGGCTGAGCTGAAGTTAAATAAGAAAACCCTTCAGGACCAAGTTTCCTGTACATATCCATAACTCAGTCAAATTTTGCTGTGTTTTAATTTGCGGGGATTTACCAGGCGAGGTGGCCTTCACGGTTTTGTGGGTTTGCAGTTGGATTGTAGGAAAATGTCTTGAGAATATCACAGGCCAGTTGCGTGCGTTGAAAGCCCCCCACATAAAACACACCCGATTGTGTCGAGTCATTGAGGAAATCTAGGAATGAAGCATGATACACGTCGAGTTCAGGCCCCCACGGAAGTTGCCAGTGTGTGGCATCTTCGTCTCCAGGCACCACTTTTATTACAGAGTGGAGGCCACGCAGCGCCAAGAGCACGCCCCCCGGCTTCAAGTCGAGAAGCTGTTGAATGAAGGTGATCTCCGAGTCTCGTTGGCCGCCATGGTATCTAGCGACTGAAGAAGGGATCAAGCCAGAAGCGATAACAGTCAGAATCCTGAGAAGTTGCGACCGGGAAGGAACAGCAGCGAGGATTTGAATGTATAGCTGATCAAGGGCCGCATACGGCGATTCCGAGTCCGGTTCCACAATCCCCATGATAATCTCGAGTCGGTCTGCTGGACAGAAGTTTTTATCGTCGATGAATTTGATAACTGTGGATGCATAAATGAAATATCCAGACGATTTTTCGACGAGATTATTAATGACTTCTTGTGACGGCCAAGGACTCGAGACTGTGGCCATAGTGACCCAGTGCTCTCGATGAATCCGTCCGAACTCATTCTGCAGATATCTGCGGACCTCGAACGATTTCTGGATGTTCAAAGGACGATGGAAACCCGTGAAGTACGGTCCGCGGAAAACCTCGCCAATGTGTGGCTCGGGTCTGCTAGCAACCAGAAAGCGAAGAGGAAGGTGGGATCGTTGGAAAGAGTTTCCGATGGAGCGCAATATTTCCTGTTGAATATCTTGGCCTTCACATTCATCGAGTCCATCGATGATGATAATGAAGGGGCGAGTGAGACCAGTGTCTTGAAATGGTTCGATGATCAGTTTTTGCAGTTGTATCGAATGGGATTTGTCGACAATTGATGGGTCATCCTCCACGTATCGGGCCACGACGCGTTTTAATTCGGGGACTGCCAGGGCAAGTTGGTATGCAAGCGTTGGGAATAATTTGCTCGCATTTCCGCGCGACCCATGCCCGCGTTTGAAGAAGAGGCTCCCGCCGAGGCGACCTTCGAACTCCAGCTTCTGGCAGAAGGATTGTGCAATCGCTGACTTCCCGGCACCAGCAGGTCCGTGCAACCAGAGGACTCTGCTCTCAGGATCATTCTCGGACGACCAGGCATAAAGATCCTCAAGCATCTCCGTCCGAGTTGCAGGATGACACCGTGGCTGCGGGTATCTGTCTCCTGCGTCATGGGAAGCATCGCCAGCTGCGGAACGATACAGGATATGTAGTCCTTGGCAAATGTTAGTATACCTCAACGCCAGATGATTTACACTCACCTGCTTCGCCGTGACGCTGTATGTGGTTCACATTTCCCCCGACGCTTATGAATGTCCCACCGTTGATGTTGGCGTTAGGCGCGGGCTGACGAGGATCTCCTCCGGTAGCATACCCGACAAGAGCATTAGGTCCTAGAGGAGGATCACCCAAATGACCGGGAAACGGAAGGCAGTACCGCGGATCGCAGTGAAAATAAAGATCGCTAGGTGGATTTCGTGGTCTTGATGTACTATCCCCTGCTGTGACCCAAGGATGCTGAAAAGGGGCTCCGGATTGAAGTGGGTTGAGATTAGCGGGTTCTTGAACTGCGACGGTTGAGATCATTAGAGACCAAAAATCAAATGAAGGACGCACTACATTCTCCCGAAATTGACCGCACAAAGGTCGGGTACTCGATGGCCCTCTGGCTTTTCTGTTGATTCCGCGCGGATGATTGATGGAGTTCGAGGTTCAATGTATAAGGACCAGCCTCCGAGAGAGATTGAAGTAGTGTCGTTCCCGTCGTGGAGCTAGGGATGGACTGCAGGTCGCCGGAATGACCCAAAATCCCTGAATGACCTTCGACCATGTCAAAACTATATGAAATCGAACGAGCGTGAAACCCACCATACGGTAGCATCCTCGCAGACCTCACATATCGGTCGCGTCTGCCTGGTCCCGATAATGGATTATTGACATTCGGCGCTGAGTCAAATTGAAGCGCCCTCAGTGGGTCGGTCTCTAACCCAAGCTGCGTGCTCTGGGAATTCATATTTCCCGCTATATCATAGAAATTGCCACCATTGATCCGGGCACTGGAGGTAGAAGCGAAGAACATCATGGGGGGAGGAGGTAAGAGGTAGACAGAGTGTGTGTGTGAATCCAGGAGATGCTGTTAATATGCTGTTAAAATGCGGTGTCTAACTGCCGCCGACGTCTGCGGCCAATCACGATTCACAAATTTGGATCGCGATTCCCATATCTGTCCCCTTGAGTATGTCAACACTTGTGATGCATCGATGCCGGTTCATAGTCACAGCCAGGTGTCAACCAGGTGCGGTAGATTTTACACTGGCTGCTGTTTTAATTGGGTTCAATAAGAGTAACAATAGTATACCTAGTCCGGATGCATGCATCAGCGGGGCCTCCAGAGCGCCACTCTACTCTAGAATCCAATGCACCGGTTTTCTACAAGCCAAGGCGCTTAGCTGCTTCGCGTCGGCTCAGCAATCTTTCTAGTCAGATCGATCAGAATAACGGTCGACACCGTGTAAAGAAAGAATGATCTGCAAAAGGATGTATGCCTGAGCCTCCACTGTTGTGGTTCCAAGGAACTGTTGCTGTAGACTTTATAATACATCTGAACATATCATGTGATGTGTTTTGGGTTGGCTTTTCTGGTCGCCTGAACCTCAGAATGGAGTGATTCAGAGTCAAAATTTAGTCTCCTAGATTTATCGAGGTAGATGAAGTCACATTTGCCTAACACCAAGTCACTATGACAAAGACAGTGCGTCAACTCGAGGGAGAAGCTGGTACTGCCAGTGTTGATTGAAGACCAAAGCAGTCACAACGTGTGAGGTTTTGCTGCCATTTCCGCCAGGACACCTCAATACCACGGCTATCGGTGGCGCTCATCTTCGTTGCTAAATACCCTTCGTAACAAGCTAGTAGTTCAGAGGGAGGCTGAGGGAACGTCTGACAAAGAATACATTAATGGATATATGACATTCAATGGGTAAAGGTTCACCTTGAGCCACTGCACGATGTTCTGTAGATCTGCCACACCACAGTAGCGGAAAATATTACTGCTAGCAGAGACAGGTTCGAATTGACCCAAAAGGTCGGGACAAGGTGGGCAGGATCTCAAAAGGTAACTCCATCCATTGATAGACCGGCTATGGGAGACCGAGTTCAGATCACATCATCTGTCAGTTACATGACTCACCAGAATTGTTTCCAGGGTATTTCACCAGTAAAGAGCTTCCTTATAGTATACAGGCAGTTGCGAGCCAATTTCGAAAGGATTGAGCTACTGCAAATCCCCCGATATGGAGGTGGACATCGTCCGGGAGTAGACAACCAGAGACCATAAATCTTCTTCTGATCTGTGCCTAAAATTGCGCGTACAGGAGAGAAAGCTGCCCTCATGTCGCCCCAAGACCAATCCAATAAAAGACGGATGTCGCAAAACTGAACGGATTGGTCGAAGAGCCCGTGGCAAAAGAATTCGAAGGTGTGGGAATATCTGCAAAATTGGAGGCAGGTCTGGAAAACCAGGGAGCAATGGTCGAAATTTGGCGGGCCCATCTCATTGACCCTGATGTCTGCATATAAAAGCATGAAAAGATAGTCTTCCCAGATCTGAATTAAATCGTAGGGCACCGGCCGAATTTTCTGCAACAAGATTGAGGCGGGGGAGGGGGGGGCACTCGTTATATATACCTTCAACCAATCCACAATCCTCTCTGCTGCAACGGCTGAATGATGTGGGCTTGGATAAAACACAAAATCTGGGTTGATGGCATGCAAAAGGGGCAAAAACTCTGGGGATGTCGGAGGAGATGTTAAATAAGCAAGTCCACGCGGACCAAGATGCCTGTATATATCATTGGTCACGCTTGACTATGTTTTTAATTAATGGACTTACCAAGCCAGGTCACCATAGCGATTTACCGTCGGCTCATTGTATATCTTCAGAATGTCGCGGGCCAGATGCGTGCGGTGAGACCCTCCAATATGAAAGATACCAGATCGTATTGGGTCCTTGAGGAAATCGAGGAATGAGGCATGATGCACATCCAAGTGGAGATCTTCGTCGTGATCTTCACTCCCTAAGGATGGTGTCCATAATTTAAGCACTGAATGGAGGCCTCGCAGCGCCAGGAGCACATCACCCGGCTTCAAGTCGAGAAGCTTTTCGATGTCAGGCACAGATAGATCTAGTTTGGCGGTAATAACGGTTAAAATTCTGAGGAGTCGAGGCCTCGCACGGACGTCAGAGAGGATTTGAGTGTATAGCTGATCCAAGGTCTCAAACGGTGATTCGCAATCGGGATCCGTGACGCCGCCCATGATGACCTCGAGGCGCTCTGGTGGACGGAAGCTTTTGTCGTCAATGAATTTGATGACTGTAGATGCATAGATAAAATAACCAGATGATTTCAAGACGAGATAGTCGACGGCTTGTTGGGATGGCCAGGGACTGGAAATCATGGCCATGGTTTCACGATGCTCTCGATGAATTCGTGCGAATTCATCCTGCAGATATTTTTGAACGTCATAGAGCGACTGTTGAATGTTCAGGGGATGATGGAACCCATTTAAGGACGGTTCCCGGAAAACCTCAGTAATGTGAGGCTCCGGTCTGCTAGCAACCAGAAATCGAAGAGGAAGGTGGGATCGTTGGAAAGAGTTTCCAATCGAGCGCAATATTTCCTGTTGAATATCTTGGCCTTCACATTCATCGAGTCCATCGATGATGATAACGAAGGTACGAGTGAGACCACTGTCTGAGTCTTGGGTTGGCTCGATGATCAGCTTCTGCAGTTGCATCGAATGGGATTTGTCGAAAATTGATGGGTCGTCCTCGATGCGCTCCGAGACGACACTCTTGAATTTAGGAAGCAGAACGGCAAGCTGGTATGCAAGCGTCGGGAACAGCTTGTTGGCATTTCCGCGCGAGGCATGTCCACGTTTGAAGAAGAAACTGCCACCAAGGCGACCCTCTAGGTCCAGCTTTTGGCAGAAGGACTGTGCAATGGCGGACTTCCCAGCTCCAGCAGGTCCGTGCAGCCAAAGGACTCTACTCTCAGGATCGTTCCCGAAAGACCAGGTACGGAGATCATCGAGCATATCCATCCGGGTTTCAGGATGGCATCGCGGGGGCGGATATCTCTCCCCTGAATCATGGGAGGCATCGTTGGCTGCTGCGCGATATAGGATGTGAAAACCTACAGTAATTTCGTTATATATGAGTATTGACAACAGAGACTATTCACCCACCTGTTTCGCCCCGACGCTGTATGTGGTTCACATTCCCGCTTATGAATGTCCCGCCATTGATGCTGGTTTTGGGCTCGGGTTGACGACTATCCCTTGCGCCGGTCGCAGAGCCGATAAGAACATTGGGAGGTCCACCAAGATCGCCGGGAAATGTAAGGCTGTGAATACGCTCGTGGGGAGGATCAAGATCGCCAGGTGGGTATTGAGACGGGTGGGGATTTTCGGATACTGCCACGAATGAGGTCGGTACCAGTAAAGACTACAGTCGGGAAAGACCAACCCGTTTCTTCTGAAATTGACCGCAGCACGGATGGATACCTATAGGTCGACGGGCCAAGATATGGATCATTACGCCAGTTTGTGTGGTGATCCTGGGCAGATGACTGTTGGGACTCGAGCTCCAAGCGCGAAAATGACTGTCGGTTCGCCTCCGAGCTCGAAGGAAGCAGGCCTATCTCAGTCATCGCGGAGGTAGGGATAGGCCCATGCAGCTCATCGGAACAACCCACAATCTGCGGACGGCGAGAAACATCTTTGACCGTGTTAAAGCTATATCAGCTCGAACAAGCGTGGAACGCACTATACGGCAGCCTCGCAGACCGTCCCGTATGTCGGTCGCGCCTGTCTGGTCCCGATAACAGACGATTGGCACTCTGAGTCGAGCCGACCGGTCGCGCACTTCGGACATTGATGTCGCCCGCAATGTCATAGAAATTACCGCCATTAACCTGGACCTCGGAACTGGAGGAGAAGAAAGGCATGAGGGGCAGAAAGTGTAGTGGAAAAGAGAGCCTCACGTAAAGAGGCTGTCACTAGCTGTCAAATGCAGTGTCTCTCAGACAGCCAGACTGGTGTCGGACGTCGGCACTTACGAGCGCTTATTTCCTGTTCGGTATTGAAAATGAAATCTGAGTGGACAGAAAATCAACTAGTTTGAAAGCGGGGATAAAAGGAATGCACTCGACTTCTTGACAATTTACCCAGAGACAACCACAAGAAATTTAGGCCAGGATTTAGGGTCGCAAGCGATTGCCCATCTCGAAGGGGATTTTTTTGTGGTCGTGACTCGTATTCCCTGCAGAATATCAGCGGCAACAGCACCAGCTTACAGTAGCTACCCGGAAATTGCGGCGTCGGGTGAAAAAGCACATTAGACGGGCAGGGCGTATCTGAGTCCATGATTCGATGTGACTCGCTCGCGCTGAGCGCAACGAGCCCCGCGGCCCGCCACGGCATATGCAGCGCTGTCAGTTTTGCTCCAGCGATATAGATGTCGAGCAGGAAGTAGAAGAGATATATACTCTTGGAGGCCGGCTCGCCCCATTACCAGTCCCGTCAGGTGGAATCCCAAACATGCCCGCTTAGGTAGACGCGGACTCGGGTTTTACTAATAGGTCGTACCAAAATTCGACAAGGTCCGTGCGCACCTCAGTGGTATTGAGGAAATCCGGACGCGTAGGTCGAGGCAATGCAGAGAAATTGTGTGACGGTGCGACCGTCCTGAGGATGTATTTCTTTCCATAACCCATACATGGCGTGTCTGAAAATGAGTGAGCACGCCGTTCACGTTAATTAGAGTGTTTTGACTGACTCTTAACGTTCGGCCTGAGCGGGTAGCGTACCTTTTACCCTCTCTAATGTTGCCTTCCGTCGAGGTCGTCCTGGTCATTCGAGCCATGTCTTCCTAGGGCGGACCCGACCGCACGTTTCATCGGCAGAAAGGAGCCGACGCCGACGTACTGTGACAAGCTCGAACTGCTTGATATTCCCTGAATTGGGGTTCTGAAACTTAACTGGGACTTGTCGAAAGATTCTTGCAGTACAGACTCCGAGCCACTGGCAGAGCCTCGACTCGGGAGTCTGTTTCTGTCAATGAAGGCTATCTCACTGGCAGAGTCTCTACCACAACTCTGCCCATTAGAATTCAGGAGCGGAGGAGAGGATGGGAACAGTTACGAAAGGCGTGGAGAGGAAAGAGTCGTGTGACTGAGGCATCCGTGCAGTCTTGAAGCCAAGTTCGCGGTTTGGTTTGAGTTGCAGGTTCTGTTTGATCAAGTTTGAGTCCGAAGCTTTTGGCGATCAATTCATTCTGCTCCTTTGCTTTCTTTTCCTTCGGCCCTCAATTCAACTTGCACAGCTGCAGAGCTTATGCTGCTCGAGGGCCAACAGGAAACCGAAGCGTAAACCGCAATCCAGCGTTCGCTCGACTCGGGAGTCGGAGGAAGCTGGGTTAAGCCCAGCGAGCGAAGCTGAACGATATCGCCGGCTCGTCTACCACACCCTCGTCCCACCCCCGCTCTTCACGAGTCTCTGCACCGCCCCCGCCTTTGGGCGGTCCGTGCACACCCTCGTCCTTCCCTACCTGTGCTCCGCGGCGCTGAAGTCCTGGTGCTGGCGGCCCCGATGCTTCGCGTGCTCAACATCACACTCTGCCCGCGCTCGAGATACCCGTCCGGCCACTGCCTGAGCTCCGCGGGCTGACGGTGTGCAAGGCGCCCGGGACGTAACTCTCGCAGCCCGCCCGGCGCGCCGTCCTGGCTGCGCTCGCCACCGCCATTTCCTCCAGTGCGCCCTCTCCTCCCTCCCTTCCTCCTTTGCCGCGAAGTTAACTTTCTCCGTAAGAACTCACGACGACGGCCTCCCCCCTCAGCGTGGACCCCGCGCTTGCCCCGTTCGTGAACGCGCTGAGCGCCGCGCCGTACCTGCACACGCTGCTGCGCACACCGCTGCCCGCGCTGTGGGCGCTTGCAATTTTGAACGTGGCGGGCAGCCCGCCGAGCGCGTGTGTTTTGGCGAAGAGCGTCCTCCCCTCTGCGTACCCTTCTGCCTCTTCCTCGGCCTGTTACCCTGCAGACCCTCACCCGCACCCGCCGCAGCGCTCGTCCTACCCCTTCCCAGCCCCTTTGCCCAACCCGCACGACCCCCCGCCGGCAGAGGCATCTTCCTCGCCGAGGCGCACAGACATGCCCGGTGGTTGGGTGGCGTGGGGGGTTGTGGACTGTTGGACAAGGAACACTGACTGGCCTTGTATTATATCAGTGTGGAGTACGTAGATACACTCGCGTAAAGTAGTATAAAATACTGTAGATTAATGCAGGCTTTTTTATTACTTTTTTTGGGGGGAGTGGCAGAGGGAGGGGGAATTTGATGCGTGACGGCTGATGCGCCTCTTATTCTCTTCCACCACCAACTTATGACAACGCGCGGCTTGAATGGATCGCTTGCTGCTCGGAGGCTAAGATACTCACCGCGCCACAGCAACTCGTGCAAACTGCTCCGTCTGTCAAGTTTCAAAGCTGCCTCAACTCTCGGAGCCCGTGCCACTGCTACGTATACTCGGGGCTCGGGGAATCGGGACGGGGCTCTGGGCTCGGGCCGCAAAACTCGGGGATTGCTCGGAGCGGGGATCATAACTCGAGGCTGGATACTTGGAACGGACTCAAACGCGCACACCACTGGCATTCACTGGTATTATTACCTCAAGATCGGACATCATTGTACTTGGTGCTCCGAACGGACTTGAAGTACAGAGCTCGAGGCATGCAGCCCGGTATTGGTATTCGGGGACTTGGTGAAGATGGTCGTGCCACTCACTAGTACTATCCCGTCGAAAACCGGACTCCATGCGTACTCGGACGCTCGCTCGGATCGGGCGCGGAGTCGGAGTCAACGGGATACGGATGGGACTCAAGGCGAGGATGAGCTTTGAAAACCGGACTCCATCCTCGGATTACCAGTACTACTCGGGACTGGGAGCTGGGGCGGGACTCGGAACGGACTCAAATTATTAGATTGAAAGGCGCGGAGCGGCCGTTTCTGAGTCGCCGACATGCCACTCACGTTGCAGCGCGGATCCACGACACGCGCCTTTCTTTTCTTTCGCTGCGGCCCTGCTCAGGACGCGGCGACGGTTCAAACTAGCGCATAGCCGGAAGTCATTTGTTTCGCCGACGGGCACCTTAACCCGAGGGACATCGAGAGTAGGCGTCGGCGCAGCGCCCGCATGGGCAAAGCTACCCGCGACGCGTCAACTTCAGTTCCTCCATCGCCGCTTTCCTTCGAGTGACGGGAGGCTCTGCACGGCGCACCCCTTTTTCTGCTGTGCTTGTTCGTCTATGGATCGGTTCTCGGTACTCAGCACGGCTCGGACTGGCAGTCTAAAATATACATAGCCCCGTCTGTTTCGCTGACGTGCCGCTTATCTACCGAGCAAGAGGCTGGGCAAAACCTATATAGGCTCAAACAAGCGCGCCACATTGAACTTTCGGTTCCTCCATTGGTGCTGTCCGCTTCGCGGTCGCCTTTCTAAACCTGTGTAACTGTGGTGGACTGTTCGTTGCTGTGGGCGTTTGCGAATTGCGCTGATTAATGGCCCGGATTAATGTTAACATTACGCGCCCCCCATTTGGCAGGTCCGCTCCAAGCCTGGGTGGCCTAGTCTCCTATTTATTCGCTCGACATACGCCGCTCGTCGTGATCATGAGTATCTCATTCGCGTTGGAAATTATCTACCCTCAAAAATACCTGAATGCATGCGGACAGTTCGCGCCGCACGACCCATCTGGGGATATTTATTTTCGGCGCAACGAAGATGTGGTTGAGGTTCGTACATTGCCCCTATCTTTGGATCAAAACGAGCAATGTAGGATTGAAGTTCGGTCACCTCGGTGTCCCAAGCCGGCATGAATCAATGATAGTAATGGAGGATCTGCTAGGATCTGCACATCATCGTGTTTCCCGCGAGGCGCGAGCTGTCGTCGATCTGAGGCTTAACCCGTTCGGTTGCCCGACTTGGCAGTGCATGTCACTGGCAGCATTCCGACGGTGCCGGTTTGCTATGCCTCATCCCCGTACTGCGCATATATCCGCGCTGGGATCTACTGCGTTGGATTGAGTGTGTACGGCCAATGATATCCTTAGCTCGGCCTCGACCGAACCCCATTCGTTTTGCACTGCCTCAGACAAGATAGTGCAACCAGGGGACGTAACGTGCCGTTTCGAATATCGAGACATAGGTAATTGCAACAGTTAAATATTTTCAGCTAAAGCTAATAATTTTGTTCCAAGTAGTGTATGTAGTAACCACGGAATGAGGTTAAGATTCCTTCACAAGCGTAGTATAAGCTCACAGTACAGTCACATGAGGGTTACTTCGCATCCCTAGCGCGAATAGCTACCGAATATTGAATTGAGCCCATGACGTCTTGCGAAAGCAAAGCTAGGAATGCAGGCACGTGACATGTTGAATTTTGTGGTTGAAATTGTTGCTGAGACTTGGGAAACGGGGGTAAGCTAATTACAGTTTTAGAGGTTCAATTTCTCATGGCTTCTTTCTAGATACAGAATGGTTATTCAAGTCAATTACACTCAGTGAGTTCACGAACCTGATTATTGTACATAGCAAATGGTTCCCCAGTCCATACTCGACTCTGTGCAGTCTGTTTTTTTTTACTAAAAACTACTGTACAACGATCAACACACTACTTGATTGAACACAAGAACAGTCACAGCGTGTAAGGGCTTCCCACCACTGACGCCAGTGCCACTCAAGGTTATCAGAACACACAGGCTCCGCTGTCCTTCGAATCTTCCTCTGCATCCAGTATTCATAGCGAGCCGTTAATTCAGACGGAGGTTCAGGAAACGTCTAAGGGAAGGCATATATCAATGAAGATACCATCGCTCTCAAGGAGAGTAGATTCACCTTGAGCCACTGTACGATGCTATGTAGATGTTCCGCACCATCGTGGGTATACTTTAAAAGATGATTATTGAGTGAGAGAAGCTCGAGTTCACCCAAAAGGTCGAGAGAAGGTGGGCAGGATCTCAAAAGGTAACTCCATACATAGGTGGACCCGCTGGCGAGAGTGTGGTAAGACCACGTAGAGTCGGTACCTGGCCTGTCAGATACGAGGTCATGTGAGCTTCTCCCCATTCCTTCCCCGACGAGTCCTCGTACATGCCATGCGAAGCAATGACCCCACAGCCCAAGTTCGTCTAGTGGTTCTCTCGAGGAGCTTGAGGATCAATGTGACACTGATGATCCTCGCTCCGGCTGGGCATCCAGTTCTGCCCACCTCGCTAGGTTACAGGAGCCCGATCGCAGGCAACACGGTCCCTTTGCTAGGGTCGTAGGCTCGAGCTCCGAACGCGCGAGCTCGTCTTACAGGAAGCCTTTCGACTCGCAAACACTCGCAGTGTTCGCCTTCAGGTCCATCCCGCGAGAAGACCCGTGCTGAAGCCATCCCGCTTCACATTTCCTCATCGCTTTCGGCAAAATGCGCCTCAAGAAGCTGACGCTCACACTGGTGTACGTACGACCCGTGGAATCTGGCGGGCCTTAATTTCAGGCCGTAGAGTTGACTGGAATTAGGCGCTTGTGGCGGCGACGACTTCTGGGTGTGCGCAGAGAGATTTATTACCCGCAAACGTGCTGGAGAAATCGATCGTCCTCAGCCTTATAACGCGTTCTTGGGCTCAACCACATCCAGTGTAACTAGTTAACAAAAGACCCGTGCAGTAACAGTTCCATCTTGTCATTCTTCATATTGTCATTCACGGAAGCTTCGCCTCCTCCATTGTAACCCACAATCCTCCCTAGTGATGTATGATAGTTAACGTTCGCAGGGAACATAAAGGAAAACCCTCGCACGAACCTTGGCATACATTGTCAAGAGGGTCCCAAACGTTATCTTCTCCCTGCCCTTCAACGGTGATGACTTCCAACTCGGAGGCGGCTTCGATTCCTCCGGTTGCGCAGCGGGAGCGAGATTAAACGCCTTGAATTTCTGAAGAAGACGAACGAGAAAGAACGACGCTTCTTGGTAAGCGAACTGAATGTAATGCGTGCTCAAAACCTCTGGGAACGGACGAAACGTTGGCGCTTACCTGTTGACCGAGACAAATTCTGGGGCCTACAATGAATGCGTGATCACTTGAGGGCGACAGCTGTAGATTGCAGACAACTTACCCGCGTTGAAAGGAAGGAAGATATAAGGGTTCGGGGTCAAATATTTGTGCAGCCGCTCGTCCAGAAATCTATCCGGGTCGAATTCGAGGGCTAGGATACATTTCAGAAGAAAATTTAATTAAATAATTAGAACCGTACCGTCGGGACCCCACAAATCAGTGCGCCGATGCATCAGAAAGATGGGGTATATGATTCTGGGAGGTCGGTCATCGTCGGAATGAAGCAACCCGAATTTTGACGAACTTGGCCTTGGCAGGGACATACAACGGGCTACCGCCCGGGGTCGTTGCTGGGAAGGTTGTGGCATTCTTCGCGGATCTTTCTCAAGAATATCAGTGGCTCGTCACTGCACCTGATAGTTGGACATACCTGACATCCATTGGACTACGCCGGTCTAGGTGAGAACCTAAACACTTCGGTTTTCAGCAGCTTACACGGGAGGATACAGCCGGAGTGTTTCTTTCAGGCCAGTCAGATCTGAAAGCAAACGCGATGTGCAATGTACCATTGATAAATGCCCGGAGGTAGGGCATAGTCTTCATATCGTCGTGTGTTGGTCGCCTGGAATTTCCGATCTTGTCCAAGATCTCGGCCCGAAGTCGCTGGGCTATATCTGAATGTTCCGCAAGCATGTATATGCCAAACGTCAAGGCCGCTGAGGTCTGAAATATGGTGAGCAGCATTCCGACAAAAACTTAGTAATTTGGATACGGTATCACGACCAGCCAACAAGATGTTTAAAATTTCGTCTCGGATTATGCCTTTATCTGAGACTCAAGTCAGGACCTTTGAGAATTTGTGAAAGAGGGAAGTCGAACCTTCGGTTGTCTCCAACACATGACTGAGAAGGGTGTCGGCCTTCGGCTTGAAGTCCTCGGGCGCAGTGTGACGTCGAGCTTTGTCTTGCAATGCGTCATTCAGAATGGGTTCAATAAATTGATCGATGACCTTTGGATCAAGTTGTTAACCCTCAGACTGTACGCTGAGGTGCATGCATACTTGGCGATGTGGCTTGACTCGATCTTGCCAGAATTCGTTCAAGGGCCACTTGTTTCCAAATCGTGACCTCCCGACATGGACCTGCTGGCCCTTGAGAAAAGCGTCTACGAATGTGTTGGACGGATGGTTCAAGAATGAATCAGGGTTTTTCTGGGACGATCCACTAGGGTAGCCAAGTCCAGCAGAAAGCGAATCGACTGATTTCCCAAACAAGAATTCCGTGCCCGAGTCCAATGTAAAACGGGAAGCGACGTCCTGGAGATTCATCAAATATGAAAGAGAGAAAGAAGATGTGACGTGTCTACCTGAATGTCGACGGCATATCCCTCGTGCAGCCTCGCTGCTGCTTGACCGATAGCGTCGTTCGCGTGCTTGTCGAATATATCAAAGTCAGTTATGCGCTCTGGTTTACGTTAGACTATGAGGGACAACATGCGGAGACATCCACACCTCGAGAGAAGAATGGGCGCGTCATGGATCTATGAAACCTGCCCTCGAGTTATTTAGAGTGGTCTCTGCATCGCGATACATATACGCACTTCCACATTTCATCTACACCTCAGTTTTAAACTTTGACCGGCCTCAAAGTACCTAGTTACACGCACCGTCAGTGTTGAAGACTCCTATACAAAAATCAGAATATATGGATGCTAACAAGACAGGTCTCACCTGTTCCGAGGAGTGAATTATTGCGGGCGGCGTCATCTGGGCCTGTGAAACAGGATATTAAGGAAATAATGGGTTAGTACTTCGATTCTATCAGCACCTTTCCAAAAATTAGCGAAGTCTGTTGCCAACATTGCCTATGCAAACAGATGAATAGGCATAATAGCAGGCAGATAAACTCATTCTAGCCTTGATGCACGCCGGTTCCGTGGTTGCAATCTATATCCTCTGTCAGTCGAGATGTATTTCCGATGCAACACCATTCTTACCCGATCTTCAAATAACAATCTTACTAAAACCGTATTCCCGTACTGCTCGAACCAATCTCGAAGAGTCTCTGCTGAGATTTATTTAAGCAATGACGACAAAACAAGGAGTAGCAGATGATTCACCAGGATATCCCGAGTCCAGCGTCCTGCCCAGTAAAGCCAGGTTCGTGAATCCCCCCGGCCAGCGATCTGGGATTTGAGGGATAGGGACTGCCCCACGGCGTCTCATATCCATCCGTGTAGTTATGCTGTTGTAGACAATATTCAGCCAAAAGAGAACAGGCTGCACAACGAAAGCGGCGAAAACGGGGATCCACTGCGATTGTTGGAGTTGGGGCATCCTGCTGAGTATGACATAGGTTGCAACGGACTGGAGAGCTGGAATTGGCAAAGTGTGAGAGAGATAGTGAATGCCGGGTGGGACAACCATGGCGAGAGGATGGAAGGTGCGAGGCAGCAACGGTCACGCAGTACACGGTGACAGTGACTTCAAATTTGTCTTCCCCAGCAAGGATCGGCTTGTGTCGGCAGGTCTCAAGGATCTTCATAGCGACAGATGACAGATGTCCTCCCGCTCGCAAAGACAGGCAAAGACCCGGCCTCGTTGGAAGAGCCAAACTCTCAAATCTCAGATTGACTGGCGTGGGAACAACTAGTCTTGGTGTTCAACCGTGCCCGGGCCATTGAATCATGCATATTAATCAAGGGGGTCCAAAGATAGCATTGTCCATATGCCAGTGGGGTAGGGTAGGTTGGTTGGTCCCCGACCGCCAGAGAGAAAAATTGTATGCAAATTTATTTGGGCCCAATTTGAGGTCCTGAGGGTCCTGCGGACCGTGACCGGTGGGTAGACTTTCGACGTTTCTAAGACCTTAGGGCCTGATCGGGTGCATAGAATCTTTTCTAGAATCTTGTATGTATATGGATTTCACCCCCCAACAATTCTAGAATCTCTAATACATGAACACGCGAGTACCGGGAGTGGCAGAAAAAATGTGGTGTAAAATTTTCAACAAGATTCTCGGATGGTGCAACAGATTCAAAGTTCAACTCTAGAATGTGTTGAATATTTTGAACCCATGTCTTCCTTCCACTTCTCATCCAGATTTGAGGAAACACATGTATTTCCCATTGTAGGATGGTTTAGGGACGAATTGTGTTAGAAAAGGTCATAGACAAGATTATATCCGATTCTGGGAATTTTTTCTAGCGCACCCCTTGGGTCCCGGAGCTCCCCAGCCATCATTCTCCACCAATGCAGGACCTGACGGAAGAGGGGTGTATGTGGCCGGGAAACAGTGAAGATTGGGGGATTAATGGAAGAATCAACGTGAGCAAGGACGGCCTGAAATTAGGGCTAGATCGCAGAATTGGAATTTAAACAAGAACGACCGGTGCAGACGACTTACGGAATCAGATACACCGTTGTCCAGAATTCACGTTGAGTGTCCGCTCTCCTTTAGCACGAACATATGTAGGTTCGGATATTCTCCGTGTTTCTCTGTATAGTGACCTTGGCCCGCCTGTCTCCAATTATAATGTTCTGTTGGAAGACTTCAAATTGGAGACAGGCGGGCCAAGTTTGCCGCGGAAGTTTTCCAAGTACACCGTGAAACCAAATCCTCCGCCGTACCTATAATACCTCAGAACACCTTGACGACTCGGATCCCTCGGCGAGTAGCCCAATAATCTAGATGGTCATCTGTCAAGAACGAAATGATGCCCACATAGTATAGGAAGCTGCCATAGGCTTGTGGGTCCACTGCGGTTGAAGCGGGCGGCTTGAAGGTGAAACCTTCCGGCTCTGCCTGCCGTACGGAGTGGTCATAATGTGAGCCGTGTCTAAGGCCGCGGTTCGGATTGGATCTAACGATTCAAAATTCTCAGAATCGATAACCCGTGCGGACAACTCACGATATCCGATCCTTCTACTTGACCGTCGGCTCTTTACATATAGTGTCCGCTCTAGCCTTTGAAAATAAGATGGTGCTTCCCTGTCAGGCAAACTTGACTGACCCGCCTGTCACTATTATAAGGTTCAATTGGGAGGATTCGAAGTGTACCGCCCATCTCATTCCGCTGCCAGATAACCTAAGAACACCTGCACTTTCGGACCTCTTGGCGAGTAGCACAGAAATGGAGAAGGCCATAGGTCAACTGCGAAATGATGCCCAAATATAGGAAGCCGCCACGGGTTTGTGGGTCCATGCACAGGGTTCACGTATCAGTATCAGGGGCAACTATCCTCCACAGCTCAACTCTAAACAGTGTTTGCACCTGCCCTTAGTAGTTGGAATGTCCTTGGAATTGGTTACTACAAAGGACATTAAGTGCTTCGACCGCAACGAAAAAGCATACCCTCCTTGACAAGATATTGTTGTGGGCGCATATCGTGGCAATCAAGTGTATCATCTGTGACTTCTCCCGGCCATGCTGGCATTCTAACGCTTCTTTAGCCCCTGGATGCCCCGACACCCCGGGATGCCTCACACGGAAAAGCATGCGTGCATCATGTGCTAGAAAGCCACTGGGCATGTCGGATCTCGTAGTTGACAGGAGGACCCACTGGCACTGAAATGAATCGCTCTTCGAGATGGAAGAGCTCAACAGCTCGACGGTGGTCGGAAATAACTGTGATGATTGTTGATACCGTTGCATGTGGTACAGCACATCTTCGAGCGGCCTCGAGAAAAAAATTATGGGTGATATGTTTTTTTCTTATCTTTGGACCGATCTTTCAGTGATCTTCTTGTGGCATATGACAGATCCTCTCCCACTCCGAAAGGCCAGTGCCAAAGATGAGAGATTGAGAGTGATCTTGAAATCTCCGAAAGCCGAATGTATCAGATCGGCAGATGCACAGCAGCCCTTTCAAGATTGGGCGCCGTACTGGGATTCCATCGGGACCCTCAGGAAACGCGGCAATGCTATTAAACCTGTTCGGTTTAAGCTGAGCTACTCAACGAGGGGAATTACTACTTCACCAGCCAACAGTATTACGGCAAGACGTTGGCGGACCGATAGATGGCAAGTTGATATTTCACATTCATGGATCCGGAATAAAAAGACCGCGAACAAGCTCAAATGCTAAGATGGTAAAAATAACGAGATAATTACGCCCAGCGTCCACACCCTCCTCGAAAATTTGGAGCTAAATCTGCGCTTCCTTCTTGGAGTCCGTGGTACGATCCAGCGCCTCTTCGGTGGCATTGGTACCATCGAGAATGATACTGCT
Organism: Mycena latifolia; assembly: GCA_029289555.1. Classification (NCBI taxonomy): domain Eukaryota; kingdom Fungi; phylum Basidiomycota; class Agaricomycetes; order Agaricales; family Mycenaceae; genus Mycena; species Mycena latifolia. The sequence goes on from JARJLE010000007.1 coordinate 1,443,263, forward strand.
TCGGAGAGGCCGTCTAAACATGGGAAGTGAATTGGTTTTCTCCGGCGACATGTCGGAAGTGGTCATTATGCGGTCATTTAAACCAAGTTTGGTGTTCCTGAAGACGAGGCCGGCCATGGCATTTGTGACCATGACGCTGCCACCAGTGAACATGGTGCGGTATATTTCTGGCACGGCCTGGTTGTAGAACATTGCGACAACAACAAGATTGACCGTGACGGCACTCCTGAGGATGAAGATCAGAAGCATCCAAAACGCACATAATGAGCCATACAGATAATACATTTGGCCATCTTTGAGGAGGGCCCTGGAGAAATTGGGAAGGTATTCTCCGGTCAGGAAAGCTCGGAGATTTCGCTGGAACCCATGGTCCACATGGGCATTCCCAAACAACCGCAACGAAATTGCCAAGAACATAGTCGTGTCATGGACGAGGGGAGTGATTGCGGAAATGCCGACAAAAGATTTCGCGGATGTAGTCGTGCAATACCTGGTCACACCAATGGTGCCGGCTTTGACTGCTGCAGGGACCGTGAAGGCCGAACCGACCACGCTGAGCCACAGGCAGAAGAAGAGCGTGACCAGGTATGGGTTTCTGTTGAAGATGGCGCGCGCCCTGAGGAAGAAAAGCAAACAGTTGGCCGGCACAGCAATGGCATAACAGATATTGATCAGCAGTTGTGCCAGGTTGCATCGGATCAGAGGGAAGGCTGAGACATGGGTAAACCTCGGGATGCAGAGATAGACTGAGCGCATACTCTGGAAGATAGCGGACCCCAAAATGTAGAGAAACGACCAAAGTCTAAAGGAACTTGTCGGCGACGTATTGCAGATTGCTGTTGAACTCGTACCTGGAGAAGAAATACGCCGCGGTTGCAGGACCCACTTTCGCAGTGGATAGTATTTTGTAATCATTGTGAAGGTTGGACAGGATGTCCCAAATATATGCCTGAACGAATGTTAAGTCATGTCAACGGGACGAGGGAGCCATACCCCAAGTGTCCCAACCAGAATATAGACACCGATTGTAAATTGGTAGGCAAGTTCTGGAGGAAGAAATGTCATGGGAGTGAGTGGGTTGGGGAGCTCTGACACGTTGAACGAAGCCATGCTCAAACTGGACGGGAGTTTGGAGCTCAGGGCGTGAGGATCCACCGCCCCTTGACATATAAAGGGTTGAAGTGAATGAGATGGCCCACTTGTTAGGGGTGGGGCTGGCTCACGGCCATCTTTTGGATCACATCAAATCAGTGGAAGTGAAGATACGATTATACATAGTACAGACCTACTTCCTCGTCGGCGTGCCCTGAAATTGTATGACAGATCCGCTTGATGTCATGGGTGCCATTGGGATGGAATCAGAAAAGAAAAACAACAGCGGCCGTTGGAATTCTTTGACTCGGACAGCAGAAACACGAGGGCGTTTCGACCATGGATGTTCTCCTGGCTGATCATCTTCACGGAGGCTTTCTCCCGTGCTGATACCACTTGCATGATGGTTGGTCATTGTCCCACCCAGTCATACTGGCCGATCGTCTTACCAGAACTACGGCCGTCACTCATCGTTGTGACAAAATGCAGATGAGAGAACATTAGTTTGAAGCACCACGGTATGGGTATGGGGGGGGGGGGGGGTGGTGGTTAATCACCGGCTTCTAATCAGCAATGAGTCGCGATGCAAAAAAGCCTCTAATCAGCGATCCATTTCATTGATCATTGCAGCATTCAGCTAAGCTCTCCTCGGGGCAGAGGGCAAGCCAGCCGTTGCTGCCAAGCACGTCGGCTATGTCGCTGCTTTTGTTGGTGGAAATACCCGCATTAGGCCAGCGACGCCGAACACTTGCTCGACGTCGCCGGCGACGATGACCACGACCACTTCACATAAATTACGATTAAATCATACAAAAAATACACGAATACGGGGCGATGAGCGTGAGTCCAGATAAGCCGTTACGTCTCCCATGCGAGCCCCACGCAATTCGGAATTAGCAGAAAGATCACGCGGGGCCGCCCGCTCGTTCTGGCGCTCAGCGCTGCTACGAGGATGGGCTGCGCGGAAATCGCGTACCATGGTTACACAGCCCAAGCTCTGTCGCCCGCCGTAGCGCATGGAGCGACTGGTTACGGCCGACCGGGCGCATCGCTGGTGGCGCCTCCTGCTAGCGTACCGCACATAAACGATGATCCCGCCGTCGCTGTGGCTAGGCAGGGATCGCAGAACGACCGCGACGGCCAGCCAAGTAGGCGCTCGACGTCCAGCCCGTGCGAAATCAAGCGCGGCGGGTCTGGAGGCTTGGTGCGCCCTGCCGTTGGGACCTCCCCTTATCGCTCTGGGCGCTCCAGGTCCCCCGCGGGACATGTGGCGGCAGCGCTGTCGGGGCACCACGTCATCGGCCAGCGGCAGTGCGGTGCAATGCCGGTGCCGTCCGCCGCACCGGCCTCCTCCTACCCCAATGCACCCCGGCTGCACGCTCGCAGTACGAACATCTGTGTCAGCTGCACCAGGGGATCTGCGTCTCGCATGGGACAATGAGCCCCGCCTCCCGCTGGAACTGCGCCAGTTCGGGGTGCGGGGTAGGAGGAAATGCCTAGCGCCTAGCACGCAGCGTAGGCGGGATCGAGCGGGTTCGCAGGCAGATGACACCGTGGACAGATGACGGTGTCGATGATGGCGCGCGCGGCCATGTCGTCCTGGAGCGTGTACTGCAGCGGTCGCATGCACGGGCTGATGAGCAACACCTTCAGGCGCATAGAGGCGGGCGGCGCACCCCTATATATTTCTGGCGCCGGTGCAATCCTTCACCCAGATATTGCGCGGACGGCGAGGAGAGCCGTGCCAGGCGGCTATCGGTGCGTGCTACCATTGAGAATGGGACACAGGTGCACTGTGGCTGTGCATACAAGAGGGGAGACTGTACAAAGTGAGCACATAGCAGGAGGCCGACAGCATAGTGGACGCGCCGGGTCAACTGTCAGCATATCCGTCCTCGGTCTCACCTACGGATTGCAGCGGGTTCGAAGGAAATAGGGGTGGGAAATTCACGGTGGAGGGTGCGCCAAGATACTTGACTGTGCGTATGCCATTCAGAGGGTGTTCCAGAGTGGGAGAGGTCATTTGGGGCGGAACGACATCTGGACCATTATCGTAGGATTGACGCGATAAAAATGGAGGAAAACTTATAAGAGACGCTTTGTTACGATCAGGATGATGACTCTCGCACCGCATTATGATATAATCCCAGGGAGAACATCTATGAGCGATATCGTCAAGTGGAAGCTTGAAAGAGGAAGAGTCACGAAAGTGACCGATGTCACACGGGGTCCTTTGTAAGATCAGACACCAAAAACTCGGGCTCATATGACACTCCCAAAGATATTAAATGCGAATGAAACAGTCCCGACATTTTTTGCTGAGTACCCGAAGGGATTCGTACTGAAAAATTAAAAGGATGTAGGAAAAAGTTCATCAGACACCTGGAAAACGGCCGCGACAGAACTCAAGACATGGTTATATTGGAGTTCTGAAACCATGGATCATCTCAGGGAAGCTAACCGTGCTCGAAAATGTATGAGTCCATGCAAGAGAAAGTGGTTATTGAAAATATGCACCTAGTATCGCTGTTCAAAAGCATAAGTCCAGCAGTATAACAGCCGTCAGGGTTCGACTATATTCTTCATTCGACCTTCAAATTCAATTTTTGAGCCAAAATGCTTGGGAAGATCAAATGTAGCTTATTTCTACCCATCGGGTCCATTTATATCGCTCGGAGAGCAACAGAGCGTCCCGGTGTATATTTTTTGCCAGGGTTTGGTAAAAATGCATATTTGAGCCATTGGGCGTGGCATGTCTAGTACGCACGCTTCAGGGGGATAGAACCGATTTGGATCTCTTAAAAAAAGCCTCTAATACAGCAGAAAAATATCTGTCATGTCCCTAGACATGCTTCAAGTCTACATTCAGGTTACGGTGGAGGAGGAGTATCAACACGGACACATACTTGAATATTTATAAGCCTCGAGTAAGACATCATTAACTCGGGGAGCGCGTATTTCCAATTCATGGACACAGTTATTGCCACTTTTTAGCAAGCGGCCACGGGAAAAGGGCGGAGCCCCGTGCAAAGGGAGCTCACATCCTCACAGCCTCATTTCGGGAGTAGATGCCCGGCGGTCGCGCCGACCATGTCCCAAGCAGTGCGCATGCCCATCCTGGGTATATTGTCGCGTCTGAATGTAGACAAGGCGCGTGGTAACGCGCGGGGCCGAGCGCGACGCGAGGAGAGGCGACAAGCACGTGACCGCCGGAAGTAGCACAAAAGGGCGCGCCGCGATGGTGGACACCCTAGAAGCAGAGGGGCGAGCAAGGGACGAATTAGGCATATTTTGCGGGCGCTACGCGCCCTGCAGCACCGCGCGAGCCGGAGGGCGGGAGGCGGGCGGCGGCGGACAGCATGCCGGCAGCGTGGACAGCTGGAGAGTAGAGCGAGGCGACGGGGACTGTCGCAGTGCAGTTGGAAGCTCCCATTCATTGCGCTGGAAGCGCAGAGCGGGAGCGGTGGACGTAGGCAGGAATACTAGGCACACTGCAGTGAAACAACCAGGGGGACTAGCGACGTGGATCGCGGGAAGGGCTGCCAAGCTTCGATATCCCATCCCAGTGTGAGCAGCGCGGTGGCGCTTTTGGCAGCCCCCCAAAAAGTGGTGCGGGGCGGGCGGGGTGGCACGCGGCGGCGGGGGTAAGGCCGAGGAAGGAAGGAAGGAAGGAATTACCGGCAAGGTCCCTCGAAGGAACACCGGGGCCCGCGAGGGATTGATTGCTAACGATCAACACCACCGAATTGAGAACGTGCACGGACCAAGAAGGGGCGCGGGGAGCGCATGCGCCATTGACAGATGTGCTCGATCGGTTGATGAACAGGCACCAGGTGCGTGTGTAGATGGGTGGGACCGCTATGCTAATGCCTGAAGTGATGCATCAGGATGGATCACTCATTAAGCGTCCGGATGCATCGCGACGTTCAACAAGCGAGGCACGAGCTTCATGTTGAAGTGTCTGTCTACGAGAGACTATCGCTCATCACAAGTGCTATGATTGATCAGATCCCCATATACGCCTGAAATTCGTGGAGTTGGCCGTGAAAGGCAAGTGCAAGCTACACATTCGGTCAACGCCGAGCAATGGCAATTGAGATGAGATAAGTCAAAGAGGATTAGGTATTGAGCGGGAACGACGGTCCAGAAGCTTTCCCGTCGCGGTACGCGTATTGAATGTAAGACCAAAATGGAATTGAGAAATTCCAAGAGGTTTTTCGATGATTGAGAGCAACCATTGTGACGAGCACATTCGCGGTAGGCAGGCTGGTCAACTCGAGCTGTGGGAAAGCGGAGTTTGGAATATATTCCTTTTCCTCTGTTCTGGGCTCAATTAACTCGGGTACAAAATATTTTAAAGATAAGTGAGAATCTAACCCTAACGTTATTCAAATTTGTCTTCAGAATTTTTGAAAGGTCCGTATGTGGGGAGTTCTGAAGACTCAATTTGAATGAAGATTGATGGCATGCATAGCCACCTTAATGCGGGTGATTGGCACCAGCCAAATTTTGAAACTCCGGGCTCAGCCTTTTGATGTATCCCAAATTGTACCAGCCTGCCTGCGGCAAAGTGCTCGCCACATATTTTTACTCAGAAGTATGCTGGTCACCAGCCTAGAATGAGGTAGTCTATAAACAGACGCTATAATAATTTAACCTTGTACCTCGATTTGTTATAGTCTGTCCAAAGTCTGTCAGTACTGGCCTCATTATTACAAATCACAAAAAAACTTCTGCCGTGGCAAGGACAGAGCGACGCGTATTTTTGCCTCTTACCTCAAGATCTAGGTTCAGAGACACGAAATGAGTATTTTACCCCGCCAGTAGTCGGTGGAAGGCTGGAGAAGCTTTTGATGGCCCGGTACACCGCCAAAGTGCCCGCATGTGTATACCAGCTGGGATTCTCAGGTAGAGGCCAGCAGTCTTGAAACATGGCCCTAGGTAGACACCAGGTAGATGCCAGCTGGACACTTCAGCTAATATTCCAGCCTTCTATCAGCTGCGTACCCACATGGATGCAGCATTTTGCAGCCAGCCTCCGAACAGACCCCAGTTTTTTATATACAAAACAGTGACTTTGCACACCATGGCTATAAAACAAAAAATACAACAACAACACATTGAGTCTGTCCAAAGTCCATCGCCCGCCTTCGGCCGACTCGGACACTGTAGCAGAAGCAGACTCCTTGCTGAGTCAAACTCACGGTTTGTACCGTTAATATTTTCTTTGCCCAGTATGACTTGGAGAACACTGCCATGCCACAGTTGGATGTGAGTCCTCTTGCATGAATCGACAGTGGTGGATGATGCAAACTGTTGAAGGGTCCATGCGTTTGTTTGGTACGGCATCTATCATCACGTGCATGTTGGCCGCCAAAGCGACGTGTGGCTTTCTTTTCTCCCACTTTGCTCCCACTTTCACCTTCCGCCTTGCCTTCCGCCCATATTGCTCTACTCATATAGACATCCTTCTCCTTGCTCATCTCCTTCCATGAAGCCACATCAATTCTCACACTTCACTTCAAGTAAAGTCTCCGCGCTCGTATCCAAAACCCAGCGAGGGAGACATCTATCTCCCGACTATCCTACTTGGACATATGTGGCATTGCTGGGTCTGCCTCATCAACCAATCCTCAGATCAACTTGGTCCTCAATCTCATCCGAGCTTCAACTTCAACTCCTCTCTGCCTCGGCCATCAAGCCGTGTCAAGCCCTCAAGCCTGGTCTTCAAATCACGTTGTTTTTTGCCAAGATATCTTTGTACTTCTTCACTCCCCTGCGCTCATCCTCAAACCCCAATTCGGGACCGTTCAAGGCCTCAAAAAGCAAGCCATACTGTTTCCGCCTTGGCGGTCGCGCAAGCACTGCCCCCACTGACAATGACGATTGTCGTGGCATGCCAGATGCCATGGGCCCGTTGGCTCCATCTCCTCGCGGGGCTACAAAGCATAGCTGTGGAGCCATGCTGGGCGATGATGAAGACATGCCAAGATGTTCTTGGCCAACTGGGGGCAGTCGTCGAAGACGCCTCAACCCGTCGAAGATCAAAATACTACGAGCTCGACAGCGAGAATGTCGACGAGTTCCAAGAGTCCATCGACAGTGTTATTGATGCGGGAGCAATCGACGTGGCAACCTCCGCCAAGGCCGAATAGATATTGTACGCGCTCGTAAAGATACATTTTGAATTCAATTGTTGTTCATTCATACATCGGTCAAGCAAGGGAAAAATAAATGTATGGGCCGCTGGTAAGCAAGAAATATGACTTGTGTCCGCTCAGCTCTGAGCCATGTTAGAACTCCAGCTGGTGGTCAGCTTAACCTGGGTCCATGCTGGACCTATTGGCTCCTGAACCTGGCGCCCACCCGAAAAACAGCTGGTGGCCATCATCTCACGACATCTCGCACACATGTTGCGCCCACGTGGGGACTACATGGCCGACCGTTGGTGGTGTACGTGGGAACAGCCGAGATACTAATTCTCGTGAAAAGAAAACCACAATCGCTGTTTGGAGAGCGAATATCAGTTGGAAATGAGCCTTGAAGAAACTTTCCCTCTGGAAGTTTGTGATTAGAGGTGCTGGAAGGTTCAGTGGTGGTGGGAAAGAATTCAAACTCCGACAACCATATAATAACGAGGCCACGCATACATGATTGCGCGCGACCAGGGATGAGGCGACTGATCGAATTATATAGGCCCGCTGCAGTGAGTTACAATAATTCTTTCATAAATATTGGTCGTAAACGTCGATACAAATGGCTATGCCCTGGCAGCGGATTGCACAGCTTGAGTGGTACGGCGGTGATTCCATGTCTTATACATAGCGTTGCGACACAACTCAAAAGACATCAGGGCGAAGAAATTGCAAAGACAACTACGGGGAGTTTGCATGACATGGTTTACAGCTTTGCACAGATGGCTACACTCCGGCCCCACGCCCTTCGAACCGCGTTCCAATACCGGACAGGATCGTTCCGCTCATGAAGTATGTGCTGGGAACCCGTGAATTTCTCGACCTCGATGTCGAATGAAGGGCTGGACTTTCTCAAAACCGATAGGTGTTTCTCCACTGATTTGGCGGGGACCATTGAATCCGTGGCTGAATATATGTACACGCGTGGCGCTTGCGTAACGGTTCGAGGAAGTAACTCCTCGACCTGGAGACCCAAGTGCAAGCGGGTGAACAAATTTCCCTCGCCCATGACTGGAGATTACTGAGCCAACGGAAAATTTCTGCGTCGAGGGAGAACGTACCAACGAAGCGGAGGCGGAGGCCCAGATAAAGCATCGAAACTGGGATTGTCAAGATGGTTCTCACACCTGCAGATTTGACACCCGTCGTGACGGTGGCCAGTAGCGATGAATATTCTCCAGTGCCTGGAGTGGAGTCCAGTATCGTTGCAAGGCGGATACTCTCTCCGGTCCGGATCGCACTTGATTCCGAAGAAATCAACACTTTGGATAGAGTTATTAGCTGGAAGGCACCGCCTATCGATTTCTCAGTTTCTTGAAGAGATAGGGATTCAGGTCAACAGACCGTTAGATAGGACATGTAATAGAATTCCGCCAAAGAGTTTGCCGGGTAAACAATAAATTGTAGAGATGAGGTAACTCGCTAGAGGCCTTAAAATATCCGCCTGCAAGGAATTGAAGCCCATGAATAAAGTTTGTTACAACTCCTTACCCGTTTCTTTTCGCTCCACCATATCCACGCAGGGTGTGACTGGACGATGATTATATCTGATGATGGCCAGTGGAGGCGGTGGTGCATTGCGTACTTCTCCAGTAGACGGAGAGGCGCATCCACTTGAAAACGATCGTGAATGGAGATCTCTTGTGATTCACTAACTTCTGAAAGCACTCCATCCGAATAGAATTATCACCCTGGAAGCCCTTCAAAAATGGAAGAACGGGGACGGGTGAGTAATTACCTTGGATCTCCTTTTGAGTTGGTCCTTGTCCTATTTCCGTAAGATATGTGAATGTCTTCCCCTAGTTCTTGAAGCTCAATACGCGACGTGTGCGTTGGCAGAGCGCTAAATCCCTGGTCAGACAGACACGCAGACAAGGATGCACCCAGACCTTGGATCTTGAATGGTATCCATCCCTGTGTTAGCGTGAGTGTGCACCGATATAATATTGTCAGGCCACGGCTTCTATCAGAGTTGACGGAGGAACTGACAGTGAATTGCTACAAGGACCAACCCAGAAGGTCGCCGATCGAAGTACTATATAACTATGAAACTCCTCTTCCTGGCATGGGACGGGACCCATGCCACTGTGTTACAAGAACGGCTTTTAGATCAATGTGAGAAACTTTTGAATCACCCTGGAATCTTTCTGCCCGATTCGATACTTATATAACGGATAGACGGAACGCCAAGGCTTCCCACGGTTCAATCCTCCGGGCAGGCCGGAGTCAGTCGAATGATATTCGGGAAACACGTTCTTCGAGCGCCAAGGATCGCATTATGACTGCCTCAGTTTCACAGAAGGCCATAGGTCAACTGCGAAATGATGCCCGAATATAGGAATCCGCCAGGGGTTTGTGGGTCCATGCACAGTGTTCACGTGTCAGTATCAGGGCAACTATCCTTCCAAAGCTCGACTCTAAACAGTGTTTGCGCCTGCCCTTAGTAGTTGGAATGTCCTTGGAATTGGTTACTACAAAGGACATTAAGTGCTTCGACCGCAACGAAAAAGCATACCCTCCTTGACAAGATATTGTTGTGGGCGCATATCGTGGCAATCAAGTGTATCATCTGTGACTTCTCCCGGCCATGCTGGCATTCTAACGCTTCTTTAGCCCCTGGATGCCCCGACACCCCGGGATGCCTCACACGGAAAAGCACGCGTGCATCGTGTGCTAGAAAGCCACTGGGCATGTCGGATCTCGTAGTTGACAGGAGGACCCACTGAAATGAATCGCTCTTCGAGATGGAAGAGCTCCACAGCCGGACGGTGGATGGAAATAATTGTGATGGTTGCTGATACCGTTGCATGTGCTACAGCACATCTTCGAGCGGCCTCGAGAAAAAAAATTGTAGGTGATATGTTTTTTTTCTTATCTTTGGGACCCCCTTGGCTGGGCCTCAATTTTATTCTTGCATTGCCCAACTGATCTGTGTTTCATCCCGTTAAGGCTGGGAGACCAAGTGCCCACCAAAGTAACTTGCCGTTTCCCCTTCCTCGAGAGCCTGCGCACAACCGAAAGCCATGGCGAAATCCGTCGCGGGGCTCAACTTCGTGAGTGCTCCTCAACAGCCATCACTGCAGAAAGTCGCATGCTTGTGTTCTGCAGATAATCGTCGGAGCGTCCATAGCAGGTGAGTCTCTGGAAGCCTCGCGGTGGACGATCCACTGATCCCCTACAGGTCTAGCTTCCGCGGTGGCACTCAAGGCCTCTGGACACAACGTCTTGGTCCTGGAGAGGGAACCTCAGTTGGGAAGGGCTGGTTCGGTTAGTGCGAAGTGTACCGGGTTATTTTTTGGTACTGAATTTCCACGGCAGAGGAGTGGATGTGCTAGGTAACCGCCGCTTCGCACACAAATACAATTTTTATATGCGTGCTTTCCAGGGTACCTCCAAACGGATGCAAAATCCTATTCGACTGGGGTTTGGAAGAAGAAACTAGAGCCAGTGCTGAAATAGCAGGGGTCTTCACCGTCTATAAATGTTCGGTCTATCATCTCCGTGTATCCACTTGCATCCCTGAGCCAAGACTAGACTTGGGGGTGTAGGCCGTGGTGTTGCCCGGCAAAACTCGCACTTATGTTTTCGTATTCCAGAAGCAGTAGAAATCAGATACAGAGCATGGCACTTGAATTGTGTTCACAAGTTGAGATAGTTACGATTATGGCCGTAAAGGTTATGGTAAATTGAGCAAGTTTAACCCTACACGTCGTCGTCATCAACCTTCTTAGCCTTCAAGACAGTGCGAATCATACTACATAAAATTAGATGGATTAAAGCGCATGCATGACAACTTACCACATGACACAGTCGTTCGCCGATCCCAGGTCCGCTGGGGCGCAATCGCTGTGGGACATCCCGCGTTCGTCGGTCTTTACGACTAACAAGTTCCCGAACCATGGTTCGTGTCTTATTGCGCTCATTGAGGAATAGGTCGACATGGTTCCCAGGTAGGGCCCCTAAGGTGTGAGATAACAGTGGAGAAGGAACTGGATTGACTGGATCACTAGAACTGTGATGAGACAGCACGCGGAGGCATGTGTGGAAAAAACCGACTAAATGGTGTAACGCGCAGGCGATGTGAACGCCCAACGGAAACCAGGGACCAAATCCGCTCCGTCAGGAATGTGAATGAAGCGCGGGCCGCAAATTGACGCCCAGCATGCAACGAGCGCCGGGTAGTTCTTGGCGCGCACTTCTTATACTCGGAACTGCTTATCGGCTACAGGGCTGAGTTATACCCATACTTTAGGAGAAGGCATTCGCAACAGGATCGCTGTCGGTATATTTAGACTGTTAAGACTGGACACACCACTAACGCTGGTATTAATCGCAATCGATATTTGCTGATGAGCATCGGTTGTAATTCTGTGGCCGGAAAGTCAACGAGGCATTGACCATCGCCTGGGAGAAAAGTGTAGCTGCCACTTCTCGCGCGAGAAGCTAGCACGAGCTGAGACGCGGTAAGCGATGCTGCGATTTTTCCGCATGACACGGGCCACGAAGTCTAATAGTCGAGGTATGACCAGGAGAGAAGGAGCATTCCGTTATTAGGTTCCTGGCACGGAGTTAAAAGACTGACGGTGGACAGGGTCGAACTCACGCTAAATGATGGGTTGATTACACGAGAAAACACTGCCACTAGAACATCACAACATTTGAAGTCTTTTTAAGCACAGCCACTATGCTCACTTCAACACAGGCACTAGATTCATTAGCACAGCCCCTACTTTCTTTACACGAATAAACGGGGGCATGATGTGAAGAGGTGCGCAAAAACCTCATCTACGATTGACTATAAATGATTACATAAGTACTCGTAATGATGGAGGAAACGTGACCGCCCCGGATTTCATTGGTTAGTGCATCACTGTTGGTCTCTTGTAGGCTATGACGAACTACCCCAGGGTTGAATCAGTTTGAACCAAAGCTGCTCAATGAGGCTCGAGGTCATTTTACTCAATTTCGGGTGAGTGGCCGAATATTTTCACCTCAGCGGGATTCCCATCGAAATTCTAGCACCAAGACCTTCTGCGCATCCTCTACGAAGACCTCACGAAAAGGGAGAAAGATTCTACTCTTCGAGTGGTCGTGGTCTTCGGAGCAGAGGTCGTTAAGATAGACTGCGACGCTTGCGCGGTGACCATGCGATCCGGCGAGATTCACACTGGCGATGCCGTGCTTGGCGCAGATGGTGTTTGTGGGATAGTTCGCCGAACGTTGATGGTGGAAGAAGGTGTTGAACCCAGCGCATTTGAAACTCCGACAGGCCTTGCTGTGTACAGGTCCGTCTGTGTTTATCGTATTACTCGAGCCATGAACTGAATCTGCGCTAGTGCGACTATCCCAATGTCACTCGTAGCAAACGATCCGGACCTCGCCATGTTCTACCAGTTTCCAAAGGTGAGTATCTGGTTGAATTCCTTTTAAATATCCCTCGCTTTTTGTAATACTTGATTTCTAGAACACCGTCCTGATGGGTTCCAATCGGGGTGAGTTCAGCACTACGTATTTGAGATGCCTGCAAATTTTCACACACTCAGCCGCCTTGACGAATGTCGCGGTGAGGCGTAATGTCATTCAGCACATCACCGTACCAACTCGATCTACCTGCAGGGGACACAAAATGACATTGCGCTCGTGGTATATACACCCGATAGCACCGAGGATGGAGGTTGGGCGGAAGACGCTGAGCTGCAGATCACTGATATCATTGGACCGTGTGGGCCACAGTGAGCACAAAGTACGCCTCACTTGGGAATGTGCTCATCATTGTGAAGACTACAAAAACTCGCATCCCTTGCTGGACCGCCAATCTGTGTCCAGATTCAGGATCGTTACGAGCTAGAGTCATGGGTCTCTGAAACTGGTAGAGTTTTGGTTTTGGGTGAAGCAGCGCATCCGTTTCCGGTGCGTAGAAAATTCGAGCCTGTACGGGATGGGGTCTAACGGGAATCGGAAAGGCTGCCTCACTTCATACCTACTCTATCGCCCTAGAAGACGGTGCCTTCATAGGAAAAATCTTCTCGCATACTCGCAATCGCGATCGCATTCCCGAATTTTTGAATGCTTTCCAAGAACATCGGCAAGTATCGATCATAAAACTGGTACAACTTTAATCTACACAACTAACAGTGGATCTCGGCAGAGGACGGCGCTGCGCTCGTATTCGAGAAATGGAGAAGCAGATCATCGGGACCATCACACTCCCTGACGGTGAAATGCAGGGGCAAAGGGACGCGGCCATGCGTGCAAGCCATGCCATGGGGCGGAACGTCATGGATGCTCCGGAAAGCGACTTGCAGGACATGCATGATGACATGCGCATGATGACATGCGCATGATGTGAAAACTCACCCATTCCTTTGTCAGTCAAAGTCGCTGACAACCTCACAGATTCGGTTACGAGCCGGAGGATGACGCAGATGAATGGTGGATGACATGGGGTCGCTTTCGGGATTCGGAAACCGTCGCGGAGCAAAACGGTTTCAAAAACTGGGATTTTTCACGTCTCACAAGCTACGAAAATCACGATTCGCACTCCTGAATGTTATACAATGCAAGTGATGTGATGCGGCTGCGACAAAATCGCGTCGTTCTGGTTCCTGTCACGGGACCGCATACTTACCCTATACTTACTACAAGTTTAGACCCGTGCCTTCGGCGCGCCACGTTTGCGGCTAACTCTCAGTTGCGGGGTTTTTATGGTTTTGGCTAAATAATCATAGTTTGAAGGTATTTCAGTGGATCTTGGTGCATAGTCTTTCAAAGCAAGCTCCAAGTCGGCAGTCGAAAGTTGATAGTATGAAGTCCGAAGTCAGATTGATTTCGGCATGGTCGGCAACTCTTGACAGTATTGTTCCCACACACTTAAAATATTGCCTTACACCTCCCGTCCGCCTGAGACTGTCGAGGTACTACACATAGGAACATTCATATCTTCTGTTACATGATACATGAGCTAGGTCCATCTGAGGAGATATCACATCATTTCAGGTGTTCTCCATTTTATTTTATTTGACTCCACACCTCGATTTTTATTCAGTCTGCAAATGATCTCGATTGAAACAGAGGTGATGAAGATCATGGGACTCATAAATATCTGGGGCTACAGTGTTTTGTGCTCTAACACCCTCCCAGTATATAACTGCAGAGGTAGCGAAAATTTGCCCATTTTCACTCTTCCACAAATCTTAGGACTCTCAAGGAGACAATAAGGTTTACAACAGACTCCGAGCAGAGTTCAACACATCACCACCAAATTGCTTCACCTCTTCCTTAGGAGAATGCTTGAATGAAAGATCACTTTATCACTTATGTGTGGGGATTTTAACTCCTATGGGCCCGTATATGGTTTTTGTCGACATGAAGCTTTGAATAGGAGCGAAAGTTCCCATTTGAACACTCGGCAAGACCCGGGCCGAGATCAACCCGTGATCGCAACTACGGACTTGCGACTTCAGTGCCGCATCAAAACTTCTACGGACTATTATTAAATGACGAAAATAATCCCATAGGTTTTTTTGAGAAAAGAAATTTATACATATACTTGGCCATCAACTGCTACTACAGCTGTAACAGAAGTCAGTACCACAAATCTGTTTCAGAGCGGCAAAAGTTAGACAGATACAAAGAAAATAGAAAGTACCTGCATTCAGAGCCAGGCTGCAGCTGATTTGGAATTAGTTAGTAGGGCCAAATATCAAGAGTCAATTTTGGGTACACACAGAAGAGATAAGCACAGTGAAAAGTGGTGGGGGAGAATGAAATGTAGTTGACAGATAGGGGTATCCTATATAAGAAAAGAGCATGGCACCGCCACCCAAAAGTCACATGAAAACACTGCCACTAAATCACATGATAAGTCATGTGACCCTCTCGCCCGTTCCCGCCACTGCTGCCGCTCCTCAACAAGGCCTCAAGGCCTCAAGCCAGATTTCATTAATGATAAGCACACTTTGCCTCTGCCCCTCACCTTACCCTCTGCTCCCTCCCATTCCAGGTTTGTTACTCCCTCTCTGCTCTCAATTCCTGTCACCTCTTTGATGATTTCCACAGTTATACCCCTATCTGTCAACTACATTTCATTCAACTTCCCCCACCACTTTTCACTGTGCTTATCTGATCTTCTGTGTGTACCCACAATTGACTCTTCAGATTTGGCCCTACTAATTCCAAATCAGCTGCAGCCTGGCTCTGAATGCAGGTACTTTCTATTTTCTTTGTATCAGTCTAATTTTTGCCGCTCTGAAGGGATCAAACTCCCCCAACCACTCCTCAGCGTGCGAGAATCATGGCTCAAAGGAATGAACGTGATAACAGGGTCCTTGATAGTCCTCAGAGGCATTGTCAGCCTCAACATCCTGTTCAGCCTGCTCAATTTCAGCAAAATCCTGAGGATGTCTTTGGAGGTGCCCCTGTTCTAAACAGGATTCCAGAGCAGGCTCAGATTCAACCAAGACTTAGTCCAAACACTCTAGCAGGTCACAGAGCACATCTGGCTGATCTTCAGGCGGCTGCCCCTCTGCAGTTTAACCCTGTAGCTTACAATCCGAGGATCAGTTTAAATCAAGCTCTGAATGCTGTGGCTGGGCCATCACGAGGTCCTGCTCCTGCTCCTGCTCCTCAGGCTCAGCCTGGGCCCAGGCTGACACCGGGTACTCTAGCAGCTCACCAGCAACGTTTAGCTGAGCTCCAAGCCCCTCGGGAATTTAATCCTGTGGAAAATAGACGTCAATGACAAAGGCAACCTGCCATTCCACAGAATAATGACCCTATACAGCCACCAAGGATACCATCCCCTGAACCACCTCCTCGGGCTCAGCCTGCGCCCAGGCTTACACCGAATACTATAGCAGCTCACCAGCAACGTTTAGCTGTGCTCCAAGCCCCTCGGGAATTTAATCCTGTGGAAAATAGACGTCAAGGACAAAGGCAACCTGCCAATCCACAGGATAATGAGCCTGTGCAGCCACCAAGGATTCCATCCCCTGAACCAGCTCCACAGCAGAATATTCCACAAGCCAACAATCCAGAGCCTGCTTTCCCCAATTTTGTGTCACTTGCAAATCTGCCAAAATATTTCAGGCCCTTGACTGAGGCCAGTGTTCAGCGGGTCACTCTGGGACCCATGGATTTAGTCTGTTCCAAATGTGGTGCTCTCCACTGGGCAGCTGAGCGACTATCTGTGTCTAGCATAACCAATCCATCCTTTGGTACATGCTGTCTGAATGGGAAGATTGTGCTGCCCTCTATCCGTGAACCACCCCGGGCGTTGAAGGAGCTTTTGAATGGTACGAGCAACCATTCCAAAGAATTCAAAAAGAATATCCGAAAATACAATGCAGCATTTGCCTTGGCTTCATTGGGTGTCACTGTTGATAAAACTGTTTTGGATGGCCAAGGCCCATATGTATTCAAAATACAAGGGGCACTCTACCACAATGTTGGATCACTTCTCCCAGAGGCAGGAAAAGATCCTGTTTATGCTCAGCTCTACTTCTACTCCTCAGAGGAGGCCAATGCTGCTCGAATGCGGCGTAATCGGGGAGGTCATAACAATATGGTGGGCCTAAATCCAGAGGTTATGGGTATTCTTGACCAGATGCTTCGGGAAACTCACAAATATGTCCGCCTTTTCAAAACTGCTTTTGAAAGGCTGAAAGAGCAGCAAGAAGCCCATCCTGAGGTTGCCTCTGAGATATTTGCTGTCATCCACTGTGAAAAGGGCACTGATCCTCGCCGTTACAATGCTCCAACGGCTGAAGAGGTGGCAGTTGTTTTACCAGGTGATGGGTCAATTCCCCCAGACTACAGGGATTTAATTGTTCATTATCGGTATGGGCCAGGAGCTATGAAGCGTATCTATGAGCACAATGCTTCATACCAACCTATGGTCTATGTGCTGCTTCGTCCCTATGGTGAAAATGGCTGGCACCCTGGGATCCCCCTTGATTTACCTGATCATGATGAAGAAGAGGAGGAGGATCAGGATGAGGGAGAGAATGCAGATACCTCCAGGAAAACGGTGTCACTTCTGCAGTACCACACATATTACCTTCATCAACGGGCTTCAGACTCTCTCCACATTTTTCGAGCGGGAAATCTGTTCCAGCAGTGGATTGTTGATGCATGGGCTGCTACAGATCAAAGAAATTTGAGTTGGCTGAAGAACAATCAGGACAAGCTCAGGGTGGATCTATACAGGGGTTTAGCAGATGTAGTAGCAAGGGATGGAGAATTGCAGGATGTTGGGCAGCGTTGCATCCTTCCATCATCTTACATTGGTGGTTCACGATTCATGTTTCAGATATATCAAGACTCCCTTGCTATAGCACGCTGGACTGGGAAGCCTGATTGGTTCTTGACAATGACTGCAAATCCCACCTGGCCAGAAATCCAGAATGCACTCCTTCCAGATCAGACAGCTGCTGATAGACCAGATTTGATTTCACGAGTCTTCCGGGAAAAAGCTCGCATCTTGATGAAATCTATTAAAGCAGGAGCATTTGGAAAATGTGCTGGAGTTGTCAGCTCTATTGAATTCCAGAAGCGCATGCTGCCACATACTCATATCCTCATCTTCAACTCTTCTGAAGCTCGCGTAAAAAATGCAGAGGACATTGATCGCATTATCTCTGCCCAACTTCCTGACCCTGAAAAATTTCCACAACTGTCTGAATTGGTTAGCAAGTTGATGGTTCATAATCCCTGTGGATCACAAAACCCGAAGGCCCCATGCATGAAAGATGGAAAATGCTCCAAAGGCTATCCTAAACCATTCCAGGAACAGACACAGCTATCTCAAGATGGGTATGCCTTATATGCCCGTCCAGACAATGGCCGCCATTTTTTGAATGCCAAAGGAGAGAAAATTGACAATCGGTGGATTGTTCCTCATTCTCCAAGGTGATAATATACACATATTGGGTTGGAGGGAGCCAGCTAATTTTTTCTTTGCATAGGGCGATCTTAGAGTATAAATGCCACATGAATCTTGAATGCTGCATCTCAATCAAGGCGACAAAGTACATTCACAAATATGTTTTCAAGGGTCATGATCGTGGGACTCTTACTATTGAACAACAGAACAACGAGATCAAGCTACATCTGGACAGCCGATATATCTCTGCCTGTGAGGCCACTTGGCGCCTGCTTCGATTTCAAATGCATCATGAGTCACCTACAGTTGTGCGCCTTCAAGTCCATCTTCCAGATGAGCAGAGTGTAGTCTTTAATCAGGACGAGGATGCCCAGGATGCCCTTACTCGAGCAGCTGGCAAAGACACAACTTTGACAGGATACTTCAAGGCCAATAGTGCCAATCTTCCTGGGGCTCGAACATACCTCTATCAGGAATTTCCACAGCATTTCGTCTGGGTAAAAAACAAGAACCAGCAGATCTGGAAAGTAAGACAAAGAGGATTTGCAATTGGTCGAATGTACTTTGCTGGCCCTTCTGCAGGGGAACGATTCTATCTTCGCACTCTTCTCACAGTTGTTTGTGGAGCAAAATCTTTTGAGGACCTTCGAACTGTGGATGGTGTTGTTCATCCAACATTCCAACAAGCCTGCCTTGCACATGGCCTGCTTGAAGATGATAAGGAATGGGAGCAATGCCTGGAGGAAGCTGCCGCAATGCAGACTGGGCACCAGCTGCGCCAACTTTTTGCAACCATTATCAAAGAAAACTGGCCTTTGAAAGACCCCCTTGCACTTTGGAATCGTTTTAGAGAACATATTTGTGATGATCTCCGGCATGCACTCATTCATAAAGTAGGGATTCCTGATCCTTCCGAGGAGCAAATCTATGACTATGGCTTATACCTTTTGGACAAAATCCTTCATGGATCAGCCAAGTCTTTGGCAGATTATCCACCCATGCCACAACCAGTTGCCAATTGGGCTCAGGTAGATGGCAACCGCCTTATTGCTGAACAGCTTGACTATGACCCAGAAGAGCAGCAGCTTTTGGCTGAACCTCGAATTGAAGCCTTCAATGCAGAACAGCGATATGCCTTCAATGCCATCATGGATTCAGTCCTCCATAACAAGGGGAAATTGTTTTTCCTGAATGGTCCAGGAGGAACTGGGAAAACATTTGTTTACAACACACTATGTTATGCCTTGCGAGGGCGGTGTATCATTGTGCTCTGTGTAGCGTCATCTGGCATTGCTTCTTTGCTGCTCATTGGAGGCAGAACTTCTCATTCTACATTCAAAATTCCCATTGAGCTGTGGGAGGGAAGGCTCTGCAATATTAGGAAAGGCACAATGCTTGCCGAGCTGCTTTGCCAGGTCGGGCTAATCATCTGGGATGAAGTTCCCATGCAAGACAGATGTGCACAAGAAGCTGTGGATAAGACTATGCAGGATCTTCGGAATAATAACCACCCATATGGTGGAGCCACTTTGGCCTTTGGTGGTGATTTTGACCAGATCCTCCCAGTTGTTGTGAAAGGGGGAAGAGAGCAGGTTGTTGGAATCTGTATGCAGCGCTCCTACCTATGGTCAAAGGTTGAGATACTTCATCTCACTCAGAATATGCGTCTTGGCGGTCCCAATGCACGGCAGGAGGACAGGGACTTCGCCAAATGGCTTCTGGATGTTGGAAGTGGAAGAACTACAGATGAAGCTGGGAACATTGAACTTCCAGAGGTCATGAAGCTCCCTAGCAACGCTATTCAGGCTATGATAGACACCATCTATCCGGGGATTTCAACCATAACTTCAGACCATAACCAAGATAAATACTTTCTTGAGCGCACAATTCTCTCTGCACGAAATGATGATGTAGATGAGCTCAACTACATGTTGCTGAATAAATTCCAAGGCGAGAAATCTGTTTTCCACAGTGCTGATTCAGTCATCACAGAAGGGGGAGTTGACAGTGACTGTGAATATCCAGTAGAGTATCTCAACTCTATACGAGCATCTGGCCTACCTCTGGCCAAATTGGCTTTGAAGGTTGGGTGCCCAATCACGATTCTCCGAAACCTAGATCCAGCAAATGGTCTCTGCAATGGAACCAGAGGAATTCTCACCAGAATGTCACCTCATGTCCTGGAGATTCGAATCCTGGGTGGTGAACACAATGGTGAAACAGCTTTAATCCCAAAAATTACTATTACTCCATCCACTGAACAAATTGCTGTTGCCATGAAGCGGCGGCAGTTTCCTGTCCGGCTTGCATTCTCGATGACCATAAACAAAGCACAGGGTCAGTCAGTCGACAATGTTGGACTCGACCTCCGCACAGATGTCTTTGCCCATGGCCAACTATATGTTGCACTTTCTCGATGCACTTCAAGTCAGCGAGTGAAGGTTCTTTTCAAGGATGACAACAACAGAATGACAAAAAACATTGTTTATCCAGAGGTGTTGCTTCGCCCGTATGGTTTCCTCCATTCTGAAACAGATGGAAACTTGTTGGCCGGACAAGAAAACACTGAAGAACGAAACACACGAGGATCAACAGAACCACAGTATGTATTCGAGCGAGCGAGCGAGAGCTACGAGGTGACAGGAAAGGGCAAGGTACGACTCGCTGACATAAGGTCCGATCGGTCCGTAAACCGGGGACCGGGTTTACACCCTCCCCCTCTTCAAAACATTGAGTACGTCCAAGAAAAGTAAGTGAAGTACCAGAAGGTGCCCAAGCTTCCAAATGAGACGACAGAGGACACACCCAAGGCGAACAGGAACTTGGTGGGAAACAGGTGCGCTGTTGGGGTCACTGCGGGGTCGCACAGGGAAGGCTGGGGAGGTGGCCAGAAAGAAGAACAACATTAAAGGGATGGGGATAGGGTAAGGAAAGATGATTAGGTGTCACGAGTCGACAAATCACTGTCATCCGTCGCAGACGAGAAACTGCCATCTTCATCGTCGTAGGTGGGGATAATAGCAGCGACGGCTGTGTAACCCTCCTCGTATACCAAAGAGAATCCCACGGGTCCTACAGCAGCAACAACGGAAGGCGACGAGCGAGGTGGAATACCACGCGTGACATCACCGGGGCAGTTGTCGCTGCGGTGTTTCGTCCATCCCGGCGTCTGCGGAGTTTTCCTGCAGTGGTAACACCCGTTCGCTGCGCGCAAGGCTTCCTTCTCGGCGTAGGTCAGTGGAGCAAACCCGGAAGGGGAGCGTGCAGCGGTCGCCGAGGTCGGTGTAGGAAGCGAGGTTGAGGCCGAGGCAGCAGTGGCCGATGGGATCACGAGAGGGGCTGGGGTGTTCACCGGAGCCTTGACCACCTTCTCGGCGAGTAAGCTTTCCCATGCGGACGACATGCTCGCGATTAGCGCGTCGACCTTCATGGTGGCGTAAGGGAAAACTTGTTGACCAGAAATGCGCAGGCGAAGGATAGGATGAGCGTGGAAAAGGAGATGATTCTTGAGTATCGAGTCGGTAATTGTGAAACCGACACCAGCAGATGCGAGGGCGTTACGGGCTTTCTGGAGCGATTTTGCGAAGTCGGAGAAGTCGCCCGATCCCTGATGGATAGCGTAGAAGGCGGCGAGGGCTGTCATGCGCCAGTTAGAGGGGACGAACCGATCCTTGACACGCTGCGCGAACTCGTCCCAGCTCCCCAGCTTCTTCAACTCGCTCCGGTTCTCTGCCCACCAGGTTGCAGCCTCACCATCCTCCATCCTTAACCCAGCAAGAGTGATGAGCGTCCGCGGCTCGATGGTCTTGTCCGAGTTTTGAGCCTGCCAGGCTTCAAACGTATCTTCGCAGCGTCCGAGCCAACCGTGAATCGATGCCGGGGAAGGAGCATCTGCAAGCTTGGGGAACTCGAGCTTGGACATCGAGGGCGATGTAGAACGGGGGCGGGGAATTGGATTGGACCGAGTGATTTCGGGGCTTGATGCGTCGTTGATAGGCGAGTCGTCGACAAGCGGGGTTAACGGCGAGCCGAAGGGAGTCAGTTCGGATGGGGCAGGAGTGTCGGCTAGTGCGGATTCAGAATTCGACAAGTGTGGTGGCGGGTCCCGATGAGCGATGGGTGTCGAGGCGGACTGGGGAGGTGATGACGTGGCAGCGGCGCCTGGCTCCGCGGACTTCGTGCGCGGTCGGCGAGTAGGTAACAGTGGGGGGTGTAGGGTGCGGCTTGTGTTGGTGATAGACTGGCGCGTAGTAGCACGGCGAGGGGGCGGATCTGTGTTGTTGGACGCCAGCACGAAGGCTTGTGCACAGTACGGGGCAAGTTTGTGGTGGAAGTTGAAAGAAAAGTGGAAACTTGTCGGCCGGACAAGAAAACACTGAAGAACGAAACACACGAGGATCAATAGAACCACAGTATGTATTCGAGCGAGCGAGCGAGAGCTACGAGGTGACAGGAAAGGGCAAGGTACGACTCGCTGACATAAGGTCCGATCGGTCCGTAAACCGGGGACCGGGTTTACAACAGATTTGTGGTACTGACTTCTGTTACAGGTAGTTTAGTTAGCTGTAGTAGTAGTTGATGGCCAAGTATATGTATAAATTTCTTTTCTCAAAATAAAACCCGCAACTGAGAATTAGCTGCCAATGTGGCGTGCCGAAGGCACGGGTCTAAACTTGTAGCTGTGGAAATCATCAAAGAGGTTACAGAAATTGAGAGCAGAAAGGGAGTAACAAACCTGGAATGGGAGGGAGTAGAGAGGGGGCAGAGGCAAAGTGTGCTTATCATTAATGAAATGTGCCTTGAGGCCTTGAGGAGCGGCAGCAGGGCGGGAACGGCCGAGACATCACATGACATTTCATGTGACTTTTGGGTGTGGCGGTGCTGAGCTCTTTTCTTATATAGGATTTAATTTGTACTCACAAGCGTAGAACCCCCCAATGACTACACTTCTGTCCGCATCTCCTGAGACATGGTAACCGCAAATTGCCAATCCGCCCCCTTCTCTTCGCAGTAGTATTATCTCGTTCTCCTTACATTATCACTGATGACTTTCACCAAAAATATCGTCTCGTCCTATGGCTATTGTACGATGCACACTCTTTGTTAGATATCCGTCACTTGCTCCTCGAGCCAAGTCCAGAGCTCTTTGCCCAGGGCAGGATCCAGGGTGTTCGGGTTTGCCTTACCCATACGCGCCCAGGGGATGAGGTACTGTCCAAGTCAGCGCTCGCGCACCACTGGGCTATGAAACATTCACCTTGCCACCAAAGTTCGCGCCATCGGCCATCGTGCCTGCCCACAGCTGTGTCTGAGCGCCAAGCTCCACGGGATAAAGGCTCAACTCCTGGGGCGAGGTTAGTAAATACAACGCGCCGCGAGTAACAACAGTAATTGCGCACCATGATCTTGCGCTGGTAAGTCGGAGCATGGCGGTAGAGATCAGTCTTAATATTTCCCGGGTGCAGGGCAACAGACATGATGCCTTGGTCACCGTATCGGCGCCCGAGTTCGTTGCTGAAGACCAAGTTGCCCTGTTGAGGTGAGTCCGGGCGAATTTGAACCTCGATTTCATGCGTACAAATTTGCTTTGCGAATAGAGGTTGAGAGGAGTTAGCTTCTTTCTGGCAGGACCGTCCTTGAGGGTGTTGAAGTCGATGGTGTTGCCGGGAGTCATTTCCAATGCGAACGATGAACTGTTTATCACGCGAGCGGGTTTCCCTGCTGTGGCAGTGGCGAGTAGCGTCGTGAGCAGCAGTTTTGTCAAGTAAAAATGACCTTAAGCGGACAGATGAGAGAAAATCAGAAAATGACGCCAGCCAAGTAACTCACCCAAGACATTCGTGCCAAACTGCAGGTCGATGTTCTGCGGAGTCAGCTGCTCGATTGGTGCGCTCTGCAAAACAAATTGAACAATGCAAACTATGCTGAGTGGTAAGCCTGGATCGATGGATTCGGATTGCATACGCACCAGCGTATATAACTGCCGTTTCTACCATGACACCTCTGACATGAAATTAGGCGTGTTCTCGCAGCTGAAGGCAGGCGTACCCATTGTTGAATAAGACGTGTAGTTGCGTCTCTTTCCTATCGATGCAAATGAGATCCAGTGGAAACGAAGACAGGGACATAAGCTCGTACTGCTTGAACGCTTCCGCAGCACGTTTAACGGAATGCAGGTCGGCAAGATCCAAGTGAAGGAATTGGGCTTCGTTCCCGGTCTGAGATTGGAGGTCTTTGATAGCTGCCCTTGCGTTCTCCTCGTTCCGCGCAGCAACATATACTTTGGCGTTGTGCTGCAGCAGGACCTACACGCGGCCACTCTGTTGAAGCTGTCCGCTGCGACGCGCGACTGTTGCATTACCTTGACTGTTTCCTTGCCCACGCCTACGTCTATTCAATGGTTGCTTTTAACGGGGAAAGCTTTGGACTGACCTGAACTGCCTCCCGTTACTATGATTACCTACGACGATTAGAAAAACTCTGGACAAAACGAATACATTACCTGTCCAGTCAGGTCCGGGATGTCCTTGTAGGAAAACTTGGACTTCGGTGGAAAGTTGGTTTTGATATAGGATACGACGATACCCATGGTGGTAAACAGAACTTACGGGAGGCCGCAGCTCTTCGCTCTCTTATACGATCGTCAGCACGCGGCATGACGCCTGTCAACCATCAAGGTTCCTTGGAACCCTGAATAGAACATGAGATCGGCATGAGCTTCGCCATCAGCTTTCTGCAGGGAATGATTAATTCAGCGCGGAGATATATAGGCCAATCAAAGACATAACAGGTAGATGGAGCAGCGGTGAGAAGAGCATGTGAAGCGATATTTCTGATTCAAGTCCGAGAATAATTTAAAACACGACCGCGGAGCATTCCCATTGGTGCATACTCAGCAACATGATTCTCCCGCGGTTCTTGGTAATCGTATTCACGCGCCAGTTTCTTGGTATGGATGCTGTATGCCCTCTACGCCTGGCTATCACTCTCGTGCCTGCAGGCTGGACTGGAAAGCCACAATTCAGCAGATGAAACTTTACGCTGCGTGGTGCAAGCAAGCGTGGTGACTCGGAGATATCAGGCCGAATGCGTACATGGCACGCATATGCCGTTTCGCCGTTTCGTCGTGCGAAGAGGAAGCGGATTGGCCCCAGTGCCCGGAGAGGTGAGCGATCTGCTGGAAGTTGCCAAGCGGCGCGTAGCCGCCGAGCGGGAGCTGAAGAGAGTGCAGTGCAAAAGCGGCGGTCCGGTAAGCGAAGCTGTGGGAACGAAACCAGAGCGGGATTACCACATGGGGTAGGGGCTTGTCGAGCGGCCGAGCGGCAAGTACACGCTAATAGCATAGTTCCCACACTCCACGTTCTCATAAACGCATGCGAAACGCTTCCCGTCACCCTTCTCGATCCCCATGCTCATTCCCGACGTAGTTGATCTTAACTGCAAGACGAATCCTTCGGGTCCGTTCTACGTCTATGCAAAGCCCGATTCCAGCGAAATTGTTACCATCACCCACCTGGAATTTAGTCGCGCCAGTCATCGTGCGGCCAATATTCTTCGCCCAAACGGTGAGGGCCCGGCTGGCCAGGTGGTGGCTCTTGTCGCGCTGTCAGATACCGTGCTGTACCATGCAGTTCTGGTCGGTCTCATTACTGCCAATTTCATCGTACGTGTTTCCTCTCCGTCCAAAACGTATTTAACGATAGTAAAAACAGCCCTTTCCTATTTCGCCGAGGAATTCTGCTGTTGGAGTCTTCCAGCTGCTGCGCAGCGCATCCTGCCATCGGATCATAGCCACCTGTATCACACTTGACCCTCTCTTGGCCGAACTCAAGAAGCACATCGCTGAGGCCGATCCAGATTTCATCTTGACCGTCGAAGAGGTTCCATTACTCGAGCAAATTTATCCCAATCTAGGTGCTGAAACGTCCAGCTGTGCATTCGAACCTTATCCAACCCAGACCCGTGCAAAACTGGACGACATTTGCCTTTATATGCATTCGTCGGGAAGTTCTGGACTCCCCAAGACTATTGCACAGACGCACCGAGCACTTATGCAGTGGTCTACCCTCCGTATGTCCGATCTATCACATTTTTCACCTGTGGTCATGATTTGCGCCACTGTCCAGCGGCCGTTACAGAAGCGCGGGATTTTCTCGAAAAGCCCCTAGGAAACATGGCACTCCCGTCCTTCCATCAGTTCGGCATCGTGTGCCAGCTCTTGCAGCCCCTCTTCGGCACTTGCGCTGCGGTTTATCCCCCGACTGCGTTCTCCCCAAGCACACTCCCCATATTTCCTACGCCCTTGATAATGCACGCAAAACGAAATGCAGGACCCTCACAACAGTCCCTGCCCTCTTGTCCGTCTGGTTGCACTCTCCATCATCCATCGCGTACCTGAAAACACTGCATACCGTCGTGAGCCAATATATTGCTTTTGATGTGAGGTTTCACCTTATGGGCAATAGGCATGGTCGGGTGGGCCGCTTCCCCAGCGAATGGGAGACGCACTTGTAGATGCGGGTATAAATCTGCTTGGAGTATACGGCGCTACCGAGATTGGCCCCATTACAGCTGTGATTCCGCGTGAAAGAGACGCAAAGGAGTGGTCATGGCTACGGATTTCAGACGTAGTGGACGTACGGTGGGCTCCCCAGGGTGACGGTACATTTGAATGCCAGATTTTAGTGGGTCCTTTTGTTTGTGGGTTTCCTACATAGCGTCCTGATTCACCGCAGACATCGGAAAATTTCCGCCCGATGGTGGAAAACTTGAGCGACGTTAGAGGTTATAGGACTTCCGACCTATTCATCAATCACCCGGAAAAGAAGCACCTGTGGAAAGTGTTCGTTGGACATCTGGTTCAATGTAGTGGCGGCGCTGAGTGTTCTTTAGGATTGGGCGCGTTGATGACGTGATCGTTCACACCTCCGGAGAGAAGACGGTGCCAGCACCCATGGAAGATATTGTCACGAGTAGTCCGGAGTGAGTTTCAGCCAATCGTTTCACCGCGGTTGATATTGATAGGTGAAAAATAGCGTCGCCGGATCTGTGATGTTTGGGAGTGAGCGCGCACAAGCCGGCATCGTAATCGAAACTGTACCGAGCCTTCAGATTGATGTTCAGAGTTCAACTCAAGTGGCGGAGCTCAGAAATAAAGTTTGGTACGGTGTTGGTCTTTCAAGTCGGCACCGTAATGACATCGTTCGGTATCAGGTCCACAGTCGAAGACGCGAATCGGATTGCCCCCGCATTTAGTCGGATCTTCAAGGAAATGATTCTGTTCGCATCCCGAGACAAGCCCTTGCCTCGCGCGGGGAAAGGGACCGTTTTGCGTAAAGCTGCCATCAATCTATATTCTCCGGAGATCGAAGCGATGTGTGTACTGCAGCTGGTGTAGTTTCATGGCCATATTTTATGTTGATGGTTCACAGATATGACACAGTCGAGGAACAGGTGGCCGCGGTCGATTCGAATAAGCTGCCCGCTGTATGGGAGTTTGCCTCGATCCAGGAATGGCTGATCGAGCTGGCCACAAACCTTACCAATTCCACAATGTCGCCGACCGCGGATCTATTTCAGCAAGGATTCGATAGGTAGGTCATTTACGTCTCGGACCCTTGATTGCCTCGAACATCTATTCGCTAGCTTGATCGCCACGGTTTTTCGCCTCCGCGTCATAAACGCTTTACGTTTCAGAAAGGACGCCCAAGCGGCGAAAGCTATCACACAGAACCTTGTTTATTTACACCCCACCATTTCACGACTATCCGCTTACCTAGAGAGTTTGGTTGGTGGGACGGCGACGCCGGCCACGGCGAGTGTGGAAATTCAAATGGAAGAAATGATTGCCAAGTATTCGCCCACGCCCGGGCACGCGACGACAGGGGGTAAACCCGGCATTGGTCAGAGCCCAATAGTCCTCTTGACCGGTTCGACCGGAAATCTTGGGTCCCAGATCCTTGCGTCTTTATTGACGGACGACAGAGTGCTCAAGGTTTACGCTTTTAATCGACCGTCGGAACAAACCACCCTTGCTGCACGACATTTGGATGTCTTCCAGGAACGAGGACTAGATACACAGCTCCTAGCCTCTCCGAAGCTCGTATTGGTGGAGGGTAAAGCGGTCCAGAGAGATCTCGGTTTGCATGCAGAGCTGTACGAAGAGGTGAGTTCGAAATAAATCAATGCCCTTCCGGTCTTCGCTAACCCTGTCAGATCCGAAATTCAGTCTCGCTGATCATCCACAACGCCTGGACGCTCGATTTCAACATGGTACTCGCTTCATTTGAGCCCCACATTTTGGGAACACGCCACCTCATCGATCTGGCGCTGTTGAGCCCACAAGCTCCGAAGTTTTTATTTACTTCCTCAATTGCATCTGCGCAATTATGGGATCCTAGTCGAGGGCCTTGTCCAGAGAGCCTCTTAAGCGATGGATTCGTTGCACTTGGGGGATACGGTCAAAGCAAATATGTGGCAGAACAGGTCTGCTGCCTTATGGGCTTTCCGTATTTGTATTTCATGTATTTTATACTGACTGTATCTCAGATTCTCGCCAAAAGCGATCTGAATGCGTCATCTCTCCGAATCGGCCAGGTCTGCGGTGCACTTCCGAAGGGTGCGTGGGCGACCAGCGACTGGGTGCCAATCTTGGTCAAGAGCGGCATGACTCTTGGGCTTCTTCCGCTAGCCGACGGCGCAAGTAATTCATTAGGAATAAATAAACGTCGTGACTTACCGATTAGTACAGCTCGTGTCCTGGCTCGACTTTGGAACCGTCGCTCAAGCCATCATGGACGTAGCATTTACCCGCATGGAAAGTTCCGAGCGACTACCTTCTGTGCTGAATATTGTACATCCCCGACCCGTGTCTTGGAATTTTGTGGTGGGATGCATCCGGGACATACTCTTGAAGAGAAGTAATACCGGCAAGGATTTGAAGTTCGTGCGCTTCCCGGATTGGTATAAAGAGTTGCAGGCCTGTGAGGCTCGCGGTGGCTGCTACGTCAAAGGGGATCTTGTGCGTGCACATTATATGAAGACCTCATTTGTTTTATTAACCCACTGATCAGCCGGGCTTGAAGCTGCTCGACTTGTTCAGTAACCTGGCCAACTCAACCGCAGGATCCGCGGACGCAGAGTTCGTAGGACCCACCTTCTCCGTTCACAAAATCCAGGGCCTCAGTCCGGTCATGCGCGATGTCAGTAGCATTACCCAGGAGCACGTCGAGGCATGGGTTGACTATTGGAGTGCTTCTGGCTTCATATAACGAGCAGAAACGCAATAATGCGAAAATAGATAGATACATATTATCGAATGGATTTTCCTTGGCTCGGCGTGTAACCCGAAGAATAAAAACGTGGTGGGGTGGTGTTGGGCTCCCCGAATCGCAGGATTATCACTGTGCTTCATACACTCCATTCACGGCACAAAAGACTCAACGAAAACCTTGTTCACCGGTTGACCACACGTGCACACGTAGATCGTGTTGGGAGGTTACGGTTGCGCAAAGGCGGACGAGGTCTTAGAAAGATGAAGGAGACAACGACTCAAGTAAGGGGAGTCGAACTGGTCTGTTCGCTGACAGGCTCAGCTCGAGTAAGTACAGCGAATACTAATGATATATAGGAAGTCGACCGCTCGGACTGCGAGAGTCAAAGCTGAATGTGGGAGCGCCCGCTCCATCCGTGAGAGCGCCCGCTCCCAGAATTGAGTATGGGTTAAGCAGATCACTTCGCTCGTTCATGTTGAAAGATATTCTCCCGCTCCGAAAGGCCCGTGTCAGAAATACTTTGGGAATGGAATCCAAGATCTCCGTACATCAGGGCCGTCTCAAGATTGGCTGAGAGCGCCGCACGAAACGCTGTGACACTGACAGATGTTCTTTCCCCCTGATCATATTCATGGGATGTGGTCCCCCGTGTTTGCCCCGTGTACCGCCCCAATTATACGTGGATCAACTGCAGGCGCGCTACCTGGGATGCTGGTCGTATCAAGGTCGTATGGTAAAATCCACTGCGGGAACTCAGTCCTGGAGAAGAATGCCCGAGTCCTGTGAAAGATGAACACCGACAAGATGCTGTTTGATCCAGTTTGAGTCCGAAGCTTCCGGCGATCAATTCGTTCTTCGTTTTCTTTTTCCTTCGGCTTTGGGCCCTTGACTGGAATTCAGGACAATTTACATCTTACATGGCTGCAGAGCTTATATATAGGTCTCATGCGCCGTACCAGGCGATCCGCCCTCATTGACTCTGGCGAGTCCACTGCATCGCCCGCTCGTCTGGCACACCCTCGTCCCACCCGCGCTCTTCACGACTATGCACTGCCCCCGCCTTTACGCCGTCCGTGCGCACCCCCCCCGCGGACGCAGAGGTCCTGGCGCCGGGCGCAATGCTTCACGCTCTCGACGTCATGCGTTGCCCGCGCCCGGGATACCCGTCTGGCCACTGCCCAGCTCCGCGGACTGACAGTGCGCAAGGCGCCCGGGACGTAAATCTCGTAGCCCGCCCGGCGCGCCGTCCTTACTATGCTCGCAACCGCCGTTTCCTCCAGTGCGCCTTCTCCTCCCTCCCTTTCTCCCTTTGCCGCCAAGTTAACTTGCCCCGCAGGAACGCACGACGACGACGATGACCTTCTCCCTCAGCGTGGACCCCGCCCTTTCCCCGCTCGTGAACACGCTGAGCGCCGTGCCGCGCCTGCACACGCTATATGCACGCTGCTGCCCGCGCTGTGGGCGCCTGCAATTTTAAACAGCCCGCCCCATGCGTTTTGGCGAAGAGGCCTCCTCGCCTCTGCCTATCCTTCTGCCTTCTCCTCGGCTTGTTACCCTGCAGACCAACACCCGCACTCGCCGCAACGCTCCTCGTCCTACCCCCCGTCGGTAGAGGCCTCTTCATTGCCGAGGTGCACAAGCACACACGGCTGGCGGACCTCATTCGTGCGCGGACGACGGTAGTTGGCCTCGCGGCCCTCGCCCTCGAGCCTCCCTCTCTGATTTCCCTCCCTTCCCGGGACAAGGAAGCCGAGGAAGACACAGGTGCGCACGGACTTGGCTTTGTATTGCATTGATATGGAGTACGTAGGTACACTTAGATGTAATGTAAAGTAGTAGAATCTTGTAGATTATTTCTGGCTTTTTTTATTACTTTTTTGGGAGCGGAGAGAGCTGGGAATTTGATGCGTGATGGCTGATGCGCCTCTTGTTCTCTTCCACCACCAAACACTACGACGTTCCGCTCGCTGCTCGGACGTTGGGATATTCTCCGTTCCGCAGTAATTCGTCCAAGCTCATGCACACGCTCTGTCTGTCAAGTTTCAAAGCTGCCTGGACGATCGGAGTCCGTGCCACTGCTACTCGGGGTTCGGGGAATTGGAGCTAGGGTCTTGTATATAATTCCCTGAAGGATTATAAACCGTTTTTAATTTTTTCGTTTGTAAACAGGTCGTTTATTAAACCTGTTTATAAACAGGCCACCAGAAGTGATCCCGGAGGCTCTAGCCCAAGTTTCAAGCTATTTTTTTTCGCTTCCCAAAGACATAAGCAATAAGTGATGTGACAGATTGGTTCCGGGGGCGTACTCGAATGGTTCCTCAGCAGAATTCTCCCATCTGGAGTCACAAAGGCTTCTGAAAAAGCCTCAGTTCAGATGTTTATAAACAGGGTATTCCCGTCGAAAGATTAAAAACCAGGTTTATAAACGACTGTTTATAAACATGTTTACAACTGGAATAATATACAAGGCCCTAAAGGGGGCTCGGGACTCGCGCCACGAGACTCAGGAATTGCTCGGAGCGGGATCGGAACACAAGGCTCTCGGAGCTGGGTGCTCGGAACGGACTCAAGCGCGCGCCACTGGCATTCATTACTGTCAACGAGTCAAAATCGGACACCCTTGTACTTAATGCTCCGAACGGACTTGAAGCACAGAGCTCGAGATATGCTGCCCGGGAGTGGTATTCGGGGACTCGGATCGGTGAAGATGGTCGCGCCACTCGCTAGTATTACTATTCCCTCGAAAACCGGACTCCATGCGTACTCGGACCTCGGGACGGTGCTTGGACGCTCGCTCGGATCGGGCGCGGAGTCGGAGTCAATGGGATACGGATGGGACTCAAGGCGAGGATGAGCTTTGAAAACCGGACTTCGTCCTCGGAATACCAGTATTACTCGGGACTGGGAGCTCGGACGGAACTCAAATTATTAAATCGAAAGGCGCGGAGCGGCCGTTCCTGAGTCGCCGACACGCCACTCATGTTGCGGCGCTGATTTCTTTTTTTCTCTGCGGCCCTGTTCTGGACGCGGCGACGGTTCAAACTAGGGCATAGCCGGAAGTCAGTTGTTTCGCCTACGCGCTACTCAGCCCGAGGGGCATCGAGATTAGCCGTCGCCACAGCGCTCGCATGGGCGAAGCTACCCACAACGCGTCAACTTCAGTTGCCCCACTGCCACTTTCCTTCGAGTGAAGGGAGGCTCTGCACGGCGCACCCCCTTTTCTGCTGTACTTGCTCGTCTATGGGTCGGTACTCAGTACTCAGCACGGCTCGGACTGGCAGTCTGTCTAAAATATACATAGCCCCGACTGCTTCGCTGACGTGCCGCGAGCAAGAGGCGGGGCAAAGCCTATATAGGCTCAAACAAGTCACATTGAACTTTCGGTTCCTCCATTGGTGCTGTCCGCTTCACGGTCGCCTTTCTAAACCTGTGTAACTGTGGTGGATTGTTCGTTGCTGTGGGCGTTGGCGAATTGCGCAAATATTAATATTACGCGTCCCCCATTTGGCAGGTCCGCCCCGAAGCCCCCGACTCAGCGGGTGGTCCAGTCTCCTATTTATTTGCTCGACATACGCCGCTCGTCGTGATCATGAGTATCTCATTCACGTTGGAAATTATCTACCCCCAAAAAAATCTGACACCGCACGTCCCATCTGGGGATATTTATTTTCAGCGCAACGAGGATATGATTGAGGTTCGTACATTGCCCCTATCTTTGGATCTAAACGAGCAATGCAGGATCGAAGTTCGGTCCCCTCGGTGTCCCAAGCCGGCATTCATCAATGATAGTAATGGAGGATCTGCTAGGATCTGCACATTATTGTGTTTCCCGCGAGGCGCGAGCTGTCGTCGATCTGAGGCTTAACCCGTTCGGTTGCCCGACTTGGCAGTGCATGTCACTGAAAGCATACCGACTGCTATGCCTCATCCACGTACTGCGCAGATATCCGCGTTGGGATCTACTGCGTTGGATTGAGTGTATACGGCCAATAATATCCTTAGCTCGGCCTCGACCGAACCCCATGCGTTTTGCAGTGCCTCAGACAATATGGTGCAGCCAGGGGACGTACCGTGCCGTTTCGAATATCGAGACATAGGTAATTGCCACAGTTGACAGCGGATATTTTCAGCTTAAGCTAATAATTCTGTTCCAAGTACGTAGCATGGAATGAGGTTAAGATTCCTTCGTAAGCGCGTAGTACTATAAGCTCATAGTACAGTCACATGAGGTTACTTTGCATCCCCATCATGGCTGCACCTCTAGGGTGAATAGCTGAATATTGAGCCCATGACATCTTGCGAAAGCAAAGCTAGGAATGCAGGCACGTGAAATGTTGAATTTTGTGGTTGAAATTGTTCAGAGGCCGCTGAGACTTGGGAAACGGGGGCAAGCTAATTACAGTTCTGGAGGCTCAATTTTCTCTTGGCTTCTTTATAGATACAGAATGGTTATTCAAGTCAATTGCAATCAGTGAGTCAGTAGTTCACGAACTTGATTATCGTACATAGCAAATGGTTCCCCCAGTCCATACTCGACTCTGTGCAATCTGTTTTTCTCTACTCCACGATTGAAAACTACTCTACAGCGACCAACACAATACTTGATTGAATGCGAGAACAGTCACAGCGTGTAAGGGCTTCCCACCACTGACGCCAGTGCCACTCAAGGTTATCAGAACACACAGGCTCCGCTGTCCTTCGAATCTTCCTTTGCATGCAATATTCATAGCGAGCCGTTAATTCGGGCAGAGGTTCAGGAAACGTCTAAGGGAAGGCATATATTAGTGAAGATACCTTCGCTCTCAAGGAGAGTAAATTCACCTTGAGCCACTGTACGACGTTGTGTAGATGCTCCGCACCATCATGGGTATACTTTAAAAGATGATTATTGGGTGAGAGAAGCTCGAGTTCACCCAAAAGGTCGAGAGACGGTGGGCAGGATCTCAAAAGGTAACTCCATACATAGGTGGACCCGCTGTCGAGAGTGGGGTAAGACCACGTGGAGTCCATCAGCTACAGACGACTTGCCAGAAATGGTCCCAGGGCAATTCGTTGGCAAAGAGTTTCTTCATGATGCGTAGGGAGTTGCGAGCAAGGTCCCGGATTATTGAACCACTGCAAACCTCTCGAAATTTTGGTAGATATGCTGTGGAAACAGACGTTAACAAACTAGCAATCTTCAACTTATCTGGACCTAGAATTGCCCGTAAAGGAGAGAAAGCTGCCCTGGTGTCACCCCACGACCAATCCAATAAAATACGGATGTCGAAAAACCCAAAGGATTTGTAGGGCCACCTGGTGCAAACGATTCTGAAAGCATGCAAATATCTGGAAAGTTGCGGGTAGGGTTGTAAAACCATGCCATAGTCGAAATCTTGCAGGGCCACTCCGGAGACAACTCCAGAGACAAACCACATAAGCATGAAACAGTAGTCTTCCCAGAGCTGAATTAGATCTTGGGGCAGCGGTTGAAATTTCTACACCCGATATAAATGTCATGATCATCGACTGAACACTATGATGCACCTTCAACCAATCCAAAATCATTTGCGCAGGTTCGCCCATTGATAAAGGTGATTCTGCGTAAAACAGAAAATCGGGGTTGACGGCACGGAGAAGTGACAGAAGGTCCGGTGACGGCTGAGCTGAAGCTACATATGCAAAACCAGCCGGACCAAGTTCCCTGTTATAAACTGGGTCAACTTTCACTGTGTTTCGATTTGAATGGATTTACCAAGCGAGATGGACATTACGGTTCGCTGCCAGATCATTGTGAGTGTAGGAGAATGTCTTCAGAATATCGCCGGCCAGTTGCGCGCGAAGCGAATGTCCAACATGAAAAACACCCGATCGTCTTGGGTCATCGAGAAAATCAAGGAATGATGCATGGTGCGCGCTTATTTTGGGATATTGTCCCTCGCCTTCATCCTCTGCAGGCTCCACATTGATTATAGAATGGAGGCCACGCAGCGCTAGGAGCACGTCACCCGGCTTCAAGGCGATAAGGCGTTCAATGTCGTCCGTATAAAATACATTCTCCAATTTGGCAGTAATAACGGTTAGAATTCTCGCAAGTTGCGGCCGAACAGGAGCATCATTGAGGATTTGTGTGTACAGCTGATCCAGGGCCCCATACGGTGTTCCAGAATCCAGTTCCGCGATGCCCGTGATAATCTCGAGACGATCTGTTGGGCGGAAGTTTCTATCGTCAATGAACTTGATAACTGTGGATGCATAAATGAAATATCCAGATGATTTCTCGACAAGATGTTCAATGACTTTCGGGGAAGGCCAGGGAATGGCGATCATGGCCATAGTCTCGTGGTGCTCCCGGTGAATCCGTGCGAACTCATCCAGTAGATAGATTCGGATATCCTTGAATGACTGTTGAATGTTGAAATGGCGATGGAAACCGTCTAAGCACGGTACTCGAAAAACCTCGTTAATATGAGGCTCCGACCTGCTAGCAATGAGGATACGTAGATGAGGTGGGGATTGATGTGCAGAACTGCCGATGGAGCGCAAAATTTCCTGCTGGACATGATGGCCTTCACATTCATCGAGGCCATCGATGATAATAACGAAGGTGCGAGTAAGACTGCTGTTCCGAAATGGCTCGATGATCAACCTCTGCAGCTGTGTCGAAAGAGTTTTGTCGATAATTGATGGGTCGTCTTCCACGCACTGGGAGACAAGGTGCTTTAATTTAGGAAGCAGAAGGGCGAGCTGATATGCCAGTGTTGGGAACAGCTTGCTGGCACTTCCGCGCGACGGATGTCCTCGTTTGAAGAAGAAGCTCCCACCGAGGCGTCCCTCCGTCTCCAGCTTTTGGCAGAAGGACTGCGCAATGGCGGATTTCCCTGAACCAGCAGGTCCGTGGAGCCAAAGAACCAGGCTCCCAGAATCTTCCCTGCAGGACCAGTCATGAAGAGTATCTAACATCTCCTTCCGGGTCTCAGGATGGCACCGGGGCTGTGGATATCTGTCTGCTGCGTCGTGGGAAGCATTGCCAGCTGAGGAACGATACAGGATATGCAGGCCTTTGATTAATTTATAAGCGTGTTAGAATGGAAATTGACAGTGTTTCACCTGTTTCACCTCGGTGTTTGATATGGTTCACATTCCCAGTAATGAATGTCCCGTCGTTAATGATTGTTTTATATTCTTCCTGAGGATGTCCACCAGCGACATGGGAACCTCGGAGATCCCTCCATCGTTCAGAATTTCTGGTCGAGCTGGAGGGGAAACTGGTTTCAGAATGAGACGAAAATGAGTCTTGCGATGGCGCAGGATTTTCGGGAACGGGAATTAACACGGATGAGGTCGGAGACCAAAAGTCTGGAAAAGAAGAACTGGATTCTCTTGAAATCGGCTGCCGCACAGTGCCACACTTCAGAGTCCTATTGCCAGTTGGAAGGCTCCTGTAGTGATCTCGGGCGGCGGATGAGCGATGAATTTCGGGTTCCAGCTGTGAAGATGGGTACAGGCTAGTTTCAGAAAGCGATGGAAGTAGCGCCGTGGAGGCAGACAAGGACCGATAACCGTTATCGGGGGGATGGCAACGACTCAGACTCTCTGGCCGGCGAGAAATATCTTCGGCCGTGTCAGACCCATATCGCTCGAACGAGCGCGAACCGCACCATAAGGTAGCATCCTCGCGGCCCCCCAAGGTCTATCGTTTCCCCGTGGACCCAATAGCTGAGGCCCCAGTCCTTTCGTAGAGCCAAATTGAAGAGTCGTCAGTGACTCGCGGTCTGGCGCAGGCAGCGCGATCTGGATGTCCGTGTCGCCCGCAATATCATAGAAATTGCCTCCATTAATTTGCACCCCAGAGCTCGAGGTAAAGAGCGGCATGGAAGAAGGGAGGTGGAATCGGGGTGAGAGCGAGCCACAAGGGGAGAAGCTGCTAAATGCAGTGTTGCTGTCCGGGGTTCGGGCCTCACGCCCGGATGAGCGCTTATTTTGTGGAAGAGTGATAAATTTGGCAGAGAACTGGAAGAAGTTTGCATTCGAGTGGTGGAATATGGTGTTCCAGAATATTCAGAGGAAGCAAAATACAGGTCGCGTTGTGAACCCCTTCCCTCCCAACTGAAAATCAACATGGATGGAAGGATCAACTCATACATTCAACAGTCACGTAATGTTCCTTTTAATCGAGGCTCAGATTGGGGCCACGCATTCGTAGTGCCAGCAATAAGGAGTGACGTTTGAGCTTCGAAGATAGGGAGACCGGCCCAAGCACACTGATTGGGTTCCGGTACCTTCGAAATCCGAGATTCGTTTGTTACATTCCAGATCCGGCTATTGCCGTCAAGATAGATCTGGTCTTCGCTCTATGTCACGGACTACGGTGTTCTGATCCTCTGGCAGCCTAGCTCTATAATTCGTACACCCTAGCTGTCAAACCTAGAAGCAGCGATCAGATATTAATTGTTTTGGTTGGGCAATGATGACAGTTACCACACCTCCCACTTCCCAGGCACCTCCGCCAATGCCAATTTCAAATCAGTCGGAGAGAAAGGAAGAGCGTCTCCTGTCTTCAACTTTTCGTTCTCAATGCAGATTTCTCCTTTGCGCGTGCCCGGAGGCTCGATGTGGGCATAGGCCTTCAAGATCGATTTGACCGTCAAGGTGAAATACCGATCACTGCTGAAATCGACTTTTGCTAGTCCGACAGCTGCATTTTTTGAGTCACTTGCGTGTGTACGCTGGTACTCGTCGTCGTCACAGCCAATGTTGACGGCGAGTGTGATGTCGTCGATACCGCAGGGCACGCGCCATAGACGAGCGATACAGGGACAAGCTCTTGATATCTCCCGAAGCGGAATTTGACGAAGGGGCATTCATGTTCCGAGGCTCGATGGATTGGGATCAGGCTGTTTGTTTCAGAAAGGATGTCGATGATACGAGGTTCTGGAATTTCAAATGAATATTTCCGCACGTGAATGAGGCCGGGGAAGCGATGAAGTTCTCAGGCTCCTGGTTGAATTTATAGATGCGGACAAAATTCTAGAGATACTCGAAGAACGGGGGCTAAAAAGTCACGGTTCTACTGTTGCCGCAGCGGAGGGAGTCTTTGGTTCGCTCTCCGTGATATTGCTCGTTTTTTGATGAATAACTTGACCACCCTCCACATATTATTTATAGCTTCGTTGACCCTCGAGGGGTGGTTTACCGTGATCCATCTGAGTGTCAGAAAACACAAAATGACTGCATTTACAACACTGATCCCGATACAGAAAGAGTCCCAAATTAATCCAAAAACACCAAATCCATGCTGTATCACCTCTCTCTACAGCAGTGTCCTTTTCGTTAGGCATCAAACCGATTGGACGAATAAGCCCCCTAATAGGTGGCCTTTGTTTTGTAGTAGCCATCCGAGTTGGTTATGTAATCCACACTGCCGTCAGGCTGGGACTGCCCTCCGCAATTAATGGCAGAGGCAGCGGTGAGGCGATATTTGAACAAGGCGCAGGTAAGTTGAGTGCTTCCATACTGGCGCAAACCGTTAAAATTCAGATGTGTGCGGCTGCATAAATGAGTTGTTCGCGTACCTTTCCGTTGACATCGTGATAGGCTTCCATCAAGGTTCAGCGTTGGTTCAAAAAGACGAAAGATTTAAACGTACTGTTGAAGAATGTGCACCCGGAAACGGAGTCGCACATGGCAATGCAATCTGGTCAAAATTAAGAAGTGGCTCAATACTAAGCTTTGGGGAGCAACCTACCGTCCACAGTGTCAACAAGCCCGTAGGTTAGGTAGCTGTCATCCTGAGCAGCGCAAGTCAAGTCATGGAAAACCTGGGAGTACTCCGGGGGCGGGGGAGGGTGGTGCGGGGGAGGGGGCGGCGGGGGCTTCGGGCAGTGGAGGCA
The DNA here is from genome assembly GCA_029289555.1 of Mycena latifolia. NCBI lineage: Eukaryota > Fungi > Basidiomycota > Agaricomycetes > Agaricales > Mycenaceae > Mycena > Mycena latifolia. The sequence continues at coordinate 1,482,576 of JARJLE010000007.1, forward strand.
GAAGGGGAAGAGGTCCAAGAGCTCGCAGAACAACTTGAGGAAAATCGTTATTAAATTATGCTACAGTTAGACTGAAACTAGCTTACCCCTTGCAGAATGTTATCGATGCCTTTGGGAGAAATGCTTTTGCCGTAGTACCATCCGGGATAGTGGCCGACGTGCCACGGGGCAATAGGAGCGCCATAGTGGTTCTGCCCGGTGAGAGTAATCGCGGTCGAGATGGACGCGGAGCTGTAAGTGGCTGACGCGCCAGTGGCGACGACGGCAAGAGTGGTGAACAGAGTGGTGAAGCGCATCTTATCTCGGGAGAAGAAGTGTGTTTGTGAGTCTCAGGAGTGGACGCACAATTTTCAACAGCGTTCCGTCCTCTCCTTTATACGTTTGACAAAGCGCTGAAAGTGTTCCTCTGTCAGATACTCCACTCGGCTGTCACCTGTCCGACATCGAAACACCCCTTTCGAGAAGCTCAGGTCAAAGAAAACTCGAGGACAGCTATTTCCCCCAGTGAGTTACGGCAACCGGAGCAAAATTAACTGCCATCTCTCCTGGCCGCAATAAACCGCTCGACATGTGCGGGTCGACGTCGTGCCGCGAATTCATTGCGGTGAATATCAAGGAACATCCAGGTTTGCACCAGAACGGGCCTCACCCCAACTCCCTCTCATATCTCTCTTCCCCGTCGTTACCTCTCCAACCTCTATTTTTACTTGTCTCGGTTTACTCTTACACAGCTCCCGTACTTACCCTAGTTTGTACCATATCCATCCCATACCACTTTACGTAGTGTACTGTCACATAGCTTCTGTAGCCAGGGACGACGACCCCAAAAATCAAGTCAAGTCAAGTCAACAGAGGAAGCAGCGCTTCACTGTGATTGACACTCGGAGCTGGCGCGGTAATAAACCCAGTATAACCGCGAGATGTTCAACCCAGCACGGCTCGAGAGACACACCACTGTGTACATAGTTTAGTAGCGCCCCAGATTCAGTCCTGCTAGCCATAGTGCTCCCGCCAGATTTGTGGACGAGCAGAAGAGAGAGGGTACGCGTCTGAGAAACATGACGTTGGTAGTTGGTCGATCTGATTCGCGAGTAATGATTGCCGAAAAAGTTGAACACACTCGTCAACACGTTACGGTAGCTCATTCGATGAGACTGAACACGGAACCTTGGCTCAAGACCTGTGACAGTCCAGGCCGTCAACAGCGATTAATCTAAGAGCCAAAAGGTTCCATCACGTGCCAGCGCTCACTATGTTCAATTTTCCAGAATTTCAACGGGCCAAGCGTCAGGACGTGTCGGTTCTTCTGTGATTCTCTTGGCGGATTCTCGTCGATCGTTTCGTTTGAATTGTGATCCCGAGGACCTACGCCGCGGCCGACGTAATTATGTCAATTTTCGCCTCCTGGATGGAAGATACTGCCCATGACATATGTTGATCTCTGGGCTCTCAAGGGGATAGCAAGGGATTACAAAGGGACCAGCCCTTCGTTTTTGCCGAGCTGAGGTCTAGACTCATTGGAAGGTATACATCTCCCATCAAAGTGGGTTTAACGAGGTTCCCAGGCATTTTGGGTCGGGCTTGTGGGCAGTATGGGAAAATAAGATCATTCACAACTGAAGCGCGTTCACAATCAAGTTCAAATTACGTAATTTCAACCAATGCATCGTGACTTGAACAGATTCTGGTGTCCTAGGCGAACGAATTATCAAATTGTGAAAGTGAAAAGAACCCAGAGGACGGAGAAGACAGTAACCCCGGTCGCATGATTCGGGAAGCAATCTTTGATTCTGATATTGAACTAAATTGGAGAACATAAAAAACAGCGAGGGATGGACGTATGCACGCACAATGGGCTCAATTTTTTTATACTAGTACTGCCGCAGTGAAGATATTGCACGGTCGGAACTACGTTCATTTCCGGATGATTCAAAATATACCTGTCGCACTCAAATCACTGCCCTGAGACCTGACTGACTCATCAGACAGCGCGAACTTTTGAGATGCAGCAGGATACAGCAGCAACGACAGGTTGAATGTAGCAGAATAGTAAATGGGGCACAAGACATGTGCAATAAGGAAGTAAACAACGAAATAACCGCCCGCATGAGAGTTACCTAATACCTCTTCACATCCTGCAGATTTAATCCCGGTCGGACCATGTTCATTTTACGCGTGATCACGAGCCAGGGAACGCGGATGAATGATGAGACTTGAACCAGACACTGAGACAGCCCGAATTGTGCGAGGCACGTGAATTCCTAGACACAGGAACCCAGTATAAATGCACAGCGAATGGGGACAAGACACGTATACGTATCACGGACAGGGCGGAAAGTAAAGAAACATCAGCGGCGAAAAGTAGGGAGAAGGGACAGTAAATGAACGAAAGTCCAAATAAACTGCGGCAACCGCCGTCCCAGTGAAGTCCGTTTCTGGAGTGTGAGACCAAATGTGGTCACACCAACGCATGAAACGGTAATCCTCCCAGTGCTGGATGAGATCCTGAGGTAGCGGCTGCGCTTTCTAGACCAGTCTTAACCTCAGAATTAGTTAATGGAATTGTACAACCTACCTTCAGCCAAGCCAAGACTGTATCCACATATTCTTCGAATTCACGGTGTGATTTGTGAAACAAAGAATCTGGATTAAAGGAGCAGAGCAGAGACAAATGGCCGGGAGATGGGCTAGCTGAAGTGAGTGCTTGAAAAGGCAGCCTGGTCAAGATCCCTACAAAAGGAGATTTGGCCAATACTTTGACTCCGAGGTCCAATGAATTTACTAAGATGCTTTCAGTATTTGACAGGCTAAATCTGTGCGGTGCTCAGAATTAGCAACGCAAAAGGCGTATGATCGCGTTGGCTCGTCAAGGAAATCGAGAAACGAACCATGGTGGACAGTGATGCAAGCATCCTCATCCTCTGAGGGTAATTTGATTACAGATTGCAGCCCGCGCAAGCCCAGACGGACATCGTCCGGCCGCAGCTCCAGAAGCTATTCGATTTTTGGAATAGTCAGGGCGGAGTACAAGCCAACAGCAATCACAGTTAAAATTCTGAGGACTCGAAACCTGGCAGGGACATCGGAGAGGATTTGGGTGTATAGTTGATCGAGGGCGCTAATGGGCGACCTAGATCCAGCGTCAGACTCGGCAATGCCTAGAATGGCGTCAAGACTTCAACAAGCGAGGCACGAGCTTCGTGTTGAAGCATCTGTCTACGAGAGACTACGTCAAGACGGTCTGTTGGCCGAAAGTCTTCGTTGTCAACAAATTTGATGACCATAGATGAAATATCCAGATGACTTTTCGACCAGATGTTCAATCACGGAGGCCGAGGGCCAGGGGGCGGGAATCTTGGCCATAGTTTCGTAGTGATCCTGATGCCCAGACAATTTAGGAGAAGATAGGACGACGACCTGTGTGGCGACATCCCATGGCTCCGTGACCTTTTTCAACGCGGTGCTAGTTGCAAGTCGGTCAGAATTTAAAAGCAGAAATAAAACCGACACCATACGTTGCGAGTGCCCGGTATACAGTAGCGGGGTCTTTTAAAGCTTCTTCTGCCATGGGGGTGTTGACCCAGCCCGGCGCCACAGAATTTACTCTTCCGCGGGGCGCGATTTCGACGATTTCATTCTTAAGCGACAGTGTGAGTCCGTACATTTAGACGGCCATCCTTAATGTTTGGCGACACAATTTAAAAATTCACTTACCGCTTTTACTTGCAGCATAATCAGCGTGATCCGCCTCGCCGTACTTGCCAGCGGTTGACCCAAGAAACAATATCGACGCCTTTGCCTTTGCTGCGTCCGACGCGGTCGTGAGCTGCCTGAGGAACTCTCGCGCAACCAGGAAGGATGAAGTGGTGTTCGAGTCGAACGTCGCGCGCCACCGGTCGAGCGACATCGTCGCTACTGGCTCGTCCGCAGTGGGCCAGACTCCGTGGTTGATTATGGCGACCTGCACAGGCCCGAACGCGACCGTGACGGCGCCCGCGAACATGCGCACGACATCCTCCTCGTTTGACAGGTTAGCCTGTGTGGTAGCGACCCTGCCGGGACCAAACTCCGCGGTCAAGGCATTCAGCGAGGTCGCGTTGGTGTTATAATGTGCAGTAACTCTTGCGCCTTGTTCTATGAGCGGGACAAATAATTGCTGGCGTTCAGTTAACAGAGATTACCACTCACCGAGGAATAGACGTGTGATTTCGAGGCTGATCCCGCCGCTGGCGCTTGGAATCAAACATCAGTTAGCTCTATTTTTTCGGCGCCCAAAACAACCTTGCCTGTCGCGAGAGCGTGAACGTCTTGTAATTCAAGATCCATTGAAATTTGGACTCGGGGAGGACAGAGGCCGCGACACAGGATACAACGGCCTGGGAGGGTATCGAGGATGATGCCTCGTGAGTTTCCTGAAACGAATGTTCGAGGACGAGCACAAAGCAAGCACTTGCACGAGGAGAATTCGATGAAAAAACGTGCTTGTAGGGAAGATTGCATCAGAACTTCTGGAGATTTCCGGCTCTTTCCTTTCCTGGAAACGCCAAACGCAACCTAGTTTGCGTTTCGAGCTGCCTAGATGTGTCAATTTGGCACGGATAACATTTGGCGACTTATTGAAAGAGCAGACGATGTAAGGGATGATGGATCCACCATTATTTCGTGCTTCCTCCAGAAACAGATTTTCAACCGGCGGCATGATGATCGCATCCGCAACACTTGATCGGATCACCGAGTTGGCACATTTTCTCATTCCAGTGGTTCCACCAGCATACCCGGCATCGAACTTCTCACTGTAGACTGCTCAGCGAAATAATGCTCTGCGCTTCCAGCATCGACGAAAAATTCGCTCTTACTGTTGTGTGCCAGCTCTGGCGAAACGTCGCGCTCGGTACTCCTCTCCTCTGGTCCACATTCACAGGAGGTGCCTCGAAAGCGGATTGCTACCGCATCCCGCTCGTATTGGAGCGCAGCGGCACAAGCACGATGCTGCACATTCAAATATGTTTTACTTGGAACTGGCCCGCCGACGCGCTGTGCCATACGTGGGGCGCATTGAAACACTGGACATGGAATTTTGGAGTCACGTCGTGGTGAATGTCAAACCGCCGCTCGAGTCCAACTTGCAGTTTCCTGTGCTGTACTCTCTTCGTTTGTAGGGTGACGAATACACCCCCATCCTCTCCTTATCGTTCTCAGTGCCTCAGCTGCAAGCTCTCGACATCGAGCGCTTCCGCCCGAAGAACTGGGATGATTTATTTGTGTCCACCCTGGAGAACATCAGACTATCCACGACCGGGGATGCCGGCGCACGTACGCTCTTGGATATCTTCGCACGATGTCCGCTAGTGTGGCGGGTCGTGTTGCATTCCGCTTCATGGTCGCACGAGCGCGATTTCCACGACTTTTCCCGCCGGCCCCTTGCACCGGCTTGCGCGAGCTGGAATTACAAATGAAGGACAAAGACCTCGAGCGCGTACTAAAAATTGGGTTCTGTGATGTTGTCCTGGACACGTTGGCCGGCTGCATCCACAACGGAGATAGCAACAATGTTGAGCTGCTCGCTGGTGCTCTCTTCCTCGGTGTTGGATCCCTGCGCGTCTTTGAATGCCTACACTTTCAGGAAGTGATGCTCCGAGACACCGGGCACATCCGCCGTCTGCAGTGCTGGAACGAAGACTCGAATCTCGAGGTCCAAAATGTGTGGCAACACTTGTCGATCCAAAGACCTTGGCGCGAGGAGTGTACCACATTTCACAAGTCAATCTCATTGATTCCATACAGCTCTGCGCACGCGGAAGCAAAATAAGTGTGCACGTACTAGAATGCCGCATCGGACAGACAACAAGACACCGCGAACTTGGCATAATGTGTCGCTTGGCGGCTGCCTGTACTATCCCGCTATCCTGCTGGACGCTCGCGTCGGGCGGCACCATCGGCAGCACACATTCACCGAAAAATACCTGCGTGCTCAGTTCCTCTCCCGCGTAATTTCCCGTCATCAACTTCGCTATGTTTGCTCGGTCCTTTTTGGCCGCCCGCAGAACACGCCTCTCGGGCTCACCTGCCTCGTCGACAACGCAAGTATCTCGAGGATTGCATCTGTCCGAGGGTGCCGCCGATCCCGCCCACGCCCAGCGGGGCCCACACCACCACCCATGCCGATGGCTCATCCCGGCTATACATTCAGGTTCACAAACCACACAAAGGCCGTCCAGGTTCCGTCCGGTTATTGCACCTTCGGCATTGTCGAGACTATACAAGGTGCGTATCGCGAGGAATTCCGGAGTAGGAACGAGAGGCTCACATCAGCCAAGGCTGCGCGGACATGTGCAACAAGGTCCCCGAACGCAAATGTGCTAATTGTACGCTTTTCTTCCCTTGTCTTGTTCATTTTGTTTATGCAGCGTACTACGACGTCAACGGGGGCGCCGGCAAGGTTCGTTCCCTCTAATATTCCACTTTTGCCTTATATTGATTCATCGCGATTGTAGGGCAACACAAAGATGCTCACCTGCTCGCTATTCATTTTCCGGCCCAAATAGATCATTCCCAGGTTTACCGAATCCCCAATTTCGATTTTACTTTGACGGCGGTTGCCGCAGTTTATTTGGACTTTCGTTCATTTACTGTCCCTTCTCCCTACTTTTCGCCGCTGATGTTTCTTTACTTTCCGCCCTGTCCGTGATACGTATACGTGTCTTGTCCCCATTCGCTGTGCATTTATACTGGGTTCCTGTGTCTAGGAATTCACGTGCCTCGCACAATTCGGGCTGTCTCAGTGTCTGGTTCAAGTCTCATCATTCATCCGCGTTCCCTGGCTCGTGATCACGCGTAAAATGAACATGGTCCGACCGGGATTAAATCTGCAGGATGTGAAGAGGTATTAGGTAACTCTCATGCGGGCGGTTATTTCGTTGTTTACTTCCTTATTGCACATGTCTTGTGCCCCATTTACTATTCTGCTACATTCAACCTGTCGTTGCTGCTGTATCCTGCTGCATCTCAAAAGTTCGCGCTGTCTGATGAGTCAGTCAGGTCTCAGGGCAGTGATTTGAGTGCGACAGGTATATTTTGAATCATCCGGAAATGAACGTAGTTCCGACCGTGCAATATCTTCACTGCGGCAGTACTAGTATAAAAAAATTGAGCCCATTGTGCGTGCATACGTCCATCCCTCGCTGTTTTTTATGTTCTCCAATTTAGTTCAATATCAGAATCAAAGATTGCTTCCCGAATCATGCGACCGGGGTTACTGTCTTCTCCGTCCTCTGGGTTCTTTTCACTTTCACAATTTGATAATTCGTTCGCCTAGGACACCAGAATCTGTTCAAGTCACGATGCATTGGTTGAAATTACGTAATTTGAACTTGATTGTGAACGCGCTTCAGTTGTGAATGATCTTATTTTCCCATACTGCCCACAAGCCCGACCCAAAATGCCTGGGAACCTCGTTAAACCCACTTTGATGGGAGATGTATACCTTCCAATGAGTCTAGACCTCAGCTCGGCAAAAACGAAGGGCTGGTCCCTTTGTAATCCCTTGCTATCCCCTTGAGAGCCCAGAGATCAACATATGTCATGGGCAGTATCTTCCATCCAGGAGGCGAAAATTGACATAATTACGTCGGCCGCGGCGTAGGTCCTCGGGATCACAATTCAAACGAAACGATCGACGAGAATCCGCCAAGAGAATCACAGAAGAACCGACACGTCCTGACGCTTGGCCCGTTGAAATTCTGGAAAATTGAACATAGTGAGCGCTGGCACGTGATGGAACCTTTTGGCTCTTAGATTAATCGCTGTTGACGGCCTGGACTGTCACAGGTCTTGAGCCAAGGTTCCGTGTTCAGTCTCATCGAATGAGCTACCGTAACGTGTTGACGAGTGTGTTCAACTTTTTCGGCAATCATTACTCGCGAATCAGATCGACCAACTACCAACGTCATGTTTCTCAGACGCGTACCCTCTCTCTTCTGCTCGTCCACAAATCTGGCGGGAGCACTATGGCTAGCAGGACTGAATCTGGGGCGCTACTAAACTATGTACACAGTGGTGTGTCTCTCGAGCCGTGCTGGGTTGAACATCTCGCGGTTATACTGGGTTTATTACCGCGCCAGCTCCGAGTGTCAATCACAGTGAAGCGCTGCTTCCTCTGTTGACTTGACTTGACTTGATTTTTGGGGTCGTCGTCCCTGGCTACAGAAGCTATGTGACAGTACACTACGTAAAGTGGTATGGGATGGATATGGTACAAACTAGGGTAAGTACGGGAGCTGTGTAAGAGTAAACCGAGACAAGTAAAAATAGAGGTTGGAGAGGTAACGACGGGGAAGAGAGATATGAGAGGGAGTTGGGGTGAGGCCCGTTCTGGTGCAAACCTGGATGTTCCTTGATATTCACCGCAATGAATTCGCGGCACGACGTCGACCCGCACATGTCGAGCGGTTTATTGCGGCCAGGAGAGATGGCAGTTAATTTTGCTCCGGTTGCCGTAACTCACTGGGGGAAATAGCTGTCCTCGAGTTTTCTTTGACCTGAGCTTCTCGAAAGGGGTGTTTCGATGTCGGACAGGTGACAGCCGAGTGGAGTATCTGACAGAGGAACACTTTCAGCGCTTTGTCAAACGTATAAAGGAGAGGACGGAACGCTGTTGAAAATTGTGCGTCCACTCCTGAGACTCACAAACACACTTCTTCTCCCGAGATAAGATGCGCTTCACCACTCTGTTCACCACTCTTGCCGTCGTCGCCACTGGCGCGTCAGCCACTTACAGCTCCGCGTCCATCTCGACCGCGATTACTCTCACCGGGCAGAACCACTATGGCGCTCCTATTGCCCCGTGGCACGTCGGCCACTATCCCGGATGGTACTACGGCAAAAGCATTTCTCCCAAAGGCATCGATAACATTCTGCAAGGGGTAAGCTAGTTTCAGTCTAACTGTAGCATAATTTAATAACGATTTTCCTCAAGTTGTTCTGCGAGCTCTTGGACCTCTTCCCCTTCTGCCTCCACTGCCCGAAGCCCCCGCCGCCCCCTCCCCCGCACCACCCTCCCCCGCCCCCGGAGTACTCCCAGGTTTTCCATGACTTGACTTGCGCTGCTCAGGATGACAGCTACCTAACCTACGGGCTTGTTGACACTGTGGACGGTAGGTTGCTCCCCAAAGCTTAGTATTGAGCCACTTCTTAATTTTGACCAGATTGCATTGCCATGTGCGACTCCGTTTCCGGGTGCACATTCTTCAACAGTACGTTTAAATCTTTCGTCTTTTTGAACCAACGCTGAACCTTGATGGAAGCCTATCACGATGTCAACGGAAAGGTACGCGAACAACTCATTTATGCAGCCGCACACATCTGAATTTTAACGGTTTGCGCCAGTATGGAAGCACTCAACTTACCTGCGCCTTGTTCAAATATCGCCTCACCGCTGCCTCTGCCATTAATTGCGGAGGGCAGTCCCAGCCTGACGGCAGTGTGGATTACATAACCAACTCGGATGGCTACTACAAAACAAAGGCCACCTATTAGGGGGCTTATTCGTCCAATCGGTTTGATGCCTAACGAAAAGGACACTGCTGTAGAGAGAGGTGATACAGCATGGATTTGGTGTTTTTGGATTAATTTGGGACTCTTTCTGTATCGGGATCAGTGTTGTAAATGCAGTCATTTTGTGTTTTCTGACACTCAGATGGATCACGGTAAACCACCCCTCGAGGGTCAACGAAGCTATAAATAATATGTGGAGGGTGGTCAAGTTATTCATCAAAAAACGAGCAATATCACGGAGAGCGAACCAAAGACTCCCTCCGCTGCGGCAACAGTAGAACCGTGACTTTTTAGCCCCCGTTCTTCGAGTATCTCTAGAATTTTGTCCGCATCTATAAATTCAACCAGGAGCCTGAGAACTTCATCGCTTCCCCGGCCTCATTCACGTGCGGAAATATTCATTTGAAATTCCAGAACCTCGTATCATCGACATCCTTTCTGAAACAAACAGCCTGATCCCAATCCATCGAGCCTCGGAACATGAATGCCCCTTCGTCAAATTCCGCTTCGGGAGATATCAAGAGCTTGTCCCTGTATCGCTCGTCTATGGCGTGGGCTATATCGATGTCCTGCCGCGAGGGCTTTGGCGACTGATGGCAATGTTGGAGGCGATAAGGGGGACAGGGGGTGCATGTTGTAGAGGAACTTCTCGGTCTGGACCAAACTGCTCAGGACCGCTGCAAGAGCGGTGGCCCATAGGCCGCGTGGGGTGTCACCGTGTAGGGGCATAACATGTTGGAAGAGTTGAGCGAAGGCCGCAACCGCTGAAGCAGAATGCCCATTCGTTGTATGGATGGAACGGCGACAGTGAGGCCAGTGTGTATTACGCCATGCTCGAGATCAGGGACATCCAAGTAGATGGCGGATGTAAATGCAACAGCGCGCACCTAAGTGACCTCCGTCGCGCTTACGCAATACGCCGCTCAATCTGTAGTAACTGAACCACCTAAGAGGTCCGTGTGGAGGCGCGGATCCTGAATTTTCGGCCTCTCCCTTCATCTTCCTACCGCCTTGACTGTCGACTGTGCTGGTGGCGGCGCCCGATTTATATTAGGCCCTTGGTGGGGAGACAAGATCTGCGGTTAACATTGCCGCCAATGAATGTCCCGCCTTCGATGCTTATTCTAGGCTCATGGGGAGCACTCTCCCAAGGGAATACCGGCTGATCGCTGGCGGTAACATTTGAATCCAGAGGAGCTTCAATTCTTCGTAAATGTGTGGGTATTGGATGACTATCCGCAGAGGTCCGCCCGAGCTCATTGCGGGTGGAAGGATATTGGATAGCATGAGTTGTCGGATGAGATAGGTGGAAAGTGCCCGGGGGTGGACCTCTTAATTAAAGAGTCTCGGATTCAAAGGCTCTGGCGATCCATCGGAAAGTGACAGGCGATCCAAACTGAAGACTTCTGGACGGCGAGAAATATCTTGGATCCTCAGAGGCATGTCACTCTAAACAGTTTGGAACGCACCGTAAGGTAGCAACTGTGGTCTTTGCACATCCGCTGGTAAATCATCCGTTTCTTCTTCATCGGAGTATTCACGCGAGCGGAGGGAAAGTGCGCGGCTGTCGATGTGTGCCAATGGCAACGCACTGTGGACATTCATGTCGCCCGCAATGTCATAGAATTAGCCACCATTAATTTGCACCCCAGAGCTGGAAGGAAGGAGCGGCATAGTGAAGGGCACCGAGCAAGAGGTTGGGGAAGAATACAAGTCCCTGACACGAGAAGCTGTTAAAAGTCAGTGTCCTCTTATTGCCGAGGTCTGGCAGCGGCGTTAAATGACATGATGCGCGCTTGCATCCGTGCAAGATTATGCGAAGTGGACAAGACAGAGAATTTTCACGTACTTGATAGTGTTCACCAGGAAGAGTCGCGCTGAGAAGAGGTCACCAAGCCTCGAAAGTTAGCTCCAAAGTTTCGACGCTTACACAACGCTTACATATAACAAGGTACATAGAATATAACCATTCAACAATAGTTCCAAAGAAGAGTTGCAAAGGTTCAATCAAAGGCGCCATCACAAAAGAGGGGCTGTCGGGGCACTCTCCTCGAGAGCCTCAACCACACACCCGCGCACACGGAGGTTCTCTTGCAGCTCTAGAAAGGCAAGATGCGCGCGCACAGTATCCCACCGCCCATCCAGCACAACGCGCTCGATCCCGATGAACGCAGGCTCGAGGAATAGCCGCAGGTGTGTCTCCGCCAGGCGGAAGTGGCGCTCCTCATCTTCCGACCAGTGGGGCAGCGCCATGGGGAGGTAGAGCCGCACGCACGCACGCAAGCGTCTGCACCACGTCAGACACGACGGGCTCGCTGCGCGCGTTGTAGTGGAACTCGCGGAGGTGCGGGAAGAGCGCAGCGAGCGCCGAGAAGGGCACGATGGTCGGCTGCGGATGGTCGACGAGCGCGAGCGTGTGGAGCACAGGGAGGGTAGGCAACTCGGGCCACGAGAGGTGCGTGGGTGCGATGACGAGGCGCGTGAGGCCGCGGAGGTCGGTGCGGAGGAGCGCGTGCACGTAGGGCGCCTGGAGGCGCGCGAGTGCAAGCGACGTGAGGCACGGAAACGAGGCGAGCGCCAGGGGCACGCCGAGGTCGGAGGGGATCGGCTGGCTTGCGAGACAGATGTGCTCGAGGTTAGGTGCGTTGTGGAGCACGCTATCGAGAATCCCTGCGGACCACCACGACTCGATCCAGGAGATGCGCTTCAGCGCGTGCAGCGGGGGAGATGAGTAATCCGGGCAGCGTACAGGCGCCCCGAGCGCGGAAACACGGGCTGGCTCGGCATTTCGACTCTCGGGCTCTGTCTGAAAATGGCGGCGAAGCGCGTCGGCTGGACCAGCACCTCGACTTGTGGGCACGCTCTGAGAATCGCGGCGTTGTGATCAAAGCGCGTCGTGGAGAGGTGCATGCTCCGCACGGCACGCGCGGTGTCTGGCTGCGCAACTGCAGCGGCGAGCGAGGTGAACCGCTCATTAACCTATACGTTTTCGTACAGCAGTCCATGCGTCAGGTTTTTCCACAGCCTGCAGACACGACCCAGAGAGCACACTGCCGGCCCTGCGTCAAAACAGATCTAGAAGCATCCGCGAGAGAGCCTCATACCCGCAGATAGCGCTGCAGATCATGCTCGTTGGTCGGATCGGCAGGAGTTGCGCTGCTCTGGTCGTATGCGCCAATGAGTGGCGAGATATCCAGCGTCGCCAAGCGGTGGATGTGTATCCGGAGCTCCGGCGGAAGGTAGGATGCCGTGGCCCGTGGAGTGCTCAATGGGCATCGACACGCGTTTACATATGTGTGGAGACTCGGAGGCGACATGATGGGAAGAGTAAACAAGAGAAAACACGTCCCACTGGCACTGACACGGTGAATGGCAACAAGGACATATTCGTTCTCTTCCACCATCAACTTCCAACACGACAACGCGCAGCTTGAAGGGACCGCTCGCTGCTCGGAGGCTGGGATACTCACCGCGCCACAGCAGCCCGCGCTCCGTCTGTCAAGTTTCAAAGCTGCCTGGACGATCGGAGTCGGTGCCACTGCGACTGGTTTGAATCTAGGGTGGATCGTTATCGGGTTCCAGGATCAGCGCTCAACGTTCAACACCGCCATAATATCTGCTCCTCTCGACATAAAAGAGTGAACGCCGGGGACCTTACCAAGACCTTTGCGGCAGGGACACTCGACCCCGGAGGAGCCTACCTCAACTTGACTCCGACGGTCGACATCGATCAAGTTGACAAACCCTCTTCTTTCTTAGCGCCAGCCGAGTCAAAACATCCCATTTCCCTCAAGCTGGAAGCAGCTTCATTATGGCCACCGAGCCCGCATTCCCGGTTGAATTGGAGCGAGAAATATTCGAGACCGCCGCCATGATGCACCTCGGCACAATTCCCGTTCTCATGCGAGTCGCTCGTCGCGTTCTGATCTGGTGAGTCCCTGGACATCGTCGCTCCCTCACATCCTGCTGAATAAGACCCAGGATAGAGCCTTTCTTGTACAGAGTCATTAGGCTTGATCGTTTGCCAGTGGCCGAGGCTGTCCGGCAAGCAATGCGAGCCAAACCAGCCAGTTTCTTTCAAGACAGCGTCCGGCACATATTACTGACTTCATCAGCATGGTCGGTGGACGAAGTCCACGCGCTACTTCGACTCTGTCCGCGCCTGGAGTCTTTCTACACTACCGGCGAGTTCTCGACGCCCGCGATGCTCCCCATCCTCCAGGGAATGCTGCAGATGAACAAGTGGGGTGGTTCTCTGGAGCTGCTCTTCGGCGCCTACTCCGCTATTGATCTCAGCCAGTCGTTCTTTCGCAGCATCACACATATGAATCTATTCGATGTACCGCACAGCGGCGATGTCCGGATATCCCCTGGCCTTGCGGCCCTGCCTGCCCTTACGCACCTATGCCTGAACAATAACGTGGAGGTAGACTTCCTTCGGCGGGTGCTGGAAGACTGCACGCGCCTCCAGGTCTTGGTCCATCTGTGGAATCCTTACTACTCCCAGCTCGCGCGTGAAATCGCGACCAATCCGCCGGTCTCCGACATGCGCTTTGTCATCGGCGTATTCCTTAACTATTGGGACGATTGGGAGGTTGGAGCGCGAGGAGGCACCGACTTTTGGGTCGCGGCAGACGCGTTTGTTGCACGGAAGCGCAGCGGCGAGATTGAGGGTACGTCGTCGGTGTTTCCTCCTTGATGTGTTTTTAACCGTTTGTCGCAGCGTCATGTTATTGGCTCGACCACTTTTGAAGTTTGCAAGTAAACCTGAAACTAGAAAGCAAATGGAAGGTCTGTTTCAATCGCATATCGCTGTCTCGAATCGCGCCTAGAGGTGTCATCGAGGTCGTCAATCCGACGACCCAACCACAGGACTGCACTATCCCTCCTCTGCGATGCACAAACATGAATCCCCTCTCCATCGTCTGCCATTCCTGCCTGACAAGCCTCTGGATACTCGGGAGTCGGGACTGGCGTGTTGTGCAACCCGGCTGACCGCGATGAGAGTTGGCCGCCGCACGGGTGGCCGCGTCAGCGCACCTCAATGAACTCCAGCATATACGCGCGTCCTGCTCAACTACTGCGGACATGGTGCACGGTTGATACACGCCGCTCGAGGGATCGCGTTCAAGCGATGTACGCGGACGCGGACCCTGCCAGAGCCACGGCGAAGGACGGGGCTGTGATGCGAGGGGCTGTTCGGGACGCGAAACTACGTAAGCGATGTGCTAGTGTAGAGCTCTGTAGAGGCTTCAATGAAGTTTTGGGCGCATGCACAGCCACACAATGCCTAACCCCCAGCTCAACGCCCTTCGGATAAAATCGGGATCGTATCCAACCGACTCCCGAGTTCACCGTACGGTGTCCGCTCCTTACTCCTCCAGCTCCTCGGACCCAGGACTCTTGCCCTCCGACAAAATAATACTGCTGACTAGATGTTTACCAGATGCGTATATGGTTGTCGTTTTGAAACGGCGGATCTCTCCCTCCGAATGATGTCCGCCAATCTTTTGTATCCATTCTGGCTAAATGTGGTATTTTATCTGGGTCCTCGGCGTGTCATTGGTGGCTTTCTTGGACGGGGCGCTTCGGATCCCTCTAAACAGGTACGCAACCGGCATCGCCCTAAAATTACATCCGCCGGGCGCGTTCGGAGCTTTGCGCGAACGATCATCGATCATCACGCGCGTTTCTGTCGCAGACTCCAATACGTTATAAACGTGACGGTTTTCTCCGCATCTATCGTCTATCCTCCCCTTGCGACTGGAATGAAATCGACCGACATAATCGTGGTAGGTGCCCTGGTGTCTTGGGCCGTGGCTCTTGTGCTACGCTCTGGACGCCGCGAGAAAGGATTGCCGCCAGGTGAGTTTGGATTGGGCGATTCATTTCAGTCACCTCCTCATTTTAACGTGCAGGCCCGCCGACGGTCCCGCTGCTGGGAAACGCCCACCTGTTTGGGGACGGGAAAGATATGTATTTGAGGTGAACTTCCAAATAATCGACGGATTCTCGTCTCAATCGGATGCAGGGTTGCGCAATGGGCGCGTCCCTACGGCGATATCTATTCTGTATGTCACAACAACCTACGTCCTATTTTCCTAACGTTTTTGCGCAGCTGAAGCTATCCTCGGCGACAATGGTGGTGCTTTCGAGCGCCACCGCAATTAAGCAGGTCGTCGACAAGCACGGCTGGGCGGCGAGTTCTCGCCCCCCCAGCTACATCGGCGAACTCTGTGGCTCGGGTGGCGACATCGATATCGTCTTCGCTGATAATAGTACGCCGGTTTTCTTTATTTCATGTTGAGACTGCCGGCCAACACTCTCGGAAGGCCCGCGCTTCCAGAACCTCCGTCGGTTTACCGCCCGCTTCTTGTCACCACAGAACTTGCACAAGTACGCGCCTGCCCAGGCCGCGGAGAGCACGGTCCTTATGCATGATTTGATGGCACACTCCACAGTATTCACTTCCGTTCTTACTCCTGTTGTAGTATTGATTCCGACTGACCCAGGGAATCTCGGACTCCTTTCGACGGTACAGCCATTCGCTCGCCAAGGTAATCTAATTGACCCGTGGTATGGACATGCTGACATTCGAGCCTAGATTATTGCATACGGCCAACGAGTGCCATCCTTCCACGCCGACGATGTGAAACGGTTTTACACGGTCGGTTCTAGCTATTGCCTTGATCTGTGCAACTGCTTAATTCAGAGATATTCACGCCAGTCGCTCGACCAGCTGATCCACGCCATGTCCCCGGGCGTGTACCCGCCATTCGACCTGTTCCCGGCGCTCAAGTACCTCCCGGGGCCCTTAGCGCCCTGGCGGAGCGTCTGCCGCCAGATCAGGGCGGTACGCACCGGGATCCACACGCAACTGTACGAAGAGGTGCAGCGTGGGCGGGCTACCGGCGACGAGGAAAGCTCCGAGTGCTTCATTGCGAAGCTCTGCGAGCCAGGCGTACCTGCAGGCGAGGAGGAGCTCTACTCGTAAGTATGCCACCACGGCCTCTTTTTTCATCTATCCCTTCATGAGTTCAATTCACCATAGGACCACCGGACTTGCACTCCTCGACGCGGGGTCCGACACCTCTGCCGCCTTTCTGCTCTCTTTCGCGCTAGTGCTGGCTACATATCCAGAACTCCAGGCGCGTGCACGCGAGGAGATGGACGCTGTTGTGGGCAGCACGCGACTCCCTGTTCCCGAGGACTTCGAGAAACTACCTTTCCTTGACGCGTTAATCAAAGAGTGCCTGCGGTTCAGACCACAGTTCCCGATGGGTATCCCGCATGTGATGACGACTGATGCTTTCGTTAGTTCTCCCCCTTCTAATTATATGCCGAGTTGACCTAGCGATATCATTCACAGTACAAGGGCTATGTTGTGCCGAAGGGTGCCGTGGTCGTGCTCAACACCTGTATGTGTGTCTAGACGCACCTGCGCTGAAACTTACTCTCGCGTTTTCTCCCAAGACGGGATATTCCACGATCCAGAGATCTTCGAGGACCCGGAGGTGTTCAACCCCGACCGATTCCTCATTACGGAGCACGGAACTCTTCCTGGGATGGACACCGACTTCCGTGATAACCTTCTCTTCGGAGGCGGCCGGGTTGGGTTCCAAGTCTCGCATTTTCAACTTCGCACTGACCATGATATTCAAAGCGGATATGCCCTGGCCAGTGGCTCGCTCGATCCACAATGGTGCGCATCATCTTCATATTACTTGGGCTATTTGTATTTTCAACCAACTAACAAAAAACAGCAACTCACGTCCATGCGCTTGGTATGGGCGTTCACGTTTGGCGCGGCGACGGATCCGACGACCGGTGCCACGCTTTCGCGGGACCTGGACTTTTATGACCCGGTACGCCGGTTTGGTTGAATTTTCATTCCTAGTCTCATCAGCCGGCTCACCTGTAGGAGTTCGTCCTGATGGCCCGTCCGTTCAAATGCGCTATCGAGCCGCGCACCACGGAGCATCGCGACATCATTCTTCAGGCGCTCGAAGATGCTAAAGCATATCTCAGCCGTTATGAAAACAAATGTTGAACCGTGGGGACAGTTTGATGAGAAACGACGGTTGAAACGAACTCGGGTGGATTACCATTCTACTGTAGCTAGAAGTACGAACAATGATACCTCGTTCAATGTGATATAGCAAACGAAGTGCAGGTAAATCGAGTACGATAGACGCCATCAATTTTCATCCACGAGCGCCTGAGGCATCCCGCGCGCGCTTCTAACGAGCGGAACTTTCCGAACGTGAGTTCAAAACGAATTTGAGCTGTTCGAACTCAGGAGGGACGGTAGTTCTCGGCTCGGACCTTGCTCAAAAAAAATTAAAAATCAAAATCGAAAGCGGTAAAGGTTCGATTTAGATGTGAGCAAACGATTGTACAACAATTGAAACAACGGCGGACTTGAGCCGATCATTTGCAAGTGTCCGTGGGGGGGTCAAGAAATACATAGGTACAGAACTGGCATATAGCGGGCTAAAGCTCGACGCTCCTCGTCCTCGGCAACTTGCGAGGCGAAGTTCGCGTTGGGAGCGCCGCAATTCGTCGAGGCCCTTCAAGATATTCCGAGTCGCTAGGGTCCGAGTCTTCGCCGGCCTGTCTAGATACATCCGACTTATGATCCGCTTCGTCCTCTTCCTCGTCGTACTCCCTCTTTACCATGTGCTTCCCCTTTTGCGTCGTCTTGCCTTGCTTCTTCGGCGACCCCGGGGCATTGGGCCCTTGTCGCTTTCCACTTGCCACTGGACGCAGTGTGTATCATTCATGGACGTTTGCTTTTGGCTTTGCTGGTTTTGGATGCTTCTCGTAGTGAAGCAAGCTTTCGAACCAGTTCTCGGGCTACCCGACACACTGAAGAATCGTGAAAGGAATCCCGAGGCGGCCATCGTGAAGAGCTTGCAAGACACTCTCCGAAGTTGACTCGACCTTACGCGGCTCCTCCAGCGTTACATTGGTGTCTTCAATACAAGATCTGCCCCACTAACTGGAGAGCATCCCGTTTACCCAATTGTCCAGGACAAGCGGGGGAAGGAGAGGGATGTGATAGGGTGCAATCTCTCCCCAGCGAGTGTAGTTGTATGTTCCTAACAGTCGCCAATCGTTCCTTGAATATAACTCAGATGGGAGACGACGGTCATGGCCATGATCCTGTAACCTACGTTCCTTCACCGACGAAAAAGTTGAGAGGTTGAGTCTTCACGGGAGAGCTGCTCATGCCGAAGAATCCCATGCCATTCATCCCATGGCGCACAGGAAGAGCATTATTCCAGGACCGACTAAACGTTAGACTATTTGCACATGAAGTAGGTGAGCCATCACTGTGTGGAGTCTTTGACTTACAAAGGTGTCTCCGTTTCTCGTCCAGGTTTGGGCTCCCAGTGGTGGTAACACACCATACGTCCTCCGCCAAAAGCCTGATAGCGATGAGAAAGTAGATCGCGTTAGACATGACACCTACATCGCCGATGACCTTTCTGGTGAATCCCCGGTTGTATTTTTCATCCACTTCAATTGTCGGGCCTAATCCAAACTTGAATCCAAACCCATCCACAAATATCGAAGTTACCGTCCTCGGATTTGATCAGGGTGACACGCTTGAATTGGTCGGGTTCACCCTCGGTTTTAATAATGGCGTCTATCTCCTCATCTTTGACTACCACGGCTGTGTTGTCCGGATTGGAATCATGTTGATGTGCGGATGTTCGGCGGTTCGAGGAGTCGGGGGTTGAGGATCGCCATGCGTCTCGCGATGGCCTCTCGCTAGGGGATGGTGCTGGTCGATCGCGCACTGGGCTCGTTGATCCCGCCAACGTCGCAGTCTGTACCTCAGCGGGGGTGGAGCGTACATTGGAGGTGGCTGCGTTTTGGTCAGTCAGCATGAACGCAAACATGCACAGATTCTGATTTCCCACAAAAACGACCCAGACGAAGCTCGTCCTCGTTGGGACATCCGTATTCCACACAACCCCAAGAAGCCCCTCCACTCTCTTGTAAACCACTACACCAGCAGTCTCCCCCACTCCTCCAGCGTTGCGTTGCTCGTGCCTCATCGTGGACAAAACATCTGCGATCGGAGCCCCGGTGCGTCTCCGGAAGTTGAGCGCCTCGCGGAAATGGGTCGAGCGCTCGCCTGCGCGATGTCTGCGTCTCTTTTGCTACATCCGTCACGGGCAAGGGTCTGAAGCTTGGCCTCGGAAAAGAGGGGCGAGACGGCTTGACGACGGTTCTGAGAAGGGGAGTAGGGACGGGGCTGAGTAAGTGCTGGAGGGGGAGGGTGTCAAGCGCCTCCTCGCCACCGCACATACACCGGCGCCCGTCGATCCCCGCTCGTCCGCGCGCTCACCGCATCGCACGCTTCCTCTCCTCCTCATCCCACAGGCGCTGCTCAAAAGTATCCGCGCAGCCTTTTCCTCTCCGCGCCCTCTCCCGCGGACAGTCGTCCTCGCTGGCGCGCCCACGCTGCGCGCGCTCGACATCGCGCTCCCGCCGGTCCTCCCTCTGGGCTGGTGATCCCTCCGCTGCCGGAGCTGCGCGGGCTGACGATGCGCAAGGCGCCGGGGGCGTACCTCTCCCAGCCCGCCCCGCGCGCCGTCCTCTCGGCGCTCGCCACGGCCGTCTTCGCGTCGCCGCGTCCCGTGCGTCTCCCTCCCCTGCCGTCTCCTCTCCAAATTAACTTGACTCCCCGTCGGAGCCCATCACCACTTTCTCACTTTCCGCTGACCCAGCGCTCACCTCACTGGTGAACGCGCTCGCGGGCGCACCTGCCTTACGCTCCGCACGCCGCAGCCCGCGCGGTAGCCGCTGTGCTTTGAGCATGGCAGGCAGCCTCGCTCTGCAGAGAGGTGTCTGGGAGAGGAGCCGTCTTCTGCGCCTTCTGCATCTTCTGCCTCTTGTTACGCCGCCTCATCCGCCTGCCACCCCACATCATCTTGCGCCCCGATGCACCCCAAAGGCAGCCACCTTCTCCACTGTCCCTTCTTTCCCTCCTCTTCTTCCCTCCTCTTCTTCCCTCCCCCCCCCCCCTTTCTGCCTCCGACTACGTCTCAATGCCGACAAACGCGCGCGCTCCCGACCCGTCCTCGGCATGGTGAGCGTCTTCCTCACCGAGGCACGCAAGGACAGCGATGGTTAGGTGATGGGAAGCACCTCCCGTCTCCCTTCTCTCTTCTCCTTTTCCCTCCCACCTCCTTCCCTTCCGCCTTACGAGGAGCTCGAGGGGTGCACGGACTCTGGAGCATAACTACATATACATATTGGATTTAATGGATGTAACAAGTAGTGTAATTTTTTTGTGTCGTGTTTCGTTTTTCGCGGATAAACAAAAGAGAGAAGGGCGTGTGAATTTGATGCGTGATGGTTGATGTTGATGCGCCTCTTGTTCTGTTCTACCACCTCCCCGCTGGGCCTATACACCGACTGCGTTTGGAGCCTGCGATATTCACCGGCACGCGCCCCAGCCCCTTTGTATCCACGCAGTTTCAAACACCGCGGGCTGTTACCAAACTGTTACTTACTTATTCGCCGCTCGGGCAGAGGAGGGCTCAGAAATGGGGCCTCTGTGCTCGGGACGACCGCAAGTCGGGCTCGGGGCTCAGATCTCAGACACAGTCCGGGTGCTCGGCTCGGAGGCGCGGTGCTCGGATCGGACTGAAAGGCACCAACGAGCCACTCACCGTCAGAGTCAATGTGCTCACTGTGCCAGGCTCTGGCCTAAACTTCCTGACCTTTCTTCTCCCTGGTAAGAAACTTGACTCTCATCCGTCACAACTGCAGCGCGGCGTTCCTGTTTTAAATTCGCGCGTCAAGCCCCGACTCTGGCAACTTGGGTCTGTTTTAATTAACGTCTCGGAAGGTCCAATTTATAGGTCAAAGCTTCCGGCGAAGCCATGGGCAGAGCATCACCAGCTCCGATTTCTGCGCCCTTCCTCGGACTTCGAACCCAAGAAGAGTGGAGAAGGAGCTGCGCATTGTCAGAATTATGATGCATTTTTGCTATAGGCGAGGTATGATCATTATCATGCCATCGCCGAGTATATAATAGCTTCAAAAAAAGCCACAGGGACCCGAAATGAAGTTTCCTGGCGTATTCTTGCTCTGCGCTCTATTCGGCCACTGGGGAAAGGCGGTGGATTCAAAATCGCCAACATGTCGCAATATCCCGGGAAGTGCTGGATATCCCAATCCCGCTGCGTGGAATGCATTAAATGCAACGGTATCCGGACGGCTTGTTAGCGTAGTTCCATCTGCGAAATACTGCGCGAGCCTGCCAGGTGGCGCATGCACCGACGCGCAGTGGACCAGCGCGCTCTTTCGAAGCGCTATTCCCGGTGCCATGGATCAAGTGCGTCGGTGATTTTTTTAAAAGAATAATAACCCTTCTAATAGAAATGCAGGTCAATTGGGAGCAGGTGGGACGCACAAATTGCATGTCCACGTCGACCAATACTAAACTTATGGCATAAAGGGTTATGATTTTACGCCTCCTTCCCTGTGTTTGCGAAACGCGACAACTTGCGGCCAAGGCGATGTCCCTATCTACTCGGTGGAAGCAGAGGAGGTCGAAGATATACAGGTCTCGCCATTTATCTCAATCTCAAGCGCTACTAATCCGTTCCCAGGCTGCTGTGAAATTTGCCAGCAAGCATAACCTTCGTTTGGCCGTCAAATCCTCCGGACACGACTACCTAGGGCGGTCGACCGCACCGCATTCTCTTCTCATCCATACCGCCAAGTTAATAAACATCTCCTTCAACGATGCGTTCCTTATTGGGAAGCAGAATGTTGGATCTGCCGTCACAGTGGGCAGCGGCGTCCACCTTCAGAGTCTGTACCAAGCGGGAAAAGAGAAGGGTAAAATCCTGGTTAGCGGCAGCGCCGCAACTGTCTGCGCTGCCGGAGGTTATATACAAGGCGGCGGACACTCTGCTTTGTCGCCAGCATATGGCCTCGCTAGTGACAATGCTCTTGGTGGGGTCCACGCATTTTTTAGATCTTCTCAATTTAACACCTGGTTTCAGAGTTCAGTGTTGTTGTATCCAGCGGCGAGCTACTCCGAGTCAATAGTGTCTCACACCCAGACCGTCAGTTTTTTCGCGTCCAAAGGCGGAATAAATTTTAAACATTCTTTCAGTTTTTTATGCGCTGCGGGGCGGAGGCTCTGGCAGTTGGACTGTCATCGTCTCAGCAACTTTCAAGACCTTCCCGACCTTCAACGCCACCTCGAGCATAATCCTTCTGTCCGCATCGAATAACTCTGCCGCAGCCGCCCTCGTAACGGTCCATGCGCAGCACATTTTCGACATGGATCCAGTGAACGGCAGCCAATATTTTTTCCTCTTAAGAAATGCGGCAAATTCAGGGTCTACTATGGTATTGATCACCTACATGCCGAATACAACCACCACGCAGAGCATGGCGCTGCTAACCCCCTTCTTGAACGCTTCGCTGGCGCTTCCGGACGTGCTTCTCATTTCGCAGAACTATGCGTACGGCGATATCAACGACGCCCTCTTTCAGGCGGACGACAGCGCAGGGAGTAATCTTGTCCTGGGATCAAGACTCATACCGGCTGCGACCTACCGCGACTCGCCTGTTCAGATAGGCGAGGTCTACGGGCAGCTTTTGGACACTGGAACGACCACGTATGTTTTTATATTTCCCGTCCGTTTTACTTTCTACAACTCTCCTTCAGGATTGCCACCCATCTCGTCGCGGGCGGTTTGCATGTCGTCATTCCAATTGATTTATCGCTGAATCTGTCTTCGCGTAGGGAAAGTCGCCGAAAATGCTCATATCTCCTCAGCTGTGCACCCAGCTTGGCGGACCGCAAAGACCCACGTCAGTATACTTATTTCGGATTAAGCACGATCCAAAGAAACTGATGAATAGCTATTTTGTAGGTGGTCATTTCGAACTCGTGGACGGACTCTACATCACTCGATGAAATTGATGAGCTTCGCAAGCATTTCCAGACCCAACAGCTCCCGATTCTCGAAAATCTGATAGCCTACCTACTATACGACCACCAATACATAGTGAAATCAGCCTCTTTATAAATTTATGTGCCTTGTCTGCCGGAAGCTTTTCAAACTCAGTCCGCCGTCGGTTGGACGAAGTCCGCCTGACGAAGGGATTTCGGAAACTCGCACGAGATCACGCACCTTTTAGAGAGGGAGGACTCCAGCGGATGAGGAGAAGTTCGTCGACAACTTCCTGCACGGTGATTGAGATCGTGATTTGGACACGAAGGCATACAAGACCTATCATCTGAACCCCTTTCCTCGCGAGCGCTTGGGGGGATGCGCTAGCTTCCATATTGAAGGACGAAAATTCAAATCCTGTTTTATAGTACAACGCGTAGCAGTTCCTGAGCATGCAATTTCGGAAAACACAGCTCAATCTCTTCCACAGATCGCCGCATATGGATGGTCGAACCCACCTCGACTACCTTGAGGGCGGGGAGGGGCAGGACAGCCAGTAGGTCATCTAGTTGGGCAAACCCATCTCCATAGATGTAAGTGGTAGGGTAAATACCAATCGCAGAGATGCGGTTGTCCGCTGGGATGGTGCCGAACGCGTTCAAAATCACATCCCTGAGTTCTCGTAAACCGTGAAACCTGACGACCAGGTGCGTTATGCGAGGGAATGAACCGAGATCGACATGTTCCAGGGCCTGTATGGGTTATAAATCAATAAAAGAATAGGAGTAAAGGAGAGTGGGCACTCGCCGAGCTCACGGAAAACTCCAGATGACTGATCGTCGTTCTCGCACGGATGAGGTCCATCCAACGGAGTATTTTCACGTGCTGCCCAACACACAGTGTCGTAAGTCCCGAGAGGTCGAACGGACAGGCGTCGGTAGCCAGCCATGGGATAACGAAAAAATCTCCATAGGAGAGGTGTAGCGATTCCAGTCTGTATTTCCGGCATGAATTCAGGACAGGTGCCAGCGCCCACTCGTATTCCGGGTCATTGACACGAAGACTTCCCAGCGCGAGATGCCTGATTTTCTCTGAGCAGCCATCCCATATCTGGAGGAATGCCGATGAGCTCGGAAATGTGCAGTACAACTCCACGCGCTGGACGGTCGGCAAACTGAGAAGCCCGTGGAGAGCCGCAGTGATATTGTCTGAACGCACGGAAGGAGCAGAGTCTCCCAAGACGCGAATCTCTCGTATACGCGTCAAAAGTGGGAGGGCAAGCAAAAATACGTCCTTCGATAGATAGTGAAGTTGAATTTCGAGTCGGGAAACGACTCCAAGTACGTGTGGGGAGCGGGAGATCTCCACCAGTTGCAGGATCCGCATGTCTTGGTTTGTCATGGAGTTGAAATAAGTCATGGTGGAGAACAGACGGGAATGGGCGGTATGGACCCAACCGTGGCAGACCAAGGCGCAGGTCTTCAGATCCGGTCCAGAGTCCCACAGGAAGTCGATAAAACAATCGACGAGTTCCTGGACATCGAATGGGCTGGAGCTCATGTTGATGCGAGGGTGAAGATAATGGGCCAGGCTGAGGACGGTGAGGCCGCCGGCTGTCAAGTTGAAGTCAGAGTTGCTGTCAACGCCGACGTGATGACTCAGCTTAACACACAATTCCCACAGTCACGAGGGGGTTCAATGGCATCAACGACTCTGAGTCTTGAAGTTGAACGAGGAATATGGACATTGCATGCAGTTCACGTGAAACTATAATAGCTATGATCAAGGCTCAAGCAGTACGCGAACCCATAGCATTCTATTGGTAGGTATAACATAGCAGGTCATTCCGAATGTCCATTACCTCTCGGATCGTCACCGTCGGTGCAAGCATCCTCATATCGAGCTCGAAGTCCAGTGTGACGTTCACATACGGCGGATGAACAGTGGATCGCCCCGACATGTCTTCGAGCCTGGAGGAGAAATTCATCCCTACCCACTGCGACCAGAGCTTGTCCAGGAACGCGTGGTGAAGGTAGAATATCGGGTCTGCAGCACCAAATTAGCAGATGAATCGGGTACCGCGAAGTCTCACCTCCTGGGCTCGAATATGAATCAGCCATCTCGCCCCCGACGACATTGTGCCCGGCATCATGCAGCCGCATGCTCGACGTCACCGGCGCGCCCTCCAGCTCGACTCGGAACGCCTCGAACGTCGACTGGCCCAAGACATCCGCAACCTTGGGGCCTGACAGGAAGCTCCGGATGTTGTCGTTGAGCGCGCGCTGCAGGCAGTGGTTCGTCACGTTCGTACCCGGGCCAATGCTCAGGTTGTACGCGGCGAACGGCCCGTCGAGCACGCACCCGCCGCCAGCACCAGGCGCCACCCATCCTGCGCTGGACAGGAGGCTGAGGTTCCCGAATTGGCCAGCGTAGTTGAGGACGTCGGCGCCGTTCCCGCCGAAGCCGTACACCCCATCGAACACCGGGGATTTTACTAACCTAAATTAAGAAGAAAGACATTAATAGTGAGATGCCCGCGCGAGTTGAATTGTAAAAAAAAACGTACGGGAGACCGCTGTCGACGTCCTGGCTCCAGTCCCAGTATCTCGAGGCCAATGTCAGCAACGAGACTCAACCAAAGACTGGTAGAAAACGAACGGGATAGCGCCTTGGAAACCGCATTCCTGTCGCAATGCCGTCTCCAGCATATTCAACAGCCGGCGGTGCCACGGCAGAAATTGGCCCTTCGAATTCTGAGTCTTTGAAAGTGGGTAGTTTGGCCGAAGACACACTCACAACCAAATGTACCTCCGGGGCCAAAAGAACATGCAGCGCCTGGAAGTCGTCGAATCGCGTCCTCGCCCCCGGGAGATGCGAAATGCCCGGAAGGCGTTGCAGACATTGGACCGCAGTGGTGTATTCCAATTTCTGAGCATTACTCAACACACGCCTGCGTCCGCGAGTCAATTACCACAGGATGTAAGTGTAGTAGGATACTCACCACTCCTTCCGCACTGCCGGATGTGCGCAGAGTGCCGGTCCGAGTGAGGGCGAAGTGGCCATGGTAGGCGCATGGACGGTCTGATGGATGGTGGAGAACGCCATAACTGCGAGGAAGGCGAGGAGCGTGCTGAGGAGTACGAGGAGGGCGCCGGAGAAAAAAATCAGCAAAGCGGGCACTCGTGGGGTTGGAATGACAGGGCCGCGCTCTGTATCCGAATCCGCGTCGGCTTTCTCGTACGCGGAGAATGAGCCTCCGTTTTCCATGGGTGATGAGAGGGCGGTGGGTTGGTGACGCGAGTCAATTCCCCCGAATTTTATAACGCCAGGGATAATTTTAGGGAAGTACGGACCTACATAATAAAGGCCAGGACCGCGGACAATCGCGTCGAATGGAAGGGAAGAATCGTGAATTACAGCGCAGGGAAAGTCCTGGACAGTCAGATGAAATTTTCTCGAGTTAGAAGCACCCTGGGGATTAAATATGACTGATTCGAGCGCCACCTTCAAAATAAGTTAGGCATGTTCGAAATCGCAGAATCGGAGCTGTACGACTACCGGGCTTCGGCGTCGCAGCCAGAAGAGGACGACAGCATCGACCATCGGGGCTGACTCAAGCGTTCAAGAACCGCGAAACCCGGTCTGGATCATACGCTGCACGCATAGAAGGTATCCGACCATCGGCCAGCGCCAGAATGGACTTGGTCGAGGAATACCTTGAGAGGTTCGGGCGACCGGACAATTCTTTCGAAATCCGGAGGATGGAAGCCTACAAGAAGCTTTAAGGGTAAAAGATGGTTGAAGGGTGCCGTCACGATTTCATCCAGCCACTGGGATCGCAGGACGGGGATCGAGGGGGGGTAGGTGCGGGACCGAGGACAGAATTTGTTACATCGCGTTGGTATATGCAGCGGTCAGACAATTGACGGTCGTGGTGCACATTCAATCCGCATCCAGGGGTTCCGGCATGTGTTGAGAAAGGTTTAATCATCCGATGTTGGCGCAGAATAATGATTGTAACTCTCGTGAGGGCGTAGGCTAAAGATAAAAGCAGACCAGCGTTACGTACAGGTGCGGCAATTTTGCGCAAGGTGGGCCGAAGATATCGCTACTTCCAACGTTAGCATCGAACCGATGTGATCAGTCATTTCCGAGGGGAAGAGCTTCAGCGTCAGATGTTGAACTCGCCACGGCAAGAATGTTCGGACTCCGAGAAGCAGAGTAATACAGCAGCTGACGGGGCAGAGGAAGAAGGGGAAATTTTGAGAACGAAAGAGAGCGTGATTGATGCGCAAGCTAGTGGGGCTTGGGTTATATGTAAAAATCGCCAAGGAGGTGGTGCGAAGGCTGCTGCTGGCCGCCATGAGCGCCGTGTTGTTTCGTATCAGCGTGCGGAATTCCGAGCTACCCGCAGCTCTTCAAGTTCCGACCAAGGAGGTCTGTGCAACAAGTGATTTTGAGGAGGCAATGAACCAACCCTCAACGCGGCGTTGTCGGTGTTGATTAATACATGTGCGCATAGCCCAACATTGCATCAGGAAGTCGCCGTGAACTTGAAGCCTCGGAGAAAAGTGGGCAACTCGGCATCGCCGCATCGCCTGTGTCGGGGATCAAACGTCGTGGACATCTCCCGAACTCACCGCCTTCCATGATATTCAGGGGGTCGATTGCGCAGTATCAGCCAGGATGGGAGTTCGATGCAAGATCGAAATGCACAGAGATGATTGACTGTCGCTAGATCGCGACGAGAGAGTTCTAGCTGCTCCTTGGAGTCGCAGATGACGGTTGTATCTTGATGTCCTTGACTAAACAGATTGCTTCCTGTCGTGTATCTGGCTATAGCGCAACGCAGGCGCCAGGCAGCAGTGGCCGCTCGGTGGCCGCTGGGTGGAAGTTTGAAAATGGTCAGCATGATTGATACCCATCAAACGTTTCAACTCCGCAATGGCCCGGACTCACGACGGCCACGCAACGACTAGCGAATCTCCATGCTTTGCTCGTTTGACAATGGCCAGACTTATGGTGCAACGACTGGAAGGCCCAAACTCAATTCCTCACCATCAGGCGCGACCTGGCCGCGTTCGACCTTAACAACAGCCCGTGGTGGAGTCTTTCTGGCTATTATAATACCTTCCGTGCCAAGCCCGCAACCATCACGATCGCCTTCTGGGCGGACCATTCACGTTTATATAACAATGCCGCCAGTGTTTTTGACGCCCTGTGCTCCTTTCTATTTTAGAGCCCAGGATCCCCGAGCTGTGCTCATTTACCCCCGCTTTCTCTTCTTGCAGTGTTTTTAAACGGCCTAGTGCCCGTCCTTTTTTCTTCACGTCCCCTTTTACACCCATTTCAGCATGGTCAACTTCACGATCCTTGCCGGCGGTTTTGCGAGCTTTATTGCCACCTATGTTTTCGACTCGGACACAAACACACTCTCCTTGACGAAGCAGACCGAGACGGGAACCAACCCATCGTGGATCGCGTCCCACCCGCAGAATCTCAGCATTCTCTAGTGCGTTTCTTGCCATCTTGCCGCCTTCCACGACTGATGTGGCGTAGTGCAACGAACGAGCTTTTCAATGGTGGGTTCTTGCAATCCTTCACGGTCGACAGCACGGGTGGTATACAAAACGTGGACAATGTCACCACCGGTGGCATTGGACCCACCTTTACCGTCATGCTGTCCACCGGAGAAGTAACAGCGATGAACGTACGTCTTGCTTGTATCTGGCCTCCGTCGCCCGCTGACGAGCGCTCGCCCGTAGTTCGGGTCCCCGAATTGCTCGTTTGTGGCGACGGTCCCCGATGACCCGCTGCACTTCGAAACCGATTCTCCTGTGATCTCGTTCCCCATCCCGGAGGGCGCGCCGTCGAACCCGCACATGTCACTCGAGTTCAACGACGAGGTCTTCGTGCCCGACCTCGGCGGTGACAAGATTTGGCGAATCGTGCGCAACGGTGCACCCGGGAACTTCAAAGTCCAGGGCCAGATCGACGTTGACAAGGGCACCGGCCCGCGCCACATCGCCATCCGTGGTATGTGCTACTCCCTCTTCTGTGCTTTCATCGCTGACGAATGCCCAGACAACATCCTCTTTACCGTCCACGAGACCGCCTCGACCCTCACCGCGCAGCTCATCCCCGACGGCCCCAACGGCACCGCCCTCCCGCTGCTTGCCAACGTCACGACCTTCCCTGCGAACGCGCTCCCGGGCTCCAAGTTCGCTGCCGCCGAGCTCCTGATCTCGACGCCCACGGACGCGTTCCCCACGCCGCTCCTCTACGTCAGCAACCGCAACATCAACCCGAACGTCACGGACCCGCTCGGTGACACCATCGCGATCTTCGAGTTCGTCAACGGCACGGACAGCACCGCCCCCTGCACGACCAACACCCGCCGCATGACGCGCCGACGCATGCGCCGCCAGGCCGAGGCCGGCGCACAGCTGCGCCTCGTCGCGCAGATCCCCACGGGCCTGCAGCAGATCCGCAGCATGGCGCTCGGGCGGGTGGACGACGGCGGCGACGAGTTCATTATCGCCGGCGCGAACACGGAGGGCGGCGTCGCGGTGTTCCAGCGCGTGGACGGCGGGCGCAACCTCACGCTCGCTGCACGCAATCTCGAGCTGGGGAACCGGACGAGCTTCGTGTTTGTCGAGTCGGGATCCGCGTGAGGCAGTGAAATGATTAACGAACTAGCTCTGGAGCGTACATTAGTATCTATAGGTAGCTTAACCGTAGGGGACAATAAATAATACTGCATACAAACTGCATATCTCGAAGCTTTTCTGCGCCCGTACACCTAACCCTAAATACTCGCATAAGTGTTCCGCACAACTTTTCCATAACGCATGCGCCATTCGACTCACCGCATGGCTCGTATCGCACTCATCTCGGTTTAGCATTCGGTCACTTGAATTATGATGGTCCCTTTCGGAGGATTTGAAATACCTGGGTTGTAGCCTTTTGCTTTTATCGTCTTGCATCCCGGGCCTTTTCCACAACATGTCTGGTGTCGGGGACGTCGCTGAGCTCAGGCGGCGCATCTTGTCTTTCGCAGAGCAGCGGGATCTCGCTGTCTGTGCAAGAGTTTGCAGAATCTGGACCGAGGACTCGCTGGACATCGTCTGGAGAGAATTGCCATCTCCTCTTCCGCTCCTCGGGCTGTTGGCCGGAGGCAGTCTTTCTCCGACGATGTATTGGAAGAGACCGCAGCCCCATGTATGCTCCATAAACTACATATATCGGCGAAGTTCGCTGATTTTTTACACGCATAGGCAACGATCTCAAAACCAGTATCCTGAGGTTGTGAAGGTTGACCTATCGACGTCTGCCTCTGGGAGACTAGCGCGCGCCGCTCCTCGAAAGTCTGGAGATCGAAGACTGCGGTTTGCTGACGTTCACGCGCACTTGGCGTCCCGAGGATGCGGTTATCCTCGCAGGATACGCCAGCCAGTTCCCCGCACTCACCCGCCTCGCAGTTCCCGGCGCCGTGCTAGTCCACCTGACAAACCTCCCCGCTGTGCTCCCAAAGCTCCGTACTGTTGTCGAAACCAACGCGTTGCAGCGGAAGCTGTTTGCGGACTGGAGATCCGACTGGTCTACGCTCATCGCCGACATCGAGAACCTCACGGTTTCCCTCACCCTCGCGTGCACCAGCACGCTGCTGGCCGCCAATCACATGTCCCTCCTCCGAATTCTGTATCTCGAGACAAAGATGTCGCAGATGTCGCGGCGGACATGAGAACGTTCTTCCGCACGCTGTGCGATCGGTGTCCCGCGCTCGAAGAGTTGAAGATGTATGGGTGGGGACGATGTTCTTGATCGGAACCCTCGGAGAAATCGACATCTCTGTGTTCGAGCCACTGGCGCACTGTACCTCGCTCGCCGTGCTGGACATAAGCGCCGCCTGTACCTTGGGATTCGACGAAGACGAGGGTGCCACGCGATTGGCGACGATATTCTCCAATCTCAGGATCTGCCGATTCCATTCGGCGGGCCTATCGCTGAAGAACGCGTTCTTCCTGGCTTGGTGGCGCTACTGCCCTTTGCGTCCACCTGTCATCGCTTGGAGGAGCTCAGCCTTATACTCGCTGCCAAAGTTCCTAGCGCTAGCGTCGATCCTTCCGTTCGCTTCAGCCCCGTGTTCCGCAGGCTATCTGTCGGACACCTTGCTGGCACCGAGGGGTGGGATGCATCAGCCGTCGCTCGTTACCTGGCTCAATTCGTGCCGCGGTACTGTTCCGTGGTTATTCCTCCCCGTCCTCACTGGAAGAGTCGGTGGAAGAGTCCGGAGGAAGTTGAAGAGGGGGAGAAGCGCTTGAAACAAGCCTTTGATCTCATTCCCACATACTCGCGTATATAGGTGTGCGGGCGATAATATTCGACGTCGCTAACAGTCAAAATATGGAATGAATCGACTTCACATCCTACGTCAATCCCATGAGCTTCCTTCCGACGTTTTTATTCTTTTGGCCGAGGGCCGGATCAGGCTCATATCTTCGTCGGCGTCTGAGTCTGATGTTGTTTCGTCTAACGGGCGCTTGAACTGTCGTTCCAACTCGCCTGACTATGTGTAAGCCACTTGAAATGATATGATCTTCTCATATCGTACCGTTTTCGCTTGGAGGTTGCGACGATTCTTGAACTGGGAAACACTCGGTGCAGGCTGTGATCCCCACAGTAAGTTGATTTCTTGGGGAGGCTTGCCTATAAGAAAAATATACCTTGCACCACATCTGCATGAGAAAAGGGCGTCAAATTCCAAATAGAGCGGATCCAAGTATTTCAAACAGACCATCACCAAAAAGAATGCGCTCGATTTGAGTAACCGACGGCAGAAGAGGTTGGGCTTGCATGGAACGACGAAATTTAGAACTAAATGTCTCGTCCCAATCGCTGGCGGAATGCGTGGTTTTCGCCCCAATCAAAGGGCCCTCCAGCCGATCTACAATATCGGGCGCCCTTGGGCGCATACCAGGGTTTTCTGCCCAACAGTGTCTGAGGAGGTCCCAAAGACTATCCAGTGCTGTTGTGCCTGAGCACGAGATTGGCCGCGAAGGCCGTTTCCCCTCGACAATCTTGAACATAACAGCCATGTCATTCGGTAATTCATGAAACGGAACCTTCCCAGTCAATATCTTTGCAGACAGATGTTAGCGATTGCGAAAAACATGAATCTCGAGCCAGACACACCTCGTAGCAAACGCAGGCAAAGGCGTAAACATCGGAGCCAAGATGGCTCTTTCTGTCTCCCCGGAACAGCTCCGGCGCTTGATAGCGTGCTGTGCCTCCCTGTGCAACTGCAGTTGAATGGGTAAATCGTAAGGTCATGGCATCTGCGATTGAGGAGAGGCCGAAATCGGTAATGTAGGCCCTGCGCGAAGGAGTAACTAAAATGTTGATCTATGTAATCGATTGTAGATGATTGCTCGAAAGAATATGGGTCCACACACTGCCTTTAAATCTCCGTGTACCACATGGTTTTCGTGCAAATACTTGAGTCCAAGGGATACGTCCAAAATCTAAGACGCTCGCGTCAAAAATTGCCCATTTTTTTTTTTTTTTTTTTTTTTTTTTTTTTGGTGTTACATTAGTCGGTTGCAATTAACAATAGGTTAACCCGCCCGATTAGTAGAGTTTGGAACGTTGGTTCCATTGGGAGTGATGACACCACCCAGAGAAATGCTTTGTGCACACCCTAAGGGTAGTGTGGGACTGCTGCGTCATCCGATCCCTTGACTGCGTCGCCGGGGATGGGTCTGTGTGAAGGCGCGGCTACCCACTAAAACTCTGGGTTCCCGGAGCCAGTTTGCCGGTAATTGATGCTCGTTGTCCAATGTTTCGGACCATGTCGTAATGACTAGATGGGGTGCCAGAGCGGGGCGTTTACCCTTACGGGGCCTGTTAGCCAAAGTTATGTCCACTTGCAGTCTTTGGTTCATAGTGAACTTCCACTTATTTATGATCTCTTCTTTGGTTGCGTGCGCCCCGTCCCGAGAAATCACTCTCTCGTTCCGTAATTTCCAAATAAGGTAGGCGGTCTCGGACATCAATATCCGATAAAGCCGCTGTGACCCCAGCTTGATCTTTCCCTTCTCGTCGCGGAATTCAGCAAGGCCGCATCCAAGTACAGTGCCCAACGACAGCTCGGGCCACTCACTCTCCTTTTCTCGCCACAGGGTTTCGGCCGCACACCAGACGGTCGCCCGACCCGGACTCTCACATTTGAGCAGGATGTGTTCTAGATCTTCGGTGACGCCACAGTCCTTGCATGTCGCTCGTTCCTCACACTCCGGTATGTGGGTCCAGTACTTCCCTATCCGGTGTGCATTATGTATTCCCTTCCATAGGAATTGGGCCGTTCGTGGGAGGAAGTCTTTCGATGCCAGCGACTTCCATATGTCCGTATCGGATACGTACTTGCCGAATGCGTCTGCGGCCGCCTTCCTCACAAATTCAAGCATCTTGGCCGTTGAGGGTCTTGGGGTCATTACTTGTGAGTGAGTTTTCATTTCACGTATACTGCGATAAAATACGCGTTGCCGGTTGCCTTGCAGGCTGAGACCGGGGAGGGCTGTGTCCGGAGGCAGCGTGAGTGCCCACCGTTCATCAGACGGGGTCTGCGCTGCATTCTTAGCGAGCTCGGCGGCCCGCCTGCAATTTGCTCTGTCTTGGGAGCCCATCGCTGCTACTTTGAAGTTGGTTGGGGCCTTCCTCGCTTTCAGCTCGGCGGCGAGGCATCTCAGTACTTCCCGATGAGGTACGCCTGCCCAACCTTCGTGTTCCCACCCCGGGAGTTTCGTATTCATCGCGTCTCGGACGTAAGTCTGTGTGCTAATGATTGTGAGGGCAGATTCCTTATTTGTCATCCGGGTCGCCTCCAGCGCCGCAAAGAGTTCAGCTGCGTACTGGGATTGTTCTCCCTCAATAGGGAGACATTTTCCCCGATTTCTGCCGTCTTCTGTCTTGACAAAAAGGCCAGCGGCTGCGCGGGCCCTTTTACTCGATGCCGCATGTATCGCTCCTGCAATGTATATCTCCTCCGTTGCGGCCACTGGTATTGCGGCAGTTCTTCTTCGCATGGGAGGGTCCACTCTCTCTTGTGGCTCGTCCGCCCTGCGCGTTATCACTCGGAGGCCTTGGGCAAGCGACGTGATGGCCTTGGGGGGTACGAAACACACTATTTCATTATCATGTCCGTCATGCGGTTCTTCGGGGGCTAGTTCCTCCGCTCCACTCCTACTCGGGACCCATCTGGGGAGTAGCTGTCGTAAGCGTGCGGCCGCAGCCTTGGCGCACGCATGGGGATTTTTGCATCCCCGCATCGTCCTGTCTTCTTCACATGCCTCGCATGCGCATGAGTCGTCCTCTACGTGTAGGGGGTTGTCCAGCCGCTGGGCCATGTCCAGGCCATCACCGGTTGTCATCGTGCCATGATTTTTTCGCAGGCACTTCGCCTTTGCCCCGTTGTTCCCTTGTCTCTTCTGGCGGTCTTGTCCGGGGTGGTGCCATAGTGGTAGTTCTCTCTGGATCTGTGTTGAGGGCTTGACTGTCTCAAAGCTGATGCCATATTTGTACAGGCACTTAATCATCTCCTTATGTAGCGCCGGAGGGTCGCGTTGGTTGATCTTAATGTCCTGGATCATGAGGTGCGCTCTAGATTCTTCCGCCACGGACTCCGGCTTGACGATGTGCTTAGACAGGCCGTGGAGTGCCAGGGACGCCCAGAGTGAGCGCTTACTTGCATCAGTCTCCGCAAGTGCGGAGGCTTTGATCATTAGTAGGGCCTCGTTCCTGGCTTCCAGGTCAAGGAGGCCGATGCCTCCCTTATCACGGGGCATCATTAGCGTGTTGCGCGCTATCATCGACGACTTCGAGTCGTTGATAAATTCCCTTTGGGACTTCAGTATGTGTTTCGTAACTGCCTTTGGCATGCCGTTAACCTGGGCTAGGAACTGCGAGCGGGAGCCCGCCACAATTTGATCCGCATTTTTCTTCAGGGACAGTGTCGGGTTAAGGTTCGCCCAGCGTTCGTAATCGGAATCAATTTTCTCTATTATCGGAGTCCACACCCCGAAGGCTTCCACCCCGTTACCGATGAAGCTGCCCAGGATTCGGACAGCTTCCCCCTCTTTTGCGATGTGGATGTCGGGTGGAATCGGCTCATCGTCCGTGTTAAGTTTTCTCGTCTCCAGGAGGTTCTCCCGGTATTCTGGGGTACCAAAGGGGATGACTTCCGTCTTCGTTACGTTGAAGCGAGCCCCGGACGCGAGGCACCATTTGTCTAACACTTTCCTTAGGTCTTCAAAGCTGTCATGCTCGCTCAGGTACGCGGTGGTATCGTCCGCAAATAGTTGGACCACCGCTTTTTCAGCAACACCTGGTATGGAATAACCTTTCAGATTTGAGCATCGCAGCATTGACGCCAGCGGTTCTATAGCCAGGTTAAACAACAAGCAGGACAGTGGGTCCCCTTGGCGGACTCCTCTCGTTACTCTGAAAGACGAGCTGATTACGCCGTTGATTATAACGTGCGTGTCGGCATACTTGTAAAGAGATTTCACCGTATTGATGAAGAATTCTGGAATTCCGTGCCCCTGAAGGGTTTCCCAGAGGTACGAGTGTAGAGTCTTGTCGTAAGCCTTCTCTTGATCGAGTGCTACGATGATACCGTTTTGTAGGTCCTCCTCCGAGTATTCGACGACCTCCATGGCTAGATAGATGGCATCCGTAATTTTTCGTCCCTGCATGAAGCCAGACTGGTTCTTGTGAATCAGGTAATTGCCCATAAGTTACCAACCGGAGTGGGACTAACAAGGGAAAGACGGTCAACACCGTGTGGTGCTTCGCTGAGAAATTCTAGGATGTTTCCGTTTTCCATCCACGGTGATACCAGACAGAGCCTATTCTCCAGGTAATATAGACCAAAGAAAGGAAGTAAGTTCGGGTGACAGAGCTGGCGCCAGATGAGGGCTTCTCGACTGAATTCCTGGAAGATATGTGAAACATAGCAAATGGCTGTTTTTTTTAACAAAAAGAACCTTTAGGGCGGATTCAATCTTCCTGTCTTGGAATATTCTCATCATTTTAACTGCGACGGTTTGCCCGTTGATCAAGCCTTTCCAGATATCGCCAAACCCTCCTCCTGCCACTTGTTGCCCGACTTTCTGCAGGCCCGAAAGAGGGAAGCATTTAGGATGGAGTCCCGACGCACGAGAAAGCCTCAATAAAGCCTTGAATATCGAAGACCTGACCACCGAGAAACCGTCACAGTCTAAAACCTGTGTAATTATTATGTTGGTAAAAATAACATGACATTCGGGTAGTAGGTACTTACATCCTGTAAGAGATCCAGAAGGTGCTGAGCCTCCATCTCGCGACAGGCCAAAAAACGTTTGTGGGATTTGGAATCGCGTAGTATAAGAATGAGTTGTGCAACGACAACGGTGACATCATGCTTCAAGTGTGTGTGGGCATTCTTTGAAATAGCATGGTTGGTCGTGGAAATCTGAATCGAATCAGTACCAGTAGAAAAGCTCAGCATGCCAACTTGTAGTACATTGCAGGACTGTTTCAAGAACCCAAGCAACGTAGGCTGGATAATAGACTGATAATTCACGACGCATTCTAAACTGTCCCAGCTTATCCAACGATTCGTCAATTCTTGGAGTTTCATCGATCCCCTTAATACGCAATGTAAGTACATGCATCCAGTATAGACTCCCCTGGACGTACCCGTCGAATCGCTGCAGCATGACAACTTGTGTATACCTGGCCAAATTCTATCATTAAAAATCAATTCGATGCTTCAAATCAGCGGGTGGGTGGGTTGCGGAACCCCGACCTTGGGAAATGTGCTTAAAAGGTGGCTCATGCATTTGGCTATGTTTGAGCAGTCGGTGTCGGCGGCAGAATGCCGCATGGCGTGAAAAAGTTCTTTGCTGTGCTGTAACGTTAACAAGCCATGTAATTTTGAACCGGTGCAAAACTCCAGGAAATCCGTGAAGGAAGAAGAGGTGGCTGCTTGGTCCGAGTGAAACTATGGTACTAAGTACGTTCCCACATGCACGGAAAAAAGTAACATACATCTTGAATATCCCTCACGGATAGATCAAACCAGTCGTCTCTCGCTAGTCGTTTAGGAGGTCGTTCGTCTTCGGACTCCGATGAACTAGACGAGTCCACTACCACAATAGTCCTTCTCGCTCGTCGTTTAGGAGGTCGTTCTTCTTCGGACTCCGATGAACTAGACGAGTCCACTACCACAACAGTCCTCGGACGAGACTGTTTTGTCGTGGAACTACTGATGGCCCTGCGTAGACCTGGCGGTCCTTGAAGTCTAGTCTTCATTGGCAGCGACAGAAGATTATCGATCTCATCGTCAAGCTAAATCGACTGAGATTGAAGAACAAAGCAGGGCATAGACAGACAAACCTCGTCCCTGATTAGAGGTCTACTTGTTTCAGGTGCAACAACTTTGTGCTTCGGTGGACGTGAAATAGATTGAAGAAGGACGCAATCCATTATCATACGTTTTGGACGATTTGACGGTGCCTGCGAACTAGCAACCCTTCGGTGCTGATTGGGAGGCATTTGGACTGGAATCTAAGTGTAGGAACTGAGCAGGTATCGCACGAAAGAAACAGGATGGCATACATCAGTTTCATACAGCAATAGATCATAGTACCCCGCCTTCCATAGGTTTTTGTTGGAATTGATGGGCCTGCAAGTGGAGAACGTAGTAGCTAGGTATGCCAGCTGCACCCTAACATCCGGAACCAGATCCGGCTCTTCGCGTTGGAGGGCAGCTAGTTTGGACTGGAATGTCTCCTTGCGGGCTTTGTGGCATTCATGGAAGACTGCGTGCGACTCGTCCTGCTCGTGTGCAAGAAATGCCTCTGCGCAATGAAGCTGATGTTCAAAAAGTATATGCGCAAAGCACGTGCTTGAATGGCATTTTTTGCAGTCGAGAACCCAGGCGGTCGGCGCACTGTGATTGAACTCAACTGCTCTTTGAACCGTACACCGTCTCTCGTCGGTCTGGTGTGCCTGCTCTTTCCGCGCCTTCACTATGCTGACTCTTCGCTTCCGAAGGACGAGAGCAGCCCGAAAGAGACCCAAGTTGTCCTTTCCCAGCAGTGCTCTAAAACATATGAATGTTGACTTTAAGACAAAGGAGCTATACTGACTGAATTGGGGGAAGGTCATGAGTCCCTGGCGTACGCTCAAACTTCGAGGAATCTGTGAGCAACTTGACACCTCGTGCGCGAGTATTCAAAAGTTGTTCGAACGGGCGGCACTGCCTCGGAGCCAGTACTTCGCAGCGGCAGGTACGTCCCTCCGCATAGCAACCTGAGCATATGATGAATCCAGCACCAGGTCCCACGGGTCTGCGACCGTCCACGCAGGAACGGCACTCGAAGAAACTCTGAAAAATGGCGCATCCGCAGAAGTCACAGATAAACTGTCCAAGTTTACTGTCGTCCATGTCCGAAGACTGAGAAACTGCCAATGTATACATGTTGTGAGCTTCTGGCGAGAACTCCTCGATTAATATGGAGTCGAAAAGACGGAGGACGCGCAGAAGGGTGTCGACGTGGGTGGCCGTGTCCTGCTGCGAAGTGCTTTCCATGGGGTTTCGGGAGCCAGCGTTGTCCGATTGTTTGCGCAGAAGATCCGATACTGTTTGGATCTTTTGCAGTAGAGTGTAGTAGATGGTAGATTTGACTCGATAAATCTCACTTCGGCAAACCCTGCACGAATCTCGTGTCAGCTTGAATTTTTCCACTAAGGAAAGTCTAAACCTTCGATATAAGGGCAGTTCGTAACGCAAGGCCAGAGCGAGGCCGTCAAGAGTCATCCTCGACCAAGAAGTTTTGATGGTCATCCCGCCAGCATTCACGACTTGGTGCGAAGAACGAGGAGGGATTAGGACCAAGTCACCTAATTTCTGCTCTGTTATATACACTTTGAAAGGAGCCTTGGCGAGCTGGTCCACGGTTATGAGGTGCGTTTCATGGTCTGGACAAGTGGGTCAGCGCATGCACAAACCCGGGAGTGAGTTAAACCTGCCCAATTCCTGTTTCAACGTTGTATGGAAGTATTCCGCTGCCGCGTTCGCCGATGAGGTCTCCGTCATAAACCAGAAAGAAGAGCCACCCTTCTCAGTGTAGCACATTAGGGTATGGCCGGACAATGCGCAGAGATCTCTATGGCACGGGGTGAACGTATCACCAATCCCGAGGAAGCACATGAGGGTCTCTGGTTGCATCGCTTTGGGCAGATTGTTCAGGAGATTAGCTGGTCCCTCTGGTGAAAGGAACCGCGGAACAACCCCCCCGTTGTGCAGGAATGTGTTCCACTCTGCCGGGCACTGGACATCTTTCCCATACAGTCTTTCAGGTTCTGCGGAAAATGGTGGGTTTTTTGGATCATCGAGGCCCAGACTTCCGAGCTCACCTCCTGGAGTAGCGAACGGAGATAACGTGCGGGTGCGCGCGATGAAGTCCGACAACGTAATGCTCTTGTCGGACCTGCCGTAAACATTCCTGACGCTAATTTCTGAAAGGCGGAGCACTAAATATGCTGTATACTGGTCGAATCGCATGAGCAGACACACCTGTGGGCCCATTTTGTTCCAACCAGGCAGGAGTGAATATATCTTTGTTCCAATGTGGACTATTGTGTAACCCTTCGACCACGAGAGGGACCCCTTTGCTAGCCGCCTCATGAACCCTGATCTGGGCGGACGTGTCCGGCGACCACTGAACTCGGGGTACTTGACAGAAATTATTGCTCTGCCGAACTAACGACTCCAGAGTCCAGTCGTGGCAGGAGAGATGTTGGGGGTTATTCATGGCAGACCGTTTTGTACGCGTGCTCGGGTCCGCTATGATCAGCGCGTCCAAGGCATTCAGGTCTTCAAGCCCGACACTGTCGGCGAGCTCAGGCAGGGATGTCGGGACTTGGCGGGGGGAAGGACTAATGCCCCATCGTGGATGCTGGGCCATGAGCTGCTTTCTGCGCTGCTCCATGCCTGTGGCGAATCCATCAGATGAGAATATAAAAGCTGGTAGACGTACTTTCTGGGCACGTTCGTGGGGCCAGAAAGTCCCTAAGGTCTGGAGGGGTCCTCAGTCCAACTAAGTGGCCTTGCTACAGTGACGTAAACGACAAGGACCCGATGAAGGTCCTTTAACTTGTCTGGAGGAAACGAAAGAACGAGACGGCTGTGGCTGTTACGCTAGTTGGTTTTATAACCTCTCTGTGCTGGTTAATGATCTCGGGCCGGATGTGCGGGGAAAGTGCTGTGGCAAACATCGCATTGAAACTAGAGCTGTATTCACTTAATTTTGGCAACCAGCTCGGGTTTAATGGAATCAGTTCTGCGGAAACGTCTGATTGATTTCAACGGAAGTTCCGGCATTCTAGTGACCCAGCGAAGGAGCTCAGGAATTCTTACGTCGTTGGAACTTGGAAGGGCGACTGGAGCCTAATCGGCTGCGAGTCAAATGCGAGTCCCCAGGTTCCGCCCAAGGTCTCCTACAATCAGTTGCAAAGGAGGCGCCCAAGTTGATTGCATAGCCATAATAAGAATCAGAGGAGCAGCATAGGTTCAAAATCGTAGATGTGGGTCTGTCAGGAAAATTCGGGAGCAGTCTAGTCTTCTTCGTGTTGCAGACAAGTTGCAGAGCCTCAGGCTTTCGCTTGCTGTTGTGAGGGCGGGATCAGGAGTTTCCAGCAAGTTTCCGGCGTGCATGTGAACGGTACCATTCAACACCGCGTGCAGATGAGGGAATTCAATCCAACAAGATCCTGTAAAGAAAGAGTCGCTGACTCGGAAGTTGCCGATTCCGATTGGAACCTCGCATGTTGTGCTGTGTTTGTATCACTCTAGCTATGTAGCTCACCGCCTCGCGGCGAGCACCGCCCCGACACCAACACCCGCGGACCTACCCCCGCCGCACGTCCGCGGCGCGCTTCAACCTACCGCGCCGCCGTCCACCCATCGCTCTCCATCCTCTCGCCCGCGCAGATCAGCGCTTTCTCCGACTCTTCCAACGCGCCCGTGGACTCCCGGATGCTTCTCCTCGCGCTGTGTGCGTATACCGCCCTCAGCCTCCCTACTCGCGTCGCCGCGGACCTATGGTGCGAGTCCGCCGCTGCCCTTAACACCGACGTCGTACAGATACTGCTGCTACTGGTTCTGCGCGACCATGGGCGCAGGCGTGGCGCGGAGTCGGCGCTGCGGTGCGCGCAGTCCAGGAGCTCGGACTGGATAGTGCAGTGAAGGAAGGCGGACATGGATCAGGCGTCATAGAGGATCCCGCGTGGGCGCGAGGTCTATGGGCGTCGCGAGCATGATGGATCTCTTCCTCAGCATCCAGCTCGGGCGCGCGCCCGCCAGCGTGGAGGCGCTGCGGCCCCTTCTCCCCCTCTGCATTGATGAACGGAAACGGAAACGCTTCGTTGCCCTCGCCCGTGTCTACCTCCACCCTGTGTCTGCATATGCATCGACATCTGCGTCTGC
The DNA here is from genome assembly GCA_029289555.1 of Mycena latifolia. Classification (NCBI taxonomy): domain Eukaryota; kingdom Fungi; phylum Basidiomycota; class Agaricomycetes; order Agaricales; family Mycenaceae; genus Mycena; species Mycena latifolia. The sequence goes on from JARJLE010000007.1 coordinate 1,524,597, forward strand.
GTCTATAGATGCTGGCGGCGACGACGGCGACGCAGACGCAGCCCTTTTAGCCCACACGCGCTCCCCACGCGCCGTCGAACCCACACAATATCACTCGAGTTCAACGACGAGGTCTTCGTGCCTGACCTCGGCAGTGACAAGATTTGGCGAATCGTACGCAACTGCACCCGGGAACTTCAGAGTCCACGGCCAGATCGACGTCGACAAGGGCACTGGTCCGCGCCACGTCGCCATCCATGGTATGTGCTACTCCCTCTTCTGTGCTTTCATCGCTGACGAATGCCCAAAACAACATCCTCTTTACCATCCATGAGACCGCCTCGACCCTCACCGCGCAGCTCATCCCGACGGCCCCAACGGCACCGCCCTCCCGCTGTTTTCAACGTCACGACCATCCCTGCGGGCGCGCTCCCGCGGACGCATTCCCCACGCCGCTCCTCTACGTCAGCAACCGCAACATCAGCCGCGACACCATCGCGACCTTCGAGTTCGTCAACGGCACGGACAGCACCGCCCCCTGCATGACCAACACCCGCCGCATGATGCGCCGACGCATGCGCCGCCAGGCCGACAGCTGTGCCTCGTCGCGCAGATCCCCACGGGCCTGCAGCATGTCGCTCGGGCGGGTGGACGGCGGCGGCGCTGAGTTCATCATCGCCGGCGCGAACACGGAGGGCGGCGGCGCGGTGTTCCAGCGCGTGGACGGCGGGCGCAACCTCACGCTAGCGCTCGCTGCACGCAATCTCGAGCTGGGGAACCGGGCGAGCTTCGTGTTTGTCGAGTCGGGATCCGCGTGAGGCGGTGAAATGATTAACGAACGAACTCTGGAGCGTACATTAGTATCTACAGGTGGTCAATAAATAATACTGCATATCTCGAAGCTAACTCGAAGAGAGGGAGAAGCGTTTAAAACAAGCCTTCGATCTGGTTCCCGCATACTCGAGTATGTAGGTGTGTGGGCGATAATATTCGACGTCGCGAACAGTCAAAGAATGGAATGAATCGACTTCGCATCTTACGTCACGCATCCTGCGTCAATCCCGTGGGTTTCCTTCCGACGTTTTCATTCTTTTGGCCGAGGGCCGTATCGGGCTCACATCTTCGTCTGCGTCTGAGTCTGATGTTGTTTCTTCTAGTGGGCGCTTGGGCTGCCGTTCCAACTCGCCTGACTACGCGTAAGCTATTTGAAACGATATGTTCCTCGGTCGTACCGTTTTTCCTTGTAGGTTGCGACGATATTTGATCTCGGAAACACTCGGTGCATGCTGTGGTCCCCATAGTAAGTTCGTTTTGGAGGAGTTCAACTATGAGAAAATTGTACCTTTCACCACATCTGTATGAGAAAAGGGCATCAAATTCGGAAAGCAACAGATCGAAATTCAAAACAGACCATCGCCAAAAAGCAAGCGCTCGATTTGAGTAACCGAAGGCAGGAGGGGTTGGACCTGCACGGAACGACGAAATTTAGAACTAAATGTCTCATCCCAATCCGTGGTGGAATGCGTTGTTTTCGCCCGGATCAAAGGGCTCACGAGCCAGTCAACGATTTGAGTAGCGCTTGGGCGCATGTCGGCCTTGTCTTTCCAACAAGTTTCAAGGAGGTCCCAAAGACTATCTAGTTCTGTTATGCCTGAGCACAAGATTGGGAGCGAGGGGCGTTTCCCCTCGAGGACCGCAAAAATGACAGCCGCATCGGTGGGCAATTCGTGGAACGGAGCCTTCCCGGTTAGTATCTTTCCAGGAAGATGTCATCGATCACGACAAGAAAAACGGACGGACATACGCACTTCATAGCAAACGCAAGCAAAGGCATATACATCTGAATCAAAATGTGTTTTGCCGCCTCGAAATAATTCCGGTGCTTGATAGCGTGCTGTGCCTGCTCGTGTATTACTAGCAGTCGTATGGGTAAATCGCAAGGTCATGGCATCAGCGACTGAGGAGAGGCCGAAATCAGCAATGCAAGCTCTGCGCGAAGGAGTGACTAAAATATTGATCTAGGGAGTTGATTCAATAGACGGTCGTTCCAAGGGAATATGGGTCCACATACTGCCTTCAAATCCCCATGTATCACACGGTTTTCGTGCAGATACTTGAGCCCGAGGGCTACATCCAAAATCTAGGGGAACAAGCATCAATCATCGCCAATTTACAGGATAGTTACTCACAAGTGAAAGACGATCAATGTCGTGCGGATGTTCTAAATTTCTGAAAAATTCTAGGATGTTCCCGTTTTCCATCCAAGGAGATACCAGGCAAAGCCTATTCTCCAGGTAATATAGACCAAAGAAAGGAAGTAAGTTCGGGTGACAGAGTTGACGCCAGATGAGGGCTTCCCGGCCAAATTCCTGGATATGTAAACCCGACTGCGGGGGCCGGTATGGGGGGAAAAAGCCAACCTTCATCATTGTTTTGACATCTGCATCCCGAAATAGCCTCATAATCTTGATCGCGACACTTTGTCCCCCAACTGATCCTCTCCAGATATCGCCGAACCCTCCGGCTGCCACTTGGTGCCCGACTTTGTGTAACCCCGAAAGAGGAAAGCATGTCGGATGGAGTCCCGATGCGCGCGAAAGCCTCAATAGAGCCTTGAAGAGCAGGGGTCTAACTGGCGAGAAACCGTCATAATCCAACAACTGAATGAACGATTGTTGAAATCAATGTTGTGTACAGGAGATTGGCACTTACGTCCTGTAGTAGATCCATAAAGCGCTGAGCATCGGTCCCGCGGCGCTCCATGAATCTTTGGTGAGACCCCCGATCGCGGAGGAAAAGGACCAGTTGCACAACAAGGACGAAGACATCCCGGTTCATGCGTTCGTGTACATTTTGGGAAATGATGTGGCTGGCCTTCTGATCTGTCTGAAGTCGGGTCAGTATCATAGAAAGTATTTTTAAAAGACATATACTTTTCGACAGGACTGCTTCAAGAAGAGGAGCAAGGAGTTTACCGCCGAGGAGTAACTCGTGAGAGATTGGAGAACATCCTGCTTGCGGTCCAAGATTTGTTGCAATTTGTCTGAATCCGCCCTCAATGAATTCAAAAGTCAGGTTAAACTATCCGTGGTTTTGAATCTTAAACCTACCTTTCGGACTTCTTCAGCGTGAAAAGATGTGCAAATGCGGCCAAGTTCTATTACTTATGTTGAAATTCGGCAACTTCAGATATAAGCAGATGGACCTACCCGGGGTAATACTCCCAAAATAAGGTCCATACATTTAAGTGGTTCCATACAAGTTGTCGGAGTGATAGCGGTCTGAATGAGAGTCCGGACAGCGTAACCAAGCTCTTCATTGAGTTCCACCAGCCAGTATTCGAGCCTCGCATTGACCCAGAAATCCGCCGACTTGAACTCCACTGGAGGTTTATGTTGGTTCGGACCTCCAGTGATGACACGGAATATTGGGGGGATTTCACCGAGCGAAAAGGAATCCAATTTGAAAAGATGGGTGAGTGCTCCAATCCTTCTGGCAGTGCTTTCCTCACCATGACGTCGACGAGAGACGGTCCAGGTTATGTTGTGAATATACAACCAGTGTTTAAGGTCAAGGTCATTCAGATACTTGCGCCAAGAACCCGGAAATTTTGATAGATGCGGACCATGGAAAGCCAGTGTTTGGGTGAGGTAGGAATCATCCTTCTCATCCCACGCAAAGAGATCCGGAGGGGAGTTGTGAAGGAAATTAAGAAATGTCTCCAGCTGACCATCCCGCACAGTGCGGAACGTCATCCAGAGGATGAGTGGCCATGGTGAGACTACTGCCTCGTAAAGGAAACGAAGGGCCATTGGATTGTGTGCTGTGGGTATTTGTCGTCCCTCCTGTGTCGAAATTGAAATTTGTCTATTATGAATTAGCGACTGTAAGCACAGAGACGAAACTAGTCTCACCTTGCTAGGCAGGTACAAGCAGGCCACCACGGGATCGACTTAAGATCATCCAGAAAGCAGAACTGTAACATCGTGTCGACCCAAATGGGAAGGAGATGCGAAACTCTGCAAAAAGCGCATCTTGTATTGGAGACAGCAAGCGCTGCAGGTTGGAAGAAATTGTAGAACAAACTTCCCCAATCTGTGATTAGTGTGGTAAGACTTGGGGACCCTCCATCTCGCATTATTTCTTGGCGCGAGGGTCCTGCCACAATGAACCATGCGATGACGCGCACTCGAATTTGGGGAGAACGGCGAGTAAACACCTTCGTGGGCGACCGAGGTTTGCCCCTCTCTAGAGCTTCGAAAGCAACGCACAAGTCCTCAACGGGGACATCGTCGACCCTAAAGGGAGCGAGTGCTTTGAGGTCTCCAAAGGGCTGAAGTGCTTTTTCGAGGTATTCTTCATCCTCCTCCTCCCACAGCCACAGGTCCTCATCCGCACCCGTTCTCCGCATCATCGCCAACCACGACATCCGCCTCCGTTCACGAATTTCCGGAGTCAAAGATGTCGAGCCGAGCATCAGGTAATACCAGGAAAGCCACAATCTGTGCTTAAAGTCTGCGTAGGGTTTTCGGTGAAATGTGTCCTGTAAGTCGACGTTATTCTCAGGATGACGAGTGGGCTCGAGCTCGTCGTGGCGGTGGCGAAGGCGGCTAAGAGACATGACACGATTGTGAGAACGGCAGCGGGGAAGGCGACGAAGGCAATCTAAGGGCAGGAACTGAGCAGTGTATCGCACGAAAGAAGTGACCTTGCTACAGTGACGTAAACGACAAGGGCCCGATGAAGGAACTGCGTCCTTTAACTTGTCTGGAGGAAACGAAAGAACGAGACGGCTGTGGCTGTTACGCCAGTTGGTTTTATAACCTCTCTGTGCTGGTTAATGATCTCGGGCCGGATGTGCGGGGAACGTGCTGTGGCAAACATCGCATTGAAACTAGAGCTGTATTCACTATTTTGGCAAACAGCTCAGGTTTAATGGAATCAGTTCTGCGGAAGCATCTGATTGATTTCAACGTAAGTTCCGGCATTCCAGTGACCCAGCGAAGGAATTCAGTATTCTTGCGTCGTTGGAACTTGGAAGGGCGACTGCAGCTTAATCGGCTGCGAGTCAAATGCGAGTCCCCAGGTTCTGCCCAAGGTCTCCTACTCAGTTGCAAAGGAGGCGCCCAAGTTGATTGCATAGCCATAATAAGGATCAGAGAAGCAGCATAGGTTCAAAATCGTAGATGTGGGTCTGTCAGGAAAATTCGGGAGCAGTCTATAGTCTTCTTCGTGTTGCAGACAAGTTGCAGAGCCTCAGGCTTTCGCTTGCTGTTGTGAGGGGCGGGATCAGGAGTTTCCAGCAAGTTTCCGGCCTGCATGTGAACGATACCGTTCAGCGCCGCGTGCAGATGAGGGAATTCAATCCAACAAGATCCTGTAAAGAAAGAGTCGCCGACTCGGAAGTTGCCGATTCTGATTGGATGATAACCTCGCATGTTGTGCTAAGGATCAGAGAAGCAGAATAGGAGGAAAATTCGGGAGAAGTTCGAGTCTAGTCTTTTTGTTGAGCCTCAGCGGGGCTTTCCGTTTTGAAGGATGGGCCCAGGATTTCCGGCCTGGATGTGAACGATAACGATCAGTGCCGTGCAGATGAGGGATTCAATGCAACAAGATCCTGTAAGAAAGAAAGAATTCCAACAAGCAAGAGTTGGCCTTCAGAATGAGGAACGAGCGAGGGAGTCTGGGCCCGTCGAAGTTGATTACGTATTTGTGTTGTGCTCCGCCAACGCGCCGGCAGCCTCCCCGATGCTCCTCCTGCTGTGTGCGTACACCGCCCGCCTCGCACCGCCCTCAGCCTCCCCTACTGTTGTCGCGGACCTTTGGTACGAGTCCGCTGCTGCCCTCCTCGCTGCGGCTAACACCGACGTCGTGCAGACGCTGCTGCTGCGGGCTCTACGCGACCATGGGTGCGGGCGCGGGCGCGACGCGCAGGCGTGGCGGGGAGTCGGCGCTGCGGTGCGTGCCGCCCAGGAGCTCGGACTGGATAGTGAAGTGAAGGAAGGCGGACATGGATCAGACGTCAAAGAGGATTCCGGGCGCGGGGTCTGGGCGTCGCGAGCATGATGGATCTCTTCCTCAGCATCCAGCTCGGGCGCGCGCTCGCCAGCGCGGAGGCGCTGCGGCCCCTTCTCCCCCCCTCTGCATCGACTAACGGCAACGGAAACGCTTCGCTGCCCTCGCCTGTCTCCACCTCCAGCCTGGTGTCTATATATGCATCTACATCTGCGTCGGCGTCTATAGATGCTGGCGGCGACGACGGCGACGTGGACGCAGCCCTTTCCGCTCACACGCGCTCCCCATCCCGGAGGGCACGCCCTCAAACCCACACATGTCATTCGAGATCTACGACGAGGTCTTCGTGCCCGACCTCGGCGGTGACAAGATTTGGCGAATCGTACGCAATGGTGCACCCGAGAACTTCAAAGTCCAGGGCCAGATCGACGTCGACAAGGGCACCGGCCCGCGCCACATCGCCATCCATGGTATGTGCTAGTCCCTCTCCTGTACTTCCGTCACTGACGAATGCCCGGACAACATCCTCTTCACGAGACCGCCTCGACCCTCACTGCGCAGGTCATCCCCGACGGCCCCAACGGCACCGCTCTCCCGCTGCTCGCCAACGTCACGACCATCCCTGCGGACGTGCTCCCGAGCTCCAAGTTCGCCGCCGCTGAGCTCCTGATCTCGACGCCCACGGACGCATTCCCCACGCCGCTCCTCTACGTCAGCAACCGCAACATCAGCCCGAACGTCACGGGCCCATCGCGATCTTCGAGTTCGTCAACGGCACGGAGCACGACCAACACCCGCCGCACGATGCGCCGACGCATGCGCCGCCAGGCCGAGGCCGGCGCGCAGCTGCGCCTCGTCGCGCAGATCCCCAGCAGATCCAGAGCATGGCGCTCGGGCGGGCGGACAACGGCGGCGCCGAGTTCATCATCGCCGGCACGAACACGGAGGGCGGCGTCGCGGTGTTCCAGCGCGTGGACGGCGGGATCAACCTCACGCTAGCGCTCGCTGCACGCAATTTCGAGCTGGGGAACCGGACGAGCTTCGTGTTTGTTGAGTCGGGATCCGCATGAGGTGGTGAAATGATTAACGAACGGACTCTGGAGCGTACATTTTAATATCTATAGGTAGCTTAACCGTAGGGGACAATAAATAATACTGCATATCTCAAAGCTAACTTGAAGAGAGGGATAAGCGTTCAAAACAAGCCTTCGATCTGGTTCCCGCATACTCGAGTATGTAGGTGTGTGGGCGATAATATTCGACGTCGCGAACAGTCAAAGAATGGAATGAATCGACTTCGCATCCTACGTCAATCCCGTGGGTTTCCTTCCGACGTTTTCATTATTTTGGCTGAGGGCCGTATTGGGCTCATATCCGATGTTGCTGCTTCTAGTGGGCGCTTGGCTGCCGTTCCAACTCGCCTGACAATGCGTAAGCTACTTGAAACGATATGTTCCTCGGTCGTACCGTTTTTGCTTGTAGGTTGCGACGTTCCTTCCGACGTTTTCATCTTTTTGGCCCAGGGTCGTATTGGGCTCATATCCTCATCGGCGTCTGATGTTGCTGCTTCTAGTGGGCGCTTGGGTTGCCGTTCCAACTCGCCTGACAATGCGTAAGCTACTTGACGATATGTTCCTCGGTCGTACCGTTTTTGCTTGTAGGTTGCGACGATATTTGATCTGGGAAACACTCGGTGCACGCTGAGGTCCCCATGGTCAGTTCATTTTTGGGGGCTTCACTCTAACAAAATTCTACCTTGGACCACATCTGTATGAGAAAACGGCGTCAAATTCGGAAAGCAACAGATCGAAATTCAAACAGACCGTCGCCAAAAAGCAAGCGCTCGATTTGAGTAACCGAAGGCAGGAGAGGCTGAACCTGCATGGAACGACGACATTTGGAACTAAATGTCTCGTCCCAATCGCTGGCGGAATGCGTGGTTTTCGCCCGAGTCAAAGGGCCTTCCAGCTGGTCGACAATGGCAGAGGCCGTTGGGCGCATACTAGGCTTGCCTGCCCAACAATCTCCGAGGAGGTCCCAAAGACTATCGAATGCTGTTGTTCCCGAGCATGAGGGTGGCCGCGAAGGCCGTTCCCCCTCGACAACCTTGAACATGACCGCCATTTCATTGGGCACGTCATGGAACGGAACCTTCCCAGTCAATATCTTTCGAAGAAGATCAATGATAATGAAGAGAAAGGAAATAAGAGGACTAGTGGCGCGCACTTCGTAACAAACGCAAGCGAAGGCATAGACGTCGGAGCCAAAATGGCTCTTGCTGTCTCCCCGGAACAGCTCCGGCGCTTGATAGCGTGCTGTGCCTCCCCGCGTATTACTAGGAGTCGTATGGGTAAATCGCAAGGTCATGGCATCGGCGATCGAGGAGAGGCCGAAATCGGTAATGCAGGCCCTGCGCGAAGGAGTAACTAAAATATTGATCTAGGTAATCGATTACAGATGTTCGGTCCAAAGAATAAGGGGCAACATACTGCCTTCAAATCTCCGTGTATCACCCGGTTTTCGTGCAGATACTTGAGTCCGAGGGCTACGTCCAAAATCTAGGGGACCGTCACCAACCATCGCCAGGAATTTACCGGATAGGTACTCACAAGTGAAAGACGATCAATGCCGTGCGTATTTTTTCTGAAAAAATCTAGAATGTTCCCATTTTCCATCCAAGGGGATACGAGGCACAGCCGATTCTCCAGGTAATATAGACCAAAGAAAGGAAGTAAGTTCGGGTGACAGAGTTGGCGCCAGATGACGGCTTCTTCGCCAAATTCCTAAATATGTATGTGAACGAAACTGTGGGCATGGTAAACGCTTAAAAAGGAACCTTCAGCATTGCTTCAACATCTGACTCCTGAAAGAGCCTCATAATCTTAACCGAGACACTTTGTCCTCGAACTAACCCTCTCCAGATATCGCCGAACCCTCCGGCTGCCACTTGGTGCCCGACTTTTTGTAACCCTGAAAGAGGAAGGCACGTAGGATGAAGCCCCGATGCACGCGAAAGCCTCAATAGAGCCTTGAAGAGCAGTGGCCTGACTGCGAAGAACCCGTCATAATCCAACAGCTAATTGAACGACTTGGTTGAAATCAATACTGTGTACGGGAGAGAGGTGCTTACATCCTGCAATAAATCCAGAAGGCGCTGAGCATCGGTCTCGCAGCATGCCAAAAGTCGTTGGTAGGACTCTTGATCGCGGAGGAAGAGGACCAGTTGCACAACAAGGAAGGAGATATCCCGGTTCATGTGTTCGTGCACAGTTTTGGAAATGATGTGGCTGTCCTTCCATTCCTTCTGAACAGGGGTGAGTAAAATATGAACAGTCGACTTTTGAAAGGAAATGCACCGCTTGATAGGACTGCTTAAGGAAGGTGAGCAAGGAGTCTACCACCGAGGAGTAACTGATGAGAGAATGCAGAACATCCTGCTTGCAGCCCAAAATTTCTTTCAATTCGTCCATTGTCCTCGATGAATTGAAAGGTCAGTATGGACTACCCGCGATTTTGAATATCAGATCTACCTCTCGGACTTTTTCAGTGTCAAAGAATGGGCAAATACGGCTAAGTTCTATGATTTATATTAAATTCAACAATTTCAAATAAAGCTGAAGAACCGACCTGGGATAGTATTCCCAAAATAAGGTTCATACATTCAAATCGCTCTAAAACAGTTGTCTGAAGAGCGGGAGCGTTCCAGACAGCCTGACAAAGCTCTTGATCCTGTTCCCTCAACCAACTTTTTAAGCTCGGATTGACCCAGAAATCTACTGAGTCGAAGTTCGCCGAAATTTTATGCTGGGCTCGGTTTCCAATGATGCTGCTGAACATGGGGGGGAGGCCTAGGATTTCATTGGCACCGAGCGGCACAAGAATCTCGCGCAGGGAAATCGAAAGGGATGGGTATCCGGAAGAGAATTTGAAAAGCAGGGCGAGTGAACCTATCCTTCTGGCAATGCTTTCCTTGGGACCGGGCGCCTCCTTCTCGCCATGACTCGAGATGGTCCAGGTCATGCTTCGAATCTGCGCCCAGTGTTCGGGATCAATTTCATTCAGGTACTTGTGCCAGGAATCAGGATAAATTGACAGTCGATGTGGCGTAGGACGGAGAATCAAGGCTCGGGTAATGTGCGCATTATCTTCGTCATCCCACTTGAAGAGGTCCTTAGGAGAGTCGTGAAGGATGTTAAGAAATGTATCGAAAGGATCCCGTTCAACAACATTGAGCACAGTGCGGAATGTCATCCAGAGGATGAAGGGCCACGGACAGACAACGAGCTCGTAGAGCAAACTACTGGCCATCGGATTATCCGCTCTTGGACGTGCCCTTCGTTCCTTCTGTAAAGAGCTTTGTCTAATCATGAATCAGCAACTGTTAGCGGAGAGCTGACTTAGTTTACCTGAATGATGATAAGCAGCGACAAGGCGACCACGGGATCGTCATAAGATGATCGAACCAAGATATCTCCAACATTGCGTCGAGCCAGATGGGAAGTAGGTGCGCAACCTTGCAAACACCGCATCTTGTATTGGGGACAGGCAGGGCATTCTTGCAGAATAGGGTCCCCCATACTGCGATTAGCGAGGCAAGACTTGGGACATCCCCGTCCCGCATTCTTTCTTGGCGGAAGGGACCTGCCACAATGAACCATGCGATGACGCGCACTCGAATCAGGGGAGACAGGTGAGCAAGCGCCTTCGCAGGCGACCGAGGTTTACCCATTTCGAGAGTTTGGAAGGCAGCGCACAAGTCCTCAATGGGGATATCGCCGGGCCTAAAGGGATCGTTGACTGCTATGAGGTCTCCAGAGGGCTGGAGCGCTTTTTCGAGGTATTCTTCATCCTCCTCCTCCCACAGCCACAGGTCATCCGCCCCCGTTCCCCGTATCATCGCCACCAACCATGATGCCCTCCTCCGTTCACCTCGTTCCCGAGTCGGATCACTAATCACGTACATATAGTACCAGGAAAGCCACAATCTGTACCTGAAGTCTGCATAGGGAAATATGTGCCGTAAACCAGACCCCCAAGCATCGTGGTCGCGGCTGAGAGACATGGCACGATTGTGAGAACGGCAACGGGTAGGGCAATAGGTCGGCGAGGACGTCAGACTCCAAGAGGGGTAATGAGGAGCTCGACTCTCGAGGGTATTTGAGCGCTTGAACATATAGCTTTCGAGTCCGAACGCACAGCTTCCAAGTCACGCTTACAGCAAAGTATTTATTTCTGGTCGATCGCCTTTTTGATCAGATGAAGAATGTGGTGGATATCCGTCACCGAGTTGAAAGATGCTTCATTGCGGATGACCACGCTAAGCAATAGATGAAAAACAATCGGTGGTTGAAGGGAGCACAGTACCAGGCCGTGTCAGGAAGGAAAACGAAGTCGTCCATGTTTGCAGAGCGGGTGACGCTGAAGCACGGTCGGACTATATTAGAGGCTGTCACCGCGTGGCGGCCCTTGATTCTGCTTGCCACTGGGGACAATGAGCTGTGTTAAACACCGCATTGAAGCTGGAGCTTGTCATACAGCTCAGGTTTAACGGAATCTGTTCTGCGGAAGCGTCTGATTATTTAATTTCAACGTAAGGTACGGCATTCCAGAGTTGCTGCCCCGGCGAAGGAGCTCTGTAATTCTTGCGTCGTTGGAACTTGGAAGGGCGACTGCAAGTGGATAGTCCGAGTCGGATGCGAGTCCCCAGGTTCCGCCCAAGGTCTCCTAGAATCAGTTGCAAAAGAGGCGCCCAAGTTGATTGCATAGCAGTAATAAAGATCAGAGAAGCATAGGTTTAAAATCGTAGCTGTGTGCCTTTCAGAAAAAATCGGGAGAAGTCTAGTCTTCTTCGTGTTGCAGACAAGTTGCAGAGCCTCAGGCTTTCGCTTGCTGTTGTGAGGTTCGGGATCAGGAATTTCCGGCCGGCATGTGAACGACGAGTGCAGATGAGGGAATTCAATCCAGCAAAGATATCCTGTAAGAAAGAGACAATGATTTTGGGTCGCCGAAGTTGTTGAACCGCCGACTCTGATTGGACGGGAAAGAGATTAACCATACGTATTGTGTTGTGTTTGCATCACATGTGACGCTGTGACATCGTCTGGGGCGGGAACAACTCTGGTCCGCCGCCCGCCTGTCCTGCGGGGAATGCCTTCCCCACAACCCCCAGAAAAAAACAAGAAAGTCTCCAGAGGTATTTTCGCGATTTTCCTCCTCTGGGCCCCGCTTACATCCCGCAGCATGCAACACCTGTAGGCTGAAACGCAAAAAGGTAGGCGAATACAATCATTTTCAGAGACGCGGCAGTAATTTGGGTCTGGATCCTAGTGCGATGGGCTGGAGCCATGTATCTTCTGCACCGAGACCAAGGTCGAATGCTCCTACTCCAGGGAACCCCGCCGCAGGGGCCCGCCATCGGGATACTTGCGCTACACGGAAACCCGGGTCGCCCTCCTCGAAACCTTGCTCGGGCTTTTTATCCAGTCGTCTGGACCGCAATCTGCCCAGGCATTTCGTGACGCCGTACGCACACTCAAGGCAGAATCGAAAACCCAGACTCAGGACGTATGGGACGCGTACAAGCAGGTCTGGTCCGACTGCGACGCGGCGCGCGCCGTGCATGACCTGGTTACAACCTTTGCCCCGTTCTCACCTGCGGATAACCAGACACCTGCCGCAAAGGCGCTGCTTCCGACGGCCGGTAAACCACAAGCCCCTCACTCGCCCTCGCCGCCACCCGCAAACGCAGGCTTCTCGTACACAAACGAGTCCTTTGAGCGCACCCACGAACCCGTAATCACTTCGAATGAGCTCCCGCCGATACATGACCTTGCGCGGGCCGCAGAGCATGCGCGCGTCACCGACGTCGCGCAAATGTCGGATCTCCGCGTGCACGGCGCGCCCATGGACGACCTCCCCATGCCCATGTTCCTACCCTCCCCTCCAACCGACTCCGCCACACCCTCCACATATCCCGGTGCCTACTGGCGCACTGCCGCCCTCGCGTCCCCGTCCCCGCCCTTTGCGCCCGTCGCGCTCCCCCTATCCCCCACCATGGCGGGCTTCACCAACTACCTCACCGCGAGCCTCGCGGCGAGCACCGCCCCGACGCCAACACCCGCGGACCTCCCCCCACCACACGTCCGCGGTGCGCTCCTCTCGACCTACCGCGCCGCCGTCCACCCATCGCTCCCCATCCTCTCGCCCGCGCAGATCAGCGCCTTCTCTGACTCTTCCAACGCACCCGCAGACTCCCCGATGCTTCTCCTCGCGCTGTGTGCGTACACTGCCCGTCTCGCGCCACCCTCAGCCTCCCCTACTCGCGTCGCCGCGGACCTTTGGTACGAGTCCGCCGCTGCCCTCCTCGCTGCCGCTCTCCGACGCGCGGTGATCAACACCGACGTCGTGCAGACGCTGCTCCTCCTTGCTCTGCGCGACCACGGGCGCGGGCGCGACGCGCAGGCGTGGCGAGGGGTCGGCGCTGCGGTGCGCGCCGCCCAGGAGCTCGGACTGGATCGTGATGTAAAGGAAGGCGGACATGGATCAGACGTCAAAGAGGATCCCGCGTGGGCGCGGGGTCTGTGGGGAGTCGCGAGCATGATGGATCTCTTCCTCAGCATCCAGCTCGGGCGCACGCCCGCCAGTGCGGAGGCGCTGCGGCCCCTTCTCCCCCCTTCTGCATTGACGAACGGAAACGGAAACGCCTCGCTGCCCTCGCCTGTTTCCACCTCCACCCCTGTGTCTGCATATGCATCTACATCTGCGTCGGCGTCTATAGATGCTGGCGGCGACGCGGACGCGGCGCTCTTCGCCCACACACGCGCACTGGTGCGTATCGTCACGCGCGTGCACTTTTGGGTCGGGCTCGGGTACGGGGCTGCGTCTGGCTCGGACTCTACGTCCGGCGAGGTTAGCACCGACAGCGCAACCACGGACGGCCTCGCCAGCGAGCTTGCGGCATGGCATCGGAGCCTTCCCGCACGCTTCCGCGTCGCGCTCGGGGGCGAACGCGTCCCGCGTGCGGTGCTCGAGGCGCACATGCTCTACCAGGTCGGCATCGGCATGCTAGGCCACCCACGAGGGTCCGCTGCAGCCTCCACGTCCGCTTTCGGCAACACCAACGGTTTCAGCAACGGCGCGGCATTCAGCAACGGCGCAGGGTTCAGTAACGGCAGCAGCGGCGCTACCTCGGGCTTCAGCATCGGCACCTACGCGGCGGACGACGCCGCGTCGACGTTCAACGTGCTGCTTGACAAGTACCGGCCCTCGCTCGCGCTCGCGGGGCCGCACGTCGTATGGCTCGTCTTTGCCGCCGCGCGCGCGTGTATCGCCGCTGGGGCATCGGGGACGGGCGGCGCGGGGACGGCGCGCGCGCTGCAGACGCAGTTACACCTGCTCAACTGCCGTGAGGCGCTCGCGGGCATGGGCGGCACGTGGGAGCTCGCGCGCCGGTGCGCACGCACGCTCGAGCGGCTCATGGACGCGGACGCCGCGCCGGGGAAGCGCAAGCGTGAGGCTGACGACCCGCCCGCGGACGGGGAGGGCGCACGGAAGCGGCGGGACGTCGAGGCCGGCGCGGCGTGGCCTGGGGGCGCCGGCGGAGGGGAGACCTTTGACTTTGAGGCTCCGGGGTGGGGGGCAGAGTTCGATGAGCTCGGGATGGGGGTGGGGATGAATACGGGGATGTGGGACGGGACGTGGGATGAGGAGCTGTGGGGACGCGGGGCGTTTGGAGGTGGCGCCAGCGCGGGCTTTGGGATGGGGCTCGGGCTGGGTCTGTTTGATGCGCCGCCGGGGGGATGAGGTCTTCGAGGGCCTAGGAGGCGGGCGATAGCTATGGTTATTCAAATTCGGACCGTCACCGCTAGTGTACTTAATGTCGCGTTCGGCATATTCTGTTGTACTTGTACTCGAAATTCTTTGCGCACAGCAAGTTGGCTCACCACTATAACGTACCCTCAGTCTTTGCCCAGACTCTCCTGCACATCCGATTCAGCTTCGCGCCGTCCTTGCCCTCCCTCGTTATCTCCCCTCGAGCCAAGCCTCAACCCTAGGGTTTTTTTTGGATTGTGCTACTTACGACCAGTTGATCGCCATCGGGATCGGGTCAGCGCTCAGCACCGCCATGATATCTGCTCCCCGCAAAAGAGTGAACACCGGCGACCTTACCAAGACCTTTGCGGCAGGGACACTCGGCTCCGGAGGAGCCTACCTCAACTTGACTCCGACGGTCGACCTCGGTCAAGTTGACAAACCCTTCTTTCTTAGTAACGCCGAGTCAAAAAACATCCCATTTCCCTCAAGCTGGAAGCAGCTTCATTATGGCCACCGAGCCCGCATTCCCAGTTGAATTGGAGCGAGAAATATTCGAGACCGCCGCCATGATGCACCCCAGCACCATTCCCGTTCTCTTGCGAGTCGCTCGTCGCGTTCTGATCTGGTGAGCCCCTGGACATCGTCGCCCCTCACATCCTTCTGAATAAGATCCAGGATAGAGCCTTTCTTATACAGAGTTATTCGGCTTGATAGTTTGCCAGTGGCCGAAGCTGTCCGGCAAGCAATGCGAGCCAAACCAGCCAGTTTCTTTCGAGACAGCGTCCGGCACATATTCCTCAATTCATCAGCATGGTCGGTGGACGAAGTCTACGCGCTGCTTCGACTCTGTCCGCGCCTGGAGTCTTTCTACACTACCGGCGAGTTCTCGACGCCCGCGATGCTCCCGGTCCTCCGAGGAATGCTGCAGATGAGCAAGTGGGGTGGTCCGCTGGAGCAGCTCTTCGGCACCTACTCCGCTATCGATCTCAGCCAGTCGTTCTTTCGCAACATCACGCATATGGACCTATTCGACGTAGCGCACAACGGCGATGTTCGGATATCCTCTGGCCTCGCGGCCCTGCCTGCCCTTACACATCTATGCCTCAACAATAACGTGGGGGTGGACTTCCTCCGGCGGGTGTTGGAAGACTGCACGCGCCTCCAGATCTTGGTCCATCTGTGGAATCCTTACTACTCCGAGCCCGCCCGTGAAATCGCGACCAACCCGCCAGTGTCCGACGTGCGCTTTGTCGTCGGCGTATTCCTTAACTATTGGGACGACTGGGAGGTTGGGGCGCGGGGAGGCACCGACTTTTGGGTCGCGGCAGACGCCTTTGTTGCACGGAAGCGCAGGGGCGAGATTGAGGGTACGTCGTCGGCGTTTCTTTCATATGTGATGCTTCCTAAACCTTGGGTCGTAGCGTCATGCTATTGGCTCGAGCACTTTTAAAGCAACCCTCAAACGAGCAAGTCAGATGGAAGTCAATCGAATACCATCTTGAATCGCGCCATCGCTCGACCCGACCACAGCATCGAAGAAGCACTCGCGAAGACCAGTTAGCCACTGCACTATCCCTTCTCTGCGGCGCATAAGTACCTTTTCCCCATCGTCTGCCATTCCTGTCTGGTGAACCTATGGGGACTCGGAGTTGCGTGTCGTGACATGAAGTGTGCAGCCTGCCGCTCTACCTCTCCGTCGCCCGATGCGTTTTCGCCGCTGTGTCAGTGTCCTCGCCGATGCGTCTTCAAGGACTGCAGCATATGTGTGCGCGTTTGGCTTCACGGCAGCGGGCATAGGCGCTCATGGGATCGCGCTCAAGCGGCTTCTGTATGCGGACGCGGACCCTGCCGGCACCACGGCGAAGGACGGGGGTTTCACGCGAGTGGCTGTTCGGGGCGCGAAACTACCCTTGTGAGGCGGAGAGAGTTTATGATCGGCTTGGGGAACGGGTTTGGCACGGGACCGGATTGGATTTGATGAGCGGGGGAGGGGCGTAAATGTAAGTACAATATTTTGTAGTTAATACAGCGACTGGCAGAGGGTTTTTTCGATGTTTTGCCAGTGGGAGTGCGCAGCCACAGAAGGTCCGTGCACAGCCACATAACCACTCCTTCGGATGAAATCGGGATGGTATCCCAAGTACGCCGTCCGGTGTCCGTGTTCCACATCCCTCAGGTTCCGCGGACTCAGGACTCGCTCTCGAAAAAGATAATCATGCTGACTAGATACTCATATGGTTGTGGAGTTTAAAACGGCGGATCTCCCTCCGACTGATGTCCGTCGACCTTCTGACAGTCTGTATCCATTCTGGCTTGATGGGATACATACCGACAGATGTTTTATTTTATCTAGGTCCTTGGCATTCTATTGGTGGCTTCCTTGGACGGGGCGCTTCGGATCCCGGACTGTACAGAGCTCCGCGTCTAGACAGGTGTGCAACTACCGAAATCGCCCTAAAATTCATGTTTCTCGGGCGCGCTCGGAGCTTTGGGTTATAGGCAAATACGATCATCACGCGCGTTTCTGTCGCAGACTCTTAATACGTTATAATAATATAAACGGCATACTACTGGCGGTTTTCTCCACATCTATCATCTATCCTCCCCTTGTGACTGGGATGAAATCGTCCGATATAATCGTGGTAGGTGCCCTGGTGTCTTGGGCCGTTGCTCTTGTGCTGCGCTCTGGACGCCGCGAGAAAGGATTGCCGCCAGGCGAGTTCAAGTTTGGATTAGGCGATTCATTTCATTCACCCCTTCATTTCAACGTGCAGGCCCGCCGACGGTCCCGCTGCTGGGAAACGCTCACCTGCTTGGGGACGGGAAAAATTTGTATTTGAGGTGACCTTCCAAATAATCGACGGACCCTCGTCTTAACCGGATGCAGGCTTGCGCAATGGGCGCGTCCCTACGGCGATATCTATTCTGTATGTCTCAACAACCTACGTCCAATTTCCTAACGTCTTTTGTGCAGCTGAAGGTATCCTCGGCGACAATGGTGGTGCTTTCGAGCGCCACCGCGATTAAAGAGGTCGTCGATAAGCACGGCTGGGCGGCGAGTTCTCGTGCCCCCAATCACATCGCCGAACTCTGTGGCTCGGGTCCCGACATCGACATCGTTTTCGCTGATAACAGTACGCCGGCTTTATTTATTTCACGTTGAGACTACCGACCAACATTCTCGGAAGGCCCGCGCTTCCAGAACCTCCGTCGGTTTACCGCCCGCTTCTTGTCACCACAGAACTTGCACAAGTACGCGCCTGCCCAGGCCGCGGAGAGCACGGTCCTTATGCATGATTTGATGGCACACTCCACAGTATTCACATCCGTTCTTACTCCTGTTACAGTATTGATTCCGACCGACCCAGGGAATCTCAGACTCCTTTCGACGGTACAGCCATTCGCTCGCCAAGGTAAGTTAATTTACCCGTGGTATGGACATGCTGACATTCGAGCCTAGATTATTGCATACGGCCAACGAGTGCCATCCTTCCACGCTGACGATGTGAAGCGGTTTTACACGGTCTGTTCTAGCTATTGCCTTGATCTGTGCAATTGCTTAATTCAGAGATCTTCACGCCAGTCGCTCGACCAGCTGATCCACGCCATCTCCCCGGGCGTGTACCCGCCATTTGACCTGTTCCCGGCGCTCAAGTACCTCCCGGGGCCCTTGGCGCCCTGGCGGAGCGTCTGCCGCCAGATCAGGGCGGTACGCACCGGGATCCACACACGATTGTACGAAGCGGTGCAGCGTGGGCGGGCTACGGGCGACGAGGAAAGCTCTGAATGCTTCATTGCGAAGCTCTGCGAGCCAGGAGTACCCACAGGCGAGGAGGAGCTCTACTCGTAAGTATACCCGACGGCCTCTTTTTTATTTACCCCTTCATGAGTTCAATTCACCGTAGGACCACCGGACTTGCACTCCTCGACGCTGGGTCCGACACCTCTGCCGCTTTTCTGCTCTCCTTCGTGCTAGTGCTGGCTACATATCCTGAACTACAGGCGCGCGCACGTGAGGAGATCGACGCAGTTGTGGGCAGCACGCGACTCCCTGTTCGCGAGGACTTCGAGAAGCTACCTTTCCTTGATGCGCTGATTAAAGAGTGCATCCGGTTCAGGCCCATGTTCCCGATGGGTATCCCGCACTTGATGACGACCGATGCTATCGTCAGTTCTTCCCCTTCTAATTATATGCCGAGTTGACCTAGTCACAGTACAAGGGCTATGTTGTGCCGAAGGGTGCTGTGGTCGTGCTCAACACCTGTATGTGTGTCTAGACGCACCTGCGCTGAAACTTACTCTCGCGTTTTCTCCTAAGACGGAGTATTCCACGATCCAGAGATCTTCGAGGACCCGGAGGTTTTCAACCCTGACCGATTCCTCAACTCAGAGCACGGGACTCTTCCCGGGATGGACACCGACTTCCGTGACAATCTTCTCTTCGGAGGCGGCCGGGTTGGGTTTCACGTTTCGCATTTTCAACTTCGTACTGACCATGGTATTCAAAGCGGATATGCCCTGGCCAGTGGCTCGCTCGATCCACAATGGTACGCATCACCTTCATATTACTTGGGCTATTTGTATTTCAACCAACTAACAAAAAAACAGCACCTCACGTCTATGCGCTTGGTATGGGCGTTCGCGTTTGGCCCGGCGACGGATCCGACGACCGGTGCCACGATTTCGCGGGACCTGGACTTTTATGACACGGTACGCCGGTTTGGTTGAATTTTCGTTCCTAGTCTCATCAGCCGGCTCACTTGTAGGAGTTCGCTCTGATGGCCCGTCCGTTCAAATGCGCTATTGAGCCGCGCACCACGGAGCATCGCGATATCATTCTTCAGACGCTCGAAGATGCTAAAGCATATCTCAGCCGTTATGAAAGCAAATGTTGAACCGTGGGGACAATTTGATGAGAATCGACGACGGTTGAAGAGGGCCGGACTATGCCGAAGCCGGGTGATTACCATTGCACTGTAGCTCAGTGCAAGTACAAACCATGCTGTCAAAATGTGTAGTGGAATAGCAGAAATGCAGGTAAATTAAATACGATACGTTATCAAATTTTATCCGAGCTCATCCTGTGTTTCGAGCCGAACTTTTCTGGCTTCCGGATCTTACATGTAAGAGGTCCAGACGAACTGGAGCTTCTTTGAGCTGTTTGAGCTGAGGAGGGATGTCAGTTCCCTGCTCAAAAAAAAGTATCAAAAATCGAAAACAACCAAGGTTCGATGTAGGTGCGAGCAAATGATTAGACAACAATTGACAAGGACGGAGTTGAGCTTATCATTTAGAAATGTCTGTGGGGTGGGGGGTCAAAAAATATGTAGGTAGGGCTAAAGCTCGACGTTCTTCGTCCTCGGCAACTTGCGAGGTGAAGTTCGCGTTGGGAGCGCCACAATCTCCCGAGGCACTTCCAGATATTCCGAATCGCTGTCGCCCGAGTCTTTGCCGATCTGTCTGGATGCATCCGACTCATCTTCATCCTCTTCCTCGTCGTACTCCCTCTTTCCCTTCTGCTTCCCTTTTTGCATCGTCTTGGCCTGCTTCTTCGGCGACCCCTGGGCATTGGGCCCTCGTCGCTTTCCAGATTCTTTTGCTTTCGGTTTCGGATGCTCCTCGTAGTATATCAACTTTTCGAACCAATCCTCTGGATAGCCGACACATTGAAGAATTGTGAAAGGAATCACGAGGCGACCATCGTGAAGAGCTTTGACAACACTCTCCGAGGTAAATTTAATCTTGCGCGCCTGCTCCAGGTTTGCGTTAGCGCGGTCAATTTTAGATTTCCCCCTCTGGCCTTCAAGCATCCCCGTCACCCAATTGTCCAGGACAAGCCGGGGAAGGAGAGAAATATGGTGGGGCGCAATCTCTCCCCAGCGAGTATAGTTGTATGTTCCTAACAGTCGCCAATCATTCCTTGAATATAACTCAGATGGGAGAAGACGGTCATGAGCATGATGATCTTTACTCACTTTCCTTCACCGACGAAAAAGTTAACCGGTTGAGGTTTTACGGGACATTCGCTCATGTCCATGAATCCCATGCCGTGTATGCCAGGGCGCGCCGGAAGAGCATGATTCCAAGACCGAGAAAGCGTTCGACTATTCAGCACATCAAATCAGGTAAGCGTCACTCCGAGGAATCTTTGGCTTACAAAGGTGTCTTCCTTTCTTTTCTGGGCTTAGGGCGCCAATGGTGGCGAGAATCCACAGGGCCTCCGCCAAAAGCCTAATACCGATGAGAAATTAGGTCGCATAATAGCCAAGGCACTTACATCTCCAATGACCTTTCTGCTAAACCCCCTGTTGTATTTTTCATCCACTTCAATTGTTAGGCCTAAACCAAACCCATCCACATTCCAAATATCGAAGTTACCGTCCTCGGATTTGGTCAGGGTGACACGCTTGAATTGGTCGGGTTCACCCTCGGTTTTAAGAATGACGTCTATCTCGTCTTTGACTACCATGGCCGTGTTGTCTGAATTGGAATCATGTTGATGTGCAGATGTTCGGCGGTTTGAGGAGTCAGAGGTTGAGGATCTCCAGGCCTCCCGCAATGGCCTCTCGCTAGAAGATAGTGCTGGTGGATCATTCACAGGGCTCGTTGATCCCGCCAACGTCGCAGTCTGCACCTCAGTGGGGGTGGAGTGTACATGAGAGGCGACTTCATTTTCGTCACCTTCCTCTTCGGAATCAACGATCTTGAGGGTATCGCGTTTAACAACATGATGAAGCAGCCCTGGAATCTCACCAAAATAACCTCATTAGATGTGAGCGTTGTATTCGGTGAGTGCATCCTTTGGGAGTCGTTCTTGAACAGATGCGTGCCGTCAAACCAGAAAGTCGTTGCCCATTAGGTGGGGAGAACACACCTGCTCATCCTTGACAGCCACTTTCTTTATGCGGGCAAGCTCAGCCTGCAGGGACTCTATTCTGGTCGCGTCGGCAGCCCTTTTTAGTTTGAGCCTTTTATTTTGCTTTTCAGCCTCCAATATTTCGGTCCTAAGCTTGAGCTCCCGTTTTAAAGCCTCCTCCGACTTTTGGGTCAGCAACGCTTTCAGCATTGCAATCTCCGAATTCGAAGAACACTGTGCTTCGATTTTGGAGGGAGGTTCAGCCTTGATGGTGACCTTAGGCTCGAGATCCCCTGGAGGCAGAGCTTGCGAGGATTCCACATAGCTGGGGTCATCGGACGGCTTGGAGTGTGAACTCATCGTCGTCACGGTTGAAGCGAAAGTTGAAGATGCTGAGTCAGCACAACGAGGGTGGAAGACAAATATGCACAATTATAGTTCCTAATTGAAAATTCCCACAAAAACGGCCAAACTAAACCCAGACGAAGCTCGTCCTCGTTGGGACATCCGTATTCCGCACAACCTCCAGAAGCCCCCGCCCGCCATCCACTCTCTTGTAAATGACCACGCCAGCGGTCCCCGCCACTCCTCCAGCGATCAGGTACTCGTCTGCCTCGCCCCCGAACTCCATGCCTCGAATCTGATCCAGCCCGGTGAAGACCTGCGTGACAAGCTGCAGCCGCTCTTTCGGTGTCCCTTGGTCGAGGTTCTCGAAGATGGCGATCGAGTCTCCGACGGGTGACTGTACACCCGTATTGCGATTCGAGACGTAGATGTACTGCTTTGGGAAACACTCGGAAGGCGGAGGGATGAGGATTTCTGCGGCGGCCCAAACGGCGCCCGCTGGAGGGTTGGCAGGGATTATCGACGCCGTGGATATTATGGTCGATGTACCGTTGGGAGCGGAGGGGATGGCCTGGACGGTTAATGTCGATGCGAGCTCGTGCAGGGTATAAAGCCGCTCGTCTGGAGAGGAAACGATAAGGATACAGGTCACGGAGGAGATGATGGCACGCACTACTGATGGCAATGTGTCGGGGACCGCTGCCTGTCGGCTGAGGAATCGACCCTGTAATGGAGTATACCCCTGGGCCGCCGCTCCGAGTTAATCGCCAAATAGTGTCAGCACCCTATTGAAAGGTAAGAATGCGGGGGTCGCATACTAGCCTGCACGTGAAACTCACCAGATCAGGCACGAAAATTTCGGTCCCATGCTGCAGCGCCATGTGTGGATGGGATACACCGCCAGCCGGAGGTGGGAACGTTACAACGGGCGTGTTGTTGCTGAACTTTTCTGGCGAAGTCGTCGTAGGGATGATACGTCCGTTCCCGCTCGAGTAGTTCATGATCGCGACTTCGCCGGTTGAAAGCGCTACAGCGAACGCGGGGGCATCGCCGCCGGAGGGTACGGTATCCACAGCACCAGATAAACCGCTCCCTATGATGTCGAAAGACTGCAGTGCTCCCCCTGTATTCTCGTTGGTCGCGCTAATATGCTTTGGTTAGCTGACAGAATGGATGCACAAGATAAAAGACGCGCTAGAGGATGCTTTTGTTGGTGGGATGCGCGGTGATCCACGAAGGGTTTGCTCCCGAAGGGTATTTACCAACAAGGGTAAGTGACGAAGTGGCCGCATTGAACAAGTAAGCCGCGATAAAGACGTCATAACCTCCGGCGAGGATGGTGAATGGCGCGACCATTGTGCGTGGTGGGGAACGGGCGAGAGGTGGGGAGGAAGTTTGGATGACGGAAAGGAGGTGGCTGACCACTCTTATACACCGATTCTATTCCAGCCTGATGTGGACTTTTTAGAACCTCGAGTCGTGTGATGAGCACGGAGCTATACGGAGGAGATTCCACCCATGAGTGCAGTGGGGCCGAATTGATGGGAGAAAGCTCGAGGGCCGTTCACCGAAGTACCTCCGAGTCTTTGCAACTTGGAATCGGGTGCACACATAGAGCGCGGTCACCGTAGAAAGACCGCATTCAGCCCGGAAAAAAGCAGTGACGCGGAAAACATCAAGTGGCCCAAGGGCGCGAGAATCATCACGTGTGATAGCTTCTGAGAAATTGTACGGCAGGGCGGTGTCGGGTGATGTCCAGGTCCATGACGCAGCGCGATATTGCAGGCGTGGTTTCTTTCGCGTGCGGGGGGCTGCTATTATTCCTCGCCGCTGTCGTCAAGGTCCGCCGCCTCCTCCTCCTCCTCTAATTCTTCTTCTTCGTCGATTTCACTGCTCCAGAATGTCCACTCTACGGTTTCGAGTGCAGGTGGTTTGATGTATAGACGCTCCGAGTCTTTGCTCCCTTGTTCGGAAATGTGTGTGCCCTTTTTCCGTGCTGTCCATCTTTCACGGAAATTTGCATCGGCTGTGGGTAACGTCATGACGAGAGATTTGGGCTGCAAATTATGCACTGCGCACCATACATTATTCCGACACAGCTGTCACACTCTCCTGACCATAAATCTTTGGCAGGGTCATTGCAATTGAGATGTATGTTCTTGCCGTTTGTATAAGGCATCTCGATGCTGACGGTGTGAAGGTGCTGCATTGGTGATAGCGCACGAGCGTAGTGTATCTGGATACGCTTGAGCTAGTGTTTAGGGAAGAGCTCAGGGCGCAATACCGGTAGGCCAAGACCCTGCGTGTAGACCAGCTTGGACGGTGGCTCCGCGAATTTTACGCTCGAGCACGTATGACACAATCCACACCAGACTCTACGTTGGCTCAATCGTAAGGTCCTCAGCTCGGGAAATGTAGCCGCGAGTGCTTGGAATACGAAAGGAGAGGGCCACGTCAGGTCGCGAAGATCCAATTCCACCACACTGGCAGGAATGTTAAGGAGGGGAAACCGTTGATGATGCTCTCCCGAAGGTTCGATGACGATAATTGAGGGACAGTCGAGGCGGATGATTTTTAAATGACAAAATCCAGCCAGATCCCATGGGTCTAAATGCGACTCAAGTTGCCAGCGATAATTTGCGACGCAATGCAGTTCCCTGGTCCTGTTATTTAGACAGAAGCACCTAGGTTGAATCAAAAAAGCGCACCTTGTCCAGGAGCTCCCGATTTCGTGCAAATTGTTCTGCAGAAACAAAATATCTGTTGGGGATCTCATAAACAACACTCGAAACCAAGCTTCCAGCGCGAGGGTTCGGTATGTCTTGGACGCGACCGAGAAAGGGCCGATTAAGGACCATTTTGGTTTGGAGCTGGTACCGGGTTTCTGCGACACAGGACCCGGCGGAGCGGCTAAAATGTAGGCAACGATTTCGCGAACAAGTTCCAAAGGAAGAGAAGGGAGCATGAGTCAGTGCACGTGAGCAGGATCGCGCTGATGACATGTCCAAGCTTGCCCAAACATCAAAAAAGGACTTCGACTATTTTAGTATACGAGATTGGGAACCTTTCTTTGGCGAGGCACTGCTTACTGGGCATATACTGAGATTTTCCTCGTACTTCGTCAACTACAGATCCATTCATTTGAAGCAGCCGAGACGGTGGTAAGGCGACTCAAACCATCCAGAGAGGCTTCAGTTTAATCGTGTAAAATTGCAATTTTCGCCTCCGCCGCGCCAGCCGCAGTGTGCGCACTGGGGACCGTCACGGTTGTGATTGACGGGCCCTGACACGGACACGGCGTCCGTCGGCGCGTGCGCGTGAGCGTGTGGGTGGGGCGCCGCGGCGGGCTGGATGGTTGGGGATGCGGGTGCGTGTATGGCAGAACGGTGAGGTTGAGTGCGAAGGCGGGGTTGTATATCGCTTGGTGGGTCGCCACGACAAATTCGCGCGCCTTTTATCCCTCGGCCGCGGAACCCAGCCGTATCCCGGCACCCCGCGACCCCATTAGCATCAATCCTGAAATCCTGAATTGCTGAGGGCTGTTGCTAGACGCTTCGACGATTCCAGCTCGCTTCCTCGTTCGTGAGAGGCTGATGATCAAAATTACAAGCAGAGAGGTTCCAAATCCCAAAATCTCAACTTGGGACGGCGGAAGTTGCGTGAAATAAAAATATCATGGCACATGGGTGACTCGGATTCGGACACTCAGTCGTGCTCCGAGAAGCTCTAAAGTTGCAGGAGAAGAGCAATTCCGCCATCAAGTCATGACGGCACTGCCACATGTCCGTCATACAAACAAGGCCAACTTGAACCGACTCGCGCCCCTCATGTCTGATTTCTCTATCGTTCAATTGCAGAAGCTCCACGATATAGCATGCAATGTAGCACGAATTGCAGGGCAATATCTACGCGAGGACCAGCTCCGCCGCCGCAAAGTTGCTCTCACGACCAGAGAGAAGCTGAATTCTGTAGATCTCGTCACTGCTGCTGACGAAGGAGTGGAGAAAATCATCAGGCAAGGCAGCGAGCACGGCGAATGCGCGAACTAACGCCCGATCTAGAGACAAGATCTTGAAAGAATATCCAGATCACTCTGTGCGTCTGCTTATGGACGCGTTGCATTTGGTGTATCTTATCGTTGTGCGACAGTTCATTGGCGAGGAATCATACTCGGCCGGCGAAGAGAAACGCTTCCTTCTGAAGAACAGACCAACTTGGATTGTGGACCCAATAGGTATGGCGATCAGTCCCTCTCGTCACACGCGGGGTGCTTAGTGGCTAGACGGGACTGTAAATATGGTGCACATGTGTAAGTTTATGGCGACGGCTCCCTGATTCTCGCCTAACTTGTTCACTAGTTCCGATGACTGCCATTTGCATTGGCTTCTGTTTAGAGTCAATTCCTACCGTTGGTGTCGTCTTCGCTCCTTTCTTGGGCGGTCAAGGCATGCAATTGTTATTTTTTTTCAGGCGCGCGCTTATATTTGAGTGTTAGGGACATTATATTCGGCTATCCATCATCCCGAAGGCGGCGCGTGGCTCTCAGAACTCGGACCGGATGGACCTAACACGCCGCTACCCCTCGTATCCCCGCCGCCACCGCTACCGATCGATGCCCCCAAAGGGTATGTGTTCCTCGAATTTCCGAAAACGCGTCTTAAAAAAATCTTTCTAAAAGCTGCTTATTCTTTGGGGAGTACGGGAAGGACAGACGGGACCATCCTCAATCCAATCTGACGAAAAAGGCTGCCAACTTTGTCAACATGGCGACAGAAATCGGCGGTCGAGGAGGCAAAGGAGGCATGGTGCACGGTATCAGAAGTCTAGGAAGGTAAGGACTCTTCTGCGAGTGCGGAACATCCAACCCATACTGGCCAGTTCAACGATGGACATGGTCTATGTCGCCTCTGGTCAAGGTGATATTATGTTCGAAGGTGGATTACTATTTATGTTTGCTATTTCTCTCGTTGACGGCCCACTTCTAGCCGGTTGTTGGGAATGGGTTCGTACTGGTCTAACTTCTCTATATCGCTCGCCAACTCGCAACTTGATCAGGATGTCTGCGCTGGAATTGCCATCCTCCTCCAAACGGGTGGAATTGTCGTAGATTCTAACCCGCCTGCGGACCTCAAAGACTCTGACCCGATCCCTATGGCAAACCTCGGAGGGCGTAGATACCTAGCTATCCGGGGATGCTCGGAGGATTCCAATGGACGGTCTCCACGTATGCAGCAAGAAGCGCTGGTAAGGAAAGTATGGAAGAGAACGGAGCGCCTGGACTATCAGCGGCCCGTATAAATACTAGACGACCCTTCCACGTTGTAAAATCGCTACGTCCTGAATTCGTGTTACTTGCAGTGGCTAACTTTCTTCGTGTTCCCAAGAATAATGAGGCAAAGAACAACTCTTCGAGCAATAATTAATATCCTGCATCGATGCCAATCCGTTGCGTCTTTCACCTTCCCTACATGAACGGGATGGCATACTAAGCGGACTCATCCCCGATGTACGACATCGCTTCTCTATCCTCGCTCATGAGACGCGCATACTCTAAAATCAACCTACAGATCTGTTAGCCAATGGCATGAACGTATAAAAATTATCAACGTACCGATAAAAATACGCAACCATATCTTCCCTCCTCCAGAATGTCTTGCTCCAAATTCGACCAGCCATCGCAATCTTGCGAGCGAGGTCCTCGTGGGCCCCTGCTCCACTCGCATCACCTCGGAAAAAAATCACGGCGTCATGAAGATCGGATAAGTCGAGCGCAACCGGCACATAATGGACCCAAGGCGCAATTCGATCGATATACCTATAGTTCCGAGGTTATTCAGAGAACTGAAGAGACACAATCTCCGAACCATTCAGGATAAATTGTCGCCTTGAACACAAGCGATTTAGATGTAATCAGGCGCTTGAATCGCCCCGACCATCCGTTTCCATCGACCTACAAAGCGGTCAGGCAGATACTCAAAAAGCGACTTAGGCGCTGACGTCGATGACATATTTATAGTCTCCTGCTTCCCGTACACTCTGTGGTCTGCGCCAAGGGAAGATCTTCTGCAGATGCTCGCATGTCTCTGGGTCGCACATGATTGGATCCCCTGCGAACGCAACGTCCATAATTCCTGGGTTCAACCTGGACTTCCTGACCTCGACAGGCTCTCCTACCGGTTCCGTTTCGGACTTCAATGGCGACAAAATTGGGATCGTACCCCTCATATCATTTGCAGCGCGCATGAGCCCGATTCGCTGCGAGTTCTGCCACCGTGTACGGCTGGAGTGGAAGATCCCAGTGTTGCTTCCGCGCCACAACAGGCGTTCGTCGATTTTATCATCCCACTCCGGGTCGTCCGAAGGCGGAATATCCTCGACCCAGCCGTAGGGAGTGGGTATGCGGATGTTGTGGTGGATATTCGAAGAGCAGTAGGAGAACTCCGGAACCATCTCTCGCTCGGGTGTCGGACCTTTCTCGTATGACAGGAAATGGCCATGCTGCCAGAAATGCCGGGGGTGGAGGCATGGGTTCATAGCGAGATTGTGATCGTGGATGAACGTCCTTCTGGGGCTCTTGCTCGGTGGATCGCTGTCTAGATCCAGGGATTTATTGCCTCCAGGTGAGCTCGACGCACAAGCCGAGGTCCAACCGGTCGGGTCTATCTTGGGAAGATCCTTTCGTTTAATATCTATTAACAGAACTAGTACCTTGTGGGAACCGAATTGCGAAAGTGGTCCGTACATCTTTTCTCGGCGGCGGCCTCACGAGCAGCGTTTTCCACAAAGTAATCGGAGAGCTTCCGGGAGGATCATTCTTCAACATGTGGGCATCGAAAACGGACGCACTCACTCTGTTCGGAGCGTCGTGGGGGGAGAACACAGCCCTGAACGGCGGAAGAAACTCCTCCACGTCGCTCAGAAGGTCGATTATGGTTTCAGAGCCTTTGATCAACTGGTCGTACGTCCCAGGCCCGAACGATGTATTCACCACGCTGATTTCACTGGTAGCGGACTTGCCGATGGTGTACGAGTCAACCTTGGCCTCGAGCTCTGCTCTGATCGCGAGAAGATCTGCCTGCTCTATGCCCCAAAACGGCTCGAGATCGGCGTGGATTTGGTCGTATTCATCGGGCAGTTGAACTCCATTTTTTTGAACGTAGTCCCACCTGCGAACATAAATAATCAAAGAGCGTCAGTGCGTTCTACTTGTGAAGAACAGGGTCAAGGCATACCAAGCATCGAATCCCTCCGGCGGATCCCGCCTATACCGCCGCCTGTACTCCGCAACAGCTTGCGCAAGGCTCGTGCTGGCGCGATCGAGCTTGTCTCGCCAGGCCGCCTCCGCTCGCCGTATGAGCTCGAAGATGGGATGGATTCCTTCGGGATTGACCTCGAGCAAACCGTCGTCCCGGTATATGTGTTTCCCAATTTCGACTGGTTTCGGCCTTGAAACCCAATCGATCCGAGCTTGAGTACGACGAGGCGGGTCCGAGAAGTGCTTTTCCATGGCATCTTCAGAGCCCTCGAGCGGGAAAATTCGAAGGACGTTTCGGATGTATACTGGGACGACGCAGAGGGCTCCGATTGCAAGCGCAATTCGCAGGCCTCGGAGCGATCGCATTTCGTAGTACCGGAGTCCGCCAATTCCAGATTACTAGGAACGATCCAGAGGCCTCTCGCAATTCCTCAGGGACGCAGGATGTGTGGCTAGTCAAGGCACGACAGGTGATGACCAATCTGCGGCCAAACAACACCAGCGCGCCGACCCGAAGCTAATGACTATTTGAGGTCTAGACTCTATATCAGTGCGGACTCGTCTGCGTCGAACTCGATGCATCCAATATATACTATGGCGAAGATAGATGAAAGCATGCAGCTGAGTTCGAGGGTCAATTTCGCCTTCAACACCATGCCAGGAATAATTTCTTAATCCGGACGCTGCCGTTTCGCGTCATATTAGGAAAGTCACATGGAGAGTCTCTCAGGCTTTTTTCTGCCGACATAATGTTTCTTAAATTCTGAGTGTCTATGCTTCTGCCTCATACGCGTAACATGGTGAGTAGTGGGTATCTATCGTACAATACTTGAATTCAATATATAGAACGAAAAGGCGCAAACGTCTCTGCCAATCATGCCACAATGCACCCGTCCGCCAATTTGGCGCTCACCACGCGTCCCAAGGACCAATCCGTTGATCCAACGCCAATATGCGGAGAGGAGACTTCGTCCGAAGTATCCGAGTCGCAGGTCGAGAGCGCGGGCCGCCCGCTCCCGCTCTCATCGCTACCTGAATCCCGGCTGGGCGTCGGCGACGGCGACTCCGCGATCTCCTCGCCGCCCGTCGCCTCCGCGATCCCCGCACGCACGTGGTCCCAGAGCGTCCGCAACCCCGCGAGCCCGCGCGCGCCGTGCTCCGGCACGCACTCCGGCCGCGGGTCCATCAGGCTCACGTTGAAGACCTCGAGGCTCCACCACGCGTCCTCCTCGTCCCCGCACGTGTAGTGCGCGGCCGCGGGGTACCCCGCCTCGACGACGGCGAGGCTCATGTCGGTGACGGGGAGCCACGCACCGCGTGAGTCTTCGCAGGGGAAGAGGCGCGCCGCCCGCGACCAGGTCATACGCGCGGGGGCGCGCGGCGTCAGCGCGATCATTGCGGGCGGCGCGCAGGGCGGCGCTGCGTCGGCGAGCTGGTACAGGAAGATCTTGTGCGCAGGTATGGTGCGCCCCAGCAGCGCGAGATTCTGGAGAAGCGCGTTGTGCGTCGCGTTCTGCGGCCGCAGGTGCGTCGTCAGAGAGACGTGGGTACGAGGGACGGGAATCTCGGGGGAGGACGGCGGAGGGGCGGGGATGGGGGTCTGCGAACATGATGCGGCGTTGCGGAGGAAGGTGGGGGAGACTGTCGGATCTGCGTATTGGTTCCCACTACGAGGATGATTGTGTGAGGCGAGGAACTCGGACACGAATCGGGGCAATGACTTACAGGCAGTTGAAGGAGTCGAGGATGACGCCGACGTTCTCCCGACCGACTCGGCGTACGACATCCCACACCTGTTCCCAGTTGTCGACCACCGTGCCCCATGCAAGCGGCTCATACCCTACTCGGACCCCATACCGCGCCGCAATCTTGCCCAGCGCTCGAAATGCTTCTACTTGGGTATCCAAATACGTCGAGAGCTGCTCCTGCGTCGGAGCAGGGAAAAATGGCGAAGGTGCCGGTCCTGGAGGCGTCGTTCT
This sequence comes from Mycena latifolia, assembly GCA_029289555.1. NCBI lineage: Eukaryota > Fungi > Basidiomycota > Agaricomycetes > Agaricales > Mycenaceae > Mycena > Mycena latifolia. The sequence continues at coordinate 1,555,840 of JARJLE010000007.1, forward strand.
TGTTCCAGCGTCCGTGGAAAAGGATGGAAGCGGTGTTACTGCAGGATCAAAAGGCGCGAATGGGTGATCTTCGGGCTCGATGTAATTTGAGCAGACGAGCAGCAGCGGGGTATTAAAATGCGGCATGAGCCGTAGCCATCGCTCCGCCTCCTCCAGTGCCGCAGGAAGTCCGCCGCCTCCAAGTGAATTTGACGAGACGAAGTTCTCAAACCCGCGCAGGGGTTGTAGAACTGGGATGGCGATGTTTAGGGAGTCACAGAGGCTGGCGATGGCTTTCGCGCAGGCGACCTCGAGAGCCTCCTCCGTAGGTAGTTTCCCGTGCGGAAATAGGTCGCGGTGGAGGTCTTTGGTGCGAACCTCATCGACAAAGGCCTCGAAATCCGGGATGAATATTTCTATGCCATCGTATCCAAGACTTGCGGCTGCGCGGATCTTGGTAGGAAGTTGGTGGTGGGCGCAGTTGCCCAGGGAGAGCGAGGATATAGCAAATTTGGGAGCCATGGGGCGATGGAACTTGTCGTTTGCCATGATAAGCAACGCGCGGAGACCGGTTTTTCCGCGCAAATCACCTCCCGGGAAAGGGGCTGGGCTTTGGAGTTCCTCCGGCCCGCGCGCTCATTCTCTTCATATCCACCTTGAAGCCCTTGAAGTTCGCTCTAGAGTGGCACGTATGTATATTAGGTACGGATATGTTCATTGGAGGATGCTTGGTCTTGTGTGGCAGCGGCCTCTAAGTGTCTTGGCAGTGTTCTCGGCGCTCGCCCATTTGGACTTTCTTTCTTTCGCCTCCGAGCAAGTCATCTCAGCCGTCGTCTCTGCTCTTATTTCACGGTTGTGTATTGGTTGTGTACTCGGCTTCGGTACTGACAGGCAGTGACAGTTCCGATTCCAAATCGGACCCGCCGGCGCAGTGCCGGGTTTCCTCCGGACCGGGAGTATCCTCAGGCTGTATCCCTTGCATCCAGTGCACAACTTGAATCGCGTTATTACGCCAAACCTTGAAAGACTTTGATATTTCCGTGACAGTCAGATTTCGTTCGTTCCAATCCAATCGTCAATCTCAGAAGGAACTGTCGAACCACTATGCAGCTACCGCGGAGGTGGCAAGTCGGCACAAATTTTGTGTGGTGCTCCCTTGTCTTGAGAGCGGCATAGCGAAAATTTCCATCATTTATAAGTGAGTCGTGCGCTAATATTTTCCATCACAGTCGTGCGCTAATCGCCCGCGCCGAAACGAAGCGGTCAGAGCAAAAAAAGTAAATAAATATTAACACCCGTATGTCTGCCACTCCGGAAAAGCCTGACATCCTTGTGTAGGGGGCAGCAGTGTGTCAAAGTATGCATCATCAAGATTCAACATCACGAGCCGAACGCACTGAAAGGGAAAAGCAATCAAATATTCTGATATTCTGAGCTCTGTGTCGCAAGTAACACTGCGCCATAATTCAGGGCCATGAACCTGGCTATTCGACACGACATTTGTTTTTCAGAATTATGTGAATGGACGGTGGGGTGCCAGAATTAATCCTGAAATGCCCCCCGTTGATGCGAAATCAATGTTGGGAAATCAGTGATGCGATACCTGATGTGACTTCTACGCTCGGCAAAGTCCTGGCTCTGGTGCCCCACGTCCATTATAACTACGTACCCTTGAAAGCGACAAAATCAGAATCATTGCATGCCCAGGAATCACCAGGATGAAGTCGATTCTCGGAGCATTATACTCATGTTGAATTCGCAAAATGTTCAACGCAGTTCCTTACGGTTCGCTGTTGGTTCGCTGAAGTCCTTCACAGTGACATTATATCACTATTTCCAGGCAGCGCCGACCATTCTATGTGGAAGGCATATAAATCGGCTTGACTCGGCTTGAATCGGCTATCCTTGGACGGGTTTGCGACTGGGGGTGCCGTCGGCAATATTCGGTGCGCAGTGGAGTGCCCTCTTCTCAGTCCGATTCCGCACTAGACGATAAATAGGTACAAAATAAGTACTTTCGGTGGGAAGGTCACTCAACACTCGAGGGAATTTTTCTCATGGCGGCAGATAACCTCTTTGGTAAGCCCCGCCTTCATCTGTCAGTCACGATCACAAACCAACAATTACCGACCCATGTGCGTTTAGAATCATATTACAGGTGCGACCAGAGAGTTTCTATTCCAACTCCAGGTTAATACTATTATCAATTCTGACCGTCAGTGCCTGTCTTATGCAAATAAGTCCTTGATTTCCGGGGTAGAATATCACCCGGAATAGCCAGTTGTCGGCGTAATATCGGACAGCGAGCTTGTATGGTGAGGATGAAAGCCCAGCATGGGAAAACGTGCGAAGCATCTACGGCAGAATGTACGGTGTCGGTGCTTTTATCTATTCGTTCTCACCAGTGCTTCTCCCGAGTCCTGAGTCAAAGGGGGCGCCATGCGGGAATGCAGGAATATTTTTCTTTGAAATCACCAACCAATCCACGTCTCAGATAGCACCAAATATTCTGAAAACTGAAGCAGAATAATTTGAACCGTCGACGACGGTCCGTCGTTGAACGTTTGAACATTGAACCGTGGGGGCAGATGACATAACGATCACGTGTTGAAACGTTCATTGACAAGACTCGGCGCGCGCGGTATGATGATTATCGCCGCGGCAGGTTCCCGGTTATTGCCTTTCGGTCTATGTATAATTCCCACCAAACGCCATATTTTTCCCTGCCGGAGAAACGGCTGGGAAATAGCCGCCTTTCCGATCTGGGCTTATCAAACTGAAGGTGACTCCTCGACTTGTTCTGAACCGCAAACATGGACGACAGCTCAAAATTCGACAGGAAGCCTTCCGACACTGAACTAGTCTCTGAGAAGATCTATGTGCTGGATGTAGACAACGCGAAGCTGGCGGAGCTCGGATACAAGAGCGAATTCAAGAGCGAATTCGGCCTGCTAGAAACCTGCGCCTTTAGTTTCAGCTTCAGTATTATGGGTATCATTGCGTCGGTGTCTGCGACGTTTTCATTCGGGCTTGTTAGTGGTGAGTGTACATTTCGGACGAGAGATCATCCAAACTGAGAACTTATTAGGTGGTCATGTTGGCCTTGTCTGGGGGTGGATCATCCCGTGTTTCTTCGTCATGTTCGTCGCCCTCAGCATGGCGGAGCTGGCTTCATCCATGCCGTATGATTATTCCTTTAATATGTCTGGCGAGCGACTGACTGGTGTGTTAGGACAAGCGCTGGCCTATATTATTTCTCCGCAAAACTGGCGCCCGAAAAGTACGCTCCGTTGGCGAGTTGGATCACAGGGATGTTTTCGGTCGAAGATGTCCCATGGCTTAAATGCTGATACTTCATGAACAGGTTGGGCGAATATTACCGGACAAGTGGCTCCGGCACGCTAATCTTCGCTGCAGTATTGTTGGGACATTATCTGACCACGAAATAGGTTTGCGGAATCGATTTTACTTCTTCTGAGATGATTACAACAGCCATTGCTGTTGGTTCCGATGGCGAAATTGTCCTGTCGGCTGGGGCTACCTACGGAATTCTCCTTGCTATTCTGTTTACCCACGGGATCGTCCGTTCAGCTGGAACGAGAATCTTGGCTCGGCTTAACCTGATATATGTGGTCATAAATCGTGAGTATTTGAAAACAGCTTATTCTCTTCTAATTCTTTCTCAGTGGGGACCAGTCTGGCGACAATAATCGCTCTTCTAGTTGTGTCGGGGGAGAACAAGGTTTAAACAAAAGATGCATTTACCTTGTTCGAAAATAACACTGGCTGGATAAATAGTAAGAAGATATGCTTCATGGACATCCTTCACCAGGTTAAACGCTAAACCCAGACGGTTGGGCCTTTATGCTCGCCTTCACTGCTCCCATGTGGACTTTAGCAGGATGTGAGTCTCTTGCAAGGTTTTCTTGGGGCATCTCGATGTTTATGGAGATATACAGACGATTCCGCCGCTCACATATCGGGTGGGTATCACGGTTCAGGATGGCTTATACCTTACATTGATATATTCCACAGAGGAAACGGCCGGCGCTGGGCGTGCAGCCCCAATTGCGATTTTAGTAAGTCAGATGGCATACCGTGTTGTTTGACTACCTAACCCTAGCTAAGGTCGCAGTTGGCGCGACGTCAGTCGTGGGTTGGCTACTATTGATTTCGATTTCATTCGCAATCCCTTCAGTTGGAAGTATTCTTGAGTCCCGTCTTCCACTTCCCATGGGACAGGTATTTCTGGATGTCCTGGGCAAGCAGGGAATGTTGGCCATTTGGTCCTGCGCTACTGTGGTCCAGGCGAGATTGATTCCCTTTGATAATTTCAGCGTCTGATTGTAATGCCCTAGTACGCTTGTGGAGCTGCTCAAGGAGTAGACGCATCCCGCGTGGTCTTTGCTTTTGCAAGGTGGGCTTACATCTATTCAGGTTCAAATTACTTGTCTGAAACTACATCATAGGGACAATGCTCTGCCCGAATCCCGCTGGTGGAAGAAAATGAGCTCCAACGCCGTTCCACTTAATGCAATGTGGTTTGTCATGTTCTGGTCTGGAATAGTCTCTCTAGACAGACGCTTGAATTGATATCTAACTCATTCCTCGTTCCAATCAGGTCCAGCATCATCGGTCTCCTTGGATTTTCAACAGCTGCGCTGTCCTCGCTTGCTGGGTGGGTAACATATCCATTGTATGGTGTAAATATTTATCAAATTGAAATTACAGGACTGTATACTTCTTACACCACACCGATATTCTTGCGCGTAACATCCGGGCGAGACAAATTTCAACCTGGCCCATTCAGTCTCGGTCGCTGGTCCGTTCCGATCGGAGCCATTGCGGTTGCTTGGGTCGCATTCATCGAGGTTGTACTGGTATTCCCAGGTGCGCAAACGACGACCGCAGAAAAAATGCGTACGTGCCTCTTTTCGAACAATTATCGGTAAATTCACTCATTCCGTTTCTCGTAAAGATTATTCGGTCGTCATCGTCATGGTTGTCTTTCTATTTGCTTCAGTCTCCTGGGTTACTTCCGCTCATAAATGGTTCCACGGCCCAGTCCGAAATATCGACGATGTATCTGAGATGCGTTCAGTATAGCTGTACAGAACTCAGTAGCAGAAGCAGACTCAATCTGAACCACCAGTTTGATTGGGTTCAAATTCGACATATGAGCCAGAGGGACCATTTTCAACTACTTCAGATTAATCGCTTAAGAAGCTCGCTGTTGCTACGCCTTCTCAATTGGCACTGCCAGTGCCAGTAATATTGAACACGAAAGCACGTGCCCGGATCTGCATGTGGCTGTGCAAATTACGAGTCCTAAAATTTATTTTTAGGATCGTTCTTTAGTCCCCGTTTACAGCGAAAGTACAGGGCAGTTTCCCCCCCCCCCCATATGACGTCAGGCCCTGATCCAGTAACATTTCTGCACCCTAGACCTGCTCATATAGTGGCATCTCGACAGTCTGGGCCTGGTACTGTTTCCATTTTGAGTGGTTTTGGGACGGTCTGGGTCCTAGATTTATTTTTAGAATCGCTTTAGTCGCCGGAAACACATACGTGTTTCACCATTGTTCATTTTGTTATCTCGACACCTGGCATACGTGTTTGATTTTCCTGCGCTCTTTTAGCTCTCTGAGTGCGTTTATTATTCCTTCTTCTTCCCAGTCGTTCTTCTTTCTACCTTTTGCTTGTGGTGCAGCGACGACGGATGTCTTGGATAGCTCAGCGTCTGGGGCTGTCTGGGGCTGACACCCGTGTTCATAACCCGATCCGAGCGGAACCGCCAAGGAAACGCATACGTGTTCGTCGTGTTTCAACATACGTGTTCATTTTGTTGTCCCGACAGTGTGTCTGCTGTTCTCCCGAGACGTGTCCGTTTTGTCCTCAATGATACGTGTTCGTCTCGGTCTCTCTCACTGGCAATGGGGTGCTCTTGTATTTTTCTGCACTCACGTTAAGCTCCTCAATTGCGGTTATTTTCATTCTTTCTAAGTTTTTTGCTTGTGGCCGCTGGTGTAGCAACGACGGATGACTTTGACAGCGTGTTGGAGTGGCTGTTAGTCTCTCTTGACAGACCCCTCGCTCGTTCATCGTTCTAAGTGTCTGTGCCTGACGGTAGCCGATCCGAGGTTCGTGTTCATAGCCGTGCCGAGGTTCGGGTGAGACAAGACTGACAAAACCAACATTTATCAGTGATCCGCGGATGACTTGCTCCATCTAGATTGTAGATGGATGGGCCTCCGGGGCCCTTTTGCCTTTCCGTCGTCCGACTTGAATGCCAGAACACGGATAAGAGCAGGATAATATTGATGCGATATCTTCAATTGGTACTATCGGATCCCATGCAATTGAAATGGTGCGTCTTGGAAACCTGCTCTTGCATTTCTCTGAGACATGGCAGGCTCTCAATTTGCTGCATTCTTTTTATTGACAGATCAATTTGTCGAGTATTATAATTACTGTGTTTAAATAGTGTGTGTCCACTGTCCATTGTCTCACAAACGAAAGTGGATGGTCCGTTTTCATGGGCACTGGTGGACATATTTGTTCTGAGATCCGGAACTCAACATAGTTGGGTATCCGGCTCATAATCATGGCTGTGGAGAGTTAACCTAAAAATGGCATAACTCTGCACCCGGACCTGATCCTATTTGATCCTGTGGATCCGATGACGTTCCGATCTCACGTGAAGATTCCAAGTGCGACGCGACGGAAGCGTTGTCGACGCGCTGCTCAAGATATGTCAAGACTAGAAGAAAGAGGCTGGAGCAAGAGCCGTAACTTCTGTCCTCAGGCGCCGCTCGCGCGTGGAGACAAAGTATTGCGGGAATTCCGTAATTATAGCGCTTATTACCTCGCAGGAGCACAGCAAACCCGAGAGATCTTTTGTTTAATCGTTCCGACCCAAAAGGAAGCCTGAAACCAATTGTAGATTTCCTCATTCTCCGCTCGCGCACGTGAAGAAAAGGTCAATATTGCAGTCTGGTAATTATGGCATAGTACCTCGCTCAAACCTCGCTCAGCAAGCAGAGATCTTTGTTGTGATATAAAGGGCATTTCATTAACAAAAGTTTGCTTACAAGTACGCTGCGCGTCCGCCTCTCGACACGCACGAGTAGAAATTCTATCCCGCTGGTGGCAATAGGTAAGGAGGTGAAAAGGTGTCCCGGACTCTGAGAGGGTACTCCCGAGTGCGAACACGCGCATTCCACACAAGAGGCCTCTGATCTGAAGATCAACCATACATCAGTCGTCACGTGGCAATGATTGCCGATGCTCATGATCCCACTCCTTTTGGACACTTTTTGCCCCCCTACCAGTCTACAAGAGTTCAGAGGGTAGTGGGGGCACTAAGTACCCCCAGGAGGTGTTGTAGAAGGGCTTGTGCAGAAGAACACGTCGCACGAGCGAAAGAGATGGACTGTTTACTGATCACGGTACGATGACGTGTCTCGGACAAGCTTCCAAATCTGGGGGGGGTCTCCTCACGTGTACACAGCTGCACTGATGGCATAAGTCAACCCTACTATTCTGGCAAGTAAGATTACACAGTGTAAAACATAGTTTCTTCACATACGGGGACCGCTGTGAACGTCGTAAGATTCAGAATCTTACGATTTCTTTAATATCCGCTTGACATTGATGTGCCCCATTTGGAATCCAGCGAGCGCCGAACGGTTGCTCGTGCGCACGGTAGGGGCTTATGGGAGGGCAGAAGAGCACGATAAAGACACTATATTCAACCCAGTATGAGAAAGACTAATTAAAAACCAAGCCCGGTGCTGTTGAAGCAACTACAAAGCCCTCCCGCACATCGACAAAATTGATCCCTCGCGCGCGTATTTGAGCTGGACCCTTCAGCACGGCCATCGAACGACATATTGAGCGGAGGTAGCCGCAAACCTGTACAAAGATGAGTGAGAGAGAGTTGATATGGAAGTAGGGAGAACATACCGGAAGTAGACACTTGTCCGCCACGTACAAAAGCAGGGGGAGTGTTGATGAGATGGTCGAGTGATGCTATCAGGAAGTAGGTGGCCGGCGACTTGAGGCAGCGACACTTGAAGTGGTTTGAGGCAAACTTGAGGAGGTGAGGTTAACTTGGTAAGGGTGCGCGGGGTGACTCGAGGCAACAGAGCTTAAGCCTTGAGGTTGCTACTACAGACGACTTGACGTTGAGAAGGCGAGGTAAGGGCTTGCGGCGACTTGAGACTGTGAGTGCAGATGATTGAGGTGACTTGAGCTCGATATGGATTGGGGACGAGCTTGAGGGACCAGACTAGGGAGTGCTTAGGTGCAGTGGAGAGCGGGAGCAACATCGACGGGCCATGAAGGAAAGGGAAGATGGAGGAAGAGACTGTCAACCACCGTTGATGGGATCATGATGCGCACGGACCCCGAGCGGAGTTTGAAATGACTTCAAACGGAAAACTCATCAAACGATGCAATCGAATTAGATTTATTGTTTCCGACTTGCTGAAACTTGCTATAAATCCTAGACCTCTTCGGAAATCTGACACGGTGTGGGATTCGCGGTTTTATTGCTGAACGGTCCAAGCGCGGTCGCCAAATGCCATTTATTAATAATTTACTAAGCGGTGACTATGCTCTCGCAGGCTGTATCCTCCAATATCCTTGCGTATAAAAATTTAGTGTGCCCATATACAGCTCACAGTACATTCACAATATAGGACAATATCAACTACTTAGCTTCTTTGGGATATCGGTCACCTCTATTGCCGGACCGAAATCTTACGAGATTTATGACAACCGAGAGGAGCCGAGAAAAAGCGGAAATGTCCTAAGACGCTGTCGTACGATATTCTCAAAACATTAAGTGTTCAGATTTTGATAGGGATATGTTAACAGAATAGTAAGATCTAGTATTAGTTCAACGGTACATCACCCGCACTTAAGATTTCATAAAACTTCCGTTTGGCCGTGTACATATCAGTGTGGTCGATAAGGAGATCTGACGCCTCTTGATTCCACAAGCCCCGCACGCAGAGACACCCGCGCACTCGCGGGCGGCTGTCCACGTGCTGCTTGCAATAGCCTCGATTGCGGCACGAGGGCATTGCATGCCGGCGCGTACACAAGCGGTCAGCGCATACACTGACAAGTGCGGTGGCGAGGCGGCTCAAGAGATTACACGGCTATCCCGGCAGACACCAAAATTCTATCAACTGCCCATTAGACTCCAACGATCCGTATATCTACAGGATTCGGATGGGAAAATTCCCGGAACCTTATGGATCCCATCAATAAGCCAGGATCCAACGAAAATCCAAAGAAATTCCAGGGGCTTTGATGATCACTACGGAGAAATCAAATGATGAGCATCAAATTTCGTTGGATTTCTACAGATATACGGCCCTTAGAATTCCGAAGTCTGACGGGATAGCCGTGTACGCGGCTACGGCGGCGCGTACACGGGCTAATCGCGCGGGGGCGTGTAAGGCTCCAACCATTTCGTTTCCGTTTGTGAAAGTCCACAAACCAAACGGAAACGGTGAAAATATGTTTAAAAACCGTTTAAACTGTTTATAAATGGTATGGTCTGGGAACATTCTTGCACCTCTGTGAATAGATTCACTGTGGTGCTTGGGACCACTTGATGGCTTCCACAGTCTCATATCTATCTCCAACATCAATGCTGGGGGTTATTTAGGGCCTGAACATACGACTTTAGTTTCGCCGAGATGCCCGGGGGCGGTCAGTTTTGGAAATATTTCATCAATTGAGTATCTATGGTGAGAGTTGAACATCTTGCGGTTCGTTCAAGCGTTCAACGGTCTTGTTGTGCACGATAATTACAGCAGATGTTGGAGGAAATCGGTCGCCAGCGGGTTCATCTCCACAACCATTTAAACTGTTTGTTTACTATCCGTTTATCATTTACGCAGGTCCATAAAATAAACGGAAATAGAAACGGTTTTATCCGTTTAAAACGTTTAAAAATGGAAATGGTTGGAGCCTTAGGGGCGTGTGTGCACAGGCGAATCACGCGCCGCATCTGTGCGCACCAGCGGCTCAAAAGGGCCGCGGATGGATTCAGACGAAACGGTTCGCTGCCGGCCTGACCTGGATGTCAACTCGGCGCGCGCTCGCGCGACGGCAGCTGCAGTGACTTCGATGGTCCCCCACACTCTTTGAGCGCTGCAAGGCCCCGCCACGCCCGGGTATGGCACGCACGCTCGAGCTCAAAGCACAATCAGCACGTACACGAAAAAAGCGCTGTGGCGAGGCTCGCCAACGGCGCGACGGCGCATAAACTGGCAAATCGGGCGCCGTATATCTGCCCACCGGCTGCTCGCATGCGCTCGGCGCGCACGCGGACAAGCGGTAGCGGCGGCACATACGCGTGCAAATAGTGCACTTTCTGGGCACACAAGCCGCTCGAAAGCGGTCAGCGTGCGCGTACACGCGCGGAGGCGGTGGGGCGTACAAGGGTGAGTTGCACGCCATATCTATGCACCCCAGCCACTCGAAAGCGGACAAAGGGTGCGCGAATGAGCGCGATGGTGGGGGCGCATAAGCGTGCGAATAAGGCGCCTTCTGGTCGCTGCGCACCAGTCCCTCGAAGGCGGTCAGTGCGCACCGTTCTGCTGCGCACGTGTCCGAGATGATGATCGCAAACGATGCGAGTTTGGTGATGCGTACACCGCGGCGGCGAGAGGTGAAGATAGTGATGGTGTTGACATGCTTGAAGCAGGCATACAGCTTGGCTACAGCTTGAGATCTTGAGGGCTTAAAGGTCAGATGAGCCTATGAATTGGTGTGCATTGTTGCGCACCTTTCTCTGTCTCAATATACAGCAAATCTGGAAAATCTTGAGGATTGGGAGAATATTTGGTGGAATAGTCGAGGGCTGAATGGGTAGTGAATGAGTTGAATGGTGCCGCTGAAGGCTCAGAGCACAGCAGGAGGTGGTCGAGAGCTGAGGAGGAACGCGCTGCCGAGGTCGGCTGATCGGAATGGCAGTCCGTGCCGGACCGCCGGTGCATCTTGAATTTGATTGGTCGAGCTAAGTCCCAAGGAGGACATTGCTCCGAGAGACTTAGCTGGCGTCCCCATTTTGAATACCTCTGATGTTCTAAATCGAGATAATTTAATCAAGATGTCACACACGTTAGCGAGCTCACAGGGCCGTTTCTTTGCACAGCGTCCTTTAGATATCAGGTGAGTCTCCCTCTCTCCTTCTTTTTCTCTCTCTTTCTTTGCACAACTTGCTAACTTGATTTCGCCAGACTCTCCACGGACATAGTTAATAAGCCGGGTATCCTATACTTTGAGAGCTTTTTATGATACTGTCAGGTGGTTTCATCACGTGCCATTCACCTCGGAATCAGCCGCGTCTGTGGCGAACCTCGGGAACTCGGAATCTGCCAGGGATTGGCATACTGAGAGTCCGCCGGGCGTTGTTGCTTTTCCGTGATGAAGGCATGGGTCGAGTAAACTGGTTTGTCAGAATATCTTTGAGGGCCGCCTACAAACATGCACTACTTCATTTGTGGTGTCTGTCTACGAGAGACTAAGGGCCGCCGCAGTTGGATGAATGGAACTACAGACTCAACCAATTGATTGCTCATTTTAAATCCCACATGATTCTCAAGAGTTCGGGTGTTAATTGTTCCCTGATTGTGATTGTAGGGGTTTTGCTCATATGAGCGGGCCAGCGTGCATTTCCAATCGACTTAACCTCCCGCTACTTCCAATGACACCAGCCTACTTACGGCCAGCTAGCCTGCCAGTGTCAAGAGAGGTGGTGGGCTTCTATAAATCAAACAATTTGTGCAGTATATTACACGCGAGTATCTGGTAGAAAAAATTAAAGTGCTTCCCTGGGTTGTGTACATAGCAGTTGGTAGATGTCTAAACGTATTCGAGGCCCACAAACACTGTCTTGTAAAGGTAAGTTCCGAGTTAACACGGTTGTCGAGCCTGAAACCTGAATGCACAAGGGAGAAGAATGTGCCCAGATGGGCAGGCAGAAATATGTCCAGTAGAGCTCTAAAATGCAGGTGGTCGTTAGTACAAGCAAAGGCCGCGGAAGGTAAAGCAGAGGACCCGCGCGAAGTGTTTCTTTGAAGAAGTTCATAGCACCGAGTACATCGTGGACTCCGTCGAATCAAGCTCGGTACTCTGTAAAGTAGCCAACAAAAATTTGGCATAGATGTTTCATCATGTTTGAGACTTCCTTACCTGACCAACAGGCAGTTGAGCTGTTCAAAAATCGATTTAAATGCTGGGATACATACCGAACGGAGTCTAGCTTCGGGATAGGTCTAGTCAGGTCTCTAGTTAACTTTAATGCGGCAAACTTACAAGGCAAGGTGGCAATTGCAAGGGAACTTAAAAACATTTGTTCCATCCAAGAACGTCAGCATAGTATTCAAGGAGCTCAGGCTGGAAGCTCGCAATAACTGGCCTCAACCCGAGACAATGTCTCACCGTGAATCAAGAAACTGGGCAGTTGTTGAATTGAACCTACAGCTCAGCTTAAAGGAATATTACGTTCATGAACCCAGATCATGGGAATTAAATAAGTAACTTAAACAGAGGCTCAAATTTAAATCGTACCTTGAATGCCATGGCTGTTATACCCGAACAATGTCTTGCCGGAAACCCAGAAGTAAACAATTATTGAACTCTATTGGTTAAGAACTCAAGCTTGAAACGAAGTGCTACTTACACCTTGAACTTCAACTACCACTGTCTACCAGGGAAAGTGCGAATCAAGGAATCGAGCACTGCAACTATGATCAAGTCAAAACTTGGCCAGAACCTTAGCTGGAATAAAAATGACTCACAAATTTGTGCAAAACTACTAACAGGAGTGAAGTTTAGATAGCAGTGGAGAGGGTAAAAACTAGCACTCGCAGCATTAAATAGATCAGTACGCGGAAGCGAGCCTAAGTCACGGGCTTACATGCCATTAAAGTACTGGCGGACTCAAGTCAAGTCACAACCAACTCCTGTACTACCTGGGCGCGGTTCACGTGCTTATTACGCGACCACGTGCAACTATTATGCAACCACGTGCCGACTTGAACACAGACGCGACCCGCCAGGTACATGACCAGGTGTTCTACAGTTGATCAAATTCAGTGGCGGGGATATCATGTGCCGGTGACACCGGCTCACGCTGTACCGCACACTGACTCACTCGACACTTGAACTCCAGAAAGCATGCAAGGACCGTAGCGAAACATGCGGACATTTACGTATTTGGAGACAAGTCGCATATGCTGTGAAGTGCTCTTGTGGCACACTGGATCAGTGAATGTCTGAATACGCAGCTGTACATGTGAGCACGAGCCCAATGGTTAGTGGCAGGATACACACCTGTGCTGTCCAACCCTCATGAGGCATTGAGACGACACAGCAGTGCAGAAGCGAAGTGTTGAGTGATGCTTCAGAGAAGGATACTTGGGGTGCCGGAAAATCCTATTGTTCTTTTTTTGGGGATGTTGGATCACCCGATAGCCTCGGCATTGTTCTCTCTTTAATCTAGATCTAAGTTGTCGAGAATCTTTTCCGGGTACGTTTCAGTCCGGCTCCTCGATCCGGTACGAGAGCCTCAATCTTATTGTTCCTTTTGACTCTGACGTGGCAATTTCTGGCGCATCCGGCTATCCCATTGTTCTTTTTTGATCATGACGTGGCAAATTGTTGTGGGTCCCAAGCTGACTCTGTTATTCATCTGTTCCATGTGCAGGAAAACCGACATTAACGACTTTGCACAGTAGCCATTGAATGGCTAATGGCTACCAAAAACGGCAGTTTTCGACCAACTAACTCCCCATACATTTCCCCACTTTCAGTATATCCCATGGGTGCCAAGAGATGCTTGTTGGTGCTGTGAAAGTTCCGGATTGGATTGCAGACTGGGAGCAAAATCTGAAGCCATTCAATGGCTCAAATGGCTCCGCATAAAGTCTCTATTCATCCTGTGATCATGGTTTAGTCCAAGTTTAGCCATCCAGTTCAGCAAATGTAGGCAAATAATTTCCCTCTGTTGGTGAGACAGCACTATGTGTCACTTTGTTCGGAAAACCCGACCACCTGTTTTAGATTACTGGATGACAACTTGAATGTATCAGATGCTATTATAATCCTCGAATTCAAGCCTTCGAACCAATCAGCACCTATTGCATCTCTGTAATCCCCTTCGACTGGACTCTCCCCTCATCCTTAACATTTCTGCTTCGCTTCAGATACACAACCTTGCCACAGCTCATGAATTACCCCATACGATGCTACTATTCGCATCATGCCCCAAACTCCTGCTACTTCCCCAGTTCATGTGGGAATTCCAAGCTTGGCGATGCAGTTCATGCCCTTGGCACCATGCAGTTCACTCTTCGTTTCCATGGTTGCAAGATTTTCTATTCAATTCCGACCTACATACTTCTCCATTGACCCACACATTTCTCCGTGCTTAGTGTGCTTTTATCTATCCCCTTATATTTTTTCCTGCATATAAAAAGCTAGTGTACTTGTGGTATTTACCTCACTGGTTTGCCTCGCAATTACCTCTTGCTTGCAAACTTCCCTTCTGAGCAAATTCTACAGTTCATTCCGGACCTCGCCGCGAGAGCAAGCTGGGGATCTTCTCCCAATTTGGAATACTTACACCAAGAGCCGTATCCCATGGCTCAAGAAGTTGTGAATCAGCTGCCTATGTAGTACAGAAACTCCTTTGACATACTTGAGTTTCTCACCGCGGCGCAGGCCAATTAAACTGCGGCCACGTAGGCATCGGTTCAGTGTAAAGCCCGGTATTTCAACCAGGGACAGCCACCACTTCTGCTGCCTTCTCGGAGCGGTTTTTATATTTCTTCTTCGGATCTTAACCTGGTCCTCAACCTGTGCGGCATCATCAAGGATCTAACCGAGAGGACTAATCTTTTGCATCGTTCCTCAGTTTTCCAAACCAGTATGTGCGGCCTACGGGATCTTCTGGCGCAATTCCTTCTAGTATACACTCATGCTTAGTGTTTCTTCCCGCTTTCATGTCGCCGTTGAATGATTGACTTCTGCCTGAGTCGCTGCAATAATAGATGTCAAGTGCACGCACGGGCTGGGACTCCGGAATAAACGTGCGCATTTTGTCTCTCCTTTCGTTCATGAGTGATACCGCACACACAATCACAGCCTACATTCTCTCTGGTGATCTCTGCAGACTTGACTACTGTACACCCTGTCAACTCAAACATCAAGTGCCTCACAGCACATACCCAGCTCATCAGTGCGTTCCAACCCCCCGTAGACACAGGGTGTGTCTACGGGCGGCCCAACCCGTAGACACACATGTGGCTACGTCTGTAGCTACGGTGCGTCTATCTATGGGTACCTGGGTCTACCTGGGTCCGGGCCGTAGACCAAGGTGGGATTGGGTTTGTTGCCTGCTATTGCATAAATCGATTCCGACATGCTTGTGTTATGGTCATAATTGACAGAAGATCAGCTAAACATTATGCCAGCTTCAACTGAGTTGTATTCCGAGGCTCCCTGAAACAACATTGTGAGGGCCTATGGAGGCTGCAAAAAGCCATATGCATATTGCTAAGCCCTTAAATAGCTGAACGAGGTTGGGCAAGGTTGGTGAACAATATGTAGGCCTAGGTAGTCCAAGGTAGCCCAATGGAAACTGATGTAGACACAGCATGGCTACGTGCTGTAGACTCGGCTACATCATCGTAGCCAAAGGTGTGTCTATGTCTCCGCCATGACCCTTGTCTACCCCCATCGACGAATGTAGCCAGGGGTAGCCCGAGCAACGTCATCGTAGTCACACCTGGGTCTACAGGGGGCCGAAACACAGTGCATGTTTGGGTCAGCAGGTCAGAGCATCAAAGGTGCAAGCATTCATTCCGTCATTCTCCTCACTCACACGTGTTGGCGCGAGCAGCAAACCGCATGGATGTGATAGCTGGTCCGCAGGACGCAATCATTCAGCCCTGAGACTGTGTTCAACCGCGTCTGCCTTCGCCTGCAGTCGGCACTCGGATGTCGTTGATATATTGTCCTCTCAGGCCCTATCCCCTGCGGAACTTGGTAGATATCATGCTATGAATAACACTTTAATCTTCTGTTCCTCGACCATACAAATTCAGGATTGTTTTGTCTTGGCAATCACCTGAATTGAGGCAGCGATGGTGTGGTAATCACTATCTGTAATTAAGTCATTCGAGCAAGACAAGTGAAGGACGTGGCAGGAGCCCAGGAAGAATATTACGAACCAGTTGCATATTCTTGAAGAGCAAGCAAATTTATCTCCAGCTGTGTCATGGTCCGATACGCGATGTGAATCTCCCCTCAAAAATCTCCTTTAAGTTGGGTTCTACTCCCTTGTATGTCAGCACTACACCATTTAAATTCCACAGCAGGTATGAGCCTATATCATGGTTCTTCATAAATAATATATTACCTTCACACTGCTGTGGATGGCTTGACCTTCCCGATAGACTCAGCTCTATTCACTTTATCATATTTCATCAAGTTTATTCACGTCAAGGTGGCACAGTGAAGCTTCACCTGACAGAGAATCATTGTGGGATGGATCTCTCAAGCTCATAGGAGCCAAGCCATTTATTCAAGAATCAGAAGGATCGGTGACTCTTAAAGGAGTGTGGAACTCGCCTTGTTTCATCCTTCGAGTGCGGATCCCTTCTGTTTTCTCGTGGCGTAGATCACAGTAGGACCTTTGCAGTATTTCGCCATAAATTGATCAAAGGTCGGGAAAAATTCGTCGCGAGTCATCTCGAAGAGGAAGTGTGTCTTCCTACCACACCTGGTCCTGACTGTCAGGCAAGGGTCACAGATTATCAGCCTCAATGCCGCAGCTTCGCTTGCTTGATGCATCTTGCACATGCCTGGAATCAGATAATTCTCCGAGATTGTCCGGGTTGCCGGACCGGAGACAGACTTGCTCCGAACCTACCGGGATTTGCCGCTCGTGGACGGTGGATGCAGCGATGAATGTAATATGGCTTTGAGAGCTAATTACAACAGATTCAGGGATAATAATAGGAGGACTCGTACTGCCATGCGGAGCAATGGCCCTCAAAAGCTAGTATCCTCTTTGCTATCAACGGTTTTGCGCAGCAAGGTCTATGATGCTACACATCCTCCCCAAAGGCTCCATTTGACACGACAGTTGGCTGCGCCTTTGCCATTTGGATACTATTTCTGAAGCGGCGCAGCGTTCAATCAGCTGTGACGGAAGACTCCAAGAAGACTCACTCCTATTGGCGTTCGGACAACTTCTGAGCCTGAGTTCAGGCATGCTTTATCCCCATTGTCTCAAGTTATTCCTGGTGCATCGACTGATCATTACGAAGTTGGACGCTCAGACTCCGCGTTTGCGCTCAATCTTGTATGTACAGTTTTCGTTAACCTGTAACAACTCTCTGGCACCTGCCGCTTGCGTGGCGCCGCGAGCTGCGGACTGACAAGGATTATGATGCATTTCTGCTATAGGTGACGGTCTGCTGCCGCGACACGCCATCACGGTTGGCTGTATATAACGTTTGATCATTATCACTCAACACCGCAGCATATAATGCCTCCTTCGTTCTCAGAGGCAATCGAGATCGAAATGAAGTCTTTCACTACGTCCCTCATACTCCTTCTCTGCGCTCTATTTAGCCACTTGGGACAGGCCGAAAAAAATACTGCTTCGAAGTCGCCAACTTGTCGCAATATTCCAGGAAGTGTTGGATATCCCAATCCCGCTGCTTGGAATGCATTAAATGCGACAATATCCGGACGGCTTATTGGCGTGGTTCCATCCGCGAAGTACTGCGCGAGCCTCCCAGGTGGCGGATGTACCGACGAGCAGTGGACGAGCGCGCTCTTTCGAAGTTCTATTCCGGGAGCCATGGATCAAGTGCGTCGGTGATTTTTTTTAAAAGAATAATAACCCTTTTAACAGAAATGCAGGTCAATTGGGAGCAGGTGGGACGCACAAATTGTATGTCCAAGTCGACCAATATTAAATTTATGGCATAAAGGGCTATGATTTAACGCCACCTTCTCTGTGTTTGCGAAACGCGACAAAGTGTGGCCAAGGCGACGTCCCTGTGTACTCGGTGGAAGCAGAAACAGTCGTGGATATACAGGTCTCGCCATTATTTTTAGCCTCAGGCGTTACTAATCCATTCCCAGGCTGCTGTGAAATTTGCCAACAAATATAACCTTCGTTTAGCCGTCAAATCCTCTGGACATGATTATCTTGGACGGTCGACAGCACCAAATTCCCTTCTCATCCACACCGCCAAGTTAATAGACATCTCCTTCACCGATGCGTTCTTCATAGGGAAGCAGAATGTTGGATCTGCTGTCACTGTGGGCAGCGGGGTCCACCTTCAGAGTTTGTACCAAGCGGGAAAAGAGAAGGGTAAAATCCTGGTTAGCGGCGCCGCCGCAACAGTTTGCGCTGCTGGAGGTTATATTCAAGGCGGCGGTCACTCTGCTTTGTCGCCAGCTTATGGCCTCGCCAGCGACAATGCTCTTGGTGAGGTCCACGCATGTTTTGGATCGGGTTTCTGAGTTTAACACCTCCTTTAAGAGTTCAGCGTTGTTGTAGCCAGCGGCGAGCTACTCCGAGTCAATAGTGTCTCACACCCAGACCGTCGGTTCCTTCCTCTTCAAATTTGAATACATTCTAAAACTCTTGCAGTTTTTTATGCACTGCGTGGCGGAGGCTCTGGCAGCTGGGGTGTCATAGTCTCAGCAACTTTCAGAACCTTTCCGACCTTTAACATTACTTCTAGCCTCGTTCTGCTCGTCGCCTTCAACAACGCTGCCGCAGCCTCCGTCGCCGCTGTCCACGCGCAACATATCTTCGACATGGACTTCGTCCGCGGAGGGCAGTACTTCTTCCTCTTGAAAAACTCGACCGACGCAAACGCGCCGTCTCTCCTTGCTGTGAACTCCTACATGCCGAACACGACAGCGGCGCAAAGCATGGCGGTGCTAGCCCCCTTCTTAAACGCTTCGCTGGCGCTCCCGGACGTGATACTCCTCTCGCAGAACTACACCTACGGCGACATCAATGATGCGCTGTTCCAGGCCGACGACAGTGTAGGGAGCAATACAGTCCTCGGGTCAAGGCTCATACCGGAGGCGACGTACCGCGACTCGCCTGCGACGGTGGGGTTGGTTTACAAGGAGCTTTTGGACAGCGGATCCACGGCGTAGGTCCTTCATATTATCTCTTACGTTTCTTCAACTTCAATGCTCCAAATCCCCAGCATTCTCGGGCATCTCGTTGCAGGAGGTTGAATCTACTCTTCCATTGTTTCAATAGCTGATTATGAGGCGTCTGTGTCCAGGAAAAGTGGCCGAAAATGCCCATATCTCATCGGCCGTTCACCCAGCGTGGAGGACAGCAAAGACCCACGTGAGTATTTTCTCGAAACTCCGAAAAACGTCCTAGAAAGCTGACGCATTCTTCTATGCAGCTGGTCCTCTCGAGCACCTGGACCGACGACACGCCGCTCGACGAGGTTGACGAGCTTCGCAAACACTTCCAGACCCAACAGCTACCAATTCTCGAGAAAATGTCGGGGCCGAGCGCAGGCTCCTACTCCAACGAAGCAGACGTGCTCGAGCCAGATTTCAAGACGACATTCTTTGGGCCGAACTACGCGAAATTGAGCGCGATAAAGAGCAAGTACGACCCCAAGGATCTTTTTATTGTTGGCGCAGGAGTGGGAAGCGAGCGGTGGGATGCGTGGGGGCTGTGCAAAGTTTAACTTGCATCCACGTTCGCTAGTGGCAGGCCAGAAAGATAATTCAAGTAATTTAAGACTGTCATGTAGTGGTTGAATTTCCACAATAGGAGTCAATTAGGTCGATTACTTTGTCGGGAATGTTCTAATACTATGCTGGCTTTCAGAACGAGTCGGGGAGGTCTTGATTATTTGACAGATTCCAGTACCCCGGTTTGATTGCCAGCATTATGCCTTTTCACCCTTCCCTCCTACTGCCAACGCTCGTGAGAAGATTTCTGTGTATTTCTGTCAAACCGAGTCGAGGGGTAATTGACCGTAGCATACATTTTAGGCTTTGTGTATGTAGGTATGGTACCCGCTTGTTCCTCAATGGGACCACCGCGGGAATACATCCTCCTTCTCCTCCTCCTCCTCCCAACCGGATCTGGGCTTGGATGAATCCAAATCCAACATGCTCAGAGATTCGAAATAAAGAAATACATCGGACAGCGCCTACATTAAAAACATTGTCCCAAGTTCGACGGCACAAACAGTTCAAAGGCAACGGCTTGAGGCAGTCGTAGTCCAGAAATCCCACTTCTGGGCCATCACGGGCTCGCATTCCCCAGTACCCATTTTTACCCCCGCATGTTACAAGAATACACACAAGCCAATCCGAGCAGAAACGATAGTGCAGCCACTTGCGAATTCACCTCCCCCAGGAGTTGACGAAGCTCCAGCCCAGATCTGTGTCCTGTAACTTTAGTTCGGTGCTTCTATTTTTAATACATAGAGAACACGGACGCCTTGCTGGAATCTATTTCTTCGAAAGTCAGCAATCCTCCCGCGCCGATGTCGACCACCAGCAGGTCGTTGTGGTGATTTCCCTGCATCGTGATCAATTTTAGCCGTTGAATTTTATTATGAATGGGTGGGTACGCACTTAACGATGTAGGTCGGTGGGAAAGCACCAGTTTGCTGGACGTGCCATTCTGCTGTCGCGTTCAAGGAGAAGGAGGAGATACGCCCCATTCAACTCCGCCATCGATGATGGACACAGCGGCGCCCTCAAAGTTCGGGTTGCACGGCGCGCAGTTGGGACGAGAGGTGTGGCAGAAGTAAATCCCGAGTTATAAACAATGCAGGCAGCATGGAGGGAGGTGGACGAAAACATCGGGACTAGTGTGAATAGTAGATGGGACTGAAGACTGGGAACTCTGGATGCGGCACTTGAGACAGGAAGCGAGCTTTATACCACCGTTGAGCAACCTTAGGTGTAAATTATATACGGACCTAGTCTTCCCCTGGTTCCGTAATCTGCGGCTCGGTCTTATATAAAGCGGTGGTAGGCCATATAGATCTGTCGAAAGAGTGTTGGCATAGATCTGCAGTACTAGTACGAGTATCGGCTCGAGTCACGTCAAGCTCTTGAATAAATAATCGGTAGTTTTGTGCCAGGCTATGACTCCCAGCATGGCCCCAGTATACCAGTAATTCTTGAACCTTGAAGACGGGCCGAGTCTTCAAGTCCGAGTCGTGCTTGCTCGATGGTGTTAACGTTCCGCCGAGTCCAATACTCGGTGTCTATTTTTCTCGGGTTTTTAGAACATTGAAGCTGATTGGTGAAAATTGGAAGTCCCCAAGAAGTTTTCCGAGTGATTTGGATCGCACCGAGTCGAAAATCCGAACGAAGCGGACGGTGGTTGTGTTCAATTGCGGACCTGTACT
Organism: Mycena latifolia; assembly: GCA_029289555.1. Lineage (NCBI taxonomy): Eukaryota > Fungi > Basidiomycota > Agaricomycetes > Agaricales > Mycenaceae > Mycena > Mycena latifolia. The sequence goes on from JARJLE010000007.1 coordinate 1,577,283, forward strand.
CGGTAACGGTTGATGGCAACTTGGTGATGGTGATTTTTTTACACATATTTTCCCACTACTAGCACTCTCTCCGACGCTCCGAAACCGGTTTTCTTCGAAGCGGCGATTTGTTCCCGCTCAAAAATTTCCTCTTGCAATGCCCAGTCCACGCAATGGCTGTCGAGGCTATTCGGCAATCGTTCGGATCAGCATGCCTGAGTAATGGCATGCACGGCAGATCAGCGAAATATTATCTTGCACATTATTAGGAATAGGAAGTAGGCATTTCTCTGAGCTATACGCAAAAGTCTTACCCAAACACCAGCAGATCAGAGTAAGCCACGACGACCAGCGGCGATGCCGAAGGCGCCGAATGACCCGGCTGTTGCCGAGATTAGCTGAGATCACTGGCAATTATTTGAGCACGTTCTCTCGTTTGCCTCTCGTTCCTGGATGACGAAATCATGTATGACCAAAACGACAGCGTCGCTTTAGGCGGCGCCCAGCTGCGGCTCGCCAGTGTAAAAATTTCACTGATGGTTGTTGTTTGATCCAAGTTTTCTCGCTTGTTTCTGACTCTAACTGCGGACTCGGTCTACGCAGGCTTCGATGAATCGAGGGGCATCTCATTATTAAGCTCATGCCCACACTTTGTGGAGCATTCGAGAGACCACAGGCTCTTTTATATCCGTCCTTGTCCAAGACTCACAGAGAAATTCCGACATCAAACAAAATCATTAAATCAAGTCCTGAAGATCAGGGCAGATCAGGGCATCCCTTGCCCTTCCTGTGCCCCATGGACCTCGTCGCTTGCAGCCTAACAATCCTTGATTGATTCCCTTGGCTGTCGGCAGTCTGCGCAAAGTATAAGTATTTTTACGACTCGTGTGTGCTACTTCAACTTGTTTAAGTTACACGGTCCATACATCCTAAAATGCGACTCTCCGCCGCTTTTCTGCTCCTCGTCTGCAGCCTGGCCCGGTCCTCGGTTACCCAGGGCAAGCGCCAGACATGTCGCAATGTTCCTGGCAGCGCGGGCTTCCCCAACGCGGCGGCCTGGAGTACACTGAACGCGACGGTGGGCGGACGGCTCGTCAACGTGGTACCTTCCGCCAAGTATTGCGCCAGTCTGCCAGGTGGCGCGTGTACCGACGCGCAGTGGACCAGTGCGCTTTTCCGGAGCACAATTCCTGGCGCACTGAACCAGGTAAGGGTGGTATCCGCGAGCTTTTTGCCCGACTAGCCAACGGATGTACAGGTCAACTGGGAGCAGGTGAGCATGTACTCTTTGGACGGCGCATTTTTCTAACCAACGGACAGGGTTATGACTTGACGCCTCCTTCTTTGTGTCTACGGAATGCGACAACGTGTGGGCAGGGGGACACCCCCATTTTCTCAGTGGAAGCACAGACCGTGACGGACATTCAAGTACAATGATACATCGCATTCTAAAAAATTGATGCTAATCCACAGTAAAGGCCGCAGTGAAATTCGCCAGTACTCATAACCTACGCGTTGCTGTCAAGGCCTCCGGGCATGACTACCTTGGGCGCTCGACTGCGCCGAACTCTCTCCTCATCCACACCGGAAACTTTCAAAATTTATCCGTGACGGAGTCGTTTTTCGTTGGGACACAGAACATGGACTCGGCGGCGACAGTTGGTAGCGGGCTACACTCGCAGATCCTGTACCAGCAGGCGAAGGCCAATGGCAAAATTGCGGTGGGCGGTACGGCAGCCACAGTTTGCGCTGCCGGCGGGTATTTGCAGGGAGCGGGCCATTCAGCTGTCGCGCCAATCTTTGGCCTCGCTGCGGATAACGTTCTCGGTGAGGTGTATCAGTTCCGGTTTCGAATTTGGGCTGACCCGTCCTTTGCTGTCGCTAGAGTTCCACATCGTCGTTGCAAGCGGCGAGCTACTCCAGGTCAACAGCATCTCAAACCCAGATCGTCCGCCGTCTTCTCCTTAGCACATGTCGCACGGCTGACATTCTCCCCAGTATTCTACGCCCTCCGTGGCGGGGGACCAGGCAGCTGGGGCGTCATCGTCTCCGCGACGTTCCGCACCTTCCCGACCTTCAACGTGACTTACAGTCTCATCGAGCTCGCCGCATCGAGCAACGCCGCCGCGGGTGCCCTCGCCGCTGTCCACGCGCAACACATCTTCGACATGGACTCCGTCCGCGGGAGCCAGTATTTCTACCTGAGCAAGATCTCGGACACGACCTCCGTCCTCGCGCTCAATTCCTTCATGGCTAACACCACCACGGCGCAGGGCACGGCGCTCCTTGCGCCGTTCCTGAGCGCAGCACTGGCGCTCCCGGGCGTGTCGCTCGTGGAGGAGGAGTATGTTAGTGTGAACATCAACGACGCGCTGTACCAGTCAGACGACAGCGTGGGCCAGAATCTGGTGCTAGGGTCGCGCCTTATTCCTGCGGCGTCGTACCGTGATGCGCCTGCGACGGTGGGCAAGGTATATGAGCAGCTCCTGGATGCGGGTACGACGGAGTGCGTTCTATAACGTACATTCTCCGATGGTCCCATCTCACTTCCCTTTTTGTCAGGATTCTGGGTCATCTCGTTGCGGGCGGTTCGTCCTCGTCTCTACTCTGAATGTATGCACGAACTGATCCACTACGCAGGCCAAGTCGCCGCTAACGCTAACATCTCGTCGGGCGTAAATCCCGCGTGGCGGACGGCTAAGACCCACGTAAGTCTCAGCGCCTAGCCCATGAATGAAAGCTCATGCCACGCGCCGCGCCAGCTTATTGTGGTGAACGCCTGGGACGACGACACGCCGCTCGCCGAGATCAAAACGCTCCGCGAGATGTTCCAGACGACCCAGCTGCCCATCATGGAGCAGATGTCGGGCACGAATGCGGGAGCATACGGGAACGAGGCCGATGTGCTCGAACCCAACTTCCAGGCTACGTTCTTTGGCCAAGCTAATTATGCGAAGCTGAGCGGGATTAAGAGCAAGTACGACCCGACAGACTTGTTCATCGTCCCGGCAGGGGTGGGGAGTGAGCGGTGGGATGAGTGGGGTCTGTGCACCGTTTAGTGCGCGCGGGAAGGAAAGAAAGAATCAATACACAGTGTGTGTCCTCATAGTCCTGAGCATAAATGAAAATGAATGAAGCAAAACTCATTGGCTGTATCCGGAAACGTTGCCCACGATGTTCCCTCAACGGTCAAATTTCTATCTTCAAACGTTCATCGGCTGAAATTGCTATATGTTTTACCTATAAAAGATTTATCGATTGTCATAAATCTCGTGGAGTCTGATTGCGGGAGACTATGTTTTACCCGACTTATTTTGAATTGAAGTTTAAAGAGTCACCCACTACAGGTTGTGCAATATCTTCGTCCCCAACTAGCATTGCAAACACGACTCCTTTGAAACCAGGCCTTCTTCAATCATCGCTCCTCTCCCTATCAAATTATCCTACGGTTCATTTGCCTTCATAACGGCTGAGGTATACTTTAGCATCATCAAGCGCTTGGATAACGACATCGCGGTGCTTTGCGCTGCGCGGCTCGATAGCGCATTTGAACGGACGAGGCATCACGACGAAATCCTACGTTAGGCGTGGAAAATTCAACCAAACTAACGTACCGAGGAATAGAAGTTGAGGTCCCGCGAGATCGGAGCGTCGTTTGTCGGATCGGTCGCAGCACCAAACTTGAATGCCCATAGCAAGCGCATAGCCGTCAGTTGCTGTTTTAGTTGGATGAATATGAAGAATAGCCTAAACAATAAGAAGGCAGCGCATACCATTGTGGTTCGACCGAACCATTGGCCTGGACAGATCCGCTTTGAATATAATAGCCAGTCAGCGGACAGTTGGCAGTGGAAGGCCGGTAACACTAACCCGACCGCCTCCGAAGAGAAGGTTGTCACGGAAGTCAGTGTCCATCCCGGGAAGAGTCCCGTGCTCTGAGTCCAGGAATCGGTCGGGGTTGAATACCTCCGGGCCCTCGAAGATCTCTGGATCATGGAACACTCCGTCTTGGGGAAAATCCAGGAGTAAGTTTCAACACAGGTGTATCTAGACACACACATACAAGTGTTGAGTACAACCACGGCACCCTTTGGCACAAGATAGTCCTTGTACTGCGGATTTCACTAGGTTAACTCGACCCGTAATTGGAAGGGAGAAACACACAAAAGTATCGGCAGTCATCAGGTGCGGGACACCCATCGGGAACTGGGGTCTGAACCGCAGGCACTCTTTGATCAGGGCTTCGATGAATGGCAGCTTAGGGAAGTCCGCGAGAATGGGAAGTCGTGTGCCCCCAACAATGGCGTCCATCTCCCTGCGCGCGCGCGCCTGCAATTCGGGATATGTAGCCAGGACCAGCACGAAAGAAAGGAGAAAGGCGGCTGTGGTGTCGGACCCCGCGTCGAGGAGCGAGAGGCCGGTGTACCTATAATTAATTGCACTCATGACAGAAAGAAGAAAAGAAGGACTCGAGTGCTTACGAGTAGAACTCCTCCTCGCCTACGGGTACGCCGGACTGGAAGAGCTTCGCAATAAAACATTTGTTGCTTTCCTCGTCGCCCGCAGCCTGCCGACACTGCAAATCATTATACAGCTGCGTATGTATCCCGGTGCGCACGGCCTCGACTTGGCGGCCCACGCTCCACCAGGGTGCCATGGGTGCGGGGAGGTACTTGAGCACTGGGAACAGGTCGAACGACGGGTACGCGCCTGGAGCGAGGGCATGGATGAGCTGGTCGAGCGACTAGTGATGAGTATGTTTAAATTAAACCATTGCACAGATCGAATAAATAACTAGAACAGACTGTGTAAAAGCGCTTCACATCGTCAGCGTGGAAGGATGGTACTCGCTGGCCGTATCCAATAATCTAGGCTTGAATGTCAACATGTTCATACCACGGGCTAATTAGATTACCCTGGCGAGCGAATGGCTGTAGCGGCGCAAGGATGGCGAGATTTCCTGGGTCATGGATCGATACTGCAGCAAGAGTAAGAACGGATGTGAATACGTCGGGGTGTGCTATCAACTCGTTCAGAAGAACCGTGCTCTCCGCCGCCTGGGCAGGCTCGTACTTCAGCGAGTTCTGTGGCGACAAAAAGCAGGCAATGAACCGGCGGAGGTTCGTGAAGCGCGGACCGTCCGATGTTTATGCCAGCGGTCTCAAAGAATAAATGAAATCGGCGCACTGTTATCTGCGAAGAGGATGTTGAATCCACCACCTGAGCCACAGAGCTCAGCTATGTAATTATCGGGACGAGAACTCCCCGCCCACCCGTGTTTGTCGACCACCTGCTTGATCGCGCTGGCACTGGAAAGAACCACCATTGTCCCCGACCCAATTTTCAGCTGCGCAAAGGTCATAAGCAAACTTGAATTTAGGGTTGAGACATACAGAGTAAATATCACTGTAGTGACGTGCCCATTTTGTCATCCTACATTCGTTCAGACGCGAATACATCGGCTAGTCGGAAGCTTACTTCAAATACGGGTCCTTCCCGTCCCCAAGCATGTGGGCATCCCCCAGCAGCGGAACCGTCGGCGGGCCCGCACAACGAAACGAACAAGATGAGTAAATGAAGCTCTCCCCGAAAGCCAGCCCTCACCTGGAGGCAATCCCTTCTCGCGGCGCCCAGCGCGCAGAAAAAGAGCAATGACCCAAGATAGCAGGGCGCCTAGGAATATTTCCGACGGTTGCATGGCAGTTACAAGGGGAGAGTGGATATGGAGAAAATCACCAGTCGGTCGTTTATAAGTATTAGTCAAGGCGGGCGATGATTGCTTCGCAGAGCTTACATCCTTCCCCTCACGCGCGGAACAGACTCTGCCGATGGACGTAATTTTCGTGCGTGGTGTGGTTTCACACCTAGTCCAGGTATACGCTGTTCAGGCCGGGATCTCAAGAGGTTCATCCAATGGGGGCCAAGATAAAATCAACTATCTGGTGCATTTTCCCATTGAGTCGAAATGGTTGGCGGACATCATTCGTAGCGAGAGATCCGGCGTTTTGCTGAGAAATGCGTTCCAAGTTCGCAACCATAGCGTCAGCACTACACACGCATGCAGTCAGAGTGCCAGTCCGGTCATATTCGAAAGACGAGATCAGATGGATGCGGTGACTAGACTTTGTCAAAGGTTGGTCAGGGTTGGTAAACCACCGGAATGTAAAACCGCCGGACCCAGTGGCATTCGCCCTAGGGATCTGTGAGCAGTCGGCCCTTTGCAGTTTTGATGAAGATTTCAGTCACGGCCCACAGTATTACAGTATAATCGTTCAGAATGAAGGCCGCTGCTAGACTCCGCTATCTAAGTTCAGAAATCGCACTGGAAGGACTATATAGAGACCTACCTGCAGCTCTCCAGTATTTTTGCTTCAATGTACATCAACGCAGCCTGCCTAGTCCTGCCCGCATTACTCGTTACATTGTGTACTATCGAGCGAGGAACGAGTTAGAAACGATAAAGTGTCTGTCAAGAAAGACTACATTACATTTCCCATCCCCGAATCTGTCATCGGGCACCGCGCGTCTGTGAGTGGGCCATCGTGCGAGATCGAGACTACGACCTCCTAGACACGTACATCCATACGCCCACGCGCCCCACTTTCAGCGCGCTCGGCACCGTCTCATCGATCTCGTCGCTCCCCAGCTCCACCGAGTCCACTACACTATCATCGCAGGGTTCCCCCGCACTTCCGCGCGATTGCTAACAGTGACGAGCCCGTCCCACGCCTTCTCAGTTCGGCGTACAGATGATAAGGTATGGAGCTCGACTCGGAGCTTGCGAGTGGGGTTCAAGGCCAGCAAAACGAAGAAAGACAGTTACGACCGAACACACAGTTCCGCCAATGCTAGCGCTCGGCCATATGCCACCACGCTGAAATGGGAGCTTTAGTACTTGTCAGCGGCGCGAGTCCGACAGCATACCTGGGTACTTTCCCCTACGCTTACGCGCGATGAACGCGTCCGCCGCCTCCCAGTAATCCAGGCCCCCGCGCGCACCAAGCTCCCACTCATCCCACTCATCCCGATACACGCACACCACATACCGCACGTCCATTATCGGTGGCCTGTGCGCTCCTTGAATTGCGAGGTGGGTATTGGTATAGTGCCACAGATTGACCACGACCTGGAGGTACGTGCATTCGTCCAACACGCGTTGGACGAGATCCAGGTTACTGCCGCGCAGGCCGAGATGCGTGAGGGCGGGCAACGCCAGCAACACTGTTATGGGGCCGAGAAACTCCTGGAGCAAGGTCATATGCGTAACAGTGCGGAACGACGGGAGGCTGAGATCGATGGCGGAGTTTCCGAAGAGTTCTTGGAGGGAGCCACTCCACATGCGCAGCTGTGACATTCCCTGAAGGATTGGGACCAGTGCCGGTGTGGCTGGACGAGTGTGGAGGGACAAGATCCGTGGACATAGACGCAGTAGCGCGTAGGTCTCTTCCACTGACAACACCGACAAGGGAGAAGACACAAAGGAGACGTAACGGACACTTTTTTGAAAAAAACCGGCGGGCTTTGTCTGCATCGCTCGCCGGACAGCATGCGCCATTGATGCATCATCAAGCCTAATAACTCTATATAATAGAGGCTCAATCCTAGGCGTCACTCAGAGAGTTGGAAGAAGTTGATATCCAGGGCCTCCTCACCAAGTCAGAACGCGGCGAGCTACTCGCAAGAGAGCGGGAATTGTGTTGCGATGCCTCACGGCTGCAGTTTCGAATATTTCTCGCTCCAATTCAGGCGGGAAAACAGGCGCGGTGGCCATAAAGGGTGTCCTGAAACTCAGTTGAGAGGCTAGGAATTGATATCAGTCCTGAAGTAGCTTCAATTCGATTTGAAGGTGGAGGTCGAAGGTAGAGATGATATGAGTGACACAGCCACAATCCGTCTTTCCTTCGCAACGCGACCATTGGACGCGACTGTACTTCAAAAGCTTAGTATTGTTGGTCCGCAGGTTACAAAAGAGTGCTATCCTCTCAGACAGAAGCCGACCGACACGTCGATCAAATTCGTCAGCTCTTCCACGGCAGTTGTTTCTCTCGAGCTTTTCGCTGGTGGACTCGGATGTCGAGCTGAAAATGTGTCTGGCTTGTGTCTGGCGCTCGTCAAGCACCCAATGTTCATGGCTCGACCTGTTTCCCCTTGGTCCATATATAAAACCTCTGAAACCGCAGCTTTGATGCATCGCATTCGTTGCCGGAATCCCCTTCGAGTGGCTCACCGCCTTTTCTCGGATGTGATTCCCGTCGTCACAGCGCCTTTCTCTCCCTCACAGTGCCAGGCTGAATAAGAGGCTCGTGCCGTTTGAAACCGTCAGCCCTCCACCCTACGCACAACAACCATGTTCGTCCCTGCACCGCGCCCTTCCATCTATATTCTGAATGGCTGACACCAGGTCCGAACCATACGACCCATACGTCCCCCACAACGGCGCCCACGGTGGCCCGTCCGCAGGCGGTAGCCAGGGCACCGCCAAGACCGCCGCCATCCAGGCCCAAATCGACGATACCGTCGGCATTATGCGTGACAACATCATGAAGGTTAACGAGCGCGGCGAGCGGCTCGATGACCTCCAAGAAAAGACCGGTGCGTTTGTCATTGGTGTGTCCGGGCAGCGCTGACTCCATGGACAGACACCCTCGCTGTATCGGCGCAGAGCTTCCGCCACAGCGCGAACCGAGTCCGTAAGGTGTGTCTACTTCATTGTTTCCCTTCCTTCCTGTCCTCACGTTTCCCCCGCCCACAGAACATGTGGTAAGTCTCCCTGTTCCGCTTACCCGAGTTATCTCACCGTACCCTCGCACGAAAGGTGGAAAGACATGAAGGTGCGTCCTTCCTCGCTTCTCTACGAGCGCGGTGCTCACCTTGCCTAGATGCGCCTTATTATTGGTGCCGCCATCACCGTCATCGTCGTCATCATCGTCGTCTCTATTGTCAAGGCCACGAAGTGAACTTGAGTGTCTGGCTGTCGACTCCATGCCCATATCCACCCGCCGCACGTATCCTCTGTATAACTCACTCCATGGACTTTTGCTTCGGGACTTCCTCTGTTTCTGTTTCCATTATTACTATATTTCTTCTCTCGTGTACGTTACATCGGCCTTAATGGTCATGCTGCGCGCCCGTCGGACGTCGCCAAAGCAAGGGGAATTCTCCAACGCCAAAAGCGGCGAGGTTTCAGGTTGCACGGCGTCTTGACGGCGTCTGAAGCGATAGCACTTCCCGCGCCCCGCGCAAAACCACTATACTTGCTCTCTATTCTGACCGGCTTTTTGCGAGCCTCTCGTTTTGCTTGTCGGTCCTAGGTCATTCTTGGTTTGAGTCGTCTCGAGCATGAGGTTCGATCTACTCCTTCGAAAAAATCTGGAATGAAATGCCCAAGATTGGGGAAACGAAATCGGATACGAAAAACAGACATGAGGGGTGGTACGACAGGGTACGACGATAGATGGACTCGGAGGAACAGAGAGGGTGGCTGTGCTCTCTCCCTCACAATCTTTTCTATTCCCACTTTCATCTACAGCACTCGGATATCGAGCTGAAAATATGACCTCTCAATCTGGTGATGTTGTTTGTAAACGCCCGCCTGTTCTACCCGTCGAGTTGGAGCGAGAAATATTTGAAACCACCGCTTTAATGCACCCCAAGATGATTCCTGTTCTCCTACTGGTAGCTCGCCGACTTGTACAGAGTTATCCGGATTGAGCAGGACTATGAGCTCGATGCCATCCGGCGAGCAATGCGGTCAAAACCAGCCACTTTCTTCCAAGACAACGTCCAACATCTCCTGGTTGCTTCCGCATCATTGTTCGAGCAAGAAGGTTTCGACCTTCTGCGACTATGCACAGGCCTCGTGTCATTCGCCTCGTATTCGGTCTTTTTACAACCAGCGATGCTCCCGGTCCTCCAGGGAATGACACAGGTGCGCAAATGGGGTGGCTCCCTGGGAAACCTCTTCGGCAGCCTCGTCGCCATCGATCTGACCCACCCATTCTTCCGCACCATCACGCATATGGACTTGAACGACTACTTGTCGAGCAATGGCATCTCGGTGTGTGCTCGCCTCGCGGAGATGCCCGCCCTCACACATCTGTGCTTTCATGACTTCAATAATGCGGAGATCAATTTACAGGCGTTAGAGCAATGTACGCTCCTCCAGGTTTTGGTCAATCTCAGACATGGTGTGGGCATCGATGATCTCACGCGCGAGATCCCGCCGGTTACGGACATGCGCTTTGTGGTAGGCGTGTATCGGAATGGGTGGAATGGGTGGAACGAATGGGAGCTCTGGGCGCGCGGGGGGACTGATTTCTGGGCGGCCGCGGACGCGTTCATAGCGCGCAAGCGCAGGGGTGAAATAGCAGGTAAGATATTGCCCTCGACATTTCCCGTGCGCTGAAGCGGCCCTTTCAGAATCGTGCTACTGGATAGAGCGCTAGCGCCGGGGAAGCTGTGTACGCCATGTCTTTCTCTGGGCATAACCGCCTGTGCAAGCGACCACCTCATTCGGATGCTAGACAAGATGAGATTAGAAGCCAGATCACAGTTCACGTCCCACCTCTCGGACTACTCGCGCGACGGATGTCCTATTGGCCTCCTACGCACGACCACCCCCAACGAGTTCACCGGCAACACCATCTCGCGCACGATGAAGGCGCGCACACCCACAATTCAATCCGAAACTCAGATAACCCTCCGCGGCGGGACCCAGACCCTGGCTGTGGCGGGTGTCTTCCGCAATTCCACCGTCGCGAACGCATCCGATCGACTCGGTTTCCCTTTACCATATGCTCGAAACACACGCGCCTTCAAGGCACCTCGCCCTTCTCCTCCCCTCAACACGGTTCTGCGCCACGTCGAGAACGAAGTGCCGCGCCCCGCCGGCCGGGGAGTCAAGAAGTACGAGGACCTCCACTTTTCGAAGCTCTTCACTGCCCCAGCTACTCAATGCTCGGATTTCCGCACTCAGTCGAGCTGGACTCGTCGGACGCTTGAATGAGGCGACAGCAGGCCTCCGGCTCTATTGTCGGACAAATTGGATAGGAAAGTATGCAGGCTGTAGTCTCCGTATGTACTATACGAGCGAGAGGCGCAAGGGAATGTGTTTTCATCCTGGCATGATTTTTGGGCCAAATTTCTTAGGTATGCTCGCGGTCGGAAGGAATGAGGCATGGACCAGAGATGTTTTGCGACGACATAGAGCATGGTCATAACAAACGGACAGCGTCTATATACGCTCATCGGCCCCCCTTGCCGCCCTTCATCTGCTGTTTCGACACCTTGGGGGCGGAAGTACCAGTCGAGCGTGCAGGCTGTGAGAAGATTTAGTGAGAGCCAAGAGAGACATGAAAGCGACACGGACCTTGGCCTTCTTGACCTCCTTCTCCTTCTTCTCCGTCTTTGCCTTTGCGATGGCGCTAAGCCGCAGCTGAGAGCGCTGTGCAGCGGTCTGGTTGCGCTTGGCGGCGATGGCGGCGAGGTCGGCACCGACAATGCCACGCTGGTGCTTCACGGTCCGGCGCGAGCGCTTCTTGGCAACCTCCTCCGTGATACCCTTCTTGTGCATCCGGCGGTACACCTGTGTCCACGCGATCTTGCGGGGGTTCTTCCGTTGCAGGAAGAGGGAGGCATTTTTTGAGCTGGCGAAGCGGAAGACCTGGGCGCGGGGTAAGGGGTTTGTGGGAGTAGGGAGATTGAATGGGAACGCACTTTGCTGTCACCGCGAACGAAGAGCTTGCCCTTGCTGGGGTAGATGCGGAAGCCGGAGAATGAGTCGATCTCGACCTTCTGCACTCGGAAAAGGGCTGTGAGCGGGGGGGAACAAAGTGGGGTAGACGGAGGAGGCGTACCATCTAGAAAAGAGAGCAGGAAAAGAGAACAGAGAGTCAGCGAAAATTTCGAGACCGCATGTCATCCACAAAAGATCGAATGCATCCAAGTGTCCTGCCATCCAATTTCCTCGATTCGAGTACCGTTGGAAAGGCAGAGACGGCGGGCACCATCCGCGCATTCTGACGGGACATTCAGACGAGGGGATTGCACTCACGGTGGGTGTCTTGCGGAAGGGATGTAAAGTTTGGTCCTGTTGTGCTGCGGCCTCGTGTGATCTCTTTTGTCTCACGCACAGACCGAAAGTTCAATCTCTTACTCCACTTGTCATACAGCTCAGCCTGTACCCAGCTGTCTCCATATATTTCACCACATCATTTTCTATTGCTGACTCGTCTCTCCCCTGCTTACAGTTCAGGAGCTGGATGGCACTCGGAATCAAGTGAACGTTCCTCGATATCTTGTAGGCTCTGGTGGATTACTTACAGTGTACCGCATGCCGGCCGTATGCTCGGGCTAGCTCGGGCTTCTGGCCGGCGCCGCGCTTCTAATTAGGCAACTATCGCAGACTCCGTACAGCCGGAAACAACGTTATCGGAACTACCTGTTCGCTTCGGCGATTGCGCAATGACCGTTTGATGACCGCGACCTACCTTCTCCAACCACTCCACGTCTTGTCTCCGGCTTTCAACTGACGCGTCCCTTCTCATTCGAGAGCGCCATTTCTTCCTCCTCGCTCCAACTCGTCAACTACATCCCGTGTCATGCGGGAGGTTCTTGACGCCGCGAAACACATCGACCATCTGTCTGATAAACCTCTCCGACCAAACCATCCGCGGCGCTTTGACCGATTTTAATCCCGCGTGCCCTTTACCATTAGAGTAACTAACCACTGGTCCTCGGTGCGCAGCGCTTTCTACACACTGCCCGTGCACACCGCCCGTCTGCGCTTGACATCGGACGCCAACGTCCTCTTTTTACGTAGGCGACACATCTGCGCCGCGATTGTTTAATCAAGCAGTTGGGATCCACCAGGATGTGGAGTTAGGCGGGATTTCGTCGAACAGCCTCGCGTGCTGCGCTCCAATCGCTCCACCACGGGGTAATGGCGAAAGAAGGGAATGCGCTCGCATTCGGAATCGACCTCCCTTTTGCTGCGTTGCCTCGCCGAGCTGTCCGAGAGAAGCCTGGAGCAGGGAGGTCGATGCCCACCTTGAATTGCGGAAGCCTCCAGCCCACCGTTCCGAGAGGTGAGCTCCGTATATGCGCTTAATCCGACGCATCAAGAGATCCAGGCCCCATTATGGTTCTGGGCTGCTGTCTGCTTGTTTTACTTAGCTGCGCCCTGTGGCGACTTGCAACTATGACTCGTGCCGTACAGAAATGTCTTTGGAGCACCGCGGTCGCGAAGCTTTCGCTTCTCTAATGAATAGAGTAGTTCCCTCAACGCAGGAAGAAATCAGAGACCAACTTGGGTCGAAAACCTCGAATATCGGTGTCCACCTGCCCACGGATTGCAAGGGTAATCGTTTTCGGGCTCTAATTATTTTTTTGTATCAACCAAGGAACACTTGGTGTCGCTACCTTCAGTCCGACTTGTACCACCGAGCTTCTTATCACTAATCTGGGCATTCGAAGCCCAGAGCCTGCGCTTCTTTCTCGGCTGCGCCGCTTTCCCTGTCGTGCAATTGCCCTGGTCTAAATTGTTTTGGACGGCCAGCTTCCTGCATATAATTCATGTAATTTGTATAAAGGAGAGCGTGCACTCCGCAATTCAACAGTTCATCTCAACTACCCATCGAACGATGCGCCTCACCACCCTCATCCCTGCTCTCTGCATTTTTGCCCCGCGCGTTTTTGCGCTTGACGCGGCGTTCGCCGCCGCGCGCCAGACAGCGCTGAGCTTTACCTCGGAAAACTGCTACAACGCCCCCATCCCCCCGTGGAAGCCCGACTGCCGCCCCGGGTGGTACTTCGGCCGCCCGCAGAACACGCCTCTCGGGCTCACCTGCCTCGTCAACAACGCAAGTCTTTTTCCCTCTTACAACTGCGCGTCGAGCTGATATGGTGCAATGTTGTAGTTGCTCTGCACTGTCCTCGAGCTCCTCTTCGGGGATTGCATCTGCCCGAGCGTGCCACCACCGATCCCGCCCACGCCCCCGCCCGTGGGGCCCACGCCACCACCCATGCCGACGGCTCCTTCCGGCTATACATTCGCGTTCACAAACCTCACAAAGGCGGTTCAGGTTTCGTCCGGTTATTGCACCTTCGGCATCGTCGAGACCATGCAAGGTGCGCGTGAGGTATTCCGGAGTAGGAACGAGAGTCTCACATCAACCAAGGCTGCGCGGACATGTGCACCAAGGTCCCCGAATGCAAATGCGCTAATTGTACGCTCGCTCTGCTTTCCTTCCCTTGTCGTATTCATTTCGTTCATGCAGCGTATTACGACGTCAACGCGGGCGCCGGCAAGGTTCGTTCCCTCTAATATTCCACTTTTACTTTATATTGATTCATCGCGTTTGCAGGGAAACACGAAGATGCTCACCTGCTCGCTCTTCGACGTCGAGGTCACAGCCGCCGACGCGATAAACGCGGGGGGTCAGCAGCAGCAGCAGCCTCCCGCCGGCCTGACACAAATAACCAACAGCTATGCATTTTGCAAAACGTAGTCGACCCCCCCTGAATTGTTTGTGCTCTCTATTCATTTTCCGGTCCAAATTAATCATTCCCAGGTTTAGCTATTCCCAATGTCGACTTTTCTTTGACGGCGGTTGTCGGAGTTTATTTCGTTCATTTACTTTCCCTTCTCCCGACTTTCCGCCGCCGATGTTTCTTTACTTTCCGCGTTGTCCATGATACGTATACATTTCTTGTCCCCTTTCGTCGTACATTTATACTGGGTTCCTGAGTCTAAAAATTCAGGCGCTTTGCACAATTCGGGCTGTCTGGTTCAGGTCTTAGTCTGGTCATTCATCCGCGTACCTCGCTCGTGATCACACAAACTTGGTTAAATTTTGAATTTCGTAAGGTCAACATGGTCCGACCGGGATTAAATCTGCAGGATGAATAGGTATTGGCTCTCGCACTGACGGCTATTCATGGTTCACTTTCTTGTTACACATGGCTTGTGCCCCATTTACTATTCTGCTACATTCAACCTGTAGCTGCTGCTGAATCCTGCTGCCTCTCACAAGTTCGCGCTGTCTGATAAGTCAGTCAGTCAGGTCTCAGGGCAGTGATTTGAGTGCGACAGGTATATTTTGAATCATCTGTTCCTATTTCCGACCGTGCAATGTCTTTACTGCCGCAGTACTAGTATAAAAAATTGAACCCATTGTGCGTGCAACGTCCATCCCTCGCTGTTTTTTATGTTCTCCAATTTAGTACAATATCCGAATCGAAGACTGCATCGCGAATCATGCGACCGGGGTTACTGTTTTCTCCGTCCTCAGGGTTCCTGTCACCCCCACAATTTGCGCTGTCTGATAATTCATTCGCCTAGGACACTGGAATCAGTTGATTCTGTTCAAGCCACGCTGTATTGGTTGAAATTACGTAATTTGAACTTGATTGTGAACGTGCTTCAGTTGTAAATGATCTCCACAACGCTGCCCGTTTCTTATTTTCCCATACGGCTCACAAGCCCGATCCAAAATGTCTGGGAATCTCGTTAAACCCACTTTGATGGGAGATGTGTACCTTCCAATGAGACCTCAGCATTTAATATAGATCCCTGTAGTACGGAAAGCTGTTTTCCACCCTCGGCAAAAATGAACGGCCGGTGCCTTTGTAATGCCTTACCACCACCTATCCCCTTCAGCCCAGAGATCAACATGAATATCTTCCATCCAGGAGGCGAAAATTGACATAATTACGTCGGCCGCGGCGTAGGGTCCCCGGGATCACAATTCAAGCGAAACGACTGACGAGAATCCTCTAATAGAATCACAGAAGTATCCACACGTTCTGACGCGTGGCCGGTTGAAACTCTGGAAGTTGAACATGGAGAGTGGTGGCACGTGATGGACCCTTAGATTAATTGCTGTTGGCGGCGGCCTGGACTGTCATAGGTCTTCAGCCAGGATAGGTTCCGCGTCCAGTCTCTCAGCGAATGAGCTACTGTAACGTGTTGATGCAGTGTTCAATTCTTTCGGCCATCGCTACATGTAGACTCGCGAATCGGATCGATCAACTGCCAACGTCATGATTCTCAGACGCGTACCCTTTCTCTTCTGCTCTTCTACAACTAAAGCGGGACTACTATGCCGAGCTACACAAAATTGCGGGGCTACTAAACTATCCACTGGTATATTTCTCGAATAGTGCTGAACGTCTTGCCAACGGTTATACTGGGTTTATCACCGCGCCAGCTCCGGGTGTCAATCACAGTGAAGCGCTGCTTCCTCTGTACCTGGATGTTCCTTGATATTCACTGCAATGAAGTCGCGGCGCTACGTCGACCTTCACAATAAATGTGCATGCCGAGCGGCTTAAGTGCGGCCAGAAGAGATGTCAGTTAATTTTGCTCCGTTTGCCGTAACTCACTGGGGAAATAGAGTTTTCTTTGACCTGAGCTTCTCGAAAGTGTTGTTTCATCTCCGATGCCGGACAGGTGACATCCGCGTGGAATATCTGACAGAGGAACACTTTCAGCGCTTGACAAACGTATAAAGGAGGGTACGGAACGCTGTTGAAAATTGTGCGTCCACTCCTGCAGACTCACAAACACACTCCTTCTCCCGAGACAAGATGCGCTTCACCACTCTGTTCTCCACTCTTGCCGTCGTCGCCACTGGCGCGTCAGCTACCAGTTTCAGCTCCGCGTCCATCACAAGCGCGATTGGCCTCACCGCGCAGAACCATTATGGCGCTCCTATTCCCCCGTGGAAGGTCGGCCACTATCCCGGATGGTACTACGGCAAAGGCACTTCTCCCAAAGGCATCGCTTGCATCCTGGAAGGGGTAAGCCGGTTTCAGTCTAACTGTAGCATAATTTAATAATGATTCTCCTCAAGTTGCTCTGCGAGCTTTTGGAGCTTTTCCCCTTCTGCCTCCAATGCCCGAAGCCCCCGCCCCCGCACAACCCTCCCCCGCCCCCGGAGTACTCCCAGACTTTCTACAACTTGACTTGCGCCGCTCAGGACGACAGCTATCAAACCTACGGGCTTGTTGACACCGTCGATGGTGGGTTGCTCCGCAAAGCTTAGTATTCAGCCAGTTCTTAATTTTGAACAGATTGCATTGCCATGTGCGACTCCGTTTCCGGGTGCACCTTCTTCAACAGTACGTTTAAATTTTTCGTCTTTTGAACCAACGCTGAACCATGATGGAAGCCTATCACGATGTCAACGGAAAGGTGCGCGAACAACTCATTTATGCAGCCACACACATCTGAAATTTTGTTTGCGCCAGGATGGAAGCACTCAGCTTACTTGCGCCCTATTCACGAAATGCCTCACCGCTGACTCTGCCGATAATTGCGGAGGGCAGACTCAGCCTGACGGCAGTGTGGATTACATAACCAACTCGGATGGCTACTGCAAGACAAAGGCCACCGCTTAGAGAGCCTATTCGTCCAATCGTTTTGATAAAAGAACTCTACTGTAGAGAGAGGTGATACAGCATGGATTTTGATGTTTTTGGATTAGTTTGGACTCTTTCTGTACGGGATTAGTGTTGTTTTAAATACAGTCATTGTGTGTTTTCTGCCGTGGGATGGATCACAGTTAATCAAGGTAAACCAACCCTGGAGGGTGAACGAAGATATAAATAGTAGGTAGAGGCAATATGCTGTTACTGTTTTGGGAGAGGAACTTCTGGTCGTAGAAAGTGCTCCTGTGGTCAAGTTATTGGTCAGAAAACGAGCAATGTCGCGGATAACGAACCAAAGACTCCCTCCACTGCGGCAACACTAGAGTCGTGACTTCTTTAGTCCCCGTTCTTCGAGTATCTCCAAAATTCTGTCCGCATTTATAAATCCAACCAGCAGAACCTCGTCGCCCTTTCCTGGGCTCATCAACCCGCGGAAATATTCATTCGAACCACTGTCTCTGTGCCAGAATCTTACATCGTCAACATCCTTCCTGAAGCAAACAGCCTGATCCCAATCCATCGAGCCGCGGAACACGAACGCCTCTTCGTCAAATTCCGCTTCGGGAGATATCAAGAGCTTGTCCCTGTATCGCTCGTCTATGGTGCGGGCTATATCGATGTGCTGCCGCGAGGGCTTTGGCGACTGCTTGTGGAGGCGATAAGGGGGACAGGGGTGCGTGTTGTAGAGGAACTTCTCGGTCTGGACCAAACTGCTCAGGACCGCTGCAAGAGTGGTGACCCATAGGCCGCGTGGGTGTAGGGGTATGACATGTTGGAAGAGTTGGGCGTACAGCTGAAGCAGAATCCCCGTTCGTTGTATGGATGGAAGGGCGACAGTGAGGCCGGTGTGTATTACGCCATGCTCGAGACCGGGGACATCCAAGTAGATGGCGGATGTAAATGCGACAGCACGAGGGAGATCCGCGTTTTGATCACCTTCGCCGTCCTCGGTACCAGTGTACGCAACGACGATGAGTTTGTCGTCGAGGGCATCGGAGCCAGAGCTCAGGCATTGGTAGTTGGGCACTGGATCTAAAGACCTGCACGCAATGTCCAGGAGCTCTTTTCGCAGTTCTGCTTGCTTTTCGAGAGGGAGATGAAGACCGGGATGCTCGTAGAAGCGGAGAAACATTGCTGAAGATAAGAAGGAACCCGGCCAAGGCATATATAGATCTCGGTTGCCGTAACTTCCGGACTTCACGGAATGACATATAAAGGCGCGCTGAAAATTTCCTGCCTTGGATAGAACGGGCCGCGCCGATGCTAAATGAGTTCTAACCAACGGGGGAAATAATACAACACGAAACTCAATTTTAGGTGATTCCATCTTGGCTCTACCGACACCTCTCGTCTGTTCTATATGCCTTGGACCCACCTCGTTCTAAAACCGGCTATATCGGACTAGATTATTAAGTTTTATGTTCAAATCAAAGTTAATAAGCAGCCTACGGGACCGCCCCTTACTTACCAAGGGCAGGATATCAGATATCGCCGTGCACCCCGTTGAAACCTGTGTGGCGTATGATGTATCGGCAGTGGAGTGGAGAGAACTATAGGGCCATGTAATTGAGATGTCTGGTGAGCTGGCGCAGATATTGCAGGTATCATTATTTTGGCTCGAGGATGAGAAGGAGGATTGCTTGGGTCACAATTGCAATAACTTGTGGGAGAGGCAGTACCTGGAGAATTTATTTATTCATCGTTCGGGGAAGGAATGAGTGGTGGAATGTACTTCAGAAAGAGTAGTCTCTCGCATATATATATATATATCAACTCAGAGAAAGCCTAGGGGAGCACTTTTGTGTGAAATTGTGAATAAATGCAAATCAATCTGTGGTCACCTAAGTGGAGGCTTTGGCGGTGAACACGATTGGATTAAGTACATGCAGGGACCAATTATCAGATGGGTATATCGACCCGTAGATTTGCTTTCGTATGCATCATGGACCGAGTCGAGGCAAACTTGAAGCCGAGGTGCAGTTGTCAGTTGAATGCGGACGGAACGACTGACGTGTGACGTGTGACGTGCGACCATGATTGTGACCTTTTGTCCGGGTGCGTTCGGGCCGGACTCCGCCAATCTACTTACCTCATTCAACGTTTAGCTTTTATGAAGCTCGAAGTCATCCCCATCGTTCAATACTCAAAAATCTACATCAAGGCTACTCGACTACTATGCTTATCCAACAGACGAGCAACTCGGCAGGCCTCAGTGGCTCACCGCGTGCTCGTATGGTCAAACTCCCTCAAAACTTTGAATCTCAAAAGTTCTTCGTCTCAGGAAACGGCTGTCATTGTGGCGATTTTTGATGAAGAAAGAATCAATCAGTTTCCTCAAATGCAGCGCCATGCGCTTCTACACCCATTAACTTTCGCTTCAATTTTTTCCGTGGAATCTCTTTACGACAGCCGCTTGTTATCCGCGACAACTTCTTTCGATCCTCCCGACAATGCCCTAGACTGGCGAGTCCTTTGTCTAAGGACTGGACAGTTTCCTTGCGGTCAAGTCCGCGTTCTGGATTCTGCCCGAGATTTTTGTGCCACAGAACCGAACGCAACTCGTGGGTACAGTAACTGTGGAATGCATACATGTTACGTTCCTTCACATCCAAGTTTCCTTCCTCGGAACTGGAGAATAGCGGCTTCAGAATGATCTCCACTTCAGGCAACTGCTTTTTAGTCTTCACGACGTTTGCCCGGATACTCTCTGCCGCCGCGGCATGCTATGTTCCCCACGTATGATTGAATGATTATTCTCAAAATTCTGACGTTCTTGCTTTCGTGACATACATCTTGGATCTATTGGAATCTTTGGGCTAGCGCAAATTGACTCGTCACTAATTGGGAGGTAAGAGGCAGCAGTTCTAGCCCGAGGGGCTCCTGCCTATTCTCAGGTATCCAAGAGTATGCATCGACCTAAAAATACCGCGTTCACGAACAATTCAACGCCTTG
Source organism: Mycena latifolia (assembly GCA_029289555.1). Lineage (NCBI taxonomy): Eukaryota > Fungi > Basidiomycota > Agaricomycetes > Agaricales > Mycenaceae > Mycena > Mycena latifolia. The sequence goes on from JARJLE010000007.1 coordinate 1,597,645, forward strand.
CCCAATAATAATGACGCGGAACCAGCTCTCTCGATATAATTCCGGGATGCAACCTGATGCGCGCATACTGTTCGCGTGCTGTTCACTCTGGGGCGCTATCTACCTGGGTCATTTAATGAATATAAAAGGCACTCATCAAGGCGCAAGACCCCAGTTCAGTCCAGTTCCGAATTTTCACTGCTAGTACGTCAAGTACACCTTTCTCTCGTTGCGTAGCTGACCCCTTAGCGTCACAAGCCATGTTCGTCGCCAAGTTCCTTGCCCTCATCGGTGCTGCAGCCCTCGCCGTGTACGCCATGCCTCAATCTGGATCCCCCCGGCCAAGCGTTCGTTCTCGGCGTTCTCTCCCGCCGCGCGCTCGCTGCACAGCAGCCGCACCCTCAGCCCAAGCATGGCGTCTGTCCTCGAGGCGCGTGACAGCGTCGCCGCGAGGTGCGCTTTGAAGCGGGACTGCCCTTGCGAGTTGACCGGGCGCCTGGTCGACCGGTTCTTCGAGATCGTGGAGGGCGCGATTGCAGCGCGGGTCTGCGATGGCTGCTGTGGCGATGGCTGTACGTGTCTTAAGCGGTAAGTGTTCTTCGTTTCGAGATTGAATGTAGGATGTTTATATGGCCCTTCTGCTTAGCAACGATATTCGCTGTGTGGGGACGGAGGAAGAGTTCGTCGAGAGGGCCTACGAAGAGGCGAAGCGGGATACGTCCCTTTTGCCTCGGGACTGCTCTACTTGAGTTCCTGAGTCACCGCGTCCAATGTGCCAGAATGCCAGTTCGGGCTTCTGAAGTCTACTTTGGTACATATCGATTGTCTATAAGAATGGATCTCTCCAGTGCAGTTACAAATATACAAGTAGGTATTAAGAGTCCTCGTCGTCTACGACGTCTAGCTATAAGTTAAATTTTGTATGTGTGATGATGTCACAGTTTTGGGGACTGAGCGGACTTGACGGGGGCGTATTTTGCCTGCAGCGCGGATGAGATTTCTCCACAGCAGCAAATAAAGAGCAAGTACCATCTCGTTTTCCTTCTTCTCAAATCCGCACTTGATGTAGAACGCTGGGAATAACACATGAACGACATGCCACGCGTCTGGGCATCAAGGAACTCACGAATGTTAGCATCGCTGCAATTCAGAATCGTCTTGTAGCAGCCGCTGCTCTCGCTGATGTGCGTGAGCGCCTGGATGATGCGCAAGCCGAGCTTCTTTCCCTGCTGCTGCTTGTCGACGGCAATGTCCTCGATGTGACCCACGCTGCCCAATCCGCGCAGGAATTTGCGCTCGACGAAGAGGGCACCGGCGCCGACGATCCTATCCGACGCCTTGTCGACTATGACGAGCGAGTAGTACGTCTGCGAGGCCGCGCGCATCGCATTGAATTGGGCGACCCAGGCCGCTTCGCCGAGGTCGGTCGCCACCGTCAGGACTGAGAGTACTGCCAGATGCCCTCGGGCATGGTCGGTGGATGCGAGGGGACGGATCTGCGAGGGAATTGGATGAAATACAACGAAAGTAGCTTGTGAACGCACATGAACGTCTGGGTGGAGCTGGCTCTTGACTTCGGGAGAGATGAGGTCGGCGGGGAAGAGGAGGTCGAGGTCACTGTCTGGTGTGAAGGGCATTATCGGTACAAAGGGTATCAGGTAGGGAATGTGGTGGTTTGCTGGCTGGCGTGGAATATATGCGGTTTCTTACGGCGTTCAGCGCCCGCACCGCCACACGGCATCTATTTGATCGGATCGGTGTCGGCAGGAACGACGTTGGCAATTGTTGGGAGCCCACAAAGAAATTCATGTAAATTCATCCTTCGCATTGTATTCAAGTAATCTATCCAGAGAATAGGAAACGATTACAGGAGGCAGCACAACATCACGGGCAGCCTCATCGTACGCCCTCTTGACGAATTCCTCCTCGGTACGGGCACAGACGATATCCTCGCTGGAGAAATAACGCGTCAAGTACGAACAGAAACGTGGGACCAGACAAACACATCTTCGGGTGCAGGTGCAGTTGTTCCCGCAGCAAGCTAAGCAAATACGGGCGTCAATGCCGCTCTCCGCGACCTCCATGAAGCGCTCGAAGAAACGCTTCGAGTCGCAAGGGCACTCGCTAAATTATTTATCAGGCGCCAGTGTCAAGAAGCGGGGACCAGACACATACCGCTTCAAAGTCTGAGCGCAACGGGCCACGACAGGGTCCCGAGCCTCGAGAGCGGCGATCATGCTGTCGCTGAGGGCGCGGGTGCTGTACCAGGAGCGAGCGGAGAGAGAGAACACCTGGTTGGGGGACGTCGCAGGGTGGCCTGGGCCGTAGCAACTGCGAGACCGAGGACGGCAAGAACTTTGGAGAAGAACATGATTACGCTGAGAATTGGGGTGGTTTTGGGTTAGCCTAAGGGAAAGGAAAATATGGAGGCACTCACGGAGGAAGATGGGGTTCGAGTAATAACCTGAGGAATAGAGGTCCACAGCTCAATTTATATGCTGTCGTTATCTAGTCACTTGTGGTGACCTATCCTTGGTATACCGTATAACCGGCAGCTCCTAGGGCGCATCGCGGGATAGCAATCAATGATTCAATAGTAGGTGTAGGTATGTCGCGTGCAGATCGGCGGCCTAGTAAGCGCTCATGTATACGTCGCACCGAATGCGAAATGGAAACAAGCCTCGGGGGAAAGCATCTTGTACTGCGATTGAACGTACTCCAACTTTCGAGCGCTAGTGTATGTTTGATACCGCACGGTCGACATTGAACTGGACCAGGGTCAAAGAGATCATGCGCCCAGGCTTATTAGGCTTATCTTGATAGTTCCCATCGGCGTCGGGAATTGTAGGGTTGGCCGCTCAGTCCATGTGGAAGGCATACAAAAGCGCATCATACAGAGATGAAACATGATCCGACATTGGTCGCGACTCGCAAGTAGCATACCACAAGTGCCGTAATAGCGCGTCGTAACCTCGTTGAATACAAGAGCAGGTAAGAACCAGCTTAGGATGGTGGGTTGCAAGAAATAATCCATTCAGGTCCAGGAGATGCAGAGTGGCAGAGTGCTTAGTCTCTTCCAAGGTCTCTTTGGTCTTGGTGATGGTTCACGAAAAGGTTACGAATTGGGACTTCGGATCATTTTCGGGTAGACTCGTGCCGGTCATAGTCTCTCGTAGACAGACGCTTCAACGCGAAGCTCGTGCCTCGCTTGTTGAATGCCGGTCATCCGATTTGCATCCGATAGCTTTTTTCCACTGGTAGTCCCAAGGCAGCCTAGGTCCTCTTGAACTCAATCTTGAGTTCTAAATACACTGCCAATTTGCTACTACTATGCACCAGTCAAGTCTTCAATTCCTCCGGCTGTCATGCACGCTTCAACTTCCAAGTTCAACTTGAATCCGGCGAGATCAACTCTTCCAGCTGCTCGGTGATCTTTTTCCTCCCAGTACTCCGTTGATCCCGCTTTCTCTGAATCGCCGCTGTCACCACAGGCTTCATATACGCCGCCATGAATTGCTGTCAAACAACGGACCCACAAATCTGGTAGCCCAATTACTCTAACGACCATGCCTGCCGACCCAGAAAATCACTTTCTATCGCTAATCCAACCTGTTTTGCAACGGAGGGCGGACCACTTGGTATTCAAACCTTATCTTGGAATCGAGGATGGCTGGGGCAGCGTAACTTGCCAAAAAAAAAAATTTAGCGAACACATCTCGTTGTCGGCTGCTCACTGGGGAGGTTTTCTTAATGGCATCGGACTCATGTCGCAAGATGTCGTCGGCTTATGGTATGTCCCCTGCTCAGCACTTCCCCCGCCAGTTTACTCAGACGCGTCTAGGTTGACGGGAAGGTTGACGGGAAAGAAATATGAACATCTGATAAATATTTTCGGCATATCCGCGGCAGGATACGTTCCTCAACTGTTCAGCGTTGTGTTTCCGAACCCAGAGGTCATCTGGGACTTGCTCTCGAAAAGCAATGCCAAGGCCCTCATTTCATTCGCCTCGAATTGCCGCGAGGTCACCAGTGCCCACATCAGCGGCCTTGACGCTCGCAGACCTGCCCACAGATCTCAGCAGTCGCGATCACCACGTTTCGGCAGTATCTCAAGACAACATTGCCCTCATCGTTCATTCCTTTGGGACGACCTCGGGAACTCCGAAACCCATCCGCACTACCCATGGATGGATAACTGCATACATCATACACAGGTACACCCTCTCTCAAGGCCGTATGGACGACTCAAATGTCGAGAACACGATAGGTTCGCTCGCTCACGTCGCGTCAGTGACCTGTGAGTTTCCCAGAATTTATTCAGCATCGAAAGTTGCTGATTGACGTCAGCATTCCTCGCGGCCACGTATCGCGGATACTGCACCGCGCAATCTGCTATCGACATGTCCACTGAAGGACTTATGAAAATGATTGAAATGTGTGGACTGAATCGCATGGCTGTTTATGCGACGTATCTCTCCGTGTACATCAAAGCGGCGCAGAAAGATCCCGAGGTTCTGAGAGCACTTCAGAACTTCCGTCAAATTGTGCATGCTGGTGTAGCTCTTAATCGCGAAGATGAGGAGTGGGCGTACGCCAATAACTTGCCTATCACGGTACGCAATAGTTGTTTCCGCGTGTAGATCCGAGCCTTTCCGACTGTTGCATAGGCCATGTATGGGACATCAGAAACTGGTGCGTTCATCGGGCCTGTTTACAATAATATAAATTCATCCCCCTTCAGCTAGTCTTATGACAACCAAACTTGGCAATAGTCCCTCTGACCGGCTTCTCCGCCTCATGCCAGGCGGTTCTGCCCGTCTTATTCAGTATACGTCAGATAACCATACCAACACGCCGTCATCTTCGTCGCCGCAACTATGGGAGGTGGTACTGCCTGCTGGCGCCCCCGACAGCCCTTATCCATCGCTCTTCAAAGATGATTTATACCACACAGGAGATCTGTTCGAGGAGGTTCAACCTGGTTTATACGCCTTCAGAGGACGGCAGGACGACTGGTTGAAGACAGTCTGGGGTCTCTGTGATACTAAGCGAGTAATCTATGTCTTATTTTAATTTGTCTACTGAAACCTTCTTGTAGGGCCATCGAAGACAATGTTCGGACATTCTGTGCGGGGCTTCTGCATGACGCAGTTGTCCTTGGGAGTCCGCGCAAAGGTGGTGCTCTTTGTGGAAACCACTGGGGAATCAAGCGACGAAGCCTGCCGCCGCCTGATAGACGAGATTATTTCCAGGACGAAGCCGTTCAACGCTCGCTTATTGGCCCATAAACGTGTTGACAATCCGAAACAAATCAAAGTTGTACCCAAAGGCACTTTCTCGAGGAACAAGGTATTTCTTTCCTTTTTCCTTGGAGACATCCTTTCTAATACAGTCGTGGCTCAGGAAAAGGGAAACGTCAGTCGCTCCATTTCGATCGGCTAAATAGAACTTATGACCGATGGTGTAGGCGCAATGCAACGGAACAGCTGTTCTCAGCGGAGCTTGATGTCATGTGCGCCTGAAGAAGTTGTACAATCATAATTTATTCTCTTCCGACTGTCATTTATATAGTTAGATGCCATGCAACTTTGGGGTCTCGCGGCTTCATGCGTCTACATCCAAGCCAGTAGAAACGTCCTTCCAGTCGTCGATGACCTTCAAGATTCTGTGACATTTATCAGCGATCCCTTGAACTGCAACGTCACCAAGAAAGAGATAGAGAGGCCAAGGCCTCCCAGCCGCCCCGCCCTCGCCTCTGACAACGTCCGTCAGAACCTCCATCGCCTTGACGGGGTCACCCTTAACGAGCCCGTTGACGGTGCTATACCACTGGCTGTACTTCTCCCGCGCCTCATCGTAGTCGGGGATCTTGTTCCCGGTGTAGTAGGGCGTGTTCAGTAGAGAATTCGTACGGAAGGCGGCCGGCTCGACGATGAGCATCCGAATCGAGAACGGCTCGATTTCAACCGCGAGGGTTTCACTTAAGCACCGGAGCGCCGCTTTCGAGGAGCCGTAAAGACCTAGAAACGTTCTTAGGTGCGCCAAACTCCGCAAAATGAAATAGATGCGAACCGGTGGACGGATTCTCTGGCCTCCAGCTGGTTCGACTCCCGATCATGACGATAGTACCCGATCTCTGCGCCCGCATGTACGGAAGGACTGCTGTCGTCACATCCAGTGTCCCAAAAAGATTTGTCTTGACACAGAAATTTCAGGAAAGATCCGAATAGGAAAGAGTGGGAATTACCTGGTATTGAAGCTTCAGTTGCGCAGATCTATTTAATAGTGAGCTGCGCTTATGCCCGGGCAATATTCAAACATACCCGCATTCTTCTATAATTCCTTTCGCACCGTGACCGGCATTATTCACTAGAACGTCGATGCGGCCCCAGAATTCGACTGCTTTCGCGATTATTTTTTTGATGGCTTCTTCCCCCGAGACGATGTCAAGCTCAAGCAGCCGTACGTTCTCGGATACAGAGAAATGCTGGATTTTGGAAATGGACCTGGCGGTTGCGATGACGCGATCCCCTCTTGCCATAACCGAGTTAACAAGGCATTCCCCAAATCCCGCCGATGTTCCTTGGCGGATGGATCAGAATAGGGATGAGGAAATTGTAGCACGCGAGGGCACCTGTGATAAGCCATACTTTCTGAGCGTCGGACATGGAGGAGTCTGATGAGGTCGATTCAAACTTCTCTGTAATGGTGGGGCACTGAGTAATAAGAGTAAGAGGGCAGCCAATCTGATACTACTATCAGATCATAATCAGCCTGCCAACCTAGGCGGCGGCGATCAACGGGCGAAGTCGAAGTGAACTTTCTTCCAGAAATTTTGTTCTTCAGTATTTGACAACATACTTTTCCGCGAATACCACTGACTGACATCGCGTAATTTCAATTTGAACCAAATTTGAACTTGGGGGTCATGTGACCGCGATTCGCGATTCGTGATTCCTGTTCCTCTACAATTCAGGCTGAGTATCAATGGAGCGCAGTATACCTTTCTTGGTAGTCATCTACGATGTCAGCATGTTCAGCTTTCCGCAGTTCGCTGCCAATATCTCTCCCTGATCCGCACAAGATCCGCTGATGTATTTCCGCCATTACGCCAGTTTCAGTTGGTTTCAGCGTTTAAAACAAAAGGCTTTAGGAAACTCTACGAACAGATGCTTCACTAGTAATGCATACTACTCGCTCGTGCACAGGTCACTTCAGTGTTCAATTGATGGGTCGCTTTCCATGCAGTGGTTCAAGTTGAATATGACATGTTGGGCAGCCTATGAGGGCAGGTGTCAGGGTGGGCCGAGCTCGGCCGAGCTCCAGAACTTACGCAAAAATTTCAAGCGACCATTCAAACCCTATGCGCGTCCTTTTCCCTTATCTTCGACGTTCCGCTTTAACATGCCCTGTAGGAATACTCTAGCGTTCTCGTTGGGCTCGGACAAAGGTGTGGTTATTGGAACTTTGGTAGGCCAACCAAGGTAGTCGTGGTCGCGGTCTGGGTAGGTGAAAACGGTGATTTCCCGAGGAGGGTACTCCGATGTGTTCCAGGTTACGCGGAAGACATGCTTAATCTGGCGCTGAAATATGTATGTGCTCGTCTCCGGGAACACGTTCCCGTCCGCCGCATCACGGCTGCGTGTGTGATGCCAGTAGCCGGACCTGCGATCTGGAAGAGTCGAAGAAATAGCTTCAAGACCTTGCTCGAACGCGTCGCACGCCATCTCGCTAAATTCCAGCAGCTTCAGATGGCACTCGAAAGCGAAACCCTGTAAGAAAATCTTAGTGGCATCGACGGCAAAGTGCATGGCAGACACCGTACATCGATGGTCCTCCTCGCCATTTGGGCTCCAGCTACCGACTGTGTAGGATATTCGATGGACTGAGAGAACTCCATATGATGTGGGGTGTACGGATGATATGAATATTGGCCATCTTTCATTTCTCCGAGCTGGGAAGTGGCGAGGAGAAATACAGCCATCCTGCCAGCAAATGCATACTGCTCAACGACTGTTCCAAGCATAGATTTGAGCTGTTCGTTGAGCCTAAGGCTGAAATGGCGGATGCTCCCTTGTGAGTCCCAATCAGAGCTTGCGGCCCAGGGCATAGTGAGAGTAGGAGTGAAGAATAGGTGCTATCACGCCTTCGACACGTTGTGTACACAGACGCCACTTCGCCAACAAAATATGCTATTGGCCTGGTGGCGAGTCAGATTTGAGTGGAGTTATACAACCTTTGCAACGCACAAGCGAGAATTACGCTCCGAAATTCAGCCCGTATGGCTCATCGACAAACGAGGTGCCTAGTAGATCAACTTATCGCCGTCTAATCGTGGCGCGGCGAATAGGTGACGCCACTCTACAGCTTTCGTGCCATATAAGTTCAATCTAGACCAAGAAACGGCAGCCTCGCCGTTTCCGCAGTCACTTTACCTGAGGAGCGGGAACGAGGGAAAAGGCAATTCCACAATGGTGAGGAGAGTGACTGAGTCGCACAAAGGGGATTCGTGTTTCAACCACATTACGTCATCGATCATCGACGATCCTTTTATTTGGTATGCGCCCACCCGCCTTTGATGCGCCATTTTCATTTTATCCTTTTTAGTCCATGTAAAAATAAATCGAAATGGTTCGACATGAGACAGGAACAAGGCCGTAAACGGGCAAACGTTCGAGTGATCGGTCAGTGATCACACCCGCGACGCCTTCATGTGGCGCGTGCATGTGCAGGCAGAATGCTATAGTGCCGTGATACGTATGTCATGCGCAAGTCCACAAGTCCCTGAGAATCAGGACGTAGCTGCTGTGTTGTACACATAGTGAAAGGTAGTGCTGCAGATAATCAAGAAGGTGTATGTACGTGAGAGTAGGCGGGATAGGATGGGCAGGTCGAGCAGGGGCGGGTAGGATGGACAGAGGCGTAGGATGTACGAGCGTGATAGGATGGGTCGGTGTGCGGGATGGACGCGGGGATGGAGAGCGGGTGCTACAGCCGTATGTGGGCGAGCGGGTACAGGGTATGGATGGGGCGGGTAGTAATAAGCATTAGGTAGTGCCAACGACGGGCGGGCGGGCGCAGGGCGCAAAGCGGGTGGGGCCTATAGGCCCTGAATCTGGACAATGAGGAATTGTTTCTCGTCGCTGAACTGTTCGTCTGGACACGCGCGTCAGCGCCAAAGGCGGCCCGGAAGAACAGATCACACGCACCCTCCTTGTCATTGTGGAAGTTCTTGAGGAACACCAGGAGCTTGTCCTTGTTCCGCCGAAGTATTGTCTCAATCTGCGGAGGCTTCTTGGGGTTGGCGACGAATACCTGGCGAAGATTAGATGGAGGTCCGCCCGGGCGGTGATAGAGCACACCTTGAAGACGTGGAACGCTTCGAATTGAATGTTCTTGCTCTTGTCCCGCAACAGATTCATCATCATCTTCAGGTTGGCCTCGTTCGCAATGTACTTCGTCATGACATTGAAGTTTGCGCGATCGAGCAGGATTTCGCCCAATAGTTTAAGCGATTGGCGCTTCGTGACGTAGTTATTGGATAGAATTAAGGTGGTAAATGACGAGAAGAACTGGATACGAAAGTTAGACTCGAAATAGCATTGCGGCGTTTCAGACTCACTCGGTCGTAATTCTTGTCTAAGTACTCCGCGACCATGGGCTTGTGCCTCGTAAGCGTCTCCTTGAGGTTGGCGAACGCATCACAGGATATCCCGAACGTTGTTGTCTCGATGTAATGGGGGAATTTATAAAATCTGCGTAGGCGCATAAATTAGTCAGTGTCAGATGCTCCTATGCAGCACAAGAACTGACTGATCCGAATACAGCAGGACCTTGCTGAGCTGCTCGTGGCGCAACATCTCCTTGAGTATCATCCCCGTATTAAGTGCGACTTCCTCGTTTTCGTAGCCGGCAAGGGCGGCGAATATGACTTCGTGCTTGCCCGACAGATATTCGACGGTTGGCCATCGAGAGCCTATCTGCCGTCGGAGGAGGTTGTTGAATATCTGGACGACGTCCTTCCGCGCTTCAAACTCGAAACGGGCCACATTGACTACAAGGTGGTGTAGCAGATCGGTGTTGTACGTCTCCTGGGCAAGTTGGGCGACGAGCTCTGGCAGAGGGTCTGAGGCCAGATTAGTGACACAGTGGCGAGGAGATAGCATAAAAGACGCACCGCCGTCGCCGTAAAGGATAGCCTTGATCTGCTGCAGATTCTTCGAGATGTCCTCGTTCGCCTGGCACAACGTCGGATTAGAAAGTGGATTGAGGGGTGAGCCCCGACGCCACCCGAGGGACGTCATTTCGGGATAACGAGCGCAGCACCTTTCTCCGAGCTTCTCCACCCGGTGCACCATGGTCTAATCTCGGTATTGCGTCTCGTAGGCCTCGAACGAGATCTGGGGGTGTCCGTTGCTTTGTCTTGAAGAAGTTCATTTGAGGGGCCAGAATGGAGGCCTGAACTAGGCTGAGGATATAGCGACAAAGAAACGAAGGCCCAGGACGCAAAAAGCGAACGGCTAGAACGAGTCAAGGTCAAAGCGGTTGTGGCGAAGGTTGGTGAGACGGCTCGGCCCGAGTGCCGCGGTGCCGAATCGAGACACCGAGACATGATCGACGACTCGGAGAAACGCAAACTTGTTTCAACCCACGTCTCACCTACGTCTCAGATTCTCCACAACCGATAGGCAGTATCAGCAACGTACTTAGGCTTTCCTCCGTCTTTGCTTTTGGCGAGCGACCTTCATAGCAATTCATTTTCTCTGCAAGTACTCAGGCTCTGGAGTCTGTGGCAGCTGCCAGAGGAATCTCCATACCCACGGTCTCCGATTTCGAACTGGACTTGGCGCGACCCACTGCATGACGTCGACTCGAGATGAAATTTATTTTTACCGCTGGAGTTGGCGTGCATCGACCAAACTTAGACCCTTGGGTGATTGTCGGAATCCTGTAGGACTCCAGCAGGAGTCTCTCTGCTGCGTTGTTCTGGCACCTGGCATCCTCCAACTCGAAGTATTGGAGAATTTCACTTGCCCCCCATGTGCCCTCGTGTGCCCCAATTTCATCTTGAAACATCAAATATTACACACCGTTTTGCCTCCGTTTTTTTTTTTCAGGTTACGTGCCTGACTGCGGCACTGCGGAGTACAATCAGCTTGTCAATCATATACGAAACTCCACCACACCTCGACGTATCTCTGCTGGATTCCAACCTCTCCAGTCAAAATGACGTCGGGTTCTAAAAACGGAACTTCCAAATAGTCGGCTTGGTCGGCCACCGTTTGTCCTTGTCAAATGCAACGTCGCTCCACTGCTAATCCGTGCACCTTTGGAGCCCAAACTGGTTCGACACGATCACCTGGCAACGTCTTCTCGTTTAAAAGAAAGTTTAGGCAAGTAAAGGACCTCCGTCGGACTCGCGTTGATGGATAAAGAAAAAAAAATTATGTCGTGTAAGCCAGGCTCGAGAACAATATTTCGGCTGCGTTTGGAGATCTCCCGCGCTCTGCGTTGTTCCGCAGTTTCCTCAATTAATCCTGGAGGCTACTCGCTATTCCAAGCCTGTATCACAACCACTTCCAGCTGGTGGGGGGTCAGTTGTTAGTCGTGGACAAACTTGAGCTAGCTCCTCAGGCCTAGGGCTCTATTCTGCACGTACTGTCAAGACGGGCTGTAACAGCCATTTCTGCCATCGTGGATCTCATAATCTTTCTTTCTAAGGGCCCAACAACAAGGCTCCAACTTGCCCAAAATCCTCTGGGTACTGCCTAATAATTGATTAGAAAATTGGGCCACAAGTTAGGACCGTCGCTTGCTTTTTTGGTAGATGTCTCCTCCGCTCATCGCGGACATCAACCCCCACGACGCAACTGAGCTAGACGAAGACTTGGGCAAACCAATCCACGCAGTATAAGCAGATTCGATCCTGGATGGTTATTTTGTGGTCGAATATCCTTTCAGATTGGAAACCTGCTTCTGAGTAGGTTTAACATCAGCTCGATTCAGCCTACAACCTTGCAATAATAAATCTCGTCGAGTATTTTCAATGACCCTCTGGCGTGGATAAAAGAGTTCGACTCAGTCAATGGTGGCTGCTAACGAGTCATAGGACGCGATTTTAGTTGAGTCCTGATCAACTTGTTCGGGACTGTCGGAGGGACCAGCTTGAAGAAACGCGGCGGGACGGCGGTGTTTGAATGCTGCTGTACTACTAGGGTTTGTGCTGCTTGCGTTTTTCTTGAAGCTCTTGGCGGCGGCTGTTCCCACAGGACGTCTATGTTGTTTCATGGAGGATTCGGAGACGTACTCGGAGTTTTTTAAAAAGGCGTCGCGGCTAACAACTTGGCGAAGTCTACGTGGAAGCTCAATGCAATTGTCTGCTCACAAACACCACAGAAAATGGAGAAAGCAGGCCACTCTATGGCCTAAGCATCCGGGTCTACAAGTTGAAGTAATGGCATGGGGCAGTGCATAACTTAGGAGATGTTCAATTTCGTTGCCTGGGCAGCCCCAGGTTAGCTCCATCCGTTATTGAGGAGTAGCCGGACTCATAAAGATACTGACAACTGTCTGAGTCGATTGTGATTGTTTCGCGGGGGCCGATTCCTTCTCATCCCAAACAACTTGAACTAGGTTCAATGAACTCATCCAACACCACCAGTCGAGTCAGAGGACCCGTGGTCCCCGATGGTGAGATCTAGTCCATCTATTCTCGTGTCTGGTTAACTGACCTATACTGAATTTAGGGTGTTGGTCAGACAGCGAAACCGCCGTTAGCATCCACTGCGCGCAGTTCGGTAGCTCACGCCTGCCGATAGCAGACTCAGCCTGCGCCTACAACACGACCACGGGCGGCACAGCCGACGAGCCAGATACCTACATCACAAACAAGGCGTCGTCGTCTTCACGCTAGGGGGAGTGCATCACAGCCCACTTCAATGAAAGCGACGGAGAGGAAATTCGGCCGGATTTTTATAGCTGGAATACTGGTTGGGGCAGTTTGCTTCACGTTCTGAGTTCGGTGATCTGAAAGTCGATACTTGGACCATATATTTACCTTACGCACTTACATACCAATACCTTACTTATAACTATAATCATCAAGGCCCAAGGCCTCCAGTGAGGTTGCAAACTACTAGCCCCTATCTGCCAAAGTCTAGGCAAAAATAGCCGTCACGATCGCACGTGCAACGACTCAGACTCTCACTGGTACTGCGCAGCCGTTATGGACGCGTCGCCATTGCCACCAGCGTCCACAGCTCTCCACTCGAGCAACCTCTGGACCGATTCGCTGATGATTCCTGTGTATTCTGCTCTTCTATCTGGCGTTGTACTTGTCGTTCACGTATTGCTTTCCTGGCTCTTCAAAAATGGCGGTTCTGTTCGACTTGAAGTCACCAGGAATACAGAACATGACGCTGTATCAAATTCAGATAGACACCGGAGGAATTCAGGTCTCGCCTTCGATCTCGCAAGGCTGATAGCGTGCCTCTCACTTCTTGTTATCTCTTCTCTTCATCCTACAAAGGGCGAAGATGCCTGGGCTCCAGTCGGCGGGTTAAAAGCCGACAGGTCGCGTGTACAGATGCTGTCCGAAGCAGACTGGTTAAATGCTGGAATATCTCTAGTTTTTGTGAGTTCATTTTATCCACCGTCGTCGGAGTCCTCTAACCTCAATTGCCCCAGTTTTATGCGTCCATTTTGGCATTCTCATCTTTGTATGCGACTCTCCAGTGGAACAAAATCCTCAAAGCCCATCTTCGCTTCGTTTTACTCGTGGCGTTTGGTGTCTACTTCTACCATGACATCTATCCGTTGGCCAAATTTACGCACGCACCTCCCAATCTCTCAGCGGAATGGCCATTATGGTCAAAAATAGTACTCCTTGGACTCGTTGCTGTCGTACTTCCTCTTGTCGAACCTCGCCCGTACATTCCTGTTGATCCCCTGGTATCGTTATGACCCGTCCGTCCCAAAATCGGCGAGCTGAACTAATTGTAGAAACCCATGTCTGTTCCAAATCCAGAACAAACGGCCTCGATCCTCTCGCTTATCCTGTATTTCTTCCTCGACCACGTCATTTTCTTGGCCTACCGTCTTTCACATCTGCCACACGAAATGCTGCCCCCTCTCGCCGATTATGATTATGCGCAGCATCTAAAAACCAGAAGTTTCAAGGCATGCGGCAGTCAGGGTCTATTCTTTAATTTTACTCACAAAGGGCGGCAGCACATCGACGTTTTCGCTGGAGCTAAGCGCCGTCATATATTCTTCGGCATTATGCGCGTCTTCCGTGTTGAATATGCCGTGTTGGCTCTAACCACGGCGACTCAAGTAGTAGCCAATTTCTTGGTGAGAGCCGACAGCTTCAATTCCACTCACAACTAATGCCTCAATAAATAGAGTCCAGTTGGGGTCAATCGACTGTTGAAGTCAGCATCCTGAGTCCATCTATTAATGGTGCCTGATGTTCATTTAGCTACATGGAAACCAACGGCAAAGATGCGACTTATCGACCTTGGATCTGGATCCTTTGGCTTTTCCTCGGTCCCACACTGCGGTCAATAACGAACCACTGGTACGTTTTCATTGTGGTGAGTCGTCTCGTAGCAAACTTGGAGACATGTAATGTAATACCGTGCAGACCAGGACTCTCGTCCGCGTCGAAGCTATCATTACACAGCTCATATTTGAGCATGCATTGCGTATCCGTTTCAAATCCGAAACGGCTGCGCCGGACCCCAGCAAAGGCGATGCCCGTCCTCGAGCCGGCCAAAATCTTGTTGGAAAATTGAACAACCTCGTCACAAGCGATTTACAAAATATCACGGAGGCCAAGGACTTCATGTTGCTCTTCGTTAACCTGCCCATCCAGCTCGTTCTCTGCATCTGGTTCCTCTATGCTGTCTTGGGTTGGAGGTATGTTTAAATGCGCTGGGAGGTGTTTATGTCCTTGACGAGGGATGCAGCGCCTTTGTGGGGTTAGCCGCTATCCTTATTATGCTCCCTGTCCCTGGATACGTTGGCAAATGGGTCCAGACGGTGCAAAGAGAACTTTCACAGAAGACCGATTCCCGAGTGCAAACTGTTAGCGAGAGTAATTTTTTTCTTTCATTGCAACCTCGTCTTTCAAGCGCTAATTATCTTACTGTGCAGCTATGAATGTCCTTCGAATGATCAAATTATTCGCATGGCAGCGGAAAACGGGAGAAGAAGTCGACGCTAAACGCGAGATAGAGCTATCGGTGTTGTGGAAACGGAGACTTGTCGATATGGTGCACGCCATAATGAAGTTGGGCTTCATCTGCTAGTTTTTTTCAACAAGAGCTGACAAACGTACAGCCTCGTTATACCAGTCATCACCATGGTTACGACCTTTGCTACTTAGTACGTGCACGTTGGCATACTGATCTTCGGGCTCGACTAATGCTCTTGAAGTGTCAGTGTTGGACCTGAGTTTCTTCTTCTATTTAATTTACCTTCATATTTTCCAGACGGTTATTATGAAACAGGAATTGAACGCCTCAAAGGTAAATCCTCAACATAGCTCGATGTAGCAGGATCTGAAAGCAGGATAGGTTTTCAGCTCCATGACGGTGTTCGATATGCTCCGGAGCTCGCTCCAGCTCGTTTTCCTCTCGATAACGCAGCTCATGACCGGAAAAGTATCCCTCGACCGAGTCGACGACTTTCTACGCAACGTATGTTCGCTCGTGCTCTCTACATGCCGTGCTCTCAATATCTTGTTTACATTTCAACAGACCGAGTTACTGGATGAATATTCTGAACGCAAGCCAGAATCATCGCTGCTAGGCTGTCCGGACCCGGATACGATGATTGGCTTCCGCGAATGCTCCTTCACCTGGTCTAATACGTCAGATGTTAACGGAGTTTCTACTCCCGGCGGGAGGAATTTTGTGCTGCGCATTGACGACCTCGTTTTCCAGCGGGGATGCTTGAACCTTATTCTCGGCCCCACGGGATCAGGAAAGACTTCAATTCTAATGGCACTGCTAGGTAAACTCGCTGTCACCGAGAGAATACGTTTTTGACAGCCAGTTAAGGAGAAATGCACTTTGTTCCTTCGTCCCCGAACTCTTGGTTCAATTTACCGCGGGGAGGTGGTATCGCATACGCGGCGCAGGAATCGTGGGTCCAAAATGAAACGATTCGCTCCAACATCACATTCGGGGCCAAAGAATACGATGAAATCCGTTACGCCAAGGTTATCCATCAATGTTGCCTCGAGAGGGACTTGGAACTATTCGCAGCTGGTGATGCAACCGAGGTGGGCGAGCGCGGACAAAATCTCAGCGGCGGACAAAAGGCAAGAATCAGTTTAGCTCGAGCCTTATTCTCCAGCGCCGAGATCCTGTTGTTGGACGACGTGTTCGCTGCTCTCGAGTGGGTTGATTTCCTTCTCTTCCTGCTATCAGCATTCATCAAGTGACCAGCGTTCACACCGCTAACTGGATCGTCGAAAAATGCTTCAACGGCGACCTGGTTGCGGGCAGAACAATCATTCTAGTTGTCAGCGTCTTTTTCTTCCACAGATTAATTTTCGGGCTGATGGCTTCCCAGACTCACACCGTTGCCCTCGTCCGACCTTATGCTCAATTTGCAGTATCTCTTGGCCAGGATGGAAAGATTTCAAGCCATGGTTCAATCGCTGATGCCTTGGCCCAAAACCATTCGTTGCTCGTTCAGGCGGCTCTCGATAACGAACTCCTGGAGAAGGGACCGGAAAAGGAAAGGAAACAAAATCATTCGCCTGCCCCAACAGACACGAAACCCCCGCCGTCAGGAAAATTAGTGATGGAGGAAGAAATCGATATAGGACGCGTCAGTTGGCCATCAAGTACGTTGCTTCGAAGAGCTGGGCGCGCGTTTGATAACCATTTAATATTTATAGTGCGCCTCTACCTTCGAGGTCTGGATGGCGGCCATCCCATCCTCTTTTTCCCAGCTTTCGTCACCGGACTCTTCCTCAGCAGTTTATCCTCGAATTTCCAAACCTGGTATCTTGGGCACTGGGCCGCGCAGTACGACACGCATCCCGCTTCAGAAGTTCCGGTCTTCCAGTGAGTTTCCGCGCTATGTAATATCGCCACCATTACTCACTCTGGGATCAGTTACCTTGGGCGCTACGGTTCGTTGGCCTCGGCCCGAGATACTTGCTAAACTGACATGTCAATTATGCAGGCTGCATACTTCTTTTCGCTTTAGCCATGTATTGCGGTAGTTATTTGCTCTACATGCTCGGCATCATCCGAGCGTCGCGAACCATTCATCGTCAACTTATCACCTCCATTCTTGGCACGACACTAAGGTTTGCATGTAATATTCTCGGCACCATTCATCTGCTTACTTCCGATAGATGGCTCGACATTACACCGAGCTCCCGAGTCATCGCTCGTTGTACCCAGGTGCCCCTAACCGTCCACAAGTCCCGGATGACAGCGCACTAATGGTGGCACCGCAGGACATCCGCGCTATAGACAACTCCGTTTCCCGCGCTTTGTGGACGCTGTCCGATTTGACGTCGCTCATGCTCGTGAAGTTCGGCGCGGTGGTACTGTTCACCCCTGTATTTTTCGCGCCCGGGATCGCGCTGTTTGCTCTGGGCGGCTGGTGCGGGCGTGTTTACATGGCCAGCCAGCTTTCCGTGAAGCGGGATATGAGCAACGCACGTGCACCTGTGCTCGGACAGTAAGGCCGTTACTCCTTGCGTCCCTCTTCATTCTCATCATCCATTAGTTTCGGCGCGGCTATGGCGGGTCTCAGTGCGTTTGCTCCGGTCTGTAGTTCAATCCCCTTACGAAACTCTAGCGTCGATCCGGGCCTACGCTCGCGAGCCCGCGTTCATCGCGGAGATGCAAGAGAGGATCAACCACTACACGCGCTCCGCGCGCGTTTTCTACAACCTCAACCGCTGGGTAAGTCCGTACATGAGAATCACAGTCATTGGTGACTTTTTTTTATAGGTTGCAATCCGCCTCGAACTGCTCAGCACGCTCTTCACCACGGCGCTCGCGGTATATCTAGTGTATTTCCAGAAACAAGAGGCCTCAAATGCCGGCTTCTCCTTGACGATGACATGTGCGTTTTTTATTTAATTTAAATTTTGTTTTGATTGACGCTCGGATAGTGGGTTTTAGCGGGATGATCCTCGTTTGGATTCGGTGCGGATCTCCACGTCCCGTTTAGATATACGATGCTCACGAGAATATTTGTGAAGTTGTTTCAACGATTTCGAGGTCCAGAGTGCGTCCCCTGTGCTGCATCTTTCGCGCATCCACTAATAGCCTGACAGGCAACTCTCTCGAGCGGATCCAGCGGTACCTCACGATCGAACAAGAACCTGCGCCCACCGCAGAGGGCATGCCGCCCGCATACTGGCCGGCAAGCGGCAGCCTACGCGTCGAGAACCTGTCTGCGCGGTACTCCGCCGACGGGCCTAATGTACTACACGGCATTTCGTTCAGCCTGGAGGCAGGCGAGCACGTCGGCGTCGGTAGGCCGCTCATGTCTTTCCATTCCTGATGCATGGCTTATTCGGCATGTAGTTGGGCGCACTGGATCGGGCAAGGTACACGTATTTTACATCGATTAAAGCAGGTACCCATCGTGCTATTAACAGAGCTCACTGACACTTGCGCTGCTGCGTGCCATCCCGACAGAGGGTAATGTGCACCTTGACGGGATTCCCACAGGGACGATAAACTTGGACGCTCTCCGCGCGAGCATCAGTCTGATCCCGCAGAGCGTATGTCCTCCTCACGCATCATGTTCCGGGGGCGACTGATGGTATCTCGCAGCCCGAGCTACTCACGGGGACGCTGCGGCACAATCTCGATTTCTTCGGGCAGCACGACGACGCGGCGCTCAACGACGCCCTCCGTGCTGCCGGCATGGGCGGCGACGACGGGGTCACGCTGGACATGCCGATCGCCGCCGGGGGTCGGAACCTGTCTGTCGGCGAGCGCCAGATCGTTGCGCTCACTCGCGCGCTCGTACGTGGGAGCAAGCTGCTCATCCTGGACGAAGGTGCGCCACTCAATTGTGATGGGGCGCAGAGTATAATTCATTGTACTTCGGCAGCCACGTCGGCCATCGGTATGTCACTGCATCTTCTGGCGGCCGTGCCCTGCTGACCCGAGTAGATTACCAGAAGGACGCGGTGATCCAGGCTGCGCTGCGGCGCTTCTCAAGCGCGTCGACCAATTGTGTCATTACAGTGGCTCACCGGCTGCAAAGCGTTATTGATGCGGACAAAGTGGTGCGCCACATTTAGCTTGCATGACGAACGGCCTGCTCACCGCTGCACCCATCCAGATGGTCCTTGATGCGGGCCGCATCGTAGGTGATCCGTCATGCACATCTAAGCATTTAATTAAGCAGCCCGTAGGTCGAGTTTGGCAGGCCGAAGGATCTGCTGCGGGACGCAGCTGGCATGTTTCGCGCGCTGGTGGACGAGTCGGAGGACCGCGAGGCGCTGTATGCCGCCGTGGGGCCGTGAAACGAGTAGCGACAGAAACCCGTAGCAACGCGATCCCGCGCCACCGTAATAGCATTCCCTGCTTCAAGTTGCCTAATTGGGACGGTGGATGACTGGCGAAGCGTCTGTTTGGCGACCGGAAATAGCGAGTGATGCGCCGAGGGCTCCGCGGCAGCTCGCTTGATCCCACGGCAGATCCCGCGCTCCCACGCCTCAATCGGGCGTGCGCGGCAAAGCCATTTCTCGCGCTATACGCACGCAGGGGCTCTAGGCATTTTGTATCTCGAGAGTCATCGGTGGTTCTGGAATGCCCTCGGGTGGGCCGGAGTCCATGGGGTAGCAATTCCCGGCTCTAGGCCAGATCTCGGGCAGTAACCTAATCGGGACGCCTGATGCGGGACCCACGGCACCGCGCGTCCATGTGAAACTACAGCAGCGTGGCGCTCGAGGTTGAATTAAAATTTTCAAAATTTTGAACCGACGGTTGAATCGCTGCAAACTGGCCTTTTGATGTCCTTGGTTCAATTCTTCATGAATCCTGCACCTACCGGTTAGAGCTGGACATTTATCCGCAGGAAGCGCTATCCGCAATGAGCAAAATTCCGAATTTAGATACCTCAGCGGCTGGCAGCTTGAGCATTGCCCGCGCCGGGCCGCCTCATCGGAGGAAAGTTGGAAGCGATGAAGAACCAGCAAAGAACTTCTCCGAGCTTCTCTCGCACCGCCCGAGTTCAGAATAGCCTTGAGGGATCCGTCCTCGCCTGCAGGCCGAGTACTACCCTTGAAGGGGTGCCGAAATTTGTCAACGCGGTTGAACGTGCGAGGATAAAATACGCGACAAGCAAAAACAAGAGGGTGTGGCGAGATCCATGTCAGTGTCAGTGGTCACTGTGCCTTATGTGCCCTGAGCGGGCCTGCAGACAACATATCGTTCATGTTGACGTATTGGCCTGCGGATTCTTCAGAACGGCATAAGTATTCTAGTCGTCAGAGATGCGCACCGTCCAAGGAGGATGCCTAGCAAATTTCTATGGTCCCTGAGTTGAACAGAGCAGCGAGATGTCACCACGCCGCAAGGTGATACTGAACTTGGTGATAACTATAGCCGCCGTGTAAGGTTAGTTACCTTCAACCTTCGTGCCTCAGGATATTCCTTGATCTGTCTAGTATCCTGAGGTTGCGAAGGTTAACCTATCTCTGAGAGACTATGTAAGGTACGCGGTTGATATTAGCGAGAGAAAAAAATGAGGACTGCTACCTGGCTGGGCGTAAAAGCGGCCCAGGCCTATGCTCGCCAGATACACCCAGATCGCAAGCATTGAAGGGTGGATCTAATTCATTAATCGAACGCGGGACAGTCGACACGAAACGCAGTCTTATAACTGGGCGGCCCTTGACCAGGCACAATTCAGAAATTGTCTGCGCGTCACAACACACCAAGGGTCAGAAGGGTGATCGGCAACTATGACAAGTAAAAATACCGTCTTCCATGAACCCAAGGTCGCGGGGAATAGCGGTTCGTGCGGAGGGTTACATATGGATCTTGGCAGTCACCGGTGAACAAGACGGGAGAAGAGTGTCGATCCGAAGCATCCTTCCAGCCCCGTCGGATAAAAAAAAAACTGACAACAAGGTGACAAGAGTCCAAGCCCACAAGGGAATTGCCGGCGGCACCCAATATACTCCAATATATGCCCGCTGAACGTGCAATGAGCCTGCCGCTAAAGGTGACAAGTTGAAGGAGTCCTCTGCGCTGGATCCGACCTGCTGTATCCGCAGGTAATTGGGATTTTTCCGATGGACTTGGCTGGTGCTGTACCGTACGTGGGTTGCGGCTGTGGGTTCTTTTAGAAGGTGTGGGCGTTCCCGCGCTGCCAACGTCTCCACCGCATGCCCTGGCTCAGCGGGGACAAGGACGAATGCGGGGAAATCATGATAACGAACACTGGCAGTTTCTTGACTAGATCAAAGAATCAACCACATGTACATACATAACCTCCCACCGCTCCTCTTTGTCTCCTACCACCATCTATGCCTGGCCAGCTAACTATCAATCCCCGTCGTGCGGGCGTCTCCCTCCGCGTCGTCGTCGTCGGCGGCGGTCTCGCGGGGATTGCATCCGCATTTACTCTCCAGCGCGCGGGCCATAACGTGACAGTTCTCGAGCGTAGCGACGGGAAGGCCCGGGTGAGCGGCTCGGTTTTGCGCCAGGATACATGCTGACCATGTTCAGAGTCGTGGAGGAATTCGGTTTGTCGCTGGCCGATCGGTCAAACTTTTACTGAGTTACATCTAGGTCTCCACCTAATATGACACGCATTCTGAACCACTGGGGTCTGGGGCCGCAACTCGCCAAGGCGGCAGTCAAGTGCCCGCAATTTATGTTCCACCAATGTATGCACGCGACATCCGCGCAGTTGCTAGGTCTAACCTCCCACAGCCGACGGAGAACTACTCGGCCTCGTCCAGCTGCACGAGGACTTTCTCGCGGACCTCATGGCGGACTTTGTCTTCATCCAGCACGGGGACCTGCAGACGATGCTGCTCGGGCTCGCGACGAGGGAGGGCGTCGAGTTCCGCTACAATGCCACCGTTGCGGCCGTCGAGTCTGACAGCGTGAGCGTCACGCTCGCGACGGGCGAGCGCCTGTACGCGGACCTCGTCGTCGGCGCGGACGGCCCCGCGAGCCTCGTGCGCACGGAGGTCATCGGGGAGGAGGTCCCCGGCGTGCGCGACGGCGTGATGAGTCTCACGACGGCGATCCCGACGGCCCTCCTGCGCGACGACGAAGACCTGCGCTCTCTTACACAGGACGGCAACGTGCGTACCCTGCTCCTCTCTGTCACATCCCCCATCCTGTCCCCATTTCCTCATTCAAATCCCATCCTTTCCGCCGACACCGCGTACTCGCCCCCATTCACCATCACGTTTCCTGCTCCGAGTGCGGACATGCATACTGCGCTGTACTGCCTCGTGCGCCATCGCGGCGTGGGCCTTCCCTTTCCATCCTTTCGCTTATCCCGCCTTCCCATTTCCCTGCATTCGTCCGCGTGCTGACTCGATGCGCCTGTAGTGGTGGGTATGGCTCGGCCCGAGCATGATGTTCATGGGAACCCTCGTTGTGCGTACCTGGGTCCCTTTCCCCCATTGCGCGCTAACCCTTCCCAGGCCGGGCGGAAAGAATTGGCTATCGTCATCGGCATGCGTGACGTCCCCCAAGAAACGCTCGATCAGTACGACGAGTCCTGGGACAAGACCTTCCCAATAGAACAATTCGGCATTGACTGGTCACAGTTCGACATACGGTGCGCACCCGTGCCAGTTTCCCCTTCTCCCGATCATGTTAAAGGTTATTTTCAGGGTGCAGAAGCTAGTGAAGCTCGCACGGACCGTAACAGCAACGGTACATGTCAAGCGGCCCCTGTTAGATTCTTCCGTGTGTGACCGCGCGCGCATCGTCATCGTCGGCGAGGCCGCGCACCCGCTCGTCGTGCGTCCCTGTTCCTGTCTTCGCTTTTCGTCCGACTGATGATTTGCGCAGCCCGCAGGCCAGCACAACGCAGGCCTCATGATCGAGGACGCAGAGACACTCGGCGGACTCTTCTCTAGAATCCAGCACCGCTCACAGATCTCGCGCATGCTCGCGGCGTACGAGGAGATCCGCCAGCCGCGGTGTAACTACGCGCAGGAGTGGGAGCTGCGCAAGCGCGTGATGATGATGGCGCCGCTGGGCCCCGAGCAGAAGGCGCGCGACGCGGGCCTGCGGCGCATGATGGCGTACAACGACTGGGCGCACATTGACGAGCGGCGGTTTAGGGAGATGGTCAGTTCCCGCCTTCTTTACCTTCAAGTGGAGCCGAGCTGACAAGCGCGCAGTGGGGCGACGAGATGGAGATGTTCTCGTACTTTTCGACGGAGGTAGTGGACGACTGGTGGACAAAGTGGGGCTCGTTGCTCGCGCGCGACACGGGCAAGCCTGAAGTACCGCTGACGCCCACCGTGGAGGTGTCCGTGTCCTCTGGGCAGCGGCGGTCGACGTTCGTGTATTGACTTTCGTGCTCGTACATTGACGCCTTCCGACCCCACTCTCCATTGAGGCTTCCGCTCTCCCGCTCTCCTCGGATGTTAACGTTGCACCGCCGGTGCTGTGTATCTATACGTATATGTTACTGTAGGTTTTTCTTGCTCTGTATTTATCTCACTCTATCGCATTGCTCTGGCTTTCTCTGGCAATTGTATGTTACTGCATTATGACTTATGACTGGAAGACGGAAATACACTACACTCATGCATGATCACTCACAAGAAACCTTTTTTGAATAAACGTGGCACACAGGTAGGAGAATTCTTCTTCGGATTCTAAATATCCACATCTACGTGTCTACCTAAGTGTCAAAATTAACGCCTCTAACGACGTCCCTCCACTCGTCCACCCCGTCGAGCACCTTCTTACACTTGACCCGCATGTCGTGCTCCGCGTCCTCGCCGAGCGTCAAGCGGCCGGGCCACGGGCGGCCGCGGGCCGCGCCCTCGCCGCGCACGACGTCCACGAGCGCCTCCATCGCCTTCGCGGGGTCGCCCTTCTCCGTCCCGCTCACGGACGCAAAGCGCGCAGCGCTCACGCTGCGCATCTGCTCGTAGTCGGCGATCGGGTTTTGTGTGTGGTACGCCTGCCCGTAGATGCCCGTGCGGAACGCGCCGGGCTCGACGAGGAGCACACGCACGCCGAGCGGCGCGACCTCGACTGTGAGAGTCTCTGCGAGCGCGTGCACCGCGGCTTTGGACGCGGCGTAGGCACCTGCGGGGCGAGGTGAGTCTTACGTGGGTGTGGCGAGGGCGGGACCGAGCACACCTATGCCCTGTGGAAGAGAAGGAAGGGCTGAGCAAGAAGAGGAAGAAGCGAAACGGGGATCGACGACGTACGGGAAGCTCGGTCTTCCATGCGGAACGGCTGCCGACGACGACGATCGTGCCGGCCTTCTGCGCGCGCAGGTGCGGGAGGCTCGCGGCCACGACGTCCATGACCCCGAAGAAGTTGACCGCGAATTGTTTGCGGAGCAGGTCAGAGCTAAGGAACGCCTAGATATACACTCGATGCAGGGAAGAGAAGAGCACGCACCCGCCCTCCTCGAGCAGCCCGGGGTACCCCGCGCCCGCGTTGTTCACCACGACGTCGAGGCGGCCCCAGATGCCCGCAGCCTCAGCGACAATCGCAGCGATCGCCTCCGCGCCCGCGGTGACGTCCAGCTGCCGTATACACACGTTCGGCGTGCCCTCCCAGTGCTTTATGCCGTCCAGCGAGCGCGCCGTCGCGACAACGCGGTCGCCGCGTGCGAGGGCCGACGCGACGAGGCAGCTGCCGAAGCCGGAAGAGGTTCCTGATACCGCAGAAAAGTACCGTCAGCGTGTGCAGCCCAGTCCAGCGGCGGCAAGGGACCTGTAATGAGCCAGACGAGCGACGGTGCAGCCATTGTCAAAGGTGAAAGTAAGTACACGAGTCAGAAATGCCGAAGACTTGAAGCTGATTCACTTGAGCTGATTCATCGAGCGCTCGGTTCAAGTTGTTTCCGAGTGGCTAGGATGGTTGCAAGGCAAGCAGTGATTCTTCCAACTCTTCGGGCGGGGCTTGACTGTGGAACGTCGCATTCTCAGTGGCCCACAATCCGTGGTCGAGGGCGGTGGTCCATCAGCAAATTCCCTGGGAAGTTACAATTGATTGCCGCGCTTACAATCAAGCCGGGAAGTTGTAATCAAATCGGCAAGTTTGCAAGCGGCATAATCGCTCACAATCGTGTTATAATCGGTGCGCAATTGGGTTCTCGCCGATTTTTTAAGTTACCTTTGTATTGCACCAATTTCGCCCTACCGTGCCAATTGTACATGACATTCTGCGAGGTCTTCGAGTTCATTGTCCTATTCATCTCTCTCACTGTTCTTGATGAACTCGTC
The DNA here is from genome assembly GCA_029289555.1 of Mycena latifolia. Taxonomy (NCBI): domain Eukaryota; kingdom Fungi; phylum Basidiomycota; class Agaricomycetes; order Agaricales; family Mycenaceae; genus Mycena; species Mycena latifolia. The sequence continues at coordinate 1,623,071 of JARJLE010000007.1, forward strand.
CTCGCGAGTCGCTGTGCTCAAGCGCATATAGTGATATGCAAGGGATATGTATGTACAGTGAAGGACTTGGCAAAAGAGGAAGCGGGCAGGAAAGTCCGTCCGATCGGCACTGGTCCGTGCGCGCAGCAACCAACTGTTGATGGTTTGATGGCGGTTGATCGACCTCGTCCCTTCTTTCCCTCCAACCACCACCAGCCCTACCACCGCTCAAGCCTCAATGCTCACCGACAAGCCAATGCTCACCGCCGGCGTCAGCTTAGGCCATCTCCCCTAGATCTTTGCATCCAGAAGCCACTTCTCATCAAGTCTCCCGATACTCAAACGGCCTCAAAGTTCTTGTCCTTCTAGCCACACTGCGTGCAGACCTGATCCTCAAGCACCAATCAATGCAGCCTTCAAGCTTCAAGCTTCAATATCTTATCAAGCCCTTCTATTTCAGGTACTCGTCCCGGTTCCCTCGTACTCGCGTCTCTGCTGTGGCACTTTATTCAAGAGCTTGGCGCGCAACTTCAAGTCTTTTCAAGGACAACCAAACTCATCAGCCTAGCCTCCTCTGGCATCACCAGCGGGCCCCCATCAACATTATCCGCTGCGCAGCCCGCCCAAAGAGGATGGCGACGAGTCGGAGGCGGAGGACGTCCCTCCACGGGAGGAGGAGGACGTACCTGGTGGGACGCGCTGGGTCATGTATCTAAGTAGCTTCGCAATCTACTTTTTCCTCTACATTTTGCTTCCTGCTTGAGAAATATGCCCGCAACAGGCCCATTTGAGCGCAAAGACCGAAATCGATTTCCCCCGCTTACCGCCCGATTGTGACTGGATTACATTGGGATTGCAAGATAGGCAGGGCCCGCGTAGTCGATTATACCAGCTTACGCTGCGATTGCATACAATTGTGCCGATTGCAAGACGATTGTGAGCCGATTGTGCCGATTACGCCCGAATGTAATCGGCTTATCTGCCGGTTGCAAATCCCCAGGATTTTTGGTGATGTCAAATGTGCTCAGAGTTAATTTTAAATAGATCGTAATCGACGAACGCGGCCGCCGGCGTTTTGAAAATCTCGAAAATTTATTTAGCGAGCAAGGCAACAGGCTACGCATATACATGTTGCTGCATTCAAAAAAGAGGGACAATACATAGTACTGGGTACATCATACATACAAGAATCACTGAGTTGCAAGTAAATAAATTTTTCAGACATGAAAGAAAAGACGCGACGAGGACTCACTGCAGCCTTTGCCTTTTCCCTCGTCTCGTTCAGCTTCTCGAAGAACGACTGCACGTCCGCCTCGGCGACGACCTTGCCCTCCTCCGCGAAGGGGCGGAGGTACGCGCGCAGATTGTCCCTGAGAGAAAACGGGGATTAATGAATGAATGAATGAGGGGGCGACAGGGACAAGAAGACATACCGCATCGCGTTGAACGCGAGGATCCCGTCGATGGCGCGGTCGCGCGGGAGGCGCTCGAGCGCGCGCATACCGAGTTCCTCGAGGGAGAGGCCTGCGCTCTAGTCAGCCTGGGACCACTCCGCATAAATAATTCCCAAACACACCAGAGTCGGGGTCCTCGGGCGGCTCGTACGTGTCTTCCTCCTCCAGCAAGTACGGGTGCGCTTCGAGCGAGGAGAGGCACTGCGCGCCGTTAGCCGTTAGCCGATAGGTCCGAGTACATATGTGGTAGTAGAGGGACGCACGGAGTCGCAGCGACACCACCGCTCGCGGAAGTTCTCGGTGAGGAAGACGTCGCCCGTGCACAGCGTCGCGTCCCAGTCGAGTTCGGCTGTTGCATATGCCGCATGCGCGCGCGGCTCAACGGGCGGGGCGAGGCACGGTTTGGCGGACGTGGACGACGAGGATGCGGTGCGCGCGCGTTTGGGCGCCGGCTCGTCTGCGGGGGGCGACGGCGCGCGCTTGTCGCCTGTACTCGCATCCGCGTTGGCGATAGCGACAGGGGCATCCTCCTTGGGCGATTCGTCGCCCAGGCGTGTCCATGGCGAAGCCACATCGTCGCGGACAACGGTGATGGCACCGGGCGTCCCGACAAGTCGCCGCAGGGCGGGGATCGCCAGCACGCAGGCGCGGCAGACGAAGGCGTCGTAGTCTTCCGAAGATATCAGGGGCGGAGGGAGACCGGATGATGACGCGTTCGATGCCGCGTCGTCGTCCGCAGCGTCGTCCACTGCCCCTTCCGTTTCCATGGGCGCCTCAGGCGCTGGTGTGGGTGGGCGGGGGTCCGGGCGCGTGCGGAGCATGCAGCACGATTCGTGGAACCAGTCCTTTATACATACGCGTTAGGACAAGCAGGCCCGCCGCCACAGAATGTGAGTATGCGCACTTCACATGAGAGACACTGGATCATCGTCTCGCGCTCCGTCTTCGCGTCGTACGACCGCCCGCAGCGGCAGAACTTAGACTGAAAGTTTTGGCCGTACTGGTTCGCGGTGTTTGGCGGCTCTGCGTCCGTGTGCAGCGTGCACGCGTGCGCGATGGCGGTGGTGGGGCAGTCACAGCGGAAGTTCCGTTTCGGAAACCTAGTGTGTTTCTGAGAACGAACGGGATACGCGACGAGGATGAGATACGCACAGTTCAATTTGGTTGTGGTCCGGGTGGCAGGCGATTGAGCATGCTGAGCAGAGCCCGCGCGCTTCTGGGCATGTGAGGCACAGGTAGACCGCTTGCCTTGTAAAATTGGTTACCGCGCGTCCACGAAGTACAGAGCCCGCTGGAGACATACCTTACCGGCCCCAGCGCGTACGAGCACTGCGAAAACTGGTGTGGGAGGGCCAGACCCTGGGTAATGTCAGCTGTGGGGCCAATTACTTGGGGCGGCACATACAGCCTCCTTGACGAGCTCATCCTGGGATGCGACGTATTCAGCGAGGGTTTCGGACATATCTGATCCTTTCTTTGAGTTCCGGGCTCGCCCTTCCAGCTAGCAAGTCTAGTAAAGTTGGGAGTTAGTGGTCGAGGGAAAGCACGGTTCGTCACACCCACCACGCGATATCACGCTCTGTGACTCCCTCTTATCCACCCATCTCGGGCGATTTCTGCGAGTTCCTCCTCCTTTGGCCGTGTTCCTTGTCTTCAAGCGCTCTTGGGCTCACTATATCTCCGGAATTTATTTTACCAATATTCTGTCCCATCTAACGAGTGGAACACATACCGACGACCCTTTGGAAGATAACTTGAAACCCTGCAATGGCGCCTCTTACACCCTCAAGCGGACCGGACCCCATTATCTTGACCCTCTTTGCGAACCGATTTATGAGCGTCGCAGAGGCCATGGGGCGCAGCCTCCAGCAAACCTCAATCAGCACAAACATCAAGGAGCGCCTTGACTTTTCTTGCGCTTTGTTCGCTCCCGATGGCGATCTAGTCGCAAACGCCCCGTTTATCCCGATCCATCTGGGGTCCATGAGCTTGTGCGCTGCCGTCTCACTTCATGTTGGCTATCCTCGATTTGACGCCTCCCAAGCGCAGTTAAGTATCAGATGAATCTGTACAGAAAGACGCTCAAGGAGGGCGACGTTCTCATGACCAACTCCCCACACGCGGGCGGCTCGTAAGTGGCCAGCGTGCACGCAGATGCCGTCCCGTGGGCTAAACAGTTCTCCAGGCACCTGCCGGACATAACCATCATCACGCCCGTCTTCGATTCCACCTCGAAGGAGATCATCTTCTTCACCGCGTCCAGGGGGCACCATGCCGACATTGGCGGAATCCTCCCGGGCTCGATGCCCCCCACGTCCGTGAACATATTCGAGGAAGGCGCGGAGATTGTCAGCTTTAAGATCGTTGATGGCGGAATATTCGACCGCAAGGGCCTGGTGGAATACATGGTCGACAAGCCGAGCCAGTACCCCGGGAGCTCTGGCTGTAGAAATATCCGCGACGTCGAGAGCGATCTAAAAGCGGTATGCGCGTCTTTCTTTCTTCTCCATACGGCTTACACTGACGCCCTGGCGCGCAGCAAATTGCTGCTAACCATAAAGGAATCCAGCTTATTCATGCAAGTAAGGGGCTCTTTTGTATTGTCACGTCGGCAACAATTGACCGTCCGTGGCAGTCGTGGAGGACTATGGGCTTGCAACGGTGCAAGAATACATGTATCACATCCGCGCCAACGCCGAGATGTCAGTGCGGAATCTGCTCCGCGATGTCGTGAAACGCACGGGAAGCAGCACCCTCGAGGCCGTGGACTACCTCGATGACGGCTCGCCGATCCAGCTGAAAGTCGACATCAATGAATCCGAGGGCTCTGCGGTCCTCGACTTCACGGGCACGGGCTGCGAGGTGCGCGGGAACCTCAACGCCCCTATCTCCGTGGTGCACTCGGCCGTTATATACTGCATGCGGTCGATGCTCGACCTCGACATCCCGCTCAACGCAGGATGTCTTGTTCCGCTAGAAAGTGTGCCGTCCTACTCTCATGCATCGACAACACCATTAACGTCGGACCAGTCATAATCCCGCCCAAGTCCTTACTCTCGCCTTCCCGTACAGCGGCGGTCTGCGGCGGAAATGTCCTCACGTCCCAGCGGATCGTGGACGTGGTGTTAAAGGCGTTCCACGCGGCGGCCGCCAGTCAGGGGTGTACCAAGTATGTTGTCTTGATTTCTCACATCGCTGCTAATACTCCTCAGTAATCTTACCTTCGGAACGGGCGGCAAGGACAAAGATGGGAAAAACATCGCTGGATGGGGATACTACGAAGTAAGTAGTACAGCAAGCGCCTTTCTGGGCAAGAACTTATTCTCTGCAGACAATCGCAGGAGGCTCGGGAGCCGGGCCAACATGGCACGGCACCGACGGGGTCCACACGCACATCACCAATACCAGAATAGGTTTCTCGATATCTTTCCGTATATCTCAGCAGCTGACCCGCGAACACAGGTGACGTGGAGATCCTCGAACGGCGGTATCCGGTATTTATCCATCAGTTCGGTCTGCGCGAAGGGTCTGGTGGGACGGGGAAGTTCCGCGGCGGTGAGGGCGTCGTGCGCGAGCTGGAGGTGCTGGAGCCCATGCAGGTGTCGATATTGTCCGAAGTGCGTGCTGCCCAGTCACCATCCGTCTTCTCACCGCTTATATTCTGCAGAGGCGCACCCGGCAGCCGTACGGGATGGAGGGCGGTGGCCCAGGCGCGCTGGGGCGCAATACATGGGTGAAGAAGCTGCGTAAGGAGGACGGGGATCTTACGCCCGACAACGGCGCTCTCGTCTCGCGGGACATCAACATCGGCGGCAAAGCCACGGTGTGGATGGGCAAGGGCGATCGCATGCTGATCGAGACGCCCGGCGGCGGAGCGTGGGGGGCTGTCGACAAGGACGTTGAGGCGGACGAAGTGACGCATTCAAGGGCGTGGGAGCCGCGCGGATCGGTCGCGGAGAGGGCTGCTGCTCAGGCGGCTTTTTAAAGTCGCAGTGGTGGGATTGTATTACAAGAAATAACATGTACGACCTATGTAGAAACTATGGAACCAAACGGTTTGCATGTAAATACGAGGCATCCCAATATGGGTACTGCGTCGGACTTTGAAACTCAGGACTCGGAGTTTTTTTCTTACTTAGGTGCGGCCATTCCCGCGGGACGCAAGATGGTCATTCGATAGACTATTCGTTAAAGGAAATCTGGTCGCAGGGCTTGCTTGCCCGTATTCGCCGTAGAGCAGCAGCTGAGGCTGGCTATATTTATATTAGATAAAAAAGAGAAAAATATCGGAGACAGTGGGCGTTGAACCCAGAAGGGCCCACACCGGGATGCACTGCGCTTACGCTACCCACTGAATTACCAGTGCCGCTGGCTGTGCCTCCCGGCTGCCCCATGTGAGACCACTACACCACTGAGCCGATGCAGACGTGGGCAAACAACCTGTAGCATGCACCAACTTCTCCTCGATTGTTAATTTTTTTCTGCAGATATTTAGCACCCATGAAGGTCGCACTGCAGCCCACGACGAGTAAGAGAAGAAAATTCTGTTCCTCGTGAGTGTACGAGCCAAGAGTAAAAAGCCTACAAGTACCGGTCAGATATGTCGTACAAGGGTACAAAATCATCATAAAAATATAAGAAGAGGCCTTGCAGTGCCCTCAATAATCTTCGTTTTCTTCTTCCTTGACCATCGCCCCTTCAAAGCCCCACCTCGCACCCGCAGCATGCGACGAGCCCAAATCCCACGGCGCCTCAGCGTCGACACTCGCGCGTGGCTTGAAGCTCTCGCGCCTCGCTCGCCCAGCTTTGGCTGCCAATCCGCCCGGGATTGCACCGCCGCTCGCGTATCTGCCTCCACCGCCGTAGGAGGAGCCCGCGGTGGAGATGGACGCGGTCGATATAGAGACAGACGCGCTCCGAATCCCGCCATACCCAGTGGTTGGGCCGCGCCCATGCCCAAGCTCGTGATACTGCGCCTGCGTTGTAGGCTTCGGAATGCCAAACGGCGGCGCTGGCGCGGGAGCACGCACGCCAAGCGTAGGGGTAGTGCGGCTCAGTGGAATCTTCGAAGGGGACGCGGTGCGCGCAAGTCCAACGCCGTTCCCGCCCCGATGTGCCCCGAGCACCGCCGGTTTGCTGAACGTGTAGCTCGGCGTGGTCGTGTCCGTGCGCGCGCGCTTGCTGGGGTGGGAGTTGCTGTTAGCAGGTGCAGGCCGTATAGCAGGAGTGACAACGCCGGTCCGCGGCGCGTAGGAATGCAATGGCGTAGGTGTCGTCGCGCGGGCAGGAACGTTGGCGCCCCGAGCGCCAGAGGGTGATGGCTTGCGCTTGCCGCTGGTCTGGGTGTTGGATCCCGCATTCTCTTGGTCTGCGGCGCTGGCAGTTTGCATAAGGATATGCAAGATGCTCTGGCCGTGAACCAGGAACGGGCGACCAGTCTCATGCTCCCAAGCGGGAATGCTCGTGAGGAGGTCCTGTTCGAGCTAGAAAAGAACTGTTAGCATGTACAGCGAGACAATAGTTATGAAGCGTACGCGAGGCTTTTCTTTGGACACGCGTTTGCGCATCTTCTCTTCGCGAAGGAGACGGCCTGGATCCCGCGAACCGCGTCCGAGAAGTCTGGTTTGGTCGGATGCAGCGGCAGCGAGCTCCTTCTCTTCTTCGCAAATATCGAAATATCGCTTGATACTCGCGAGGAGAGGGGCTTTCATTCTTTTCTCTTCTTTAAGCCGCCTGATTTCATCTTCGTGGATAGTCAGGAGCTCTTCCGTGTGCTCATCTAAGGGACCAAGTCAATGAATATCTTCATGAGCAAGAAGAAATACGGACCATCAAAGCCCGGTCCCCATTCTCTTCTCTCCTCCTCACCGACCATAAGCTCATCCCAGAGTTTCTCGATCTCCTCCCTTGCGCTCCCAATAAAAGTGCCCATCCGTTCACGCTTCAATTCGAGCATCCGCTCCAACTCTTCTTCGTACTCGCTCACCGTCTCCTCCGTGCTCCCGCGGTGTGCCTCGACGAAGGCGTCCATGTCCGCATCCGCAACGCCAAGGCGCTTCCAGAGGCCCTCGAGTTGGTCGTACATCGCTTGGATATGGGTCTCTCTCCGGCGTTTCGTGTCTTCGAGCGACGCACGCAGGTCCATTGCCCACGATATGAGCGCATGTGTCGGCTCAACTTCGAGACGCGGCGGTGTGTCTTCAGGCAGGGATGCGACCTGGTCGATAAAGTCGGCGAGGATGCGGTAATGAGCGGCGTCCGTGGCGCTGGGAGTAAGGAAGGGGTCGCTGCCGACACTGCTCCGCGATCGCATGCTAGTGCTGGGAGAGCACGAGTCGTCAGGAATCGGCGGCGCCATGCCCAGTTCCGTGTACAACCAATCGATCTGGATAAAAGTATCCGAGAGATGGGCAAGGCGTTTGGACTATCGAGAGTCAGTCGGATAACCGCGCAGTGCAAGTTCCACTCACCACTTCGCCCTTGCCACGGACGAGCTCCTTCTCGAGCTTGGAGAAGCGCTCTGGGGTGACATCTCGGTACTCCGCTTCATCGACAAGGTCTTGCGAGTAGAATTCGGGGCCAAGCGTGCGGGAAAGCGCATTGAGCCGGTTGGTCAACGTCGTCAGTTGTTCGAGCTTCGTGTGATATAACTGAACGACAAGTCAGCATGTATCCCCATGCCACTCAGTCGACGCACCTGTCTGAGTTTCTCTTGGTATTCTGTAACTAACTCATACCTGACCGGAAGCACCTTCTCTTTCCACAACTCTCCAAGGCTACTACCCGTAGCCTTGACATTTCCCCCAAGAGCCTTGGCGTAATTAACGCATTCTGCTTCTGCTTCATGGCATTTCTCAGTCCAGCGTTCCACCTCCTTCCTTCTCAAGTCTATCTGGGCCTCTACGCTGCGCATGAGATGCTGCTGGAGCATCTTGAGCTCATTTTCGAGCGCAGATGGAGGCAGGCCGAGTTGGGCATGTAGGGTAGGGAGCAGTTGAGTTTGCGATTGCAAGTGGGTGTGTAGGCTGTTGAGGAGAGTCGTAAGCGTCAACGGCGCGCCCGAAGATGACATGGGGGAAGACCAGTGAGATGTAAGGAGCAGGGTGAGAGGGAAGAAGACGAAAAGGGAGGTCGCGCGTCAACATGTCACGTGCTCGCGTCGGGTCCGGCCGAAGCCGGTACGAAGTCCGTATCGAGTCCATCGTCACTGAATCGAGAGTATAAAATATGTAGAATAAGTAAGGGCATGCAAAGGTATCTAAATATGACAGATATAATCCAGGAGGCGTCGCAGGTCCAAGTTAGTGAGTGTTCATGATAAAAAGCATCTCCGGAGAAGGATAAAAGACGAAAATTCCAACGGAATGAATACAAAGATCTACTCCTCCTCACCCTCGTCCTCTTCTTGGATTGGTTGCCGGAAAGATGGACCGCTGCGACCAGCGTGCGTGGGGAGCTGCCTCCGTCCCGCAGACTCGTACGCAGGCGCGCTCTCGGTCGGCAACGGTGTTGTGGTAACCAATGGTGAGTGGCCTGCCTTGGTCTGTCGAGCACCTCCTCCACCCCCGCTCGACGAGCCGGCGGACCCAGCGCTACCGTTCCGGTTCGTGGTACGCTTGTTCGGCCGATGGCCCCGCGGCGCTGGGGATAGCGTCACAGTTTCGAGGGTTGGTGGAGTGTGGTGCGAGGATCCAGAGGCGGAGGTCGCCAGTTGGCCTAGCCCACCGGCAAACGCGGGTACATCATCATCCTCGTCCACCCAGTCGCTCTCGTCACCCCCACTGCTTACCCCCACCGCTCCAAGACCAAGTCCGTGCCGTCCGCCGCCCGAGAACACATCCCGGATCGTCGTCGCGTCGGGGATGGGGGACATCGCCAGCACCTCAATCGGAAGGTGAGACGTGCGCGACTGCCACCCAGGCGGCTCCAGCCCCCACGACTTCTTCCAGCTCGACCGCCCCATAGAGCCGTTGAAGCTGGGCGACGTGAATGGGCCAGACCGCTTCTGCGCAATGAACGTGGTGCTGGTGGTTGTGGTAGTATATCCCCGCCGAGAGTCGTCCATTGACGAGCCCCGCGCGCGAGAGTTCGGTCTGGAATTCGACTTGAAGGGTGATCCCGTGCGGAATCCCTCCACGTCAGAAGCCGACCTCTGCAACTGCGGCTGCTCGTAGAACGACGTCGGCCGCGAAGATGCAGGAGAGTGATTTGAAGACGCCCCAGAATTGGACCGCACATGCGGGGGCCTTCCGCTTACTGCAGTCGTGGTTGTAGTCGTCTGTGTGTGTCTTACTACACGCGTCGACGATCCACTCCCGTTGCGGCGATGGTACTTCTGTATCGGCGACGTCGTCCGAAAGTTGGCAGAACTAACCGAACTCGCCGACGGCGACTTGCGGTGCTGCCGCTGCATTGAGAAGCTTCGGATGGATGAGGGGCGGGAGGAATACTCCCCTCGTTCCGAATTCGGTGTGTGGCTTCCAAACGAACGACGGCCGGGGACTTGTGGCGAATCAAGGACAACCATCTGTACAGAGGTAATCGAAGATCTCCGCGAGTTGACACTGCTCGAACGCCGAGACGAGGCGGATGGCCTCTGCCGATGCCCCTTCGAAATGAATTTGCCTCCGGCGGACCCACTTGTCCTTCGCTTCACCGAGGTGGAGCTGTATGACTGTGGTGCGGAAACACCGCGGTTGTACGGTGGATGCGATCCGCCCGCTGGAGAGGGTGCAGAAGGCCCAGCCGCCGCAGCCTGCTTCCGCTTCCCTTTGCGATCCTCGTTGAACCACAAGCGGAATGCCGTCAAAAGGTTGGCACGATGGCGGTGTGAGCCCTTTCCAGTTGTGGCCGCCACATCGTCCCCGAAGTTAGGCGTCGACACCGAGGCACGCACGTCAACACCAGGCGAATTCGCCGGGGTGGGCGCGTGCTGCGCGAGTGAGTCCCGCGACGCCGTGAGCACCCAGGGAGAGCCCATGACGGGCTGAGGGTGGTGCAGATCCTCGTTTGGTGGGGGCGTCGACGGCGCATGGTCCTTCGACGGCCTCAACGGCGGGGATTTCGTCAATTTCGATGAAGTCGACGGTCCGAGGCTCCCATGCGAGCTCCGCGTCTCTTCGCCGGTGCTCGATTTGCGCTCCACCTCGCGCGACTTCTCCCGATCCTTCTCCTCCTTAAACGCCTCGGACGACTTCTTGCGCACGAGCCCCGCTGCCTCGAGGGCGGTCGTCGCACGTTGCATGATGCTCACGCTGCCCGAGCGTCCTTTGCGACCCTTGCCCTCACGATCCCTAACGCTGCTCGCGGGGGTCGACGGATGCGAGCGCGACGACGAGTCACCCGTCGTCGTTCCTCCCGTGATGGTCGAGGGGGCGGGAGACAGCATCGGAGAGGGCGAAGGACTCCCTGGCCGCGGCGGCGTCACAGGCCGGCCCGTGGGGAACGTCGGTGTAGGAGGCACGAATGAGAGCTGTGGGAGCGTCCCCATCGTTCCGCGTGGCTCGAGGACTAGGTGCGTGTACGCTGGTTCAGTCTGTACTGCAACCGACGGACGCTCGTTCGGCATGGCTGCAACGTCCCCTTCGGTGATATATGCGTCCGTGGTGCGCCGCGGTGGCGTGTCAACGGCAGGGCTCGTTACGCCCTCGGTGAACGGTTCCATGCTGCGCTTCTCCGCTCGCCGTTTCAGCATCCACCACACAGCCCCTGCAGCGTCGCAAGCGTCGCTGAGAACGGAATGGACGATCTGGGCTATGTCGAACCCGAGCATGCTGAGAGTGTTGAGCAGCTCGCGCTCGAGGGGCGTGGAGAAGATCATTGGCGCTGGGGTGTTGAGCAGTGACGCAAAGTTCACTTGAGGTTGCACGGAGTCCGTAGCAGCAGCGGAAACATCTGGAGTGAGGATCTCTGTCTCTTCGGCAGGGTCTGCTGGGTCCGAAAGGATAGAAGAGACGGAGCGCCGTTTGGTACGCGCTGGGGTGCGAGTGACAGGAGGGGGAGGTCCTCTGGACGATATGGAGAGGTTGGAAAGCATTCTCGGAGGCGGAGAGAATTCTTCTTCTTCAGGCACTGTCTGCGGTCCGGGGAGCGTCGCAGACAGCTTTGTGTGTAAGGTTTCCAAGTCTGTTTTGCGAATAGTGATTTCACTAGCAGTGCGATGTATCGCGGGACCTTTCTCATCGAGTTTGAACTCGTGCTCGTCGGGGGTCGTGGGGGTGGATGAATAGATGTCGTCTGTGAAGTTTGATTCGGAGGCGTCGGATGTTGTAGAGGAAAGGTGCGAATCTGTGGTGTCGGCACGGACAAGCGCTGAGGCGGGCCGGGTGAACCACGCATGGGCAAGGATCTGGGGGATGGGTAGGCGCTTGGTGGGGTCCTGCTGGAGGATATTCTTTATCAGGTCGCGCGAGTCTGTTTCCAGAAGTGTAAACGTGTGTGGGTCGGTACACAAACTTTAGAGAACGGACCTTCTGATAGCCATTCAGGGTCTTCGAACTCTCCGACGATGATCTTCTGCCGCATAACATTTTCGTCGTCGTCGTCGAAGGGTAGGGTGCCGGTAAGCAGACAATACAAGATGATTCCGAGAGACCAGAGGTCGACCTCTTGAGGCGCGTCAGTACGGAGAAACGATGTTCGCTAAGCTCTACGTGCCTGGTCCAAGGTATTTGCGACCCTGCAACATCTCTGGTGACGCATACCCGGTAGTCCCACAAAAGGTTTCCATCAGCGCGCCACGTTCAAACTCCCGCGTAAAGCCAAAATCGCCCAGCTTGACGCGACAGCGCTCATCTAGCAGGACATTCTCGAGCTTTAGATCGCGATGCACGATGCCCTTGTCATGTAGATAGCCAACTGCGAGGCACAGTTGACCAAAGATGACTTTGGTCTCGTCCTCGGACAAGCGACCTTTCTCGACCAGGTAGTCGAAGAGCTCGCCTCCGCAGCAAAGCTCTGTGACAATCCAGATGGACGACTCGGTCGCAATGACCTCGTACATCTGGGTTACATGGGGGTGATGCAGCTGGCGGTGATGGTGGATCTCGCGAGTCAAAGACGCCGACATGGCCTTTGGAATCTGCTTGATGGCGACGCGCACGGACGTTAGGCGATGAGTGCCCATGCGCACCTTCCCGTATGCACCTGAAACACGATTTAGAGTAGTAAGACGACCGTGGAACTCGCACATACCCTCGCCGATGACCTTGCCCAGAGTGTAGTTTCCAACGACGCGGATTTTGCTGGACGAAAGTTCCTTCCCCAGCTCATTGTAGGCGTTGGCGAGGACTGCCTTTTGGTTCTGGGTTACGGAACCGGAATGCTTGTGACCGCGTCCGGAAGACATCGCGGCATGTACAGGAAGAGTTGAGAAACGAGAGTCGTAGGCTCAGAGCCTTAATTTATGACAGGTTGAAGGGAATTACAGTAGAGGCGGAGGCGGCGGCGTAAGAGAACAAGAGAGACTTCCAATTTTTGGCTGATGTAGGTGGTGCGAGAACGTGACTTGTCCCAAAAAGGATGACGATTTGATTTTCGCGATCTGATTCAGATTCTCACTGTCAGCTTTAACCCCACCCACAACGCCGACGGCCAAGAAAAATTTCGCAGGCTACGACCTCCACTCTTGGTCCTTCAGATCTCACTTTGGCTACCATGAACAACCCTACAGCCCTAGATTGCCAAGATGCTCCATGCGCAGCCCGAGTCCTGTCAAAACCCAACATCAAACCAGCATGGCAATGGCCGCCGCGGCCGCGTATCACCGTAGAGCTGTGATTGAATATGACAATGACTCAACAATGTTTCTAATTCCGCGGCTGGCATTCAACAGATAAAGCATTAATCGTAAGTGCTGTAAGGGAGGCTATGCAGCTCGCCCCAAATTAAACATACAGCCATTGCGATGTTATCGGCGGACAATGACCATCAAGCATGAATCTGGCAAAGCCAAGAGGCGGCGTGTGCGCTCAACAGCAAATATTTCCGCTACTACGGGCCGACTTTTTGACCTACACGACGGGCCGACTTTTTGAACTCCACAGATTGACAACTTCCGAACAACAACCCAGGCAACGACCCATTTGCAGGTGCACAAATACTCAGGCTCGATGCGTTGTTAGTTTTTACATCGATGTAGGAGTCCAATTAAGCTTGCTGATGATCATACGCATTGATCCACTTCCTCAAGAATAAGGTCAGTACCATTCAGAAGCACGTTCAAATTATCCTTCAATACAAGTCCGTTTCCATTGAAAATCATGAACGGCCGGCACTCCTTTCTAGCCTCCTCAAAACTTGGATACCCCAAAGAAAGGAAGGAAAAAACTCAGCCCAGAGCAAAGGGAACCTTCATAATGAGTGCGACAATTCCCCGACTGGCTTATCTTCTTCTACTCAACAGCTTGAGCCCGACCCCGGTCTATGTCGATATATGCAGGTCTGCAAATTTCATGGATCCTCGGAGTCCACGGATTGGAGTGCGGAAAGTGAACGAACTTACGGTGTGCACGGTTCCAAAGTTCAAGCTCAAATTCATACACCATTCAGACTTGCGTGCTCGGCCGCCTGGAACATTCCTTAATGTAAACATAAGAAAACAAGCAAGAGGGAGGGGAGGAACCTCTTTCTTGCTGGAGGCCATTGCGTTAGTAAATACTAATGACGGACGTTCAACCCTCGTTCACCCGGTTGAAGCCATCGTGTCACATGTTCAATTCAGAACAATAATTCAACAATTCGGTTGAGCTGCTTCTGGCCCGTCCAATTCTCTGTAACACTTTGCTTTCGAATTAACTTTCTATGATGGACACACCAGTCCACATCTCCGACACGCATAAGCCATTACTAGAGGAAATGGAAACCCAAGTGGAAACCTCTTTTTTTCGTCTTTAGTGCTTCGACCGATAGACTGGAATGTGAGTAATGTTTAATGCTCAACGTCCAACAAAATTCGGCTGATTCGAACCATTTGGCCGGTGATGTAATTTTCGTTCAACAGTTGCTCCAGTGTTGATTCCGAATCGCAGATGATTGTCCCACACAATGCAATACTATAATTCGTAGAGGATTCCCTGTGGGTATCTAGATCGCGGTATCATGTGTCGAAAAGACAGGAATCCATAAACGTAGAGTGGAGAGACCTGATTGATGTCAACGTCTATTAATATTCATAGCCGCAACCCACGAGACTCACGAAGTGAACCTAGTACTCAGAAGAGTTAACTTTCAATCGACCCAATTCATCCAGCAGGGGAAGGTTTTCCTCGAAATAGCCCCGAAGGTGCTCTGCAGCTGAAATTCGAACCGTGCGAAGCCGGGGGAAATCGGGCGATGCGAAGAACTTGTCGACGGCGGCCCAGTCCATGAGCTTATACCCGCCGCCTGGGAAGGCAAGCACAACGGATTCCAAAGCTGGCGCAGAAATTCGGAGGATGAATTTTAGGAGCCGTTCGTAGGTGTCGACATCCTGCGCGTCGGAATTTATTTTCGGGAGAGTCAAGGTTTTCAGGGCCTTGTATAGCGAGAGATCCACTACGTCAACGAGGCTGTCTGTGATTCGGAGTCAGCGAGTGATGGCTGGAATGTTGAACGACGTTACCATAGATGTAGTCATTATCACTTAGCTTTACTTCGTGGTGAAGGCAAAGGTGATGCAGGGTGCCGCTCATGCGCGGGAGTAAATCATTCATATGGGTTATATCTGCAGGTGGGAAGGGCAAGAGCTTCAGGGTGTCGATCTGCGCGAGGCGGTTGTACCATTTTAGCCAGGCAAGCAAGTGGCGCGCACTTTCCGCTCCAACCTCAATATGGCGGAGCGATGTTGATGTGGGGGCTTGCCTATCCAGAATATAACTGGAGAAATGGGGATAATGCGTAGCCGCCGGAGTGAGGGTAGCATGTGGATCATCCCAAAGACACAATTGGAGTTGCCGGTTAAGTAAAAATGTACAGATAGGTCGGTGACGTTCTTGAACTCGTACATAAAGCTCGACCAGGTGGCACAGGCATGGAACATGCCGTCCAGCAGCAGTTTTGTGACATTCGTAAGGCGTTTAAGGTCCTTGCCGATTTTGTCGAAATGATGGTCGCTCGGATCCATGAAGGTCCTGAACGCCGAGATTTCGCGCACGTAGAGAGCAAAAGTGCATTTTTCGGACTGCAGGAGGGGCGCCAAATTAGCTACCGATTTATCGAGGACAATGTCACGGAAAAGGTGGTATCTGCTGCGCGAGACCCACGATCTGCACACAAGGACGTGGCGAGAGTTCTGTTGTCCCGGGAGAATCGGCTTGGAAAATCGACTAGGCTGTCGATAACCGTGTCAATAATTTCTTGCCACATTGGTAGAAGCAAAGGTTTTACTTCGTGGTAATGCGGGGAGCTGGAGAAAGAACAAAATAGCGCTGTGTAAGAAAGTCGATGTTAAATAACATGGCCTTTCTCACACTGTTATTAACACGTTATTCACGTTTCTCACATTGGAGGCCCTGGGACGCATGTAATTTAGCTGTGAGAAAGGGGGGGGTATATAAGCCCTCAGACGACCTGAGGTAGCATTTTTGGAGAGTCAAAAGTGTGCCTGGAGCTAGAGCATTCATCCCAGAATGAGTTTGGGCAAATCCGGGTATACGGCCCCGCTTTTGGACCTTGCATTGCCAAATTCAGCACCATTTTCGCACCGAAACTTGCCGAAAGCGCACCTCTAGGCGTGCTTATGTCATGTTATATAACATGTGAATAACATGCCTCACAAAACTCACATGGGGGCCCTGACCCTCTCATGTTACTAACTCAAGTTAGTAACTTGCTTACACAGCGCTAGAACAAAAAGAACAATGGGACAAATGGTGACAAACAGCGCGTCAACAACACGTCGACGTCTAGTTCAAGTCTAATTGACATCAAGAAATGCTCAAGGCGTCGCGCATGCGAGAGGCCGACAGACGAAGGTATTAACAAGGGTTTCAGCTGAACGAACCGCGGGAACAAACATGTGTAGGCCCATAATACCTGCATCCCTCCGTGTTGTTCCTCAAGTCCAGGCCGCCGTCCCCTAGAAATATGATCGTATCAGGGTGATATTGGACTTGGTAAGGCTGCGAGCATCCCTATTCGTGCTATATGTGGGAAGGAAGGAGGACGAACCGAGGCAGATTGTCGAGGACGTATTTATTGTCGCGTTCGTACGCCCCGTAGAGGTCCCAGTAGAAGCGCTTCAGGCACGGGAATCGCTCCGAGACCAAGAACGCGTCGAGCTCGCGCCAGTCCAGGAGGCGGAGCCCGCGCGCGGGCACGCGGCACGAGAAAGCCTCCAGGGAGGGCGAGGAGAGGCGGGAGACGCAGGCGAGGTAGCGTTCATAGGGCGCTGCGGTGGCCCACGGGGTTAGGTCCATCCGGAAGGATTGAAGGTTTACGAGGCTCGATA
Organism: Mycena latifolia; assembly: GCA_029289555.1. NCBI lineage: Eukaryota > Fungi > Basidiomycota > Agaricomycetes > Agaricales > Mycenaceae > Mycena > Mycena latifolia. Next base: position 1,639,931 of record JARJLE010000007.1, read on the forward strand.
GGTCGATGTCGTCTGCGTGAATCTTAGTGATGCCCCTACGGACCAAAAAATGACGCTTCAATTACCAGGATTAGTTGCTCCCAAGCTGATGCGGAGGTGTCGAAAAGGCCCCGCGAGCGCCTGGAACGCGGTTGCCACTACGGGCACACTCTCAGGGCCGATGCCCGTTAGTTCGAGGCTGTGGATGTTGCGAAGACCGCCAGAATCGTGGAAGCCGGACAGCACCCGAGCGATCCCGAAGCTGCCAGACGTACTCAAGATTTGCAGGGTTTCCGGCGCGACAAGTGGTGATTGTGATTGTGAAGCACCTGCGGCGGGCGCGCCGGTGTGGGTGTGCGATGTGCTCACCACGAGCCAAGTGAGCAGCGGAAACATGGCGATCGTTTCCGCCACGAATCCGTCGTCCCCCGGAAATACGCCTCTGATCTCCAGGTGCGTAACGTACACGAAAGGGGCGAGGAATGCGTTGTGGAAGCGCGCGCCCGGGAGCGCCGCCTCGGGCACGTTGCGGAGGAACAGCTCCAGGGCATTCACGCCTGTCAGGCGTTTAAGGAGCGCAGCGTCGTGCCCATGCAGTTTGGCGTCTGGAAAGCCTGCGTGCCACAGCAACCGCAGCTCGCGAACGTGGGGCGCAAATGTACAGCCGTCGGTGGCGAGGAGGTTCATGAAAGTCGGGTTGGCCATGCGTCGTCGGAAGAGGTGATATCGTGCTCGGGGAAGCCATGCACGGCACACGGAAGAGCATCGACAGAGGAGAGCACGGCGGTCCCAATCGCGCTCACCATCAAAAATAATAGAAACCCAGTCGATGATTGTGTCGAGGATTTCGGAAGGGAGTGCGTCCATTGGACTTCTATGCGCACGCATAAGCTCCAGTTCGAAACGTCCACGTCGGAGACAGGCCTACGTATCGTGGATTCCAGAGTAGCAAACAGTGGCAGTGGCAACGTTCAACGTTCAACAACCGACAACTTGAAGTGTTAGCCGATGGAACATGAAACAAGTACGATTATGAGTGCCAATGCGTGAGGTACAATGTAGTTAAACAGACAAGTGAGATAAGACAATGTTGTAGGTAGCTTGAGTAGTAAGACGGTCAAGAGTTATAAGTACGAAAGAAATAGCAAATACAATGCAATTAACAGTCTTTAGAACAGTCTTTCTTTCGGACCGACAGCCCGTATCCAGATCTCGCCAGGGCGGCTAGAAGCACCGTTGAGCACAGAAGGAACACGATTGGAATGATTTGGAAGCGCACCTCCTCTCCCGGAGAATTTTAAACACCTTCTTGGCGTCTTTCGCCTCTTTCAGCGTTACCGTTGGAGGCCCTCCAGCACGGGGCGGGAACGCGCCAGGACACCGATCCTGCAGGTCCGCAAGCGCCTCGTTCGTGCCCTCCGTCTCAACCACGATAGTTCCGTACCAGCCCGGATCCACGAACAGGCCGGAAGACTCGGGGATGGGGATACGCGGTGTCTGAGGTCGACGGCCGGTCGACATTCGCTGTTTCGCTGGGGCACGGATGACGAAGGACGACCGATGTACCCATCGCACGACGTTGTGATAGGCACCCTGGGGCCTGCGACTGAAGGTAAGCATACGTCAGATTACAGGCCCATCCGAAACGTACGTTTCTGTCCGCACGCGGTCCTGCAGAAGCTGGAGATTCGTAGCAATCTCCTGACCCCACGGCGATATGTCCATATGGACAACAGGATTCGTCGAAGCCGGTCCCGTTCGTATCACACGATGGAAATACGAAGGAGGAAACGCGAGCGTCGGCAAGTACTGCGGGAGATCACCAACAGAGGACCACTTGTAATCCAAATCCTATGAATATGTGAGTGAGAGGCTAATCAAGTCCAATGAAGTGACATACGATGAGGTAGCTGCCATCCCAAACCAAGCGACCGACGTTGCCTTCATCGCCAACAGCGATATCCCAAACGACGTCGCCCATACGGAGCAGCCCTAGGACACCGGCGCGCTTGAGCTCCGCCTCACACTCCAAGACGCTCTTGTCTGACAGCCAGTCGCCATCGGGAGAGGGCACGAACACGCGCAGCAGAGGCGCCCGTTTCAAGCGGAACAACGGGGAACGGAAGGCGGTACCGGGCGCTGACGGGCGCGACTGCAGCTGCTGCGAATGCCCGTTTGAGTTGGGCGATGGTGCACGACTCGATGGACGCGACGGACTTGATCGGCTTGACGCATACCCGTTGGTGAGCCTCTTCGTCGTGGACGGAGGTGATGCAGCCTTTAATACCGCAGCGTCACTGGCCTCCCGCTCCGCCTGTGCTCTCAGGCGTAAGACAACACGTGTATACGCACGGGCAGACATCGTCATATTCCGCGCGTCCGCGAGCTGAGCCGGGTCCCGCGCTGCAGGCGGCACGCCAAATGACTGGACATAAGCCTCCGCCACGCGCGAATACTCGTGTGTCGGGAGGCTCACACCCCGCATATAGTCGTGCAAATCCTGAACCATAAGTCAGCGAGGGTCTGCAAAGGTCAGGAAACAAGACACACCAGCAGCGACAGCTCGAGCGGATCCGCGTCGTCCCACGACCACCACGAGTACCCAACCGTCCGCAGATAACGCTCGAGCGCCACCTCGCGCAGCTCAGCAGTCTGCACAAGGCGCATCCGGATCGCCTTTGTCACTGCCGAAAGGATGCACCACTCGTGGAAGGAGAAATACACAAGCAGTGCAGAAAGCAGCTGGGGATTCGCGATGTACGCGGCAAGGGGAAACGGGCCCGGCATCCTCGACTCCCGCACCTCAATGCCGATGACGGACGGAGGGGGCACCTTCTCGAGGTGATCGCCGCGCCGCCGCGAACGCGCATGGCGGTACTCTTCAGGCGTCACAGGGGAGGGCGGCGCATGGACGGCGGCCTTCTGTGGCGGTGTGATATTAATGACGTCCTGACGCTCAGCCGCGTCGAAGCCGGCTTGGCGCGGGGTAGTTGGGGTCTCCGGGACCGCGATCTCCGTTCTCGTAGGAGAAGGAGAAGGCTCGTCGTCCGTGGAAGAAGGCGGTGGCGGTGGCGCGGGCGCGGGCGGTCCGTCGCGTGAGGCCGGTTTCAGCAGGCGGACGCCCTCCACCTTCGCAAACGGATCGTCATCGAGCATCAGCGTCGATGTGTGGGAGCGGGCGGGCGGAGGAGAACGGGAAGGAGATTCATCAATGTCGCGGCCAATGACAGAAGGACTGGATTGGTGCTGCGAGGCAGTGCTCTCCTTCCGCTGCCGGGGAGTCGTCGGCCGCGCCTTCGTGAGCGTGCGCGGCGTGTGAGGAGTAGGCGGGTGAGGCTCAGACGCGGCTGCAATGGGACGCGCCATAGAAGACAAGGAAGTGGAGGAAGTGGAACGCGTTGGTGGTTTATCCTTCTTCGCCGGGTTGCGTGGCGGGGTCTGGGGCCGCATTTGAGGTGGAAACTGGGGCTGAGGCGGCAGCTGCGCGTTCCCGTTAAACCGGGGCGTCTGTCCACCATTCGCGTACGGAAGCGGCGTATTCCCATTGAGTTGGGACGTTTGGCGCTCATTCGGTCTCTGCTGCTGTTGCTGTGCGTCCCAGCTATCCATGACGGTCTTAGAAAAGCCCAAATCATGTGTATCCTCGCTCTCTTCCGCCAAGAAGCGCTGGATATTGACTTCCGTCGGTGGAGATGGATACGCGTTATTATGACTCCTATATGGGTCGTATTCCGCCTTCTCCGATGGTGAGGCCTCGACAGTTGCCATCGCCGCGAATATCAACGGCTTGCCCTTGACGAGCGATGATGGTGTGCGTCTTGGTTTCGCGTTATTATTGGCGGCAGTGATGTGTTGGGCGGGGAGAAGGTCAGTGTTGATCTTGAAGGAGTCGCCAGGGTGGAAGCTCTGGACCTCCAAGGAGCTGATCGTCGCACCCATGTCTCGATCTGGTTGTGGTAATGGTGGGGGTGGTGTTGGGACGTTGTTTATAACCTGCTGGGACCGCGTATTAAAACCCAGGGGTGCAGGGAGATGACGTCGTTTGGACTCACCGCTCTTGACGTTGAGTTTGGCAGGGTAAAAGACGCGTCGGGATCCTACAGAGAAATGCATCGCCTGGTTAATAAAGTATGCGGCAAAGGCAAAGCAGAGAATGAAAAGAAGCGACAATCCGCCGAATCAGGTAAACTCGCACGTCGGGTCGAGCTAGATCCGGAGCATCCTACACCGGTGAAAGAGAGGCATGACGCTTCCACCACCCGATCGAAAGATTATCCTGCATGTGCGACATTGGCATCGTGCATGTGCGGCGGAGCGAGGATCATGAAGCAATTACGGGATCCACACATAGCCGCACGTCGCAAAAAAAGAAACCACGGAAAGAAAAATTCACCTGGTACGATGACGAAGCAGCAGGGGGAGCTTGACTATCGGGCGCCCATTGTCCCGGAGCGCCTTGCCTTGGCGGCGAAGCAGGCCCAGGAAACGCCGGCGAGACGCCAGAAGCAGCACCCGCGTCAGAGAGCTTGTGCCGTAGATCCTGTCGCCCATACTCCTTCGGATAGCGGGAGGGGTATTGAGAGGGACCAGAGGTGGGATCGGGTTTCGTTGAAGGGGTTTGGCTGGAGGAAGGGGGCAAGGTATACGTGCCCAGAATGGGGCTCGGGCTACCGGGTGACCTAGTGGGAGGGGAGATATGCGGCTGTTGAGTGGGGACGGCCATTACGCGTCCACTGGTGAGGTTCTGGATCGCAGCCGAAGTCTGGGGTGGAAATCCACGAGCGGAAGCGCGGCGGTTTGCCGGGAGGGCGGACTGCGGAGGGGTGCTTCCGAGCGGATCAGGGTGATTATCCTGTGGATAAATCGTCGGCAGAGGCTTGTCTGCGCCTGGAATCTGCGATAAACGGCGAAATTGTGGATTGGCAGCCGGGGCTGCGGGTGGCAGCGTCTGGGAACGACTTTGGGGAGAGGAGCGCCGCTTCTGCGCAGGGGAGGCATACGAGGATGAATTGCCGTTCGAAGTAGAAGCTACGGCAGAGTTGGAAGGACCTGAGGGGTTCGGTTGGACGTAAGATGGTTCAACGGTGTACCGTGTCTGCTGCTGTTGTACTGCGCCCCTTACACCTCCTCCGTTGGTCATTCTTGGCGGTTGGTCTCTCCGGGGAGCACTAGCGAGCGCCATAGGCGACGATACGACGCGCTGGGGGGAAGAGTCGGCCGCAGCAGAGGTCGCAAACCGGGCGAACAACGGCGTCACAGGGGGCGACGGGGCGCGCGCGGCCGGCGGAGGCGGCGTGGCCGAGTCCTGTCTCTTTTTGCGGAGGAAGCCAGCCATCGCAAAGAACACAAACTATAGACAGAAAACCGCGGTAAGCATGGGGTTCTTGAAACGCAAGGACAAAAGCAACGGCAATTGACGAAATGTGATCGAAGGCACAATGAGATTATGTAAGGCCACATACCAAAAGTCGTTCCTGATTGTTAGCTCGTTGTTCTTGCCTCAATCCATTGTCCTCAGGCCTGAATCTGAGGTTGCTCGCGAGGGCAGCGCAGGTGCGTGCAATAAACGTGTTCCCTGACTGATGTACAGCCGCTTATTAGTATCGACAGTCTGAATTGACAACGGAGGGTCTCTCGTCATTCTCCCCGTCGCCGTCGAAGCTCCACCTCATCCCACACCGCCCGAAAAAAAGTTGTTTTTGCAAATTTAGCTCAAATCCGGCAGCAGACAGCAGCAGACACACACGCGACGCCCGAGACTGCCTCCGTGACGACATCACCCATAATTAATCTCCTCCGTCACCGTGCTGATATCTCCGATCCACATACGCTGACGTCGACGTCGACATGGGCCGCCATCAGGTAAGTATCTGAAAGTATAGCTTTTGTGCCGCAGATTCCGCGTACCATCGCGATTCCTCTAGTGAATCGCAAATTGATTAGGCCGTTTACCGAATATTCCAGCATTACGCAGTCGCCGCCAGTAAATTCGGTGTCGAGCCTCGCAAAACCCGCGCACCTCTCCATAAATCTGCCAGCTAGAACACTTACCAAATATTCCAGCATTACGCAGCAGTCGTCAGTAAATTCGGTGTCGAGCCTCGTAAAGCCCACCGCACCTCTCCGTCAAGGCCGAATGCGGAGATACGGGAATGCGGAGATATAGGTTTCCAAGTCGGCACGGTCCAGACCCTAGTTCTAAAGTCGCCGGTCTCGAACTTGAACGATAAATATCATTGCTTCCGCCCACTGGGATCAAAAGCGATATACGTCCACCTCGGAGACTTGGTTCAAATTGATCGTTACAGGAACCATCTTCAACTCTCGGCATCGGAAAAAAAAATAAATTATGTACTGTAAATGAAAAATCTAAATGAAAAATGATCGTATCACTGAAGGCCTGTGAAACCCTCCAAAAAATCGGACGAGCAAGAAAGCTTAAGCACCCACGGCTCGTACCATCGGGCGTCTCGGTATCCCATCTCGGTAGCTTATCATTGCATCGCACTTCCCGACACACTAACCTAGTATCATACTCACGTCTCACTCATATGCGAACAGAGGAGGGGCTCGATGCACCGCTTGAAGGCAGAGTTTAACCTTCGAAGTTCATCCATTATTGCCCCCTACTGTACTATTTCGACCAAGTCTTCACGGCCTGTGACCAGTGACCCAAAGTCTTCAAATGCCATCAATTCAACGGCCGCTGGGACCTGTGACTGCTATTTCAACCCTTCATTTTGCAAGTTTTCAACTCACATTTTGGCCTCGAAAACAGGCCAAATTGGCGGACATGTCCAAATTTCCGGGGCGACTGGGCCAAATTTAAGCACATTTTGCATCGAATTTCTGTCCAACAATTGATATAGGGCTGGGGAATTTTTTGGATTTTCGGCCCTGGAACCTGATAAAACGGCCAACTATTCAACGCCTCCAGTGACCTGTGACGCAATTGAAAAGTCTTCAATTCAGCGGGCGCTGTGACCCGTGACTGAAGACTTGGTCGAAATAGTACAGTATTGCCAGGTTAAATTCCTCGTTCGACGAGAATCTATCTGTGCATCCGCTCAGAAAACGGGTGCCTTCTTCTATTGCTTAAATCTGGGGTTGCTTCTAACCCCCTGTGTCCTTTCTCCACGTTCAGATGAGAAGCTCAGGTGAATAAGTAGCCCGTTGTAATTCTTCTGGAACTATTGATTTATATTCGATTTTCCAACCCTACAACTTTTCAAACTCGAGGCTAGCCAACACGAAAGCTGCCAGGCCTTTAAGGTCATTGAGATCAACCGTCTGGCTGACATAGTACTAGAAAGTGAGAGCATTTAAAATCAAGTTCATAATAAAAGGTGGTCGGGCGAGCCGCGTACCTGGAACGACCCATCGGTAGACAAGCTTCCGACCTGATGGCAAATTGTGAACACCGTCCAGGAGCGAGATAGCAACCTATACTGACCGACACCGTATTCTTCCACGACATAGTCCCATCGCTGTTCGGCACAACCCAGTTCGCCACCGCATAATTGTACGCCTTCTTCATAGCGGCGATGATGCTCCCATCCGGGTCCGCGACGTAGCCTAATCGCACGGCTTTCAAGAGAGAGTACACGTACATCATCGCGCCGCTGCTCTCGAAATAGTTGAGCGCCCTGCCCGGCTGCGTGAGCACAAGCCACCAGACGCCCGTCGTGGGGTCCGCGGCGTCTCGAATTTTAGGCGCGAGGACGTTGAGGATGCTGAGGAGCGTTGGCTTAAGTTGGCCCGAATTGGCCGGAGCCATCTCAATGACATCGACCACCGCCATAGCGTACCAACCTGGAGAAAAATAAATTCTACTGATGTGGCTCTATCAGATATATGAAGCACCTAGCGCGCGGTCCCAAACTTCAGGTGAATGGCCCCGGTCCGGGGACGCCCAAACAGCAGTGTGGCTGAAATCGTATCCGTCTGGAGAGATCAAAATAATACATCAAGGGCCACTAGGAAGAGAGGGAAAAACGGATGTACGGACGGTACATGAGCCCAGTATTATTCGGCGCTGTGGAATTTTGAATCGTATTGTCGAACATAAGTTTGAATTGGGACGTTATATCAGCTGGATATTTGAATGAATGAACCTCTCTGGAACATTTCTGTATGTACTCACCCCATGCAGTGGCGTTGTTGGCGTCGAAAGCGTTAGTATATGCCGTGTAGAACACTTCGCCCATATATATTCCATCAAGCCACCCTACGAAGGAAGTGTCAAATAGAATGAACTGGATATGAATCTTACCCACCTTGGTTGAAGTACATCAGCTTGTGCCAGAATTGGCCTTGAGCAGTCCGCGGGTGGCCGTTGAGCTGAGTACGGAATATATTGGCGGCTGTCTTGTACTTGGCCTGCAGCGTTTGCTCGTACCTATGCGTCTAAGAAACATTGTGGGTCTGCGGAGGAAGGAGCGTACAGATAGACGAAAGTAGGGCCTGTCCTGCGCGATTTTAGATTAAATACCAAATGCCTGAGTCTTGAGAACATACATACCTGATCGGGTCCAGTGAGTACGCCGTTAGGCTAGAAATTTCATCGAAGATCAGCAAAAAAAAAGGTAACCATACGGAGATTCAGCTGACTTGTAGCTACCATGCACCGTGCCGTTCGGGAACACAATATTATCGGCCCCCGCCTGGATGTAGTTGAAATAGGTCTTGTTCCCCGTGAGCTCGTACAAGAGCCGCAGGCTCCACTATATCCGCACATCTTCGTGAACAACGGCTCGAGCGAAGCGGAATTCAGCACAACGTGCCTGAAATTCGCCGTGCTCATAAGAAACTATGGCGTTCCCGTTGGCGTCGAGCCCATTGCCTTGACCGCGCGCGATCCCTGAATCCGCCGCCCAGACAGCATACGACTTGGGGCGCGCCTGTGCGCCGGGGAGCAGGAGAGCGAGCAGCGGTACGAGGATTGCGAGAAACATGACCGCAGGAGAACCAGATGCCTAGTGAAGCTGCTGCCAGAGGAAGGCCCACGGAAGGCCTCATATAAGAGTCGAGAATCCTGATCGGAGAACTGCGCCCACTGGCATCGGCCCGCCAGACTCAGAGGATGAGAAGACACAAGGTGCAGTCGCGTCATTGGCAGTTCCGCTGAATGTGGAGCTTTGAGGTGCGCGCACGGCAAATTTAAAAATGGCTTCGCAGACACGGTTGTTTTCCCCAGATCAGCCCAGATGGCTTTGCAAAAATTATCAAGCGAGGTCGGCAGGAACGACCCCAAGCCCGAAGCCCACCCAAGCCCGAAGCACAATCCTTGTGACACGCGTCATATGCACCCCGGCCCGCTCTGCCTTCCAAAAGAATTGATGCAGGTTGCGTTTCAATTCGCCGCGCGCATACGAGAGCGGCGGAAAGCTAGGTAAGGCCGCTTCAACTTCTTGGCATCCTGTGGTGAGAGTTCGAGTCTAAATGTCGTTGTCACGTGGCATTCACCGGACGCCGGGAACTTCCGAGCAATGGTTGAACTTGGAGTTGCAACAGGTTCCAATCGGGATACAGCACAGGTGGTACGCGATTTCATTACAGATAATACATAAATCGTACATCGTCCATTTTAGTTGATAACGAGGCTGTACGCCGTCCTAGAAAATCAAACCGATCAGACTCTTAAACATCCTCGAGCGACGATACAGGAAACGCACGTAGTGAGGGTAGCAGACCCCGAGGTCGCCTCCGTGCCGGCTTGAGCGGTCGTCAAGAACTGCGACGTACTCAGGCCCTGGTTCGCGGTCAAGTACTTGAAGAACAGGTTGATGTCCGCGTTGAAGCTCGTGATCGTCCCGCTAGTGGGGAGGAACGAGTAGACATTGTTTGCGCCGTTCGAGCCGAAGTACAAGTTCCTAATTCAAAATGAGCCCCGATCGGTGGGGAAGAGCGTTGTTTCAATTCACCAGGTGTGTCCGCCGAGCGAGACGCTGCTCGCTTTGGGCCTGTAGCAGAGACTCAGCTGGATAGAATGGATACAAGAGGAAGAACGTACACAGGCTGCCCAGCGCTGTTGTACACGGCGGATATGGGGCCGGCGTTGAAGTTCGCGAGCCAAATCATAATCTCATTCGCATTCGACCCGCCGGACGCTTGGAAAAAAGGAAGAGGGTCAATGAGAGTTGGAGGACAGAGGCCAAACTTACTAGCGGACGTGAACAGGTCGAATGCGACGTCAGCGACGATAGTGCCGCTGCTGCTTTGCGACCACGTCCAAACAGCCTGATTATCGCCATAAACTAAGTAACCCGAAAACGGACGCAAAGAGCCCGCTGCGTACAGGGATAGATTTAACTGCTGAGAGCTGCTTGTTAAGTCCGCTGTTGGCCCCGATGTTCGTGAAGCTCTTCACGCCGGTGCCGCCTGCGAGACAGGGCTTCAGGAACAGCTGGATAAGCAATTGGGGAGGACGAACCGGTCCATGTCCAGGTGGTCTTCCACGCAAGTGTTGTGCCAGACAGCGTCGAGAGCGACGCGCAGTCGGAGCCAGAGGACGCGCTACTCAGGCCCCATTGGTCCAGGAACATGGTGTACCCGCCGGCAACGACGGTGTCCCATTGTCCTGAACGCAAAATGAGCTCAAGCACGCGTCAAATGAAGATCGGCGCAGACATACCGCAGTGGCTACTCGTGTCGATGGCGGTGGCCCGCTCCTCCACCACGGGTGTGGGGGACGCCGAGATGAAGGGCATCAGGAGGAGCAGGACGGAGAGCTTTGCAAGCGCGAACATTATTATATGTTGAGCGAGGGGATGAAGCACACCAGCGGGGTGGACCCGCCTCACTAATTTAAAGGCCCTGCTTTCTTCTTTCCCTTCACGCGACGAGGATGCAGTTCCGGAAAATCTCCCTGGTCACGGTCAGAGGGCGGACCGCGTCACTGGTAATATCCATCAAAGGGACCGTCAGATGGTCAGGCAGGCCACCAATCGTTAGCGGTGAATAACTCCGAGTGCGAGAGCTTGAGCAGATGATGGACAAGCCGCCGATTGCGGACCCGAGCCATTCGTTCACTGCTTCCGAGGTTTTGCGCTTGGATAGAATAGAATAGGATTGCCGACACGAATCGGAACGCGTGTAGAAGGTTATTCCTGTCCCGGTTAAGAAACAGTGATAGGATATGCTTGATCTTGTGTTTTGTTATCAATGGTTCCGGTTTTTGAGCTTTCCCTTGGTTAGCTTGCAGCTGGCTCGCAACCAATGAGCTGGTGATGTCATTGATACCAAACGCGGTCACGGTTTGAACGCTGTCGACGAAAAAAAAAACCGAAGGGCGCATGCGACCGGACTGAAGAAAGAAACAGCTGACCAACGTCACGAAAGTGAAATGGCCGAGCTCCAAATCAAATCAAGGGCGCAGGTCAAGGGCAGCCTCGGAGCGGCCGCGTTGTGCTGTAACATCCGGCGCTGGCTGTTATCAGACGAGTGGCCGCCCACAAGAAACTGAGCATCGATCGAACTTGTGTCGAACACCGCAATAGGTTGTAATTACGTGACTATTCTTGTAATGTTTTTGGGAGTATTGTGTTTGGAGCTCGTAATATCGCAATACCGAGGGTTGACCGAGGGCAAACTTCTAGGGCAATTATAAACGGGGCGGAATAAAGGATTCAGAAGGATTGAAAGTATAATGGGACTGCCCATGTGTGGATTTGAAGTTCTTGAAATTTGTAGAACAGATCGCAATCGGGTAAGGTCCTAGAAGACTCGGACGACTATCGGAGAATCGACCTAGAGCAGGTCACAGTCAAAAACCTGGCGGACCGTGCGGCAATTAATGGACGACATTGATCATGGGAGGTTGTCATATGCGCCGGACGCGTGTCTCGTCAGCAAGCAACTCGGAGGTACGAGCTCTGGCGGACATAGTCTCTCGTAGTAGACAGACGCTTCATAAGAAAATGGAGACCTGTTGAAGTCTCCGAGGGAAGGAAGGCAAGGGATCTGCGTAGAGGGTGTGGAGGGCGGAAGAAAGTCAATTTCGGTGGCAGTGCAGTGTTTGATGCACGCCGGCAAATGCCGAAGCCGTTCTCTTTTTCTCCACAACCATGTCAGACGTTCCTGGACAAGGCGTGGGCCCATCTTCCCCACTTTTCGCGTCCCCGGCGCATATCGCCGCCTCACCGCTTCACTCGAGGAGTCCGGCGACCCCGCCCTCGTTTTACGCCCGTCAGATGGCGCTGATCAGTCAGTGAGTGAGCGAATGCGGCTCATCAAGGAGACTTGGATGCTCGGCTAGTTTACTGGCCGGATGGCAGACTGGTCATGGAGTGCAGGGCTATTTTCGCGCCGAAAGGTTCCACAGCTCTGTTCGTCTATCCAGGTGGTGACGGATCGAGCCTCAATCGCTCCTTTTTTGCAACCTTGGAAGCCCAAACAGCAGTGTGGCTGAAATCGTATCCGTCTAGACAGATAAAAACAATATATCAAGGCCGCACGAAAGAGGAAGAAGAACGGATGAACGGACGGTACATGAGCCCAGTATTATTTGGCGCTGTGGAATTTTGGATGGTATTGTCGAACATAAGTTTGAATTGGGACGTTATATCAGCTGGGTATTTGAATGAATGAATCTCTCTTGAGAGAAACATTTCCGTATGTACTCGCCCCATGCAGTGCCGTGTAGAACACTTCGCCCATATATATCCCATCAAGCCACCCTACGAGGAAAGCGTCAAAATAGAATAAATTTGACATGGATATTACCCACCTTGGTTGAAGTACATTAGCTTGTGCCAGAATTGGCCTTGAGCAGTCCGCGGGTGGCCGTTAAGCTGAGTACGGAATATATTGGTGGCTGTCTTGTACTTGGCCTGCAGCGTTTGCTCGTACCTATACGTCTAAGAAACATTGTGGGTCTGCGGAGGAAGGAGCGTACAGATAGACGAAGGTAGGGCCTGTCCTGCGCGATTTTAGATTAAATACCAAATACCTGAGTCTTATTAAGAACATACCTGATCGGGTCCAGGGAATAGGCCGTTAGGCTAGAAATTTCATCGAGGATCAGCAAAAGAAAATTAACCATACGGAAATTCAGCTGACTTGTAGCTACCATGCACCGTGCCGTTCGGGACACAATATTATCAGCCCCCGCCTGGATGTAGCTGAAGTAAGTCTTGTTCCCCGTGAGCTCGTACAGGAGACGCAGACCCCACTATATCCATACTTCTTCATGAACAACAGCCCGAGCGGAAATATAATTGAGCCTAACAACGTGCCTGGAATTCACCGTGCTCATACGAAACTATGGCGTTCCCGTTGGCGTCGAGCCCATTGCCTTGGCCGCGCGCAATCCCTGAATCCGCCGCCCAGCCAGCATACGATTTGGGGCGCCTATGCGCTGGGGAGAAGGAGAGCAAGCAGCGGTACGAGGATCGCGAGAAACATGACCGTAGGAGAACCGGATGCCTAGCGAAGCTGCTGCCAGAGGAAGGTCGCACAATCTTGATCGGGAGAATGCATCTATCGGCCCGCCAGACTCAGAGGATGAGAAGACACAAGGTGCAACCGCGTCATTGGCAGTTCCGTTTGAATGTGGAGCTTTGGGGCGCACGCACCTCGGCAAATTTAAACGTGGCCCAGACACTGTTGTTCTCTCAGATCAGCCCAGACGGCTTTGTTAAAATTATCAAGCTCAGCGGGAACGACCCCAAGCCCGAAGCACAATCCCTGTGACATGCGTCATATGCACCCAGCCCGCTCTGCCTTCCAAAAGAATTGATGCAAGTTGTGTTTCAATTCGCCGCGCGCATCCGAGAGCGACGGGCAAGGAAAGGCCGCTTGGTTGTCAACTTGTGGTGAGAGTTGGAAGTCCGAAGACGTGGCATTCGCCGGACGCCGGGAACTTGAACTTCCGAGCAATGGTTGAACTTGGTTCCAATCAGGATACAGCACAGGTCGTACGCGTTTTTATTAATACATAAGTCGTACATCGTCCATTTTAGTTGATAACGAGGCTGTACGATGTCCTAGAAAATCAAACCGATCAGACTCTTAAAAATCCTCGAGCGACGATACAGGAAACGCACGTAGTGAGGGTAGCAGACCCCGAGGTCGCCTCTGTGCCACCTTGGGCGGTCGTCAAGAACTGCGACGTGCTCAGGCCCTGGTTCGCGGTCAAGTATTTGAGGAACAGGTTAATGTCGGCGTTGAAGCTCGTGATCGTCCCGCTAGTGGGGAGGAAGGAGTAGACGTTGTTTGCACCGTTCGAGCCGAAGTACAAGTTCCTAATTCAAAATGAGTCTCGATCAGAGGGGAAGAGTGTTGTCGGAACTCACCACGTGTGTCCGCCGAGCGAGACGCTGCTCGCTTTGGGCCTGTAGCAGAGACTCAGCTGGATAGAATGGATACAAGAGGAAGAACGTACACAGGCTGCCCAGCGCTGTTGTACACGGCGGATATGGGGCCGGCGTTGAAGTTCGCGAGCCAAATCATAATCTCATTCGCATTCGACCCGCCGGACGCTTGGAAAAAAGGAAGAGGGTCAATGAGAGTTGGAGGACAGAGGCCAAACTTACTAGCGGACGTGAACAGGTCGAATGCGACGTCGGCGACGATAGTGCCGCTGCTGCTTTGCGACCACGTCCAAACAGTCTGATTATCGCCATAAAACTAAGTAAACCGAAAAAGCACGCAAAGCGCCCGCTGCGTACAGGGATGGATTTAATTGCTGAGAGTTGCTTGTTAAGTCCGCTGTTGGCTCCGATGTTCGTGAAGCTCTTCACGCCGGTGCCCCCTGCGAGATAGGGCTTCAGGAACAGCTGGATAAGCAATTGGGGAGGACGAACCAGTCCATGTCCAGGTGGTCTTCCACGCAACTGTTGTGCCAGACAGCGTCGAGAGCGACGCGCAGTCGGAGCCAGAGGACGCCCCACTCAGGCCCCACTGGTCGAGGGCCAGAGTGTACCCGCCGGCAACGACAGTGTCCCATTGTCCTGAACGCAAAATGAGCTCAAGCACGCGTCAAATGAAGAATCGCGCAGACATACCGCAGTGGCTACTCGTGTCGATGGCGGTGGCCCGCTCCTCCACCACGGGTGTGGGGGACGCCGAGATGAAGGGCACCAGGAGGAGCAGGACGGAGAGCTTTGCAAGCGCGAACATTGTTATATGTTGAGTGAGGTTATATGTTGAGTAAGGGGATGAAGTATGCCAGCAGGATGGATCCGCCTCGTTGATTTAAAGGCCCTGCTTTCTTCTTTCCCTCCACGCAACGAGGATGCAGTTCGGGAAAATCTCCCTGGTCACGGTCAGAGGGCAGACCGCGTCACTGGTAATATCCATCAAAGGGACCGTCAGATGGTCAGGCAGGCCTCCAATCGTTAGCGATGAATAACTCCGAGTGCGAGAGCTTGAGCAGATGATAGGCAAGCCGCCGATTGCGGAGCCGAGCCATTCGTTCACTGGTCCCGAGGTTTTGCGCTTGGATAGGATAGAATAGACGAGTCCGAACGGCCGGTGTCCGTGCACGTAGTAGGTATATCCCGGTCCCGGTTAAGAAACAGCCTTGATAGTGATAGGACGCGCTTGACTTTGCCAAAGGTTCTATTTTCACAATGCTTCCGGGTTTTGATCTTTCTCTCGGTTGTTACTAGTTAGGCTCGCAACCAATGAGCTGTGATGTTATTGATACAAAACGCGGTCACGTTTTGAACAACGACAAAAAAAAACCGAAGAGCGCATGCGACCGGACTGAAGAAAGAAGCAGCTGACCAACGTGGCGAAAGTGAAATGGCCGAGCTCCAAATCAAATCAAGGGCGCAGTTCAAGGGCAGCCTCGGAGCGGCCGCGTTGTACTGTAACATCCGGCGCTGGCTGTTCTCAGATGAGTTGCTGAGCAGCTCCCGAGAAGAAACTGAGCATCGATCTTGGGTCGAACACTGCAATAGGTTGTAATGATGCAACTATCTTTGTGACATTTTTGGGGAGCAGTATTTCGGGCGGCGAGGCTTCCAATTACCGAGGGTTGACCGAGGTCAAAAGCCGATGGCAATTATAGACATGGCGGATGACGATGGGCTTAAAATACAGGAGTGGAGTCCAAGCGTGGATTTGACGTTCTTGAAATTTGCAGAACAGATCGCGATCGGGTAAGCTCTTTGAAGGCGCGGACGACCATCGGATAATCGATCTTGTGCAGGTCACAGTCAACAGCTTGGCGGACCGTGCGGCAATTAATGGACGATATCATGGGAGGTTGTCATATGCGCCAGACGCGTGTCTCGTCAGCAAGCGACTCGGAGGTACAAGCTCTGGCGGACTCTCATAGTAGACAGACACTTCATAAGAAAAATGGTGACCTGTTGAAGTCTCCGAGGAAAGGAAGGCAAGGAATCTGCGAAGAGGGTGTGGAGGGCGGAAGAAAGTCAATTTCGGTGGCAGTGCAGTGTTTGATGCACGCCGGCAAATGCCGAAGCCGTTCTCTTTTTCTCCACAGCCATGTCAGACGATCCTGGACAAGGCGCGGGCCCGTCTTCACCACTTTTCGCGTCCCAACGCACATCGCTGCCTCACTGCCTCACTCCAGGAGACCGGCGACCCCGCCCTCGTTTTACGCCCGTCAGATGGCGGCCACGCCACTGAGGCTGAGTGAGTGGATGCCGCTCTCCAAGGAGACCTGGACCATCGACTAAACTACCAGCCAAATGGCAGACTGGTTATGGAGCGTAGGGCTGTCGCGCCGAAAGGTTCCACAGCTCTGTTCGTTTATCCAGGTGGTGACGGATCGAGCCTCAATCGATTCCTTTTTTGCAACCTATTTTATTCATTTCGTTATCCCTACATCTACGGCAGACGTTCAGCACTACAAGTCGTTCGAGAAGACAGCTATACTTATAATGCCATATCTACGGTATCGAACCGCAGGAATACTTTTCAACCAAACTTCGATACCGTGACACCATGGCTTGGTTACTGCGGTTACTACCCTCAAGAATATTACTACTGCGGTGTGCAACTGGTCTCCAACTAGTCTACTCTAAACGCTGAAACATTGGCTACCTTGGCTATCCATTAAATGAACTACAGCCCTGGCTATGCGACCCAGATCCAGGAGCTCCCCTGGTATCGTAAACTTGGCCGTGATGCTAGTGTAACTCGATATCCGATCCGGTCCCCTCGGAGCTCAGCTAGTAACCTCATCTTGGTATCCTCCTTGCGTCATCGTTCGTAGAGCGCCGCTGCATGCCGCTGGTCAAGCTTTCTGTCGTCATTGAATCCCCGCATCCTGGAGACGATCAGCGGCCTTAAAATGGCTTCTGCTTCATGATCGCCCCAGAGCACGCAATTTTCGCTCAGGGCGACTAATTAAGTTAGAAAGGTTAGAAGCGCAGCGAGGTCCCCGTCAGAGCTGGAGCTACAGTGTAGTAAACCGCAAACCTATTCGGATCCGCAACGCGGGAGAGCAGGTTCGACTCCATCCAATGGACTACATAAACCGCTCTCATCGAACCAGGAGTGTGGGCTGACTTGCTCAAAGCGCCCACAAGAAAATATTAAAATTCAACATCACTGGTTGAAATTTCTTGGCGCACAGTCAGTCCGATGCGAATACTTAGGGATGTTCTTCGAGGACTTTCGCGCACTTTGGCCTTTGAAAAATTGTGCATCGGCAGGACCAGGGTTTATTTGCGCTCTTTTGTCCCTCGTTCGAAATTGTTGGTGGTTTTATCTTTGCCCTTGAGCCAGAAAATTAAATGTTTATTCGGATGACTCACGGTTCAACCCATCCTTTCTTTCTCTATCTCGCCGTCACCAAGCTCCGCGCAGTCCCCGCGGCGCAGGTTGCGCAGTCTCGCTTTGACCGCATTACTAAACATAAGTTCCGGGTCTAGATCTAGCCGGTGATTGGCATGATGTCACCAATCTCGGCTGCGCACATCGTCATTTCATCGATAAATAGCTCTCCCTACTACCTCCGCTCGCCACCACAACCTACCACAAGCTTACCTACAAGCTTAGCATATAAGAACCCCACCAGCCCCACGAGGTAACGCACCCCCACCCACCCACCCACTTTCGCAGTATAATATTAATGCCCTCCATCTTCTCGAACATCTTCAAGAGGAAATCCAGAATGTCCGGCAAACCCGAGAACACCAAGCCCGAAACCGCTGCGTCGGAGGAGCCGACGTTCTCCATCCAGCCGCACCCCGCCGTGCGCCCCTCTCTGAAACCGCATATATGCATGTCGACTGACGTTGTGTAATTGCAGAAAACGAACGACCCGGCGGACCTGCAGCCCCCGCAGACGGGCGGGCTCGCGAGCAACCCGAACGAGCAGGCGTTCCACGCGCGCGACCCGCACGTCCCCAGCGCGCAGGTCATGGCCGGCCTCGAGAAACCCTTGGTGCGTTGCCCTTCCGTTCTATACTACGCCTTGCTGTATCTCATACGATTATTCCATGCAGAGCCGCGAGGAGCTCAAGGCGCGCGCGGCGGAGCTTAACAAGTGATCCTCGTGCGATGACATGATTCACGACTCCCACCCGATGTACTGTGTACTGTAATGTACTACCTAAGATCCACTCTAATCGTGTACCCGTGTACTGTACTGTACAAATGAGACATGATGTCTAAAGTACCGCTCACTGGCGCTATAAGAGAAGAGACGATCAGAAGCTGGTAGTGGTCGATGCTAGTGGCAGTGTGGCACATTGTCCGTACTGTGTCAGAAAGGTAACAGAAGGAAGAGACGGCAGAAGTACACAGGGTTGCTTGTGCGGCCTTCAAATTCCAAAGGTCGCTCCTACTTCCGCCGACGTGCGATTGACCTACCGACGAATCACGCACTAGCCCGCGGCACGATCCCGCTCCAGTTCGCGAACCGCTTACGACGAAGGAGGCCGGGCGACGGAGAATGGCGCTGACAGCAGATTGGGAGGGTCTGAGATATATCCGCCAGACATCGGACAGACATAATCTTCAGTTGGGCGAAAACCTCGGTTAGGCCCGGGATTCGGATTCGGATTCGGCAAGGCATTGAAGCCTTGAGGCTTGCAAGGAGAGGATGATCCTCAAGGCGCGATGGACGCAGATTGTCAGTTTCCAGAGTGTGTTCGCAGTCGTACGACAGATTGACAGTCTTCCGTTAGAAAAGGCCTTGAAACTTGAAGCTTGAAGTTTCCGCCAAGACAAAAATCCCCAGGCGAAGAAATTCAAGAGTCAAAAGAAAACAGCAAGTCGGTCGGCTCGTTCATTACCCTTGAATCGGATTGAGATGAGCTCTCCCCCATGGCAGTCCTGAACGAATGGCGAGTTGCGAGTCCAGCGAACAGAAGATGGCCGAAGATTTCTGTTTGTGGTCGGGATGACATAGGTACCACAGCCTCCGGCCTGTGCACCCTCTCCTGAAATCAGAAATGCCAGGCGCCAGCCTGTGCTTGATTTCTGACTCCTCCGTTCGCGTTATCGCTTGAGACTGCCCCACAGCGGCAGCGCATTTGCATTGGCCAGGCTCAGATGGCGCTATATATAACAGCGGGCCAGTTTTAGCGCCCGCCAGCCCGTTTCAGAACAACGACCACTTTCGCCCTTCACACCCTCTGCACACACCACCCACTATGACTGACCAGCTGGTGAGCCCCCTTCTACCCCCAGTGTATACTGCTGCTGAGCTGCTATGCTCTGCAGTCCCCAGGTGCGCTGCTCGCCGTGATCGCACCGATCATGCTCGACTGACTACAAAAAAACCCAGAGCAAATATCTGGTAAGCGGCGCTGGGCGCGGTGCGGGATTTGAACGAACCCTGACGCCCCCCACAGAGTTCAAGGAGGCGTTCTCGCTGTTCGACAAGGGTGCGTCGCTATCTCCGCCATCGCCATCACACCCGCGCTCCGAGTCTAACAACCGGCGCGCCCCGCAGACGGAGACGGCACGATCACGACGCTCGAGCTCGGCACCGTCATGCGCTCGCTCGGGCAGAACCCGACCGAGGGCGAGCTGCAGGACATGATCAACGAGGTCGACGCGGACGGCAACGGCACGATCGACTTCAACGAGTTCCTCGCGATGATGGCCAAGAAGTTCCAGGACACCGACTCGGAGGAGGAGATCCGCCAGGCGTTCGCCGTCTTCGACAAGGACGGCAACGGCACGATCAGTGTCTCGGAGCTGCAGCAGGTCATGCGGAGTCTCGGTGCGTGCGCGCGTTGCCCTCGTCATTCATTCCGCGGCAAGGCGGGTGCTCATCTGTGATATGCAGGGGAGAAACTGACCGACCGGGAGGTCGAGGAGATGATACGGGAGGCAGATACTGTACGTTTTCCCGTTGCATCCGCGCGCACCCGCGTCCACGCTAACGGCGCTCATTTAGGACGGCGACGGCGAGATCAACTACGATGGTCCGTCCCCTCCTCCCTCCTCCTCCCCACCTCGTCCGTCCATCGATCCATTAACTAACCCCATCTTTCTCTCCCCCAGAATTCCTCAAGGCACGTCCCCATCCCATCTTTTTTCCTTCTGCCCATCACGTATCTAATTCTGTCTGTCTGCAGATGATGACAGCCAAGTAGTTCCACCCCCTCTCGCAACACACGCCCGCCCGCGGAATGTACACACATCTCTTCTTTTTGTATAGCGCATGCAACTCGCTGTCTGTCTGTAGTCCTACTTACATACTTACGCCCAGCAATGGAAAAACGGCCGCATATTAATATCTGTGCTATCATCCTCTTCATCTACATCTATTTCCGTGTTGGCTGTCATCGGTGCGAATGACGTGCCGTTAGGATAACGACGTTGGGCGCGCGCTGAATTCCGCGACATCGGCATTTCCTACGACTAGATAGGACCCTCCGATGGAGTGTAAGTTCCGACGTCCACGCGTTTTGCCCCACGACTCGTCTTGAAGCTGGAAGTCGAGCTTGAACCCCGTCGGACAACGCAGATGTTACCAAAAAAGTTAAAACACAGGCGCTGCCCAGAGACAGCCAGAGTGCGTATGTACGTCCGTCAACGAACTTGACGATTTAAATTATGAGAACAAGGGTCCTGTTGTCCTTCTCCCTCCGACCTGATACCTTTCTTCTTTTCCTCAACTCCCTGGGATTCGTCGCAATAATAGTCGGCTGCAGACACCATCACCAAACCATCACCCCTTCGTTCATTCGCTATACGTGCGAAGGGCGAAGGACACTGGCAGACATCCGGAGCAGCTCGTAGCGTCTTCCTCTAGATCTCGCGCTTCTCCGTGTCGGTCGCGCGTCAACACCTCAAAGGTCCCAATACATGTCCTCGGGATCCGGAACCGCGTCAAGACGAGGAACGCACCAGCCTCAAGCGCGCCAGTCCACGAGCATGGACGAAGACGTCGCAGGACGAGGAAGCGCGCGCGCGCCGTGGCTGTGGTACGCGAGCAGGTTGATTCGGAGGTCGAGGCGCGATACGCTGCTGCCGTCTGTGATGTGCGGGCAGGCAAAAAGGGTGGTACGGATCCATCAGCCGGGCCCAAATGCGGAGGTGCCGGAGGGGCCCCGCGAGCAGCTGGAAAATGGTGGCCACCACGGGCACGAGCATGGGCACGGCGTCAGCTCAAGGGTGTCGACGTCCGTGCCTACAGGTGCTTGCATAAGGACGTGGTTGCTGTCTGCGGTCGCCAAGACAAGCAAAGCAAAGCTGGGGAGGGAACAGTCAAGAATGCGAAAGCTCGAAAGACCCACTCCAATATTTTGGGCAGACTCAGCCAGTGTCAGTCTCGGGGAGTTCCCCCATGCGATGGCGTCTTCGGCTGTTAGAACTATAATCATCTCCGACGACAGTATAGACCGCCATCTGGCTGATTCTGTACCAACGGCCACAGAAGGTTATCAAGTCGACGACGGCGTTCATGCACATCCTAGAATTGCCTGGCGCCGCAGAGAGAAAGTAATTGACACAGAGGCGACAGAACGGGCCCAAATTTCCACAGGAGTTACTGACATTAAGCGAAAGGTAAAGCTCACAATCCGAGATGACTGTTAAAGAGGGAGTCGGAGCGGCATTTACCGAGCCATCATGTGGCTGTGTTGATGGTTCAAACTGCCCTTACTACAACCCATTGGTCGCTCATCGATTTCCCATTCACTCTTCATGACCGAAACCGGCCATAGCTCGGGCTACATCAATCAGTGGGTTCAACTTGGTTCAACTTCCGTCGCCGGCGCGGCGCCCTTCTTGATTCTTGTCCCCCCGTGGTCCGAGCTCAAGGAAGAACTGCGATAAAATAACAAGTCGAACCAAGAAAGAAAAAATAAGACGATGATAAATACTGAGTGCTTGATGCCGACTCGGACTGGAGTGCCACAGGAATTCTGATCAAAAATCCTTCTCCTAATCTTGTGTGGGCTCGGCGTTCAAGGTTTATTTTCTCTCTTTTTTTAAGAGGTTTGACACCAGGAGTCTGAGGG
This sequence comes from Mycena latifolia, assembly GCA_029289555.1. Classification (NCBI taxonomy): domain Eukaryota; kingdom Fungi; phylum Basidiomycota; class Agaricomycetes; order Agaricales; family Mycenaceae; genus Mycena; species Mycena latifolia. The sequence continues at coordinate 1,662,310 of JARJLE010000007.1, forward strand.
TTCCAATCCATGGATCCCATGTGCAGCGGTTACTCTCCGAACAATATCGTGGAATAGTGGATCTCGACTCTGGATGTGACACTCAAACCAACAACCACAGTTTCAGAATATTAATATACATGGACATTCAAAACACATTGTGAAGTCCGCAACGGGCAACATCATCTCAAGCCGGATGAGCATGGGCGGGCAGACGGTCAAATGCAGGGCATACATACCTCCAGGAAGGCACTCGGCGCAAGGTATTGAGATTCCTAATGGGTGAACACCCCATATCACTGTGCAGAGGTGTCGGCCACTCAGGTCTATAATAATAAAAATTACTCACAAGCTGGATAAAAGTTCTGTGTGAGGAAATGAAGTCCATGACTGGCTGGCAATCACTTACTTCCTGAATCAAAGTTCCGTGTCAGGAAATCAGGTCCGTGGTTGACAAACAATTACTCACATCCTGAATCCAAATTCATTGTCAAGGAATCAGTCTTATAGTCAGTGAAAAATCACTAACGAACTAAACACATATTCTTATTAGGGACTCAGAACTGTTTCTTAGAATCACTCACATTCTGGACAAAAGTTGCATGTCAGAGAATCAACCCTATAATCGGTTAAAAACCACTGACATACTGAATACAAGTTGTGTCAGTAAATGGGGTTCATGGCAGTTAGAAACGACTCACAGCCTGAACGTAAGTTCTGGGTTAGTAAATCCGGGATTCGATAAGGGACAATAACTCACGGCCTAAGATGCATGTTAGGGAATCAGGTCCATGTTCAACTAAAGATCACTCACTCCCTGAACCCAAGTTCGGTATGAGGGAATCAGTCTACAGTTGGCTAAAACCCACTCACAAGCTGAACATAAGTGCCGTGTCAGGAAATTAGGTCCATGCTCAATAAAAACGCGCTCACGGGCTAAACATAAGGTCCATGTCGGGAGTCAGGTGCATGGTCAGCAGAAGTCACTCACATCCTGAATACAGTAAGTTCCGTGTTAAATCAGGCCAATTTTCGGTCAGAAATCACTCACTTCCTGAACGCAAGTTTGTTTTGTGTCGGGGAATCAGGTCCATGCTCAGCAAAAAAACCACTCACCTCCTAAACACATAGGTTCAGTGTTAAATCAGGTCAATCGGGTGTAAGAAATCACTCACTCCCTGAACCCAAGTTCTTTATCAAACATTCAGGTTCATGGTCAGCAGAAAATCACTCACGTCCTGGAACCCAAGTTGAGTGCCAGTAAATTAGGTCCACGTTCAGTTAAAAGATTACTCACAATCTGGACATTGCTCGGTTTGGTGCTAGTAAATCGGAAAGCAAAGACTCATTGACTCACAACCTATTAGTTACATGTCAGGGAGTAAGGTTCAGCATCCATTAAAAATCACTCACATCCTGAACACAAGTTTTGTGTCAGTAAAACAGGCCCATATGTAGTCAATTAAATTACTCACAATCTGAACATAAGTTCCGCGTGAGGGAATCAGATCTACAGCCACTTAAACATCACTCACTATCTGAACCCAACTCATGAGTCAGGGGATCGAGCATGTTAGGCAAACAACCACTCACGCCCTGAACGCAAGTTCCGTGTGAGGGAATCAGATCTACAGTCGTTTAAAATGACGCACTCCCTGACAAAGAGTTCCGTGTCAGCAAATCAAGTCTATAGTCACCTGAAAATCACTCACAAGCTAAAACATATGTAAGGGTCGTTTCAGGAATTTAGGTCTATATTAGAATCACTCACAACCTGAAAATAAGGTAGGTCCGTGTGAGGGAATCAGTACTACGATCACCCAAGAATGACTCACTTGCTACACACCAGTTTTGCGTCAGAAAATCAAGTCGGTGGTCGAAGAAAATCACTTACATTCTGAACCCAAGTTATGTGTCAGTAAATTAAGTCAACCTCCAGTTGAAAATAACTCACAGCCTGAACGTAAGTTCTGCGTCAGTAAATCAGGGTTGCAGTGCTAAAAATTACCCACAATCTGAACCCAAGGTTTGTGTCAAGGAATCAAGTCAATAGTCCGTTATAAATCACTCACATTCTAAACACAATTTCTGCGTCAGAAAATTAGGTACATAGTCGGTTAAGAATCACTCACAATCTGAACACGAGTTTTGTATCAGTTAATCAGAAAACAGACAAGGGACAATGACTCACAGCCTAAGATGCATTTCAGTAAATCAGACCCATAGTCCGTTAAAAATCACTCACATTCTGAACACAAGCTCTGTCTGAGGGATGAAGTCTACAGTCGCTTAAGAATCACTCACTTCCTGAACCCACGTTTTGCGTGAGGTAATCAGATCTAAGCTCGAAAAACCAACCACTCACATCCTGAACACAAGTTCAGGAAAGTTCGATGTTGAATGGAAAGGCACCTACCAGTTCAGCCATGGCAGTGCACACCACAGCGGCCAGCATGATAAGTTTGAAGAGTTGCATAAATGTAAGGCAGTTAGTATCGTGGCAGTCGAAGTCGAGATGTTGGACCACTCCTTCTCGCTCTCTTTATATACTATTCAACCGTGTCACGGTCACTCGAGAATTACGAGACGATTTGGGGAACACGGCTACCATCGCAGTCACGATTTAGTCGTTGCCTTCCATTATTACTGATCGACAAGGCCGACACCATGGTTGGGACGGCAAGCATGAACGCCAGACCATGTGTTCGTGAAATATCTGTTCGGCCCGGGTAAAGCTCAATCTAACCTCTTTCAGTCGGAGACATTCATGACATACGCCCCAAAATCGCTCGCGGGCAGTCAGCATAGAGCACAAATCAGTAAATATTTGCCACCTTGGGATAGCGGAGTGCTCGCCCTCGCTTCTCGCTTCGCTAGTGCTTTGGAAGCGCTCTGAGAGCACCCTAGGTAGCAGACCTAATCCAGAAGACGCCTAAAAACCCCTACTCCGAGGAGAATCGTAAACCGAATTGGACTCCTCTGACCTAATTATGTCTTGCATTGAACCTTTTAATCGTTGAATGGAATCAACGTCAGTCTTCTCAAGATGTGCCAAGCCCAAGACAAATGACACCCAGTGCTGTAATTTAAATTAAACCTCGGCTGGGTTGGATGGAACAAATCCTCTGAGTTCGGGACAGTGCCTCCACGGGAATGGCTCGAGGACGTCTCGCTCGCGTAAGAATCGAATAATTGCGTATTGAGCTCAGCTCAGTGCAGTATCACCGACGATTCGCCTGGCGGCTTGGTGAGAGCGGCGTAGGCATTTAAACGGCGAGAAGGCGGTGAACCTGCATTAGTCAACTTTGCACGTCTCGGATCCGAATAAGTGCGTATTGAGCTCGGCTCAGTAAAGTATCACCGACGATCCGAAGCCTGGCGGGTTGGTAAGAGCGGCGTAGGCATTTAGACGGCGGAAGGCGGTGAACTTGCATCAGTTATCTTTGCACGTCCCGGATCCGAATAGGTTTGCAACGCGGCACGCTCCGACGGGGACCTAGCTTCCAACTTATCCGGTCCTATCCAGCGGCTGCAGCAGTTGAACCAGAGCCTATAGTCCAGGGCGATAAGTAGAAGCCCAGCCGACGATTGGTCTACGATTGTCTCGAGGATTCAATGGCAACAGAAAGCTTGTTTGGCGGCATGCATAGGTGCCCTAGGCACGATGCCGTGTATCGTGAGGTGTCCACATGGAGGTTCGCGCAGCAGGGCAAAATAGGTCGGCAGATCCCAACCTAGATGAGAGCAGCTGGCTGAGTCCGGGTGCACTATAGTCTCTCTAGACAGACGCTTGATTGGTTTCTAACTTGTTCCTCGTTCCAATCAAGGTGCACTAGTACTGGAGAACGGCGGGTTGCATTGGGCCCGTGCTCCCAGTATGTAAGTTTACGATACCAGTAGCAGAGCTGATTTTACGCATCTCGAAGGCAGTAGTTAGCTTCGAGCATTAAGTACCGTCGTGGCTGAAGTGCGGAGGATGCAGTGCTGAGAGTAGACCAGTAGGAAACCGCAGTGATAAGAGTCGCGCAGACAGTTCCGTCGGGCTGTTCAAGGCAGTCAGAATGACTCACAGATATTCGAGGGTATCCACTATTAGGGTGTTTCAAAGATCCCAACTTGTGTCCCAACTTGAGCCCCAATTCGGACTCCAACTTGGCACGAAGTTGGCGCACCAAATTGTTCGGGGCACTGAGTTGGATGTTAGATCGGGCTCCGGACCACGATCTGACATCCAACTTCGACCCCAACTTCATGCCCCAACTTCGCCGCTGTGATTTCGTCCAGCCGTTGCGCTTTCCGGCGGCAAAACGTGACGAGTTGTGAACCAAGTTGGGGTCGAAGTTGGGGCTCAAATCAAGATGTTTGATACACCCAATAGACCTCCATATGCAGATCTCCAAATTTCTTTACATGTAAGTAGCCTTTGGGAGACTTTATTTGCGACGTTCCAGGGATAAACCAGGTCAAGATGGTGTATCGATAATCGAAGTTTGAAAGTTACCGTTGAACGCAACGATGGGGCTTGCATGATGCCGGCTCCTCGGCTATCGCCGAGCATCACTCTTGGCCTTACGATCCACTCCCTTTCCTTTACCCCTCCACCACACACGAAACATGGCCGACCAGCTCGTGAGTCCCATTCCAAACCGCCTGTAGCTCTAACTCACCTTTTTTCCGCAGTCTGAAGGTATGTCGCATCTGCCACAAACGCCCCTCGGCGCTGAAACAATCGTGTCCACCTCGCAGAGCAAATCTCCGGTGAGCCCATCCGCGCAGTGCGCGAAACCGAGCCCTGACACCCCGCAGAATTCAAAGAGGCGTTCTCGCTGTTCGACAAGGGTGCGGACCCATTCGTGTGCCCACCAGCGTACCGGAGCTCACCCATTTGGTCGCAGATGGCGACGGTACCATCACGACCAAGGAGCTCGGCACCGTGATGCGCTCGCTCGGGCAGAACCCCACCGAAGCGGAGCTGCAGGACATGATCAACGAAGTCGACGCTGACGGGAACGGCACGATCGACTTCCCCGAGTTCCTCACCATGATGGCGCGCAAGATGCGCGATACCGACAGCGAGGAGGAGATCAAGGAGGCGTTCAAGGTCTTCGACAAGGACGGCAACGGGTACATCAGCGCTGCTGAGTTGCGGCACGTCATGACGAACCTGGGCGAGAAGCTCTCCGATAACGAAGTCGACGAGATGATCCGCGAGGCAGATGGTGAGCCGCCTTTTCTTCGCACTGTGCGGTGCTGACGCGCTGCGTCCCAGTCGATGGGGATGGCCAGATCAACTACGAGGAGTTCGTCAAGGTGCGCGGCTATCCGCTTGGCTGCTGCTACGTGGATCTAACCGACTTTTCCCAGATGATGCTCTCGAAATAGTCTGGCATATCTATGCAATTTAACACCTCGAACCCTGTAGTGTACAACATATACCTTCCTCCTACTGTTGTTCTCAAGTAAATAAATTCTGTATCGGCACTCGAATTCACGCAAGCACTTCCCATTCATTGATTACCTATACATGTACAATTTCCCAAGGTAGAATCACGGAGCAAATCCCCCCGTCTCAAGCGAATCCGGCAGCGCGCGCGGACCATCGCCGCACCCCGCCGCCGCCGCCGCAGCAGCGTCCCCATACACCTCAATCTCCACAGTCCCGCCCCCGACGATGTCCTCGAAGTCGATCCAGCACAGACTCGGGCCCGGTGCACCGTTGATGGTGATGCTCTTCACAAACACGCGCGCGCCCGCGGGCGGCGCCGCGCTGAGACCCGCCTTGTCGAAGCCCACGACGCGCACTGCCGTGGTCGTCCCAAACAGGTCGTTGCGCAGCGTGTATGCCGACACAAGCGGCGAGCCGATGAGCAGCTGTGTCGACGCGGCGACGGGGTACAGCCCCAGGATGTGGAACGTCAGCAGGGACGCCATCGCGCCCGAGTCGTCGTTGCCCGGGATCCTGTGTGTGCAAGGTTACCCCAGGGAGAAGGCGAGAGAGGGGAGGAAGGAACGCACCCGCCGACCCCGGTGTTAAAGTTCTCATACACAACATTGCGCACGCGCAGCGCGCTGAGGTCGGGGCGGTCTGCGTAGTGATACGCCCATGGCATGAGGAACCCGGGCTCGTTCCCGGCGTAGTAGTACCCCGCCGCGAAGTAGTGGTCCCTGCATCGCAGCAGCATGAGCACGCAGCATAGGATCGCCAGGGGCAGGTACGTACACGCGGGGGACGAACGTCTCGGTCCCGCCCATGAGCTTGATGAGCGTCGCCATCGAGTGCGGCGCGAAGAAGCTGTACTCCCAGGACGACGCTAGCCGCCGGATGTATTAGATGAACAAGTGCAGCAGCAGCGTGAGGAAGCGACGCACATTCATAGAACCCGACGTCGTTGTCCGTCCCGCGCGCGCACGAGTGCCCCACGGGGTCGACTGGGCTGCACGCGTTCGGCGGGCTGAAGGCAAACGTCCCGTTCTGCACCACGCACACTCAGTTCAACGCTCAACACGAGTCGAGGAGAGGACGAGGACGCACGGGGTACCGCCGTTGCGCGAAGCCCGAGAACCCGTCGCTCGTGACGCTCGGGTCCCACATGTTCACAAAGTTCATCGAGCGATTCGAGTACTTCACGACATCGCCCGGTGCCTTTTTCAGCGCGATCGCCGCCTGGCGCACGGCGAAGTCGCCCAAGGCATACTGCAGACGAACAAAGCTCCTTCAGCGAGACCTAGGACGCGCAAAAACAAAACGAACCTCGAACGCCCTGGATGCCTCGCGTGTGGGCAAACCCGTCGCACCCGAGGGATCCACCCAGTCGGTCGGAATGTACCCGAAGGTCTTCCACGCTGTATTCTGGCGCCCAACAGTATACCAGTCCGACGGCTGTGCAGGCAGGCCGATTAGTTGGCGCCTCGTCTCAGCGTGTGGCTGCAACACACCGTGTTCTCGGCCGTGTCGACGAGCGCCTGGTACAGATCGTCGATCGGGACGCCCAGTTCGCTCGCGCGCGAGCCGTACTTTGTGGCAAAGTCGCCGAGCGGGATCATCCCGTCGTCGCCGCCCTGCACGTACCCGCTGCGTGGTGCAAATAAGCAAAGCAAGTGGACATGCCCGATGCACAGGACTCACGCTTTGGTATTGGAGCGACACTCCGGGATGAAGCCTTTTGGGGAGTGAGCAAGGTGTAGATGGTCAGAGAGGGTACGCACCCGTATGCCGCCAGCCATCGACGTACGCGCTCACGATCTCGCCCCACTCGCGCGGAGAAAGCAGAGACAGGAGCGGGTGCACCGTGCGGAATGTGTCCCAAGAGCTAGGGGACGGGTAAGCATTTCGATGGTCCCTCGGCATCCAACCCACACACCAGAAAAACGCGTCATAGAACGGATACGGCGACTCCCAGTACGGGTTCTCGCCTGTCAGGTTTGCCGGGACCAGTGATGCACGATACAGCTGTGCACCAAGTGCGCTCAGCATACAGTAAATAGCGGACTCCGCAGAGAACTCACCGACGAATACAACAGCTCCACGACCGTCGCGTCCTCGGTCGATGTATCGACGGCCACGCGTGACAGCACATCTTCCCACGCGCCCGCCGACGCGCCTTGCACCGCGTCCCAGTCCCAGGTCGGTACCTCCTCCTCCGCGTTCGCGCATGCCTGGTCCGCACCGTGGAACGACACACCGAAGCGCGCGAGCACGCTGTTGGAGCCCGTGAACGAAATGAGCGCGCCCGCCTGCTCGGGCGACACGCTGCTGGTGAGCGGGAAGTTGAGGCCCGTCGAGTTGGCCGTGATCGTAATGTTGGCCGGCGCCGTGAGGTTGGTGGACTGATACGTCCCGAACGCAGATATCTTTTGCGCGCTTTTAGGGGGCGCGAAGTCGTAGCATGCAAAGACAGTATAGTTGGATGGACCATAGCTCTGCGTCGCGTTAGAATGGTAGTGAAATCGGCAAGTCAGGGCAGGCTTACCTGAAAAAATGTTCCCCCGAGCTTGACCCTCCCCGCTGCAGAAACCGAGATGGATCCTCCTTGGAAAGAACGCTGCAGGTCGTTCGTGAGGTCGACGACGACGTGGTTCGGGCCCGTGGTGGGGTACGTGAAACGAATCAGTCCCGCTCGTCTGGTTGAGGTCGTCTCTAGTTTTATGTTATTGGTGAATGTAGTGGTGAAATAACCGGGGACAGCAGCTTGAGAACCAGTGTGCATTAGAAGTCGCATTCACGGGGCAAGTAGGGAATACCAACCGTCTGCCCCTGCTGCCCGCAACGCTGCGCGGGCACTGATCCCCACTGGGCAGGAGGCAAAGTTACAGTTCGTTAGCGGAAACAACGGGAATATCCCGTAGCCTCCGTTGGTGTTTCCGCCCGTACCCTCGTCGTGCATAAGGGAAATGCCGGTAATGGAGCTATTGTCATGGACGTATCCCGCTTGTCTGTGATGCTGGTCAGTCGAAAAACTGTTATATGGTGTTGTATGCGTTTACCTTGGAGCCGTGCTAACGTCGATGCCAACCTATCAGCAAATGAGCGAGTGCTGAACATCCTTCGAGCAGATGACCCTTACCTTTGCCATCGCATGTGGTATTGCCGAGCCTTACATCGCGAGTCAGAACGAACATGCATAGCTATGCGCACAACACGAACCGGGGAAGGCATTGCCACCACTACCGCCATTTGCCCCAGATGCAGTTCCGATGAAGAGATTCGCCAGGGACGTCAACTCGACGGCCTCCGCATGTGCAGCGAGCGCTGCAAAACACAATAAAATGCGGGACACGGAGAGCGCCATCACGAGTGCTAGGACTCAGATCCTCGGGAGAAGGTTTTATACATCGCTTCACGGCAGATGGAAGACGTGAAAAAGAACGATCTTGACAATATCCGCGCGTTTGAAGGCCACATGCATCGCCAGCACGTGTTGGCGGAGGCTTCGCGCCTGATACTGGCGCACACGACCAGAGATCAGAAAGGCTGCAGTGGGTACGAAAATCCGCGTTTTTTTTTGAAGGGCGGTGATTGTGAACCTGGGATGCGACTCAGTCGCGTATCCCTTGGCACGTCTTGGCAATGAAGAGGTCTGGCCAAAGGCTCGAAACATACGCTTCCGTACAAGCTAAGCTCTGTCAAAGAAGAACGTTTTATAAATGCCGAAATGGTATTTTAAACACACACGTTCGATGGAGACTAGTATCTTGAGACGGAGTCCGACAGGTCCTTGATACGGAACAGTGTGACCCGAAATATTCTCTCGAGCCTATGGGTTAGAGGAAGCTGGCAGCCGTTGACGGCCCCGATAGTCTCAAAATACAGCGAGGAACGATCTGTTGATGAGGAGAGGATGCAAACGGGAGTCCGAGAGCTGTCATTCAAGTTGTTGTGCTGACTTGACTGATGGCATCAATTGCGCCCCAAAACAGGTTTCTGCTCGGAGTTTGCCGAGGCTCCAGAATTGCGTCATGCTCGTCATTGGCTGTGCGTGCGTATAAAATGCCCATGGCCAATCTCCTCTAAAACCCATCCAATAATGTCTACCTCCACTCAAACCCAATCCTCGTCTAATGTCGCTGATATCAACGGCGTGCATCCGTCTGCTGTTGGCTCCAACACGATGCCCGACGCGACGAAAACGCAACCACCGAACAACGAGTCCACCAACAAAGAATCAGTGGAAGCCGATCACCTGGATTCCGCCTACCCAGAGCAGAAGCACGCAGGAAAAGTGGGACTGGGACCAAACTACAACCAAGGAGCGGTAAGCTCGCCGGTCTGTGGGTTGCTTTGTGCGCTCAACTTATTTTGTGATTCAGGGATTCCTCGACAAGGTCACAGGTCTCAAGGAAGAGTTGAAGGGCAAAGTCACTAAGAATCCCGAGCTCGTTGCGAAGGGCCACGACCGCCTCACGGGCGAGTTGAAGCACAAGGAGTTGGAAGAGGATGCTGTGAGTTAAAATTCTGATGTTCAGATTCATTTTCCCGGTCCTGAGTCTTAATCACAGGCCAAAGACCCATTCTCTAATCCAGAAGAGAAGAAGGCAGAGACAGAGACGTCGGCTGGGACTGCGGAGCAACAAGCACCGCACGAGAGCGGACCCAACACCACTGCATAGAACCAGAACCATAATTGAAGCAGTCCCTTTAATATGTAGCGTACTTTTGTATTTAATTAGTAACCAAATGTATGACCACTCGGATAACTCGCCCAGACTCAACTTCTCCCGCAGGAGAACTCCAACAACGGACTAGGGTTGACTCGGAATTGATGCGCTGATGTCTTGATGTCGGCTCGGATTCTCGTAATACCTTGGCGTCTTGCCATTCTCGTCGTTCCTCGGGTTGGCCACTGTCTGCCAGCTACCGCGGCTGCATAGTTGACTACAATTGACTCCGCCAGACTACAGCCGCCCGCGCACCCCTATAAGCCAACTGCGCCGGGGCCCGAAGTTCTTATCCAAAAATAGAATATAAGTTCCCATGATGCGCCACGCCACAGCTCATCGGCGCTCAAAATGACTGAATTGACTTTCAGGGGGTATAAACAAGGTATAAAGGCTTGGGCTATGGCAACACAAGCAATTTTGTCTTGTCCAACTCAATCATCTCTACATTCATGGCCGAAACGACTCGAATCAGGAAACCGAAGGCTACACATGAAAGTTCAAGCGAGAACGATGTATCAATTGACCCCGAGATCAACGAGCGGCTTGCCACAGAAATCCAGCAAGAGTTATGGTTTCGTATCTCCCGATTTCCTGGCAAGATAACCCGCGGTGTTGGTCCAGTGCCACTGTGCCGTGCGTCCTCGAGCCAGATTCTCCCCTACTTCATTAATTATCGATCCGCCCAGTATTCTCTCTTTGGATCACGTTGATATATACGAATCATTACGGTACAAGCTTTCAACTAGCCACTCTTTATATGAGCTGAAGAACTGTGATTCCAGGTCCGCTTGGATATTGGGAAGCCTTTATACGTCGCTCCACCGACTATAGGGAGCTGTTTACGCACACGACCTTCGCTCATGCACTCGGGCTGGACTCCCCCACCCTCAATCCATATAGTTTGTGGCGGGGTGTTGTCGTAATTTCACTTTCGACCAGTTTCACCTATATGTGGTAGGAGAGCTCCCTCGATTATGATCAACTTACGCCTGATGTTTCCATAGCATAGCGCTAATAGCATTGCGCCACGAACTTTTCCACTGGAAGCCCGTCCTTCTAGAGCGGTATCTTGTTGACGTCAAATCCTCGTTCTTTGGAGGTCTCTTGCCAGAGTCCTGGCTGTATTATCTTTTCAATCTCTATCAATCCGAGCACGCAAAGCGCACACGAAACCGCATCCAAAATCGGGATCACCGCGCTACAGATGATCACCGGGAGCTGGCCAAGGTCGTCAAGTGCGTGCTGCGAAATCTGGTAAAAAAGCCGTTTTACATCTTCAGCTGAGATTTCTGGCTAATGTTCTTTGAAGCTCGTGTCTTCCTTCACCGTGTTTGTTATGTGGATGGTATTGTTGCAAACGGGTTTTGAATCGCACAACATCATCAAGTCGCCGCGAAGCATGGTTCCACCCGTACAAGTAATTCTTTCCTGCCTAATTCCATTCCCAACAACTCTTGATATGAACGTGCTTAGATCTTGGTGTGGCATTTCATCACCGATACATTCTACTTCTTTCCCCACTATATCGCTCATACGCCAAGGGGAAGCAAAGGGATACACCATAAAGTCTTGCCGAATTTCCTTGCCGAAGCATTGGGGAATTTCCTTCGCAACGCTCACAAGACACACTATAGGTCCAAAGCAAATCTCGCAATCGCTGCCTGGTATTGTAGCGGAACAGAGCAAATTCTTTTCAATCTTTTCCCGGTAGGCTACCCTCCCTTCGTATTTCTAGTCAAAACTCAACATTTCGTAGGCAATGGTTGGCCCGGTGGTCACGCAACTTATTGCGGACAAAACGGGCAACTCGAAAGTCTGGGGAACGCATATCATCACGCTCTATATGTGGCTGTTGGCAGGGACCGCCACTTCTGTCCTTGCACATACCGGTTTCCGATCGAGCTGGAATGATCCAGGCGGTCATGGTATGCTAGAATTTTTCGTTTCCCGGGACTGGACGCTAATATCATGGCGGAAGACGAACATCATGAATATGCGTTTGGTCAACATGCTGTCAACTTTGGTACCGCTGGATTTTGGGATCGCGTCCTCGGAACGAAGGGTACCAAGGCTGTCGAAGGCGCGAGAAAATGGCAGCAACAATGGTCTCGCCAGGCCGCGCTGGTCATTGCGTCGAAACGTACCGGAATCCCTCTGACGAAGGAGCAGGAACTCGTCGTCGAGCAGCCGATGGTGGACTATGAATGGATTGACACACGAGTAGAGGACTAAGCTAAGGCGAGTCTTGGGGGTGTGCTCGAGATTTATGTTCAGTTCAGGTTCAATTATACACATCAAGTCTTCATTTATTGCCCAAATCCTCGCCTAATTGTCCGTAAAATATGCATCATTCTGCGCGAATTAACCTGTCATTTAATCACGACTGAGCCAAGCATATGCAACAGGGAAGCAAGGACCGATTGTCCACCACCTCGCTCAAGCTAGGGCGAACGAAGAACCCCGGTTCGCGAACGATGCACGGTTACCTCCGCACGAACGTACTACTGCAGGCTTGTGTGTCAGGACCATCGCATTGTGGAAGTCGTGATGAAAAAGAGGGCAGTTCACTGACCTCGCCAAATGTCGGCGGCGCGGATCTCAGAGACAGAGATGCAGAGGACAATTTGGGTGAATAATCATTTACCCCGATACATGACGATCCTCTCAGTCCATTCGATACCATCTACCAGTACAACAGTCCGCTCGTGTTACATTGCCTATATCCGCTGGGTTGAAACTAAATCTCTGAACAAATAAATTATTAGCCGAGATTTCAACGATGTAAAAAAAGAAAACATGCCCGACGTATTATCTGTGGCTTTTTCCCTTTCCCTTGACCATGGTGAAGCCATCTTCATCGATTTCGGGTTCTTCGCGGGGCCGAGGCTGTATCAGCTGTGGGACCTCCTCTTCCTCGTCCAAACCACTGTCACCGTCCTCGTCGTCCTCATCTTCCCACTCCTCCGCATCATCATGGGCGACCTCCTGAGCAACGGCGCGCTGCCCACGAATGCTCTGAGCCTTGGCCTCGAATTTAAGCACCAAGTCCTCGCGTCCAATCCGCGTCTCGTCCCACATGCGCACAATATCCAGCGCGACGGGCTCGGCGCTCCCGTCCTCAAGATTCGTATCGAACTCGTCCGCAAGCACCTGGACAAGAATCTCCTCGACGTACTGGTCGTCAGGGGTAGGGACTGTCTCCTCGAAAGCGTCCACGATGACAGACGCGAGCCAGGTTCGTTTTTGCAGCGCTCCAGCGCCGCCCCAGCTTTCCTGGACAGCGAGACGGAGTGTGTCCCAGGTTGCGAGGCGCGCGATTACACCTCGCGCGAAAAGGACCGAGGACGGGGGCGGGGCGGCAGGAGGTGGGACAGAGTCCATGGTGGTAGATTCGGGTGAAAATTTCTGTGAGGTGATGTTTGGTTGCGCGCCAAAAGCACGTACGAATCACGTGTCATGACTCTCCTCAGAGCGACTGTGAGCCAACTGTGAGCTACGGAGTTTCCTGTTGGGAAAATCGTAGACACTGGTATTCTTGATGTTGCTTGTAGACTTATGAGACCAAGGTTGAGTTGGTAAAGTCTACGTGTCGAACAGTAGAATACCGACTGCTAAAACTTAGAGTATTTATACCTATCTAGGGATACTTCGGATCCGTATGTAGCGACTCATAATGAGTCTTACTGACTATCTATGACTGGAAGTAGGTAGAAATGAGTTAGAAATAAATAAAAGAGAGAACCGAACCGAGAAATGACTAATCAGCCCAACCGGGCCAGCGAGCACGTGGCGGATCCTCCATAAAAATACAGGTGATGAAAAGGCGGTGGGCTTGTTTGAGAGACGAATCATGAATTGGCTAATGGGAGTGGCGATGGGACACGCCTCAACCCAACTTGAAGTTCAATCAGGTAATTCTACTCAAATTCAACCAAAGCCTCTGTTGAAACGTCTGAATTAGGAATAATGAATGGATAGGAAAGGTTCCAGGGTAGTACATAATCGATACCCCATTTGACGTGAATTTCATGCAACTACTTGTTTCGGAGTTACACAGCCTCGCTATACCGTACAATTCCAAGTTCATTAAATATCACGAAGGAACGAAAGAATCCTGCAAGAGCGCCGATGAGAATAATGAAGGTCCGGAATTAAAAGGCTTGCCTTGACTGAATTTCAACTCAGTGTCTGATGCCATGATGCTCCTCCAGAAATTGGCTCGTCTGGTTATAGTTGATTGTCAACTCTTCGCCCTCCTTCACGGCGGCAATGGTCGTGAATGCCATCTTGGAGGCGGCGATGTCAAACATCCGGTGCACATTTGGCTCGCTTGAATGGTTGAAGAGCGAGCCAGTCAGCACAATCAGGCCCGCCTGTGTTCCATTGACATCCACAGTGTCGCCGAACGCATTCGTGCTGACAACGCCGTTCAGATAATCCAGCAGGCGATGCTGCGGGATGTCTATGTCCAAAGAGAATTTTCGGCTTTCCGGAATTGTGTTGTGGAGCAGCATCATCGCATGAATCGCTGGCTTCGGCAATGCGAGGAACACGAGTGCGTTCAACTCGTCCTTGACAAGAAATATCAAAGGGCTCTCCATCAGTACGATTTCTCCAGCTTTCAAGTCGCGGCTAGCAACTATCCCCCTTCCTTTGCCCGCGATTTTCTCCACACGGTACGGTGCGCCAATGGGTGCTCGAAGAAAGTCGGTAGGGGCGACTGATCCTTCTGCAAAAGCATCCCAAGTTGCGCTAGCGGCTCGTACAGCCCCGGGAATCAAGCCCCCAGCACCCTGGGCCTCGAATAGCGGGGTAAGTCTCTCTTTGAGTTCGGACGGCCGCGGGCGCTTTGGGAAGGGAATCAAGAATGGCGACGGAAGTTGAACCCATTGATCAATGGGCCGGTAGGAAAGGTCCAAAATGGTGGCCAAATGCGGTGGCAGCGAGGCATGGTCGGTTTCTTTCATGAAGAGTGGGTGGAGAATCGATGAGCGGCCAGTGGGTTGTGTGGGGATAAGGAGGGTGAGGGCAGGTTGAACGTTGCAACCTTCTGGAAGCACAGCCACATGATTGGCTCGGTAAATGCCGGCCGCTTTCTCTTCCATCTCAGCTTCACCATTTCGTATGATGTTGCATGAACGCCGCTTTGGAAACCACTCGGCGATCACTGAGCGCTGTAACTTCTGTTGGTCCATGGCCCTACAAATCAGTGAGGTGGCGTTTATACTATCTTCGCAGATTATGTTACTGTTCTAACAGCCGAAGACGCCGTATGGGCCGCAGGGTCCGCTAGCGTATCCAAAAATATTTGAGTGGGTCCTTAAATTTCGAACTCTTGACGGTTCACTCCCCAGCTTTACTTCCCTTGTCTTGGCTCCCTCAGACTAAACAATGTCCTCAAGCTTAACAGGTGCTCGGATGAGCTACGCTGCCGCGATCGTCGGTTGTGTCACTTTTGATGCCCAGACTTGAAGCAGCTGATGAATTTCGACAAGGATGCTATTTCGTCCTGGCGGCCGTTTGTATTCATTTCCTCGTGAAAAAACAGCGGCATTACTCCAAGACCCGACATGTCATCCTTGCATATACATGGTTGATGTTGATAGTCAACACAGTATACTTCATTGCAGCATCGAAATGGAGCGAGATCGAATTTGTGGAAAGCAACGAGAATCCGACTATATTTGCCGTGCAACTTTCCACGACGTACGCCATAATCAAAAACATCGCATACATCGTCAATATCTGGCTGGCGGATAGTCTGATGGTCGGTCTTGATCTGCCTCCCCTTTCCTCGACGATAGCAACAGTCTCTAGATTTATAGGGCACATATTATCTGGAGGAACGTCCTAGTTCTGCTGTCCTCTATTGCGATATACTTCGGTGTCATAGGTCAGTGTTTATATGTCCTTTCAAATGACAATGGCCTCGCATCCTTTTCATCCTCCCTTCAAGTAACAGGTCTAGGATTATTGATTGAAACCGGGAAACCAGGCGGGACTTTCGGAGCTGGCCTGGTCGTCCCCTTCGGCACTGCATTCTGGTCGACTTCTGTTGCGCTCAACGTCATCGTGACTCTGCTCATATCCATAAAACTGCTGCGGCAACACCGACGAATGTCCTCCCTCCAAGTGAAAAGGACTGATAGGAGCTATACCGACATTGTAGCTATCCTCATTGAATCGGCGGCACTATATTCCATCTGCGGCTTGATATATATCCCACTGTTCGCCATTAATACTTCTTTGCAATATCCGTTCTCGGCTTTATTAGCCTCAGCTGCTGTGAGTTCAATATTTTCGTCTCCATTCCCAAATCTGATGGCACCGGCAGGGTATCGCACCTAATTTGATCATTTTTCGAATAGCGATTGGAGTAGACTTCAAGAGCGATAGTGAACAACCCGATCCATCGTCGGTCACATTTGCGCCGATATCGCAGCCGTCTGAAACAAATCCTGGCTATTCCTCGGCTCCTTTCGAGGCTTTGACGGTGTTACCAAGCTCTGCTGCGGGGTCGCCAAAATCTGTCAGGATCCTAGGAGGCAACAACCCGAACGTGGAACTTTATGCTTTGGTTCGTATCGGCACTCTGATTCTGCTCCTACTTACTTGAAATTTGGATCTAGGAACCCATGACTCGGAAGGCAACACAGAATCCTTGAAAACTAGAGACATGTAACCATTGAAAACGAATGTTCATTGGTGAACACTGTATCAAGTTTGTTATGCCCCGAACAACCGATCATATCGCCCAGTTTCTTGGATCTGGACAGTGGGCCCTTTGTTCCGTGGCCAGCAGAACGTAATTAGATGTCGGCACCCCTCCGGCACGTCAGAACCGCAAAATTAGTACGTTCGCCGCGATTGAACGTGCTGGTTTGTGGGTCTATCGTCTGTCACCTGTTCAACTAAAAATTTCACGAACCTCCTTGTCGAATTGCAAATTTTGGTTGAAGTGCAGGAATGTGTTCTTTCTTTCAAGTTCATTCCGTTTTGCTAAATATTCAGTCCGATGCGCTAAATGGATGGACTACCGAACTGAATACCGTTCCACCTCGGTTCATCCTCTAAGTTGGCGCAAATTATAAACCTGTCAAGTTGCCGGAGTTTTCCCGTAACTTGGGCTGTAAATTCCTTTCCTAATCCCTCACGAGACCGCCGTTTCTTACTGGAAGCTACAATGCCGTCTTCACGGCTGCGCGCCTTATAATAACGTCCCACCGCATAATCCATGCAGTGATCACGCACCCACCATGTCGTCTGCACTTACCGCAGCTCGTATGAGCTATGCTGCAGCGTTAGTCGCATGCATTGGATACGGTAAGCCACAGTTGCCCGTGTCCTTACACCCATTGACCGCATTTGCCAGGTGCATATGTTGCTCTTGCCTACCAATGCATCAGGCGACTGGTCCGAACAACTGACAAGTGGACAAGCGGCCGTGCTGCACTCCTTGCCTACACAATTCTGCTCTTCGTTCTCCAAACTATTTATTTCGTTGCTGGTTGCAAATGGAGCGAAATAGAATTCGTCGAAGCACCCGTGGATCCCGCAGTCTTTGCTAGCCAGCAGTCGTCGACACTTTCCGTGCTGAAAGGTGCAGTCTATTCAGTCAACATCTGGGTCGCCGATGCGTTCATTGTAAGTCTGCTACTTTTCTTTCGTCTTCGCATTCCAAGCTGTAACATTTTTTAGCTTTATCGCGCCTATATTATATGGGGCAAAAGTTATGCCTTTCTCCTCCCGGTGCTGACTTATTTGGGGTCAATTGGTAAATTTCTCCCCGCTTTGTTGATAGGTTTTGAAAATATGATTGTTTAGCGATGGGAGCGGGCCTTCTGGTCCAGATATCTAAACCGCATGCATCTCTAGGCCAAGCGGCGATCATTAACTTCGGAACACCATTTTGGTCCCTGTCTGTCAGTACGAATGTGCTGTCGACTATCATAATTGCCGGGAGGCTTGCATATCGCCGCCGAGTAATCCACAGGATGGGAACGAGTCAGAACGGACACAGGAAAAACACATACACTTCAACCTCCGCAATATTCGCAGAGTCTGCGGCGCTTTACGCCGTCGCTGCTCTGATCTACATCCCGTTGTTTGCTCGGAACTTGACGCTTCAGTACCCGTTCTCTGCATTGCTCGGTGTTGTTGTTGTAAGCCAGTTGCCTAACATGTTCATTTAAAACGATCTAACTTTTCGCAGAGCATTGCACCAACCTTGATCATACTTCGCATGGCTGGAGGCAATGCCGTTACAAGGGAGTGGTGCGGCACTTTGCCAGAGTCCGGGACTGATTCTGGCACTGGTGCTTCAATGAAAAAAGCGGTTCGTGACAGTTATCTTGTACATTGAACTACTCAACCCAAATATTGTTGATCAGGACGTTTAATACACACCTGCTTCCCGTTGCTCTATTCAAAGCTGTTCCAGATGTATGCGCTACATACTCGAATGCATCCGAAGTTCGATAACGTTGTAGGACGACTGAGATATATCCCGACTGTGAATTGAACATGTATCACGTGATCTTGGTTGAATATTTGTTCAACAGGTGCTTGAACGCTCATTATTACTTCAATGAAAGTGGTGTCCTGAAATATGTTCTCTCACTGATATATATCTTTTTTCAGCCCTATGTCAAGGAGTGTTCCAGGTGCCCAAACATGCAGCCGCCATGATTTCCCCCAAAGTTCGTTCAATTTCCGCATTTTGGCCCACGGAATTCATGGCACATCTTAGGACCTGTCTCTATCGTTTGCAGTTACCTATCAGGAAAAATATTCTCCTGTTCCACTGGGCAAATCTTCTCAACATTCCGGTTTATGGACAGGTCATGCGAACTCTTATAGCTGGTCAAAAACAGGGGCGACATTGATACATATAAACTGGGTGGACTCTTGTCGAAGGATGTTCAATCGAAATTTCAAAAATTATAAGGACGTCATGTCAATTATACTTGTCAGCGGAGACCCGGAGCCTTTCGAGCTGCTCGTGAGCGGCTGACTCTTACGCATTATTCCTTCTGAGGTTTCACGGTCCTGGATGCTAGCGCGTCAAGTTAGTGGACACTTGGTAACGTTGTTCGATGAGCTAACTCCTTACGAGACGGAGGAACAGATTTCAGAGCGACGAATGGGAGGCAGGAGCAAATGTTGAAAAGTACATCAGCCTCCTTCCAAAACATTTTTTTGGCGCTGAGCCTGAATCTGAAATTCATAGTCTTCACTCAAATTGGCTAAGAAAAGTGATTTTCGAGCTCCTGGTTGGATATTTCGAGTTGAAGGCTGGACACGTGACTCGGTCAAAGCGAGAACGATGAAAACAGATGCAAACAAAAACGGCTTTCAATTCACTGTTGACTCATCATCGTCTGGGCTTTGCCTGCTTGCAACTGTCTGCGTCTGTTTAAACTCTCTATGGAGCGTATCTGCGGTGTCGTTGGTTAACGATAGCTCGTCGGGGCGACCACTGCATTGGCAACCACAACCACAACGACCGTCGACCGGCCACGAACCGACCAACGCCGTCATCAGTCCTCTTGCGTATTTAACTCGCGTCGTCCCATGAGTCCACGAATCAAACCATGTCTATCATCCAACCAACACCCCTCCCTGAGTCCGGGGATCTCACCTACACCCCCTACTTCCGAGGCGAGTCCCCGCCCGATCGAGCCTGCATGCCCAGCCGCTCATGTTCTACTTATCCTAGGCTGTGTAATGACGCCCGCATCGGTCCAAGTAACCTGCTGCGCCGCGCTCGGCAGCACCGCCGCGCAGATAAACGGGACGCTCGGCTGCCCCTACACGTCCACCTTCGCCGACACCGACGCGAACAAAAGCGCCTGGCTCGCATGCTGCAAGACCAACGGCTGCGACGCGGAGCTGTGTACCGAAGGTGGGCTCGACGCCCCGTATCCGAGCTCTACCTCCGCTTCGGACACCGACACTGATGCTGAGGCGCCCACTGGCAGCGCGACGCCGACCGGGAAGCCGAATTCAGGACTGTCAATGACAATGACGACACGACGTCATTTCTGGGCGGCTTTGGCATGGCTTCTCATGGCACAAACCTTGGTCTCTCTGCTTCCGACGTCCCTCTAATGCAGCTCTCTACAACCGCGCAATCGTGATCGGAAAAAAAAATCTTCCGGGCTTCGGATATCAAACAGTCGCCCTCTGACACCTTCCCGCGCTGGCCGCGTCCTGGAATCTTATATGAGTGTCAAGTTAGAGCGAGCCTCCAAAATCTGTGGCTATACAGTGGCTGTACATGTGTATTACGTAAGGCAGCGCTCGGGATCATTTGCTTTGATCGGCAGAGGTCATTTACAACAGCTCTTGGC
This sequence comes from Mycena latifolia, assembly GCA_029289555.1. Taxonomy (NCBI): domain Eukaryota; kingdom Fungi; phylum Basidiomycota; class Agaricomycetes; order Agaricales; family Mycenaceae; genus Mycena; species Mycena latifolia. The sequence goes on from JARJLE010000007.1 coordinate 1,682,799, forward strand.
CCAATAAAAATGTGAATTAGTCTTCTATCCGCCCCAGCCGCGGTACGCTGTCGCTGAATTAGCTATCGGTCGGACCGTCCAAGAGTGTGATATACTTGGTGGAGTTGGAGCATCAACGAATGAACGCAGAGCGCCACAGAAATCCTTATAAGTAGAAAAGCGAGGATCTCTGTGACGAGCACGAGCACGACACCGATACCCCTCACCACCACCACTTTCACGACAGTGCGAAAGAAAAGACACAAGAAAGAAAAATGTTCTCGAGAAAAACGAGCGTGCAGCTCCCGCCCGCGGCGGCGAAGGCGAGCCACGACACAGACCGGACGGTGTACAGCAGCAGGTCAAATCCGAGTCGCCACCAACACCCCACGCGGACGGGCGCGGGGCTGCAGCGCGCGGACAGCCAGAACACGAAGTACATGAACATGCTGCTCGCGCTCGACGGCATCCCGCGCGCGCACAACCTGCTCGCGGCGTTCTTCACGTGGATCCTCCTCGCGGGCTTCGTGCTCCTCCCGGGCACGTTCTCGAGCCTGCAGAGCGCCGGGACGGGCGTGGAGAATGAGAACGAGAAGGCCGTGCTGGACGCCGTGCAGCACCTCCCGCTGTGCGTCTTCCCTCTCTGCACTCAGGCCTCGCAGCTCATGTGAATTGGGATGGACTAGGTTCGTGATCGCGTTCGTGTGCACCGGGATCGGCGCGCTGGGGATGCTCTGGCTGTGGTGGCGTTGGAGCAGGAACTACGTCTGGCTGAATAACCGCATCTTCATGTGCGTCACACCCACTCGGAGGCATCCACGTAGTTTGGGACTCACGATAGCTTGACAGCCCCGGCGCGCTGAACTCGCTCGCGGGCATTGTCTCGACGCTCGTGAGCGTCTACGGCATCCAGCACGGGGAGTTCGTCACGACGTCTAAGGTGACAATCATCGCGACGGTCGTGGCGGCAGTCACTTGCGGCGGGCTGGCGCTCCTGTACAGCACGGTCATGCTCAAGAACGTGAAGACGGCGCACAACCGAGCGGTGGGGCGCGAGCGCGCGGGGCGGCACGGGGAGGGGATCCTGGAGGAGCTCAAGCGCAAAGCGAAGGAGATCGAGCCTGAAGCAGGGATGGTTTGAGATTTGTATCGGGGCGAGCATGTAGAATAAGACGGACCTTAACGGACGAATAGCGTATACCCTGTGAAATTGAAACCGGAACGAGTCAGTACGTCGGAGGGGTCTATGTGAATGCGATCGAATTATTTGAGTTCCTGTACATTTCAGAGCGATATCAAGTCCAGGGCGGGTGCGCCAGATGGCTGCTATGACCCGAGCAGCAACGCGACTTTCGACTCGACGTCCTGCGCAGACAGGTTATCCAGCTCGACGTGCTTTTCTTCGCCCATCTCTGCGCATTCATTGCTTGTCAACGACGGAGTGTTGGGTATTGGAGACGCGAAGAAGACGCACCGAATCTCGCAAACACGCGTGCGGGGGTGCCGCTGGCCTCCCGGATGAGGACCGGCAGGTCGGGGTTGTGCTGCTTGATTGCGGGGTACTTGGAGAGGATGAATTGGCTGGCAGGAACGCAGAGGTGAGCTTAGGGAAAGGCAGAGGATGCAAGGGGATGTATGCACCGTGTACCCGCAGACGCGGCGCCAGTCTGTGAGCACAGGATGCGTATTTCTCGCAGCGCTGGTGAAAAGGCCTTGGAGAACGACATGAGAGAGGCTGAGAGGCCGGTTACATAAGCACCAAACGACTTCAACTCGAACATCCAACTCTAAAACTACGCCTGGCGGTATCTGTGTATCATCTCAACTGCTGCAACCCAAGATACCTAGACGTTGGAACTGTTCTACTCCCGTTCGTTGTTCTACTCCCGTTCGCCGTGGTGATGCCTGCGACCCGGATCAATTCGAATGCAGTTGCAATGGGTCGACCTTCGTCGTATTAATTGAATCTGGGGAAGCTTTTCAGCAAGGCTAGGCTTCAGAACGCCCACTTTAATACTACTGAGCCGCGGGGATCATTTTTTATGGGCTGTTGCGACAGGCTGTCTCAAGCTGAAGGGCGTCGGGGCACCGTCGGCTGCCTGCCGCCACGCTCTCACTGGCATGTTCAATGGAACAAAATTTTACTCGGGTTTGCCTCCGCACGCTGTTGCTCGGCCCTTACTAGCCCATTCGCAACCCTGACCTGTGCTTTGACTGTGTGATTTATGTAAAACTCGTCGCTAAAATCCCTTGTCACCGCTTGTCGGTGATTGTGCCTCAAACGGACGCTCGCCGTTCATCCTATATAACCCCGTCCAAGGTCCTCCTGCCGGAAACCCAACCGCCATGAGCCACGTCCTCGCCGCCAACGCCACCACGACCGTCCCCGCCTCCCCCGGTGAGCTCGCCGCTGTGCCTTGGGCGTATATAACTTAACGCGATGTGCAGGATGCTGGGCGAACAGCGAGACCGCGGTCAAGGCCTGCTGTTCTCTCTTCGGCGGCGTGCGCATCCCCTTGCCGGACAGCGACATCCCCGGCTGCGCGTACAACGCCGGCGCCGAGTTCACCGCCGACAACAGCACGGCGGGCACTAACTCTACGAGCGCGCGGTGGGCGGACTGCGTTGAGGTGCACTTCGATGCGACGACGGACGGGACGACGGTGCTGTCGACGTGCCAGGACAGTGCGAGCAAGATTGAGACGGTGACGAGCACGCCGTCGAGCACGGGCACGGCAGGCACGTCGGGTGCGTCGCCGGTGCGGACGCCGGGCGTGATTCTCATGGGACTCGTCGCGGGGAGCGCGTTGGTCCACATATTGGGGCTGGCTATTTGAAGGCCGGGACGCTTGCGGGTACCATCGTTGACCCACCACCACCTACCGCGTCCAACTCGCGGATCATCAATCATCGCTCGCACACGGGCGCCCAACTCGGTCGTGTTGCAATTGCGATGAGATGGATTTATATTGCGCATAGGGCGGGTCTTTGCGCGAACTCTACACTACCTACGCGCGAGGACAGTCGTTACATTATCTTGACATTATATCTATTGCTTCTACATTCTGGTGCACGTGTTACTTGGTCCAAACCTGCAATTTTTCACCACCAATACCATAATGCATGAAGTCTCTTTAGGATCGCTCTTCCAGTCTCTCTTAGGCTCGCGTTGATACCGAACGAATCTTTTTGTCGTCTTGTCGACATGCATTTCCGAGCTTTCGATTTGCGGCCGGACCCGCCCTCATTGTGGCTCCCTCTGAGTCTGTGCACTGTGAATAGTGAGCCTATTATAAGCGCGCGGCGCTGGCAGTCATGGGCGCTCTCCGCGAGTCATGCTCCTAGGCCTGCACCACGTTCACGTCGCCCCGAGGCTACGTGTTCCCACCCGCAGCCTCCTCTCGTACACAAAGCACGCCGAGCCAAAGCGCAAGGCGGCTGAGCACCACTGGCACCACCGAGCACACTCAGCCGCATAATGGGCCAGCTGTTCTCCTGGGTCAGATTCAGGCGCGCGGGGCCGCCCGCACTGCCGAGCAAGGACCTCGAGGGTGTCGCCGCGTACATCGCGTCCGTGAAGTGCAAGAATATCGTTGTTATGGTGTGTCCTCCTTGAATCGGCTTCCGCGCGTTAGCTGTCGGTGCTGAGGGCCAAGGGCCTCTAGGCTGGTGCCGGTACGTTTTTCTTCGTGGGTCGGCGGCCAGGACTGAGTTATTCGATTCGATGCAACGTTTAGGGATCAGCAGAGCGGCGGGGATCCCGGATTTCCGCTCCCAAGGAGGTATGTGGAGGCAACTATGTCGAAATATTGCATCGTTCTGACAGTTGGCATTGGTGCAGGTCTCTATGTAAGAAATGGTTTACACGGAAGGCTTTAGCATCCTGATCACGCGTTTCTGCACCAGGAAACGCTCCGGAGGTGGGACATCGACGTCCGCCGGCCCCAAGACATCTTCACGCTCTCCTACTTCAAGGAGAACCCCAAACCATGTACACATGCCTCTGCCCTTCATTCAGCAGGCCGCCCTAACAAGTTCAATGCAGTCTACAAACTCGTCTCGGAGCTGTACGGCGGGAGGTACCGCCCGACGCTCACGCACTCGTTCATCCGCCTGCTCGCCGCGCGGCGCGTGCTCAGCGCGTGCTGGACGCAGAACGTCGACGGCCTGGAGCGCCTCGCGGGCGTGCCGCCGTCGCGCCTGATCGAGGCGCACGGGACGCTCGACTCGCAGCACTGTGCGACGTGCCACGCGCGGCTCGACGACCGCAAGATGAAGGCGGCTGTCGTGTCGGGCGCCGTGCCCGTCTGCGAGCGGCGCGCGTGCGGCGGGTTCGTCAAGCCCGACGTCGTCATGTTCGGCGAGACGGTGGGTGTTTTCCCGTTGAGTGGGCGGGGCATGGATGGCTGACGCGGCGGGGCGCGCAGCTCCCGCTCAGATTCTGGCTGAACCTGCCGTTCCTGCGGCGCGCGGACCTGCTGCTCATCATAGGGACGAGCCTCGCGGTCCCGCCGTTCGCGTTCCTCGCGGACTGGGTCCCCAAATCGTGCCCGCGCGTCGTGATCAACATAGAGCCCGTGGGCGGCGTGGGCGACCGCGCGAACGACGTGCAGTGTCTCGGGGACTGCGACGCGACGGTGCGGCAGCTCGCGCAGCTCGTCGGCGGCGGGTGGGAGGCACAACTCGACGCGCTGTGGAAGGAGACGGAGGATAAGGTGTTTGAGTACAAGGCGGGCGTTCATGTGTAGGGTGCAGTGCGTTGTATTGTATCAGTACTGGAGGATATATGTATTATGAGTCTTTCCGTCTCGCGAGGGGTGATCCGCTGTCTTTGCGCTCGGAAAATTGCATATCGCGGTGTTGCAATACGTCGGGGATCCGAAGATGGAGCATCGCTAAGGAGCGGAGAGCGCAAGAAGCCCGCCGGCGCGACACAGGTAGTTGTTGGGGCGTAGGCGCGCAGATAGGCGAATTGTATAAATTCAGAGGTGAAAGGGCCTGAAGGGCATCATACTAGAAGACACCTCCCAAATCCAACTTGAATGTGAGTAGTGGTATTCGCCTGTTTAGGGCCGCGGTTTAAAAGATCGGTCCAGCATGTACAGCCTCGGAGAACGACACGGCGCGTCGCTTTTTGCGCGGGACAATCCTTCTTTGTCCAATGGTAAGCCAGAATATCCGCGCACCAGAGCTCGCGTCTAACTTGCGTGGTAGAATGTTGGTCAAACAGCGAGTTTGGGACGGCCCAGTGCTGCGCGCAGTTCAACGGGACGCGGGTGACCGTGAAGGGCAGCTCGATCGCAGCATGTACCTACCACGCTGACTCGGGCGCATGGAGTAACTGTGTCGCGGGGAAAGTCGGCAGCTCGGAGACACAGTGCTCGAGCTCGTCCAACTCCAGTCCGAGAGGCATACGCAGTGGGGGGCTCTTGGTTTTTGGGCTTGTGCTGGGTCAGATACTGTGTGCGTTTGCGCTATAATTGAGTTTGACGGCGTTCGCGCTGCCAATGAATTGGGATGGAAACCTTTAAGAAAGCATTCGGTCTTCCATGTCGGCTTCAAGCCTTTCCCCAGGTTCGATTTGTTTGAGTATAAGACGGGAGTTCATGTGTAGTGTAGGTCTGCACTCCTGTGTATTGTGAGCCTCTTCTCCGTCTCGCGAGGGTGATCCCCGTTGTTTTCACTGTCGCCATTCCTATTAGGGTGGCTCAGGAGCGGCGTTTATGAGTCCGCGACACAGGTAGTTGTTGGGTCCGCGACACAGGCAGTTGCTGGGGACTGATAGGCGAATTGTGTAAATTCAGAGGCTCGAGGGCCTGAGGTACATCACGTACAAGTCTAAGACACCCGTCACATGTGAGTAACGGGAATTCACCGGTTTAAAGCCGCAATTTTTTTTAAAAAAAACTAGCCCAGCATGTACAGCCTCGTAGAACGATACGGCGCGTCTGTTTGCGCGGGGGGGCAATCCATCCCTGTCCAGTGACGAAGAATATCTGCCGATGATACCCGCGTCTAATTTGAGCGCCAGAATGTTGGTCGAGTAGCGAGTTTGGGACAGCACCGTGAAGGGCAGCTCAATCACCGCGTACGTACCAAGCAGACCCCGGTGTATGGACCAGCAGGGACCAGCTGTGTCCAGGCCAAGGTCCTCGATGCAGTGCTCGTCCAACTCTAGTCCGAAAGGCATACGAAGTGGAGTGTTGGTTTATTGGGCCAGATATTGTGTGCTTTGCTGTAGACGTTGTAAATGGACGGCATGAATCGGGATGGAAACTGTAGAGGAGTGAAATGCACGCGTGAAACGAATTCTGAAAGCGGAACTGTCGTCAACAAGGCCAAAGTTGGCCCGACTTCCCCTCCCCCGCGATGGACGACGAGCAACGGCAGCAAGATGACTGGGCAAGCAGTCGCAAGAACCGCCTTCCCTCGTTTACAGAGGTCCTGTCGCGGAGAACACGTCCTCCAGTCGACCTCTTCATGTTCTAGTCGGTTGCTATCCAATTTTTGTCTGGCCACAAGCTCATTTTACCTAGTCTTTTCCTCCAACGCGAGGGCGCAGAAGACATCCTCGACTTCTGGCTCGATGTCCAGCAGCACGAAAATCTCTGCAGGGCGTACTTCAAGGACGTCCGCAAGTCGGGTCGGACGATCAAGGACGACTGGCCCCAGTATTGGGACTATGCCCGCCGTCGCGGCTCCATCTACGGCACAGTGGTGGGGATGAACCCGGAGGCAACGGGGGCTGCCACCAAACGCAGTACGGCGAGCACGAATGAGCTGCTGACCGACCAGGACAAGCGCAATCTCGCCGAGGCCGACGAAAAGTACGGAGGGGCATCAACGTCCCCGCGGCCCCCGCAGTCAGAGCACACGCATGTGGCTTCGCCATCCCCCGACCCGTTCTCAGGCGCGCGCTCCACCTCGCCGTTCGGCGTCAGCGGTGTCGGCCGCACCCCGACGCTCTTCACCATGAAGCGCGCCTCGCGCGCGCCCACCGTCATCCCCCGCTCCTCCGCTATCACCCGGCTCAACCTCATCGCGTCCGCCGAGCGCATCTTCTACCGCTACCTCTCCCCCGCGGCCAACACCGTCAACTCGACCGAGAACCACGAGATCTATCTCCCGCCCTCGCTGCGCATCCACTCGTTCCCGCTCACGAGCACGCAGGAGCCCAAGACCGCCGCGGAGCTGAACCTCATGGCGCAGATTCCCGACATTTTCCACGCGCAGAAGGAATACTGCTTCCGCGCGATGGAGCAGGATGCGTTTCCTCGCTTCCTGCGCTCCAAGGCGTTTGGCAACCTCACGCCCGTGTCTGCGCTCGTGCGCCTCATCGCGGGCCTGCTCATCCTATGGATCGGCCTCGCCGCCGCCTTCTCCCTCATCTTCCTCGACGTGCACCCCAAGTCGAAGCGCTTCTTCGTGCGTCCCCCATCCTCCCCTGCCTACTACTGATATTAATCGTTCATCCAGCTATTCATACCCTTCTCCCTCGCCGTGCTCTTCCTCGTCTCGCACCAGTACGAGCTCGACCCCATCCTCGTCTTCTTCGGCCAGAGCGAAACGACGCCGTTCCGCACGCTGCGCATCCGCGAGCCGTACGTGAAGAAGCTGCTCCTCGGCCGCGCGATCTGGGTCTCGCTCCTCGTCACGGCGTTTGTCGTCGCGCTCACGCTCATCTTCTGGGCCGTCCCCGGGCACCGCCTGTAGCCCCCTCCCCCTGTCCCCCTTTTCCCCTGCCCCCGACCCTCCCCCCGCTTGACAGCCCCTTATTCCCGACACGTACATACATATTCACGACCCACGACGACGACGACTTGCACCCCCCACATCCCCGCCCGCCGCGCGATAGATACCCACCTGCAACCCGCACGCATTCCACTTACCCTCTCCTTCTCATTCGCATCCTCCATCATCTTTGTTATGCACATTTTTTCATCCGTCGATGGCCTCTTGCGCCCGCTTAACATCCTTTAATCTTTCCTTGCTTATCATTACGTACGTAGGGCGCGGCGCGGCGCACGCATATTTAGGACTGCGTGCGCGACGGCGGCTGGTTGGTGGTACATACGGTGTATGTGTATGTGCGGAGAGAGATTGAAGGAGAGGGAGGTGGTATCATTATGACACGCTTTATCTGGATTTTTGGGGTTGTGAGCACGCAGTACTGAGAGTTTCATCCCTCCTTTAGTGCTTGGTGCGCGTCTGTTGGGACTTGTGTCTCAGTGGAGAACTATTGTGATGTTCAGGTGTTCAGACTAATCATGTTCTTTATATTTCTGTCCAGGCCAAAGCTCGCTCGACTCTGAATAGCTCTGAATCTAGAAGCCACGGTGGGCTTGTGTCCAGCATCGATATACGCGAGCAGGACTTCAAAGCTTGAATGGTCTACCACCCCTGAGTACGACTGGGACCGGCGGACGAGGAGCGCGCGACGGGCGCGGGCGCTGTGGAGGGGCTGGTGATGGGGTCGGGGACTGTCGGGGAATCCGTCTGTAGATAGGATGAGCGTTAAGTTTGCGCAAGGGTTATTTGTACGCACTATTTCTGCAGCACGAGGCGTCGCAACTCTTCCGCCAAATCGTCAGCTGGGGACGATGCCGTACCTTCTCGGCAATAAGTTCCAATGATAAAGGTGGGGAAAGGTAATGTCTGTGTATACCTCGAGTTAAATCCCGCCAGGCGGCGACCACCTCCCAGATGATGGCGTCGGGTGTCCCGAGGAGGTAGAGCTCCCCGACGGCCCAGCGTAAATCTGCCTTATCGCCCGACGGCTGAATCGACAAGAGGCGGGCCATCGCGGCGGGATCCGTGTCGAGCAAGATCTCGGGGTGCCGGTCAAGTATGTCTTTGATGAAGGTCATTACAGTAAAGGTCCAGACGTCCAGATCCTGGTCCTGGTCCAGGTTTAGGGGCCCAAGAGGCAAGCGTGACGCTGAGTCACAACTCACACATGTCGACGGCGGATCACTGCGCGCCTATGCCCTACCTGTGTCGCGCCGGCACGGGCTCCTTCCGCTGCTTAGCAATCCCTCTTCGGCATTGTAACACCGCGATAGGAAATTTTCCGAGCGCAAAGACCCCTCGCGAGACAGAAAGACCCATAATACACATACCTATTGCCGAGTCTGGAGTAAAAACAAGTTGAGAGCGCGCCAGTAGTGCGCCAGTCCACGAGGCGAAGTCCGCGCACGGAGACGCGGCACGAGCCTATCCACGGGCACCCTGTGCTTATAAATGTCGAACTTCGGCTCCAAGTTGCACTATGCCAGTGATCCCACCGGAACCAGGCCTGTGATCATGAGGAGACGGCGAGGCACAGCTCGCAATGAATGTACTTCGTGTTGGGGTGAAGGAAACCACGCGTCGTAATTTTTGTGATGAGCGGCGTCAAATCGAAATCATATGCACAGGCGGATGGTTGTGTTCAATAGCAGAGATGGTGTTGGGTATGAACTTTTCCAGTTGTTGAACTTGTGCTCATTTTCGAATGATTCTCGTAACAGTTGAGGCAGGCTAGGCTTGAAGAATCAAAGCGTGAGTCGTCTAGGGTTTAGTTTATTGCCAGTAAATCAGTGATCCTTAAAATTATTGCCAGCTAAAGTATTGAGTTCCGAGTTAGAATTCGGTCCACCGTTGAGAGGCCGCGATAGATCGCAGCAGAGTTCATTTTCCGAAGATTGCCCGAACAGTGGAGCTAGAGCACATCGACAAAGGTTCTCGAAGTTGAACGAGGTCGAGTGAAAGCCAGAAACACTGCCACTGACTCGGGAGCTGTTGTGCCGTAAGCGGGAAGCGGAAGCAAAAAATGTTTCTGTTTCGTGCTTCAATGTCGTTCAAGTTCAGCAAATGGGCGGGACCTTGGTTCGAATGGAAAACCCACGGGGAGCCGAGGATTTGCTGAAGTTGTCTATCTCGATCGCTCCAACAACCGGGCACGTCGGAAGGGCCAGCAAATTTACAGCAACGTTGGCTTACCGAGCGAATATTTCGGCTGGGTTCATCTCGATTGGTCCGATCCCAGCGTCCGGACCCACAAGAGCTGGGATTCTAGCGGATACCTAATGTGAGCGCTGACAAGGCACCATCTCCAAAGACTGATGAGTTGGGCGACAGTTTTTCTCGGTTGCACGATTAAAACGCTGTTGTGCGTCCACGTATGCCTCGTATTGGACGCCCAGCCGAACGATGGAATCCATGTTAGTCCTCTACCTGCGCAGCTCGGTAGAGGCACAGGGTGTGTTGCCCGTGGATTTCGCGTCAAGACGAAAGTAGTCTGCGCTCTGGGCGGTCGAAATGCGAACGGATACTATTCTTATTTCACCCACAAAACGAAAGCCAAGACGCCGCTTTTTTCAGGGCGACATGGAGCGTACGGGAGCCAAGCTGGAGCCGGCTGTCGCGGTGTGGCATGGGAAGAACTAGAAGAACTAGAAGGTTGCCATTTTTGGCAAGGCAATTGACATTTTGGTCCTACTCGAAGTTCCGCGCGCAGAGAGCCGAGGCCGAAATTCAACTCCGACGTTACCGGCAAGGGGCGCGTTATAAAAGCGCGGCGCGTCACATTTCCTCGCCAGTTGTTCTCTTCCAGCAACGCCCACCTTCTCTTCACGCGACAATGCGTCTCGCGCCCACGCTCATTGTGTCTTCCCTCGCGGGCGGTCTCCTTCCTTTCGCCGCCGCCCACTCGCCGCCAACCCGCAGTCTCGCCCGTCTCCACCAGCACCAGCCCAGAGGTCCTCTCATCGACATCTGCCTCAGCATCCCTGGGCTCGCCGTTGATATCCTCAGTCTACTTGGTGTCAACGTCGAACTGTGTCTCTGTCTCAAGGTCTGTTCCATCGCGTCTCTCCTTCGTCGCGTCTCTTTCTTTGTCGCGTCTCTCTTCTGAAGCCCTTCGTTCAGGATCTCGACATCTACCTCCAAACCACGGACAATGTCACGCTGAAGAATAATGCTCTCGCTGACGTCAATGCCCTGGTGAGTGAACCTTCTTATGTTCTCGCTGGCGACCCCGCTCACATCGCCCTTTCCAGATCGGCGATGCTCCCAACAAGGGGAAATGTGAACCGCTTCCCGCCCATTCCCACCGCGGCTGCACCAACGCCAATCCTTGCCACTATATCTGCGATACTGGATATATGGACCGCGGTGGACAGTGTGTCTGCGACGTAAGTCACGCCAATCACATATATTTCGCGCCTATATTTCCGCATATATCCACCTTCTTCCTATGCATATATTCACCTTTTCTCGCGCATATATTCACCTTTCTTGCGCATATATTCACCTTTCTCGCACATATATCTACCTTTTCTCTACTCTTGCTCGTTCTTCATCTCTGACACTCCATGTTTAGTCTCCAGGCTGCGGTGCCTCTGCTGCCGCACGCTCTATCAAGTCGCGCGGTATCACTACGCTCGAGGATGCACAGGCCCACTGCGGAAAGAAGACTGTTTGCGGTGTGCCCCACGCCAAGACCGACATGGCCTTCGAATGTGTCGACGTGACGAGCAATTCCGAGAGTTGTCCGTACCCTCCCTTTCGCCCGTATTCATTGCGCTGACAGACTGTTTCTCCTTAGGCGGCGGTTGCGTTACTCCTCATCCGTTCCAATCCGAGTCCGCCCTTCCCACCGGTACCAACTGCGGTCACATTTCGAGCGCGCATATCTGCGAGAACAGCAAATGCGTTCAGAAATCGCGTCGAGGCCTCCTTGGCATCACCAGTACCAACCCCGCCGTCGCCCTTGGGGGAAGTATACTCGGACTAAACCTCGACGGCACTCCCTCCGGCGCCTCCGCTTCCACGCCCGCGCTCGCCAGCATGACCCCCGACCTTACGGGCATGATAATCGCCGCCAACGCGTTGTCCAGCGCTACACTCCCATCCACCGGCTCCGTCACCTCGTCCACCGTCCAGGACACGCTGAACACCGTTCACGCCGTCCTCGGATCGACCCCAGCCACTTTGGCGACCGACGTCGACGCTGCGGTCAATGCAACGCAGACCCTCAAGACCGCCATGGACGGATGCGGATGCGACGATACCCTCGGCGGCCTTGTGCAGAGCGTGGTGGATCTCTTGAATCACCTCCTCGGTTTGCAGAAGAGTTGCAGTGGCGGAGTGGCACCCATCGATCCCTCGTGCCTCCATGTTGACGCTGACAAGGTCCTTTGCAACCTCCTGGGCCCTGCAGTTCAACTTGGACCCATCGCGCTTTGCCTATTGGACCTCGGCGCTCTCCAGAACCTCGTCGATGGCTTGGGCCTCAATGCCGCGTGCTCGGCTGGACCTCCGCCTCCCGTTCCGCCTCCTCCCAACTCTCCCCCCACTTGCTCCGTCCATGACCCGAGTATGGCCCCGGGCCTTACGGGTGTGATAGCCGCCGCCAACGCATTGTCCAACGCTACGCTCCCGGCCACTGGCCCCGTCACCTCGTCCACCGTCAATGACGCCCTGGCTCCCGTTCATCTCGTTATGGGCTCGACCGCAGCTACTTTCCCCGCCAACCTCGACGCTGCGGTTACTGCGACGCAGACCCTTAAGACCGCCATGGACGGATGCGGATGCGATGATGCCCTCGGCGGCCTTGTGCAGAACGTGGCGGATCTCCTGGACCACCTTCTCGGTTTGCAGAAGAGCTGCAGTGGCGGAGTGGCACCCATCGACCCCTCGTGCCTCCATGTTGACGCTGACAAGGTCCTGTGCAACCTTCTGGGCGGCCCTGCAATTCAACTTGGACCCATCGCGCTCTGCCTATTGAACCTCGGCGCTCTCCAGGACCTCGTCGATGGCTTGGGCCTCAATGCCGCGTGCTCGGCTGGACCTCAGCCTCCCGTTTCGCCACCTCCCCCCGTTACGCCGCCTCCCGTTACGCCGCCCCCCCTTACCCCACCTCCCGTGACCCCACCCCCCGTTACCCCGCCTCCTCCGCCTCCCGCCACCTCTGACCCGGATACTGTTATTTCGCTTGCGGGCATCGTCATCCATCTGGTGGTCACGCTCAATCTCGCTGTCGACGGTGCGGGTCCGTCTTGCGGAGGGCTCATCGGGACCGTCAATTCTTTGGTCAAGGCGATCGTCGGCAGCCCGCTCGTGGGGGAGCCCGGCGCGATCCTTGGCAGGGACCTTTTGGACGGGCTGCTCGGTGGTGGTGGCTCGCCCGCTGGTGATTTGCTGGGATTGGGCGGAATCACGAACGGTCTTGCGCTCAGCAGCCTCACCGACGGTCTTGAGCCTACGCTCAACGGCGTCACCAGTGGCCTTGCTCTTGGGCCCACGCTCAGCGGTCTTACGCCCACGATCAACAGCCTCCTCGGGCTCGTCAACGCCCCGGACGCTACCTGCAGCATTGGTGGTCTCGGAGGGATTTTGAACCAATTGCTGGGAGCGGTGAAGCAGTTGTTGGGCGGGCTTGGCGGGTTGGGCGACTGTGGATGTGAGGCCCGCGTTGCGGACGCTATCGCGGCGGCGCAGGCAAAGGCCTTGGCTTCGCTTCCTGCCGCTCCCAAGAAGCGCGTGTTTAGGAGCAGGTCGCGTCGAGGACACGTCAACTTCCTCCGCGACGCCGACTCCTCCGACTTGATGCCCGTCCTAGACGAGGACATGCGCGTTCCCGACGAGGATGTGAAAAAGCCCGTTGATTCCGCGGGAATCGACTTGTCTGCCATCGACTATTCCTTATGATTCTTTAAATTCGACCCTTTCTCTCTTTCGTCTTGGTACGTGTCCCGTCCCTCCGCTTTCGGTCTTTGCTGACGTCGTTCGCGACAGGTCTTGCCTCGGACACTTCCTCATCTCATCGCCATGTCTCCTTTGTCTTTCCGCATTGTTCTTCACTTCCGTTTTCATTCGACACTACTTACCGCAGCCTACTTATCGTACTATATCCCGCCCGGGCACTTTCTTCCTTTCAGATACCTTCTTCTTTGAGTCTTTGTTTCGCTTTCTACTTAGTCAACCTTCTTCCTTCCGGGCGGGTTTTCGTTTATGTATAGATCCCGTATGTGACCGTAGAATACCTTGACCTTTTTTTGCACGCAATGTGGCGCTAGTAAGCATTCGGACGGATGGAGCCGACATCACGGACGGCGCTCGTCGCGGCTGATATCTGCACCGCGGGCATGTTGCCGATGGCCTGCAGACTGACCTGCAGACCACGGCAAACGTCGGAGACTGATGCTTGTCGAGGCTAAATATTGCACCCAGCCTGGAGACCGACCTGCAGACTGCGCTAACCCCGATTTTGACTCATGGACGTCGGCGATGCGGTGCTCCGGACGGCCTGCAGACCTGCAAACGCCGCATGTACCGCATCGCGTCGTCGGACAGTCGGCAATGCAAAGATAATGCACTTGAATTTTTTTCGAGCGTTTTCAAAGAGCGTTGGACGTTCTGTCTTGTGTCATTGGATGGTCGGAGCAGCTGTGGGGCCATCGTAGAAAACCGGGCTTTTTTGCTGAATTTTTTGAAGAGAAAGTAAAGGAACAGATGCGATTGGTCCGGGTTACAGATTTCACGTGGAAGCGATAAAAATGCCAGCGTGACCGACAATCCACTTCACTTTCCTCCGCCCATCGTGCGCGATGCTCAACCTTTCCAATAGGACTGCCGGCGCAATGCGCGCCCTGCAGCGCTTGGCCGCAGGCATGGCCACCGCTGCCCCCAGAATCGGCGACACCAAAGTCCCGATGTCGCTCTTGGAAAAGGGAGCGTACATAAATTACCAGCGCATCGAGGATAATCTCGTTATTGTGCGCGAGAGGTGCGCTTTTTTTTCTGGCGGTGCTTGGGCTGTGCTTATCGTGCGTGCAGACTGCGCCGTCCCTTGACCTTGTCCGAGAAGATTCTGTATGGCCATCTCGATGACCCGCAAGGGCAAGATATCGAGCGTGGAGTTAGTTACCTGAAACTGCGTCCGGACGTGAGTTCTTCTCTCTTTGTGTGCTTTTCGTGTCGTACAGAACGGGGCTTCGCTCGACGAGCCCAGAAGTCGTCTTGCGTCATGCGTCGTAAATCGGTGTTAGCCTTTCTTCTTCTTCTTGCACTCTTTAGCTTTCCCTTCCTTTCATTCTTAACGGACTCCGAAACGATGCTGACTGCTCTCCTCTTCCTTGCAGCGAGTTGCCTGCCAGGATGCTACCGCCCAGGTATGTTACGTTACCCGTATCGCCTCGCATTGGCGCGTAGTTGACGTCACTTTCAGATGGCGCTATTACAATTCATGTCGGCTGGGATGCCCACAGCCGCGGTCCCAACTACCGTGCACTGTGACCACCTTATCGAGGCCCAGATAGGCGGTGTAAAGGATTTGGCTCGTGCAATCAGCATCAACAAGGAGGTCTACGACTTCCTTGCTACCGCTACCGCTAAGGTTGGTCAATTTATTTATTTCTTAACGCGACGGTTTTCTTATCGCAAGGCTACAGTACGGACTCGGCTTCTGGAAACCCGGCTCTGGTATCATCCACCAAATTATCCTCGAAAATTATGCCTTCCCCGGTGGACTCATGATCGGCACTGACTCGCACACTCCCAATGCTGGCGGTTTGGGGATGATTGCCTGCGGTGTTGGCGGTGCTGATGCGGTCGACGTTATGGCGGACATTCCTTGGGAACTCAAGTGCCCCAAGGTCATCGGCGTAAATCTTACTGGGAAAATCGGCGGTTGGACAACCCCCAAGGGTACGCTTAGCATGTTTTTCCACGGTTCACCTCCGCTGACACAATGCAGACGTTATCCTCAAGGTCGCAGGAATCCTCACGGTCAAGGGTGGTACCGGTGCCATTGTCGAGTACAAGGGCCCCGGTGTCGAGTCGCTTTCTTGCACGGGTATGGCCACGATCTGCAACATGGGTGCCGAAATCGGAGCAACGACGTCCATGTTCCCCTTCAACAACCGGATGGTCGACTACCTGAACGCGACCAAGCGTTCGGAGATCGCCCAGTACGCTACCCGGTTCGCACACAACCTCAAGGCCGACGAAGACGCCGAGTACGACCAGGTCATCGACATCGTACGTCTTTTCTCGGCGCACCAGTAGCTGCTGTGTTATTGACGCCGTCTTGTAGAACCTCTCGGAGCTCGAGCCCCACATTAACGGCCCCTTCACCCCGGATCTCGCTACCCCCATCTCCGCGTTTGCGTCCGAGGTCAAGAAGAACGGCTGGCCCGAGGAGCTCAAGGTTGCGCTCATCGGTTCGTGCACCAACTCGTCATATGAGGACATGTCGCGCTCTGCGTCCATCGCCAAGGAGGCCGCCGACCACGGTCTCGATGTGAAGAGCAAGTTCACCATCACCCCCGGTTCGGAGCAGGTCCGCGCTACCATCGAGCGCGACGGGCAGATCGGCGTCTTTGAGCAGGTTGGCGGGCTTGTCCTCGCCAATGCGTGCGGCCCCTGTATCGGACAGTGGGACCGCAAGGACGTCGAGAAGGGCGTTGCCAACTCCAGTGAGTACCTGGCTGGTTGGTATTTTCGAACGCGCCGCTGATCTGTGAACGCCAGTCATCACCTCGTACAACCGCAACTTCACCGGACGCAACGACGCCAACCCCGCCACGCACGCGTTCGTCGCGTCGCCGGACATCGTCACCGCCATGGCCTTCAGCGGCAGTCTCTCGTTCAACCCCCTCACCGACTCGCTCACCGGCTCTGACGGCAAACAGTTCAAGTTCTCCGACCCCACCGGCAACGAGCTGCCCCCGCGCGGCTACGACCCGGGCCAGGACACCTTCCAGGCGCCCCCCGCTGACCGCGCGAGCGTCCAGGTAGCCGTCGACCCCAAGAGCGACCGTCTCCAGCTCCTGAAGCCCTTCCAACCGTGGTCCGGCGAGGCCAAGGACCTGCCCATCCTCATCAAGGTCAAGGGCAAGTGCAGTGCGTACTTACCTTTTCCCTCTCGGAATTCGCAGCTTATGGGTATCCCGCCGCTAGCGACTGACCACATCAGCGCCGGAGGCCCGTGGCTCAAGTACCGCGGACATCTTGAAAACATCTCGCGTACGTGGGCGCGGCCTTTCCCTTCCTCGTTGAGTGGCGTTTATCGCTCACACGCGGCCCTGTAGAGAACTGCCTGATTGGGGCCATCAACTCTGAGAACGGCGAGGCGAACAAGGTGAAGAACCAGCTGACGGGCGAGTGGGGCGGCGTGCCCAAGGTGGCGGCGGAGTACCGCGAGAAAGGGATCAAGTGGGTCGTCATCGGGGACTCGAACTACGGCGAGGGTTCTTCCCGGGAGCATGCCGCACTGGAGCCGCGCTTCCTCGGCGGCCTTGCGATCATCGTGCGCTCGTTTGCGCGGATCCACGAGACGAACTTGAAGAAGCAGGGCATGCTCGCGCTCACGTTTGTCGACCCGGCGGACTACGACAAGATTCAGCCGAGCGATAAGGTCGACATCGAGGGGCTCGAGACGTTCGCGCCTGGGAAGGACCTGCTGCTTGTCGCGAAACATGCGGATGGCAGCAAGGATGTGCGTGGTTTTATTTTTAATGCGGAGCCGTGTGGGCGCGGTACGGAATGCTGATTGTTGGTTTACGATGCAGGAGATCCCGCTTGCGCATTCATTCAATGAGGGCCAAATTGCGTGGTTCCGGGCTGGGTCTGCGCTGAACTTGGTGGGTGCAGATAGTGTTTGATCGTATACCCGCATTCCTGATTGAGCGTGATTTTGTTTTGTTTTGCAGATGGCGGCGAAGGCGAAGGGGCAGTAGATGCGAAGTATAGACGTTTTTCTGCTGTCGAACGCATACAGTGTCTGTCTGTTCATTATTTGTTGTTTTTCCCCCTCTTTTCTCTCCTCCGATTTTTTTGTAATGATTCATTCCAAAAATGTAATGAACGCGAAGACTGCACAATACGGTTACTTAGGATGTGAAGAGGCTCGGGCTGGCCGCGATTTCGGCCAAGAATATTTTGGTCTCTGCCATGATGACCAGGCGGCCTTTTCCAGCGAAGGCCTGCCGTAAAGTTAACTGAACAAAAATTCAATTGATGCTGTATCATTCCTCACCATATTTGCCGAAGTTGTTCCAAGGAAGAATTTCCCAATGAGAACTCCTGAGCGAGTTGTTAGCGCAGTCACCCGGAATCAATCGCACGCCTTCTCGCCTTCGTCATTCCAGACCTAGGTACAATATATTTCGGCTTAGGATTCTAGCCGGAATGATTCAATGAATATAAAGACGCACATGGACGCCGTCACCGCACCCGGCATAGACATTTCCGTCTGTGTCCACTTGCACACCGTCGGGGACACCTGTGATGGTCATTTTTTAAGCCAGCTGCCAGATGGAGCAAGGGTGAATGTTACCGGCGTCAGAATACGCAAAAACCCGACGGTTCGTGAAAACTTGTGTTTTGGGGTCCACGTCAAATGCGTATCTGGATTCAATGCAATCTGGGAGCCGGCGGAGAGGGAGATGGCTAGACGCTCACATCGTTGCGGGTTCCGTCTGATTATTTCCGAGGAAGCCACCCGACGCACCGGTGTCCGCACTTCACGGGCAATCCAAGCACGGTGATGAGCGAGGCGCGCCGTATCCAACGGAAGAAAGACGCACATGTATGCTGTCTTGCCGTCGCCGGTGAATGCTATTCCATTGCATTTGTCAAAGTCCGTGGCAACCACACGCACCGCGCGAGTGTCGGGGTCCAGTCGATACACCTGGTTGGGCATCAGAGGCTCCGGACGGAAGTGATTTAGCCATCCGTAGCTGTGAAAGCGGATCATCAAACGAACACTTCTGAGAAAGACTCCGAACGCACACCACATCAGTGAAGAACAACTTCCCGCTTGGGTGGATTTTGATATCATTCAGAGAATTGAACTGTCTGCCGAAGAAGTTGTCCAGAAGCACGGTTGTGTTGTGCGGTGGGTTCGGGTTTACAAGTACAATCGAAGGCGGCAAGGGCCCCCGACCAGACGTGATGAGAACTAAGTTGCCGCGGAATGGGCCAGTACCTCCGTTTGTCATCTGCACGCTGTCCGGAAGGTCGAGCTGTTTTTAGGGAGGCGTAAGACAGAAATCCGGGGCAACGAAAGGAAACGCTTACTTCAGTCACTGGTATATTAATCGCAGTCCCATTGAGATTCGTCGGGACGTTTTTGAGATCGATTCTCCCCACTTTATTGTTGTGATTGATATCACTATTGCCATTTTTAACGGGACCGCGCCGGAATATACCTACCTACCTCATGCCGAGGGTACCACCTAAAATCCTATGAGCGTAGTCGGTCGCATGGTTTCAATATCTATACCATCGTTGCTTGCAAAGAAGACGGAGTCTAACGCCGCATCGTAAATCGGCGCTTCATGTGCGAAAGCAAACGTGCTGTTGGAGGCAATTTCGGTGATAGACGGTGCCTTGCCCAGAACTTTCAAGAAACCCTGATCGAAGATCTGGAAAAAAGGGGGTTCGGTTCCAGTAGGATTGAATCCAGAGTCAAAAGAGGATTGGCGGAAAGTGCCGTTAGGGCCCAGGACCGCAAAGGAGAGAGGATCTACAATCTGAATAGACTCAATCGATTGTTGAATGGCTCGCACGGAAATAGAATACCACTGATTGGGGGGGCAACGATGATCCTGTGTCTCTATTCCAGACGGGGTCTTTCGCGAACGAGAAGACGGCATATGCAAGAGCGCACACAAAGATGGAGAGCATGGGTGTCAGCGAGTGGGGTCGTTGAATAAGCGATTTTGACTCCTCCCCAGCTCGCATCCTTTAAGAATGCTGCAGTAAGCAGCAAGCTTCTGAAGAATAGTCACATTACAAACTTTTAGAACCTTGCAGTTGACGTGCAACGACGACTGTGCGAAACGATGAGAATTAATATGAGCCAATAACAGTGCCTAGATATTTAAGTGTAGCGTTAAGCTTTCTTTAACCTTGAAACTCACAAATTTAACCTTTCCCTGCTTCGCTCAAGCGCGGTGGATGGCCATTTATCGATCTGCTTGACGAGGGAGAATCAAAGAACGTCTTGCTATTTTGGGACACGCCTTTTCTCTTTCGGATTCTTCAGTGGCACCGACTGTCAGGCGACCCTTTAACGGCATGCCCCCGCACCAGAGACTCACGCAGCTTCGTTTGACGACAAAACGAATGCGTCGGTCTCATCGTTCGCTGATTGCGCGTATTCCGACATCAGAATCTGCGCCCAGCGCTATCCCGTTGGTCTGATGGAATATCCCAGTCCGAGTCCGGAACAACATGCGACTGTGTGAAGGCCCATTGAGGTAATGCGTTGGACAGTCTGTTAAACTCACTGGCCTCGAGTTCAGTGGGAACGATCCAATCCAAATCCGTTTTGGGGGTGCGCGCGCTTCTCTACCCAGCAGGTACGGACAGGCAGGATCGTGGTCGAACTTCCTTTAAAGCCGATGACGGTCCCAGGGTCAGAGATCCGCACGGAATCGACCCAACGTAACAAGCTCTGCCCTCCATTCAATTATAAGCCGTCGTTACATCTAGACCATCCAGACTCATAACTGCGACGTCCACCCTCATTTATCAGATGGCCCCTGAGCGCAAATTTCCCCCAATCGAGGGTGTTCGGTGGTTCAATGTCTCTATTCTTGTCGGCACACCTCTCATTGCTCTTTACGGGCTCTTGTTCGTTCCATTCGATCGGAGAACTATCATGTTCGCATTCGCATACTATTTGTTCTCCATGATTGGTGAGACTTTGTCTTTGAATCTTCCATCAAAATTTAGCGTTTATTCTTCGCAGGTATCACGGCAGGTAAAATGGCTTTTCACCCGACTTATTGGACGAATTAACGCCGGCTCAGGATTCCATCGTTTATGGTCGCACCGGTCCTACAATGCATCCTTTCCTCTCCAAATATTCCTTATATTGGGAGGAACCAGCTCGGTGCAGGGGTCATGCTACTGGTGGGCCCGCGGCCATCGTTCACATCACAGATGGTGTGCCTCAATTCTGGCCTGTTCGGTATTATTAATTAAGTGACAAAAACCAGGACCGACACGGACAAGGATCCTTACGATTCTTCAGTGCGTTCTCGGGCCTTCTGGTGCGGTTCTGAAATTGAAGGCATTTCATAGCGCGGCCTTGCGTGGACTCATATCGGCTGGATCATTTTCAAGTCCAAGTTGCGGCCTGGCCTAGTGGATGCCTCAGACCTGCGCAAGGATCCATTGGTCCAATGGACTCATCGCCACTATTTCCCTCTTGCGGCTCTTTTCGGCTACGCCTTACCTGCGCTTATCCCCGCTTTATGGAACGATGCCTGGGTGAGCGCTTAAACCGCGATCATATGCCCAACGATATTTTTTAAAAGCCGAATTCAGGGGGGTTTTTGTTTTTCAGCTGCACTGAGGCTCACTGTTGCTCACCACGTCAGTACGATAAACTGTGTTCGCATCTACTGACCTAATGGCTTCAGTGCACATTTGCTATCAACTCTATCGCGCATTATCTCGGCTCCACACCGTACGACGATGCTCTAAGTCCTCGCGATCATTTCTTATCAGGCAAGTATATTTTAAAAAGTCAAGGCTTTTACTGAATCGATTTTTGTTGCAGCCATTTTAACAATGGGAGAAGGCTACCACAATTTCCACCACCAGGTGGGTATATACATTCCATTGGGGTACCGTTGAGGAACAGTTCTAGTTTCCGATGGATTATCGTAACGCAATTTTATGGTACCAGTGGGACCCTACCAAATGGTTCATTGCCTTGTGCAAACACCTACGACTGGCAAGCAATCTCCGCGTATTTCCGAGCAATGAAATCGCAAAGGGCGCATTAACGATGAAGCTTAAACATTTGAAACAAGTCCAGGAGTCGCTGGTATGGCCCCCAGCGATCGAAGACCTGCCAATTGTGACGTGGGAAACCTGTGAGTTGATAATCTTCGATTCTTACACTTCTAATTGAGGATTTGTCAAGTTCAACAAGAGTCAAAGACGCGTCCCTTGATCCTTGTATCTGGTTTTATTCACGACGTCTCGGAATTTCTAGAGCAGCATCCTGGAGGAGCGACATATCTGACCAAAAACTCTGGCATCGATGTGACAGGCTCGTTTTAGGCTCGTTTTTCTGCTTCCATCAGGCTCATCGGTGCATCGGTACCCTAGGCTCGTTCATGGGCGGAATTTACAGGCATTCGAATGCCGCTCACAACGTGGGCTCTATCCCGCTCAAAACCCCGATCCTACTGATGCCTAGCAAGTTGATGTCTATGATGCGTGTAGGAGTTCTGGTGGGCGGTGGATGTCCTCCCGACCAAGCTATTCCCCCTTCTCAGGTCCTGTTCGTCGCTGCACGACACGAAGACAAGCGGATCTTGTCTAAATAACCAGACGTCTGACCCCGCTCTCAAGGCATATATGCATTAGAATATCGTACCGAATTGACCTCCCCGAGCATGTAGAATCGTACGACTGAACGAAGAGCTTTTTTTTCTGTTAAATGGCCGAGTCTGTTCAAACGCGCACCGCGCGCTACATCGACTTTCCTCCATGTAGATCCTTGGAATGGCATGAAATATGGTGGCCGTCGTTTTGGTGGGCGCTATCCTCCTCTGGTGATATTCGTCTTCGGCCTAGTCTGACTCGGGAACTATCTAGGGCCGGGAAATCGCGAAATAGGTTGCCTGCCCGCCTCTCCTGCTCCCGGCATTGCATTAGAGTTACGGCGCACCTGACGACCATCGACCTCCATTTGGTGTATCGCGTGTGAGTTTAACATGTTAAGGCCGCGGCTTGCAGACTCGGAAATGCTTCAATGCAACTAGTGTCCATTCGACGAGCGTTCTTGTGCTCACCCGCAGTGTTGTAATGGCATATTCCATTCTAATGGAATTCCAATATTTCTTCCTGGACATTTTTTTGGACTTGCTGCCGCGGACATGAGCTTTGACGGGTGGGTCCGTCCCTTCTACTATTGTTGACCCATCCAATTATCGAAGCTTATCGAGAGGCATCAATCATTACCGCAAAACCCGAAAATCCGGACGACATTTGACACCGCCCACAAGTCCTTTCGGGCATGGACTGGTTTATAAGTCTCGCTTGTGAACCCCTTCCTCCATGATGCCCGACATGACTCTCACACACGCTGGACCGAGCCTGGTGGACCCTCCCGACGATTTGACAGTCCCACAGTTTCTGTTAGACGGCCTCTGCCGGCATGTCACCCATCCTCGGCGCCTCGCAAGCACTCCTTGCCTTATCGACGACGACTCTGGACAGAAAGTGTTTCTCCAGGAGGTGTGACATATCACCGGTTTGCTATCTCGTGCTGACGCAAAACATGACTCCAGTTGAGAGAACGCACTCAAAATATCGCCACCGCGATTGGTTTCCACTGGAATCTAGGTGCAGCAATTTTATAATTTTATTTCTTCTAACTCAGACGACGGTATCGCAGGAGAAAGTGAAATAGGTTAGCGCGCACACTATTCCCTCGACTACTCGTCTTATACTCACTGCCGATAGCGACCATAGTAAGCCCGAACCATATCGGTCCGCCGCCCAACCCCTAACGCAACATCATTTAAACTTAAACATATCCCCGCTAGACTACGGACCTTGTGTATGGGCTGTGCATCGACTCGGTGCAGTAACTTCATTCTTCCAACGAAAAATGACTGACAGGTGGAATTTAGGTGGAATTGTCGCGTAGGTTGCGATGCTTACACGTCCGACCTCCGCTCAAAAAACATACTTCTCAAACAGGACACTGGCGCCAATGTTAACTGCTGGGGAATTCGGTATCTCAGCTCCTGTTTTCTGCATCGGAGACTGACTATGATGTTTAGTCCATCAGTTCCAGATCGCTATGCCCTCGATGATATTCGTGCATAGTGCCTGCCTTTCTTCAGTGCTCGAAGCGGCCGCTGTTGTCAGGTTTCGTTCGGACCGTATCGTTATAATTGATGCGGTCGGATTGCCAGGGTTTAGAAACCTTTCTGAATTAATAAATGAAGCGCCATCATTGCCTCGATTTACTGAGCGAGAACTGAAGCGGGGTGAAGCGAAAACCACAGTTGCCTTTCTGGCACCTTCTTCGGGTACTACAGGAACACAAAAAGTTAGTACATTTCCTGACTTGGGTTCCCTCTGATCATGATCGTGTCAGGTTGTCGCCATCTCCCACTACAACGTTATAAGCATTGTAATCCAATCGGCGACTTTTAATCGCATTAATGAAGGCTATGCGCCTCTTGCGGAGCGCAGATTTAGACTAGGGGATATTTGCTGCGGATGTGAGCCTCTTGTTTTGATATATATGTCGGCTTAGGCTGAAGATACTTGGCAGTTCTTCCTCTGTACCATATATATGGGCTAGTGTATAATGTACGTGCAGGGAAATGGTCGCGTTTGTCTCTCTGATAAAAGCCATAGCTTCATTTTATGATCTACGCCGGCGTACGCTCCGCTGAATTTCTCTTTGCTCTCGACTAACGGATCAACTTTTAGCTTACCCTGGTCCTCACACCGAAATTCAACTTTGGAAAATTTCTAGCAAGCATAGAAAGGTACCGAATAACACACTTGACGTGAGTTGTATTTCGCGTCCATCTGTTTCACGGATGAACCAAGACCTACAGCCTCGTCCCGCCCCAAGCGGTTCTCCTCTGCAAGGTGGGGGCAGCTGCAAGATTTCGATTGTTTTTTCAACTCTTAACGCGATTACCATCATATTTCAGCACCCGACGGTCAAGCGCTATGATCTTTCCAGCGTCCGGTACTGCATCGTGGCAGCAGCTCCCCTTAGCGCCACTCTCACTGAAGAGCTCCTCCAAGTCTTGCCCAATGTTCAACTCGGACAAGGATACGGTGTGGTTTTATGACAATTTCTTGGCACGGATTCATTGACTTGATTACAGGATTAACTGAAACGTGCGGTACAGTGGGCATGGTAATGCGGTCAACTTGGTAGTGCAAACCTTGAGCACCCGCTCACCAGTGATCTTTAGTTTCCACTGAACCAGAAGGTTGGCACCCTGGGAAGTGGTGGGCAATTATTGCCCGGCACGCTCGCGAAGGTGGTAAAGGCTGATGGTACGCTCGCGAAGGAGCTCGAAGCTGGGGAGTTGTATGTAAAGGGCGGGCAAGTCGCTCTTGGATACTACGGCAATGAGAAGGCGTAGGTCGTTCTAGTTTCAAGAGTGCTGCGCTAGTTGATGTTTGATGCATAGAACGAAGGAAACTTTCATCGATGGGTTTGTGATGTTCCTGCTTCCTAGGAACTGACGGGCATGAAATATGTTTGTTACAGATGGCTAAAGACCGGAGACCAAGTCTACTTTCGAGACGGGGACATTTTCGTCGTTGAACGGATCAAGGTCAATATTTTTATTGCTACTTTGAGTACTCGGAACTTACTGTGGTTCAAACAACCAAAGGAACTGATCAAGGTCGCAATTCATTTTTTCTTCCATGTTATTTAGGCTGAGGATCAAAAAGGTTAAAGGTCTTCAGGTCCCACCTGCGGAATTGGAGGGTACGTACGATGCTCGAATTTTCGAGTCTGTTCAAAACTGTGAGACAACTTTAGGCCACCTACTTACGCACCCGAGCGTTGTGGATGCGGCAGTAGTCGGCGTCCCAGACGAATATTCAGGAGAGCTCCCTATGGCGTTTGTAGTTCTCAAACCCGAACATGCGGCACAGATCGATACAAACCCGCAGTTTGCGTCCACGCTCCGCGCGAATATCTTCAAGGTCAACCATATCACGTGCAGTATGGTTGAATTTTCTGACATGAACGGTTTCACCAAAAGCATGTGGCCAATGTCAAATCGAAGCATAAGTGGCTCACAGGGGGGATCCAATTTACAGACGCGATTCCTCGCAACGCAAGCGGCAAGATCCTGAGGCGTTTATTGCGGGAACGGATCAACAACACTGGGACTATTAGGGCTAGGCTGTGATTCAGGCATTTATAGTATTAGCCATTGGGAGCGCGCGTCTAGCTTTACATATATGGTTTAATCGTTCGTGGGAAGGCCTAGAGCGAGGTGGGTTTCTCGCAGAAGTGCTTCGACCTCGCAAGCGAGTGACTGCCCCATGACAGCCTTCTCAGCCTTCCTCGTAAGAAGCTTCGTCGCACGATCGTGAGCAGTTTCCGCGTTGCTTCGATAGTCGTCTGTCGAACAGGTCTCAGCACGCGTCCCAGTGGCATGGGGCGAATCACCAATGAGCGCCTTGTCCACGGCTCCTGGCCGAGGCAGCCGACCCGGGTCAACGAGGTTAAACCTCCGGTGTGCTATACAATAGATGCGCTAAGCAGGCGTCAATCGTGCGAGGTACATAAAGGGAAACGTACTGTGCCTGATTACGCGCTCGATCTCGTCGAGGAGGGTGCGAACTCTCTGACCGACGAACCGTTACTAACTAAAGCGTGCTACGGCCGGTCGATCTCACGTACCACATTTCCATGCAGATGACACACCTGGGCCACCTGGGCCAGGAACGACGAATTTTCTCTTGGTTCTACGAGCCTATCGGAAACGATCAACGATCTTGCGATGTCAACATGCCCTTTTGACAGCCGCGATTCTTCCTGAAGGGATCTTCGCAAGGGATGTGGTGAAGTTCCCGTAAATTCAACGATCTATGGACGCAGTTAAGAAGGATTCATGAGATATATGTTTAATTTACCGAGGTGAGATGCCGGTCGCAGAGAAGTCTAAGTGCTATTGAAAGGTCGGCCAATTTTTGTAATTTTACTTCCTTTTCTTGCTGAGAGCCAAGATTATTCAAGTGCTGATGACCAAGATTAGAAAGCACGAACATTTGCGCGCTTTTTGGCTTCTAGATCGCGAATGTTAGAGGCCCCGCTTTGACGTACTAGTTGCAGGCTTTGATCGCCAAGCCGGCGAGCATGAGAGACACACCGGTCACTATCAACGGGAGTCGGCTTATGTCATATAAAAAAGCCGAGTACCCACAATGCCCGCGCTGCGTCTGGATGATCTGGGCCTAACGATCGAGCAATAGAACGCTGCAAGCGAAGCGTTCCGTTGCCAGAAGCTGGGGATGCTACAAGTTGTGATAGCCGGATTGCGTAGCTGTGAAGGTCCTGAGATCGATTCAGCTAACGTAAAGATAATTCAGGGAATCTACCAACAGCCATCGCATCTCTGGTATTCGATACACGACAGTATTGTGCTTTGGTTACTTGTACATCGGGAGGATTTGCGAATGAGACAATCTAAAATGAGTTAGAAACTAGGGATGATTCGTGGAGAAGTAAATGACCTGTTTCTGGGACTGGTGTACGGTGCCTCTGAAGGAACCTGAGTTAATAATTCATTCCGATTCGGGGCCACAACCTGAACTTACCTCAACCCAACAACTAGTCTCGTCATCTCCTCAATGCGCTTTGTTCTGAGATTCTGCTTCGCCTCGAGGACTTGCAGCAGCAGCAACAGCTTTCGTTTGTGATCTAGCTGCTTCTGTAGATTATCTACCTGCGCCTCTTTAAGGAATGCCAGTGAGACACTAATTGGCTGTAAAGTAAAATATACGAACGGGCCGCATGGCACTTTGCCTCTAAGTCCATGAGCTGACCAGTGTACACCGCAGAAGATTTCTTTGCACCGGATAACCGTGCCACTGCTTTATCGCCGCTGGAACGCGTCGTGCCTGGCTGCTTCAGATTAGATTTTGATCGCTCTTGCTGCGCGCTTTCGTGCAGTCAGAACAAGTGAGAGGGTAAGTGTAAAGAATTACAGAAACAATGTTGTTCTAGCAGCAGCTGCCTCTTGACGGCCAACGACATGTTCGCTTAAAAATTGAAGCGCGTCTGCGAGGGGGCCATTGTAGAGACGCGTGAATTCTTCGAGCGTTACTGGGGCCCCAAGAGAAGAGAGCGAGTAGTATGCTGAAGCACTCCCAGTCGGCATTCCTGGAGAGGATGGGCGTAGGCAGATGGGCGTTGGGGACAAGAGCTAGGGTCACGTGGCCGTCTCCCACCTTTTGCTTGCACCCACCCATTGCCAACTTGCGGCCACCAGGGACCACTGCGACTCGAACTAGTTCCCGAGCGCCATGGCTTCCTTGGAGCCATCTCATCTACCCGTAGACCAGCTCGAGTCGCTCAGATTCAAAGCCAACCAAATTATAGACTCCATTTATGGGCTCCAGCGCACAATCGAGGCCGGGAACCAGAACTACGTGCCCCCATGGCCCGACATTCTCTCCAAATATAACATGCTTCTCTCCCAAACCCACAACCTCTCCACCGCCCTCGTTGCCCCCGTCCAAGCCGCGTCTGTCTCCTTCGGCGCGAACGGCGTCCCACAAATCACCAAGCCCACCGCGGGAGTCAACCCGTATGAGGCGATCGCACTCCACCCTAGCGTAGCCATGACCGACATCCAACTCGACAACGAGGTCATCCCGCTCCTCCGGAACCAGCAGACTACGGACGTCCTGCGCATGGAGAACGACACCGTCCGGCGCCTCTCGGAACATATGACGACGCGTGGTTCGCTGGGTGTGCTCGGTACGGCGCTTCCCCCGCCGCCTGCGCTGGGTGTCCTTCCGCGCAAGCCTGAGTACGAGGACGTGCTGCGCGAGTGCACGCAGATTCGTGCGGCCCACGACCAGCGCGTCGAGCGCGCGGTGCGCGCTGTGGCGATGCTTCGGGACAAGTTCGAGCTCCGGCAGCGCGTGACGGTCGAGGTGGAGGAGCCGGAGGAGCTGACCTGGGACCCGCTGCGCGGGATGCCAGCGCAGGGAGGGGGCGACGCGGGAATGGAGTCTGCGGACGAGGGCGACGAGGGAAGCGACGACGAGGACGAAGATGTCGTCGAGGGCGAGCTCGTCGATTCGAGCATGGCTACGGACTCACCTGCGCCCGCGCCCCCGAGCTCCGGGCTGTTTGCCTTTGCGCCCGCGTCAGTTACTGTGACGCCATCGACATCCGGGCCCATCGATGTGTCCATGTTTTGAGGCTTGTCCGGGAACCACTGGTGCGCCCATCCGTTCTCACCCTGTTCATATTGCTTAATTCCTCCTAGATGTTTTGCTGTATCCCCTCACTCTTGCTTCCTGACGGCACATTGGACGCCGCTTACGGCCCACCCCCGGAGTGTATCGCCTTTCTCCTGTCAAGGTCGTCGCTCAAGGGTCTGGATGTTTGAGAGTCGGGGAAATGACGCCGTACAACATGTCGAAGCCGCATTACTGTACATCATTCGGATGTTAATCCAGCCGCAATGTCCCTCATATCACCTCCTCCTTTGTCCCACTGTCCGCCCCACTGTCGACAGTCCACTCAGCCGGATTCGGGGAGCTGTAACGATTCGTCCGTTCTGCAGGCGCCGTTTAGCTCAATCATCGTTCCGTAGGGCTGTGGTCATGATTATGACGCGGCCATTCAGTTGTGCATTCCTCACTCCTCTCTTGTTGTCGAGGTGCTCGGAGAACCATCTAGGAGGGGGATGTCAATATTTCCTAAATGGGAATAAAGCAGTTGTTTGCGCTTGCTAGGCTGCGCGCCTTTCGAAACAACACAACTCAAGTAGGCCATTCAAACTCGACTTCGTCGTATAATACGATGCGTTCTGGACCCAGGACAAGGCCTGCGGTTCCGACTATGAAATCGGGATGCGAGTTGATGGCGAACCGTGCTTTGGCTCAAGAGCTTGACCGGCGACCGCGCAATATTTCCCTTATCCATTTAGTGCTCAGCTTTCGCAGTTCTGGCCTCATTCTGTTCAACGTGCGCAGCCTATTCATGTCGGCGTATCCGTCCCAGTGATTCCCATCCGTACTACCTTGACGCGCGGACTTCGCGCAGCAGTCCGACTTCCACTGGTCTCAGTGGATTGCCTGCCCGCCCGGACTCCCCGAGGGCTGGCCACAATTCGCCTGGCCTAGAACCCACTGTCTCATAGAAAGTCTAAGATATCCGAAGTTTCCTGTACACCCGCGCGTTCTAGGCTCTCGGTGTCTCACTCGTCGAAAGGGTTAAGTTTTCATCTTTACTTGATTCCTCAGCAAGTTTTTGTTCGTTTGCTCCCATTTTTTCGACGTTTGCGACGCTTTCGCAGTCTCCTTCATTTCATCTAGCGACTGGGAACGAAAACGGGTTTGCTTTGCGCCCTTGACACCCGCGGAAGCAATTTCAACTTCGATCGTTCCGCGGAGGTTTCACTTTTTTTTGCCCCCCCTATGTTGGTCTGGACCCATCGCCGACTGCTATAAAACCCTGCGATGTTTCCTCTATCCAGCATCTACCTCAACACAACCAACATCACTCAACATGAAGTCCGCTATCTTCTTTTGCGCCCTTTCGTTCGCCATCTCCGCCGTCGAAGGTCTCCCCAGCGAATCCAACGCTCAACGTCTTGCTCGCGGCCTTCCTCCACTCCCTCCCCGGCGTCGGCACTCAGGTGAGTCTTCTTTTCTTTCTATTTTTTTGAATCATATTATTAACTGGTTCTTCGTTAGGTGCCAAACGGACGACGCCGTCATCCACTCCCATCCAATGCGAGACCAAGAAAACGTTCTGCTGCTCCGACCTTTCGGCGACCAGCAGCTCGTCCGCTAAGAACATCCTCAGTGGTCTCGGGATCCCCTCCAGCAGCTGTGGCGAGCACATCGGCACCGGCTGCATCGCCGCCTTTGGCGATTCTTGGTATGTCATCTGTGTCTTCTCCATGCGCCCGGGCTGAGGTTTTGTGCCATACAGCTTAATTGGTACGCCGGCGAAGTGCTGCGGGAATCTGTTCGGGCTCGTTGGTATCGACTGCACGCCTGGTACGTGGTTTCGTTCTTTCTTGTGGGTCGTACATTTATTCATCTCCTCGCAGTTTCAGTCTCCACGTCGTCCTCGCACCCCGTATCGACTTCGTCTTCGCGCCCCGCATCTTCGTCCGCCACGGCCTCGTTGCACACCAGCTCGGCCTCGTCGGCGCCCTCGAGCAGCATACGCAGCAGCTCGGCGCCTCAATCCTCTTCGACGGTGTCGCGTTCTAGCAGCATTCGGAGCAGCTCCGCATCGTCCGTCTCAGTCCCCAGGTCGTCTTCGTCGGCCGGCTTGAGCAGCGCACACAGCAGCTCGTCAGCTTCGCGCTCTTCCTCCGCCTCGCATATTGGCAGCTCGGCAGGCAAGTATCCGTTCTCTCGTTCTTTGACTCTTTGTTGATATTCTTCGTTAGCATCCTCGTCCAGGGCATCTAGCTCGGCTTCTGTGCCGCACTCGTCTTCGTCGGCGACTCTTTCGAGTGCTTCGTCGTCGTCTTCGCGTGCCAGCAGCTCTGCGACGTCCAGCAGCGCCCACACGAGTTCGGCGTCGTCGCACACCGCGTCTTCAAGCAGCGCGCGCAGCAGTTCGGTCTCCCCTTCCTCTTCTCACGCGTCTAGTTCGCGCGCCAGCACCTCTACGACTTCGAGCTCTGTCCGCAGCAGCTCGGCGTCGTCTCACGCCGCGTCTCCCAGCAGCGTCCTTAGCAGCTCATCCTCGCGTGTTAGCAGCTCCGTTTCCCCCTCGTCGACACCGGTCAACTGTGACACGAAGAAAATCTTCTGCTGCTCTGACCTCAAGGCCACCAGCAGCTCATCCGCGAAGAGCATCCTCAGCGGTCTTGGCATCCCTTCCAACAGCTGCGGGGAGCACATTGGCACGGACTGTGTAGCCGCCTTTGGCGATTCTTGGTAGGTTATTCGCGCTTCCTTCGGGTGCACGGCTTATGTTTTCGTGCGATACAGCTTGATTGGCACCCCTGCGAGGTGCTGCGGCAGCCTTTTCGGGCTCATTGGCATCGACTGCACGCCCGGTATGTGGCTTCATTGTTTTTATGATCCCATATTGATTTTCTCGCAGTTTCAAGCTCCACGTCGACCTCCCACGCCGGATCGTCTTCGTCTTCGCGCCCTGCGTCTTCGTCCGTCCCTGCCTCGTTCCACACTAGCTCTACCCCGCGCAGCAGCTCGTCATCATCGGCCCACTCGAGCAGCGCACACAGCAGCTCATCGGCTTCGGTGTCGCGTAGCACTTCGTCGACTTCGCGTGCTAGCAGCTCAGAAGGTAAATATCCGTTGTTTAGTCTTGTTCTTCGACTCGTTTGTTGATGTTCTTCAGCCTCGTCGTCCAGGGCATCTAGCTCGACTTCGCATGTCAGCAGCTCTGCGTCCGTACCCCGCTCTTCTTCGGCGTCTCATTCGAGCGTATCCTCCTCCCGGGCGAGCTCGGCCTCTACCTCCCGTTCTTCGGCGTCGTCGCACACCGCGTCTTCAAGCAGCGCGCGCAGCAGTTCGGTCTCCCCTTCCTCTTCTCACGCATCCAGCTCGCGCGCCAGCAGCTCTGCGATTACGACCACTGTTCACAGCAGCTCAGCCTCCTCTCACGCCGCGTCTTCCAGCAGCGCCCGTAGCAGCTCATCTTCGCGCGTTAGCAGCTCTGCTTCCCCGTCGTCGACACCCGTCAACTGCGAGACCAAGAAAACCTTCTGCTGCTCTGATCTCACCGCGACGAGCAGCTCATCCGCTAAGAGTATCATCAGCGGTCTCGGAATCCCCTCCAGCAGCTGCGGCGACCACATCGGCACGGGATGTGTCGCCGCCCTTGGCGATTCTTGGTAAGTTATCATCGCTCCCCCCTCCTCGTACCGGGCTTATGTTTTGTGATACAGCTTAATTGGCACTCGAGCGAAGTGCTGCGGCAGCCTTTTCGGGCTCATTGGCATCGACTGCACGCCCGGTATGTCCTGCATTCTTCCTCGCGTGTTAGCATGCTTATCTTAGCGCAGTTTCTGCCTCCACTTCGACCTCGCACACCTCGTCGTCTTCTCGGCCCGCATCGTCGACAGCCTCCCCGCACACTAGCTCTGCTTCGTACAGCAGCTCCGCGTCGTCGGTTTCGGCCCCTCGTTCGTCATCGTCGGCACGCTCTAGCAGCCACGCCAGCTCGGCGACTCAATCCTCTGCGCCCGCGTCGCGTTCCAGCAGCATTCGGAGCAGCTCCGTGTCATCAGTGTCGGTCCCCCGGTCCTCTTCGTCGGCCCACTCGAGCGGTGTTCGTAGCTCTTCGTCCTCGTCGGTGCCCCACTCTTCTTCGTCAGCTTCCAAGGCTAGCAGCTCATCGGGTAAGGGACTAATCTCGTCCGCCTTCATTAATGCTGATTTTTGCATCCAGCGTCGTACTCTGGCAGCTCCACCTCGGCTCGCTCTAGCAGCTCCCCGCCTGTCTCTACTTCCCATCCTAGCTCTTCTGCGTCTTCTATGCACGCCAGCTCGTCATCGGCGCGCCCGTCGTCTTCCAGCGGCCGTGCAAGCAGCTCAGCATCTGCATCTCGTTCGAGCAGCATCCACGGAAGCTCCAGCTCGGTGCCTGCTAGCAGCTCGTCGTATGCATCGATCTCCCGCGCCAGCAGCGCCGCATCGGTCTCGCGCAGCTCGTCGAGCTCGGCATCTCGGCCCGCTTCTTCCGCATCAGCGTCTTCTTCCCACGCCTCCTCTTCCTCCCATGTCAGCTCGTCGGCCTCCCGTACAAGCAGCTCGGCTTCCACTGCACGTTCATCGCCATCCTCGCATGTGAGCAGCTCTGCTTCGCGTAGCTCCGCGTCCGCTTCCCGCGCTAGCAGTTCTGGTTAGTTTTTCCTCAATTTTCAGTCAGTCCATTTGCTCAATTACGGTTCAATTCAGCATCAGTCAGCTCTGCAACGCCCACGAGCTCTTCTTCCCAGGCTGCGTCATCGTCGTTGCACTCTAGCTCGGTGTCGCATGTAACCTCGTCCAGCACGCGTCCCAGCAGCTCAGCAACCCGCTCGAGCTCCGCCTCGCCCTCGAGCTCGCACACAGACAGTTCTGTCATCCACTCGAGCTCAGTGGTGTCCTCTGCAACTCACTCTACCTCTTCGTCGCACGTTACGTCGTCTTCTAGCGCTCGTCTCAGCAGCTCGGCGATCCACTCGAGCTCTGCAGCGTCCTCAGCAAGCCGCTCAAGCTCGGCCTCTTCCAGCGCTCGTCCCAGCAGCAGCTCAACAGTTCGCTCGAGCTCCGCCGCGCTTTCGAGCTCGCACACCAGCTCGGCAGTCCGTTCGAGCTTTTCCTCATCTTCGGTCGCTCGTTCCAGCTCGACGTCGCACACTACTTCTTCTTCCAGTGCGCGTCCCAGCAGCAGCTCAACAATCCGCTCGAGCTCTTCGTCCTCGAGCTCGCACATCAGCAGCTCTGTAGCCCACCCGAGCTCCTCATCATCATCGGTCGCCCATTCCAGCTCGGCGTCGTCGTCTAGTGCTCGTCCCAGCAGCAGCTCAGCAATCCGCTCGAGCTCTGCCTCTTCCTCGGCAAGCCGTTCCAGCTCTGCATCGCGCGTATCGTCATCGAGCAGCTCGGCAGCGCACACCAGCGCTCCTTCGTCCACGGTGACTCGTTCTAGCACGGTGGCGAGCTCTGCGTCCCACTCTGCGTCGTCTTCGAGCTCGCGCACCGGCAGCTCTACATCTGCGGCCCGTTCGAGCTCTTCAACATCCACAGCCCGTTCGAGCTCCGTGCCATACTCTAGCGCCCGTGCTACCAGCTCTTCTGCGGACCACTCGAGCACAGCTCCATCATCCTCGGTGCGCTCCAGCTCGTCCTCGTCGACGGTATCCCGGGCAAGTTCGACTGTCACCCCTGTGTCGTCATCGAGCGCCCGCGCCAGTTCGTCCACGATGCGCACCACCTTTACTACACCGGCGACGACCTCCTCTGTGCGCACCTCGTCGACGACGACCACGCACACGACGTCATCCGCCTCCGCCACCGCGTCGGCGGTCACCTGCGAGGCGAAGACCAAGTTCTGCTGCAGAAGCCTCGAGTCGCACAGCAGCTCGAGCGGCAGCAGCTGCCTCAAGGACGCCGGCCTGTCTGCGAGCCAAGTCAGCGGCGACACCGTCGGCGTCGTGTGTTCCCCAGTGACGCTTCTGCGCGGTGTTCAGTCCTGGTACGCACTCCTTCCCTTGTTCAAATTGTGACTCGTTGCTGACTCGACTCTTTTAGCTCTGGCGATTTGAAGCCTGCGCTCTGCTGCGGGAACCTGCACGGTACCACCGGCATCGACTGCGTGTCGAGTAAGTCTTCTCCACTCCCTACCTTTTATCGGTTACTGACAGCCGGTCCAGCGACCCTCTCGGCGCGCAGCGAGCTGTTCTAATCACCCATACTTTGACCCGATATTAACTTCACATAATGCACTTACCGACTTACAACTGGCTTAACGGACCATCTAATGTATTACCATGATGTATCCACTAGACAGAATATGTGTATGCAATGAATATTTCCTGACTCTTTATTGTGCTGGCATTCAGTTGCAACCCGTCTTAAAATCACTTGACAGTTCGTTTTGTCTTAGTTCAACTTGCCTTGCATTTCTGCAGGTGCAAACGGGACCTTGCAACAGAATCCGGCTGCGGGTAAACATAGGATAATTCCTACATGATGAACGAAAGGTTGGATGCAATCGGAACATTATGAATCCATCTGTTGAACATATCCTGTACCAAGAGCGTGAGATTCAAGTTCGAGACGCAGTTATGCAATCAATGCGATTTTAACTCACAAATGCTGCTTCAGGCTGGTCGTGCGGCATGAGATGTCTGCGTCCATTGCATTCAGTTGCCAGCATGCAAGCTGAAAGATGGGAAATATACGAACCCGGCGTCGTGAATCAACACGAAAGTGACGTTTCCGCCGTTCGTCCCCGCGCTCCGCGCCGAACCGGCCAGGGTGCCCGACTTCGAGGTGTACCAAGCCCGGTGCGGCGCCACAGAGAACTCGCCGTGGAAATCGGTCTCAAGTTGGGTTATCCAGCGTTCCTTTCCCTTGAGTATTAGGTCAGAATGCGAAGAGGTCTACAAAAAAATCAGAGAGGTTTACAAAATAGTTGCACACCATATCTAAACACCCGCACGTAGTTAAATGGATATAATGAGGTGCGAACTAATACTGCGCTCCGCACCTGTGTTCCCGGCGTAGACGAGTAAGCGGACGCCATCATTGACGAGCGCTGGGAGAAGCGCCTGGGTTGGATGCGCGCCGTCCCCGCGCGACATGAAGTCAAATTGCAGGGTCGCGTTCATGTCGGTGAACTCGCGCGACGGATCGGCGCCGATGGCCTCCCGGACGGACGCGCTGTTCATGTATGCCCGGATCCACGCTATTTCCTCCCAGCACTCTGCCTGCTTCGTCTTGTCGCATTTCATGCGCACGTCGTTCGTGTTGACGCCAATAACTGGAAAAGAAAGAAAAAGAAAAAAGAAAATTTAAATTTAAATTATATTCCAGTTCAAGCAAGTCGAGTTCAAAACCTTCGAGGGGGCCGAACATTTCCATGATGCAGTATAAGTTAGCGGGACCGCACACGTCCTCTGTGTTTTCAAGATAGCAGGACTGCAGCATCTGCTCGCAGGTCTGCGCGCGTGCGCGCAGCGCAGCGCACTCGGAGCCGTGCGGATCGTCGTACACCGCGAACGGCCCGTCGCACGCGAATTCGGGCGTCGACGGCCACTGCACGAGCGGGTCCGTCACCGCGTTCCCAAGAAGGACCGACGCCAGCTCGATGCGCAGGAACCCCGACGCCTCCGCGCGCTGATTCTCCGCGTGAATGACGCTCGCGATGTTCGGCGCGAAGATCCCGCCGTAGGACTCGGCCGCGAGGTGGAACGGGCGCCGCGCGTATTGGGGGAACCGGTGCATGAAGAGCTGGAGGAAGGTGTGCACGTCGCGCGCGGCGGCCTGCGAGGAGTGGACGTGCGCGGCGCCGGGGCCGGCGAACGAGTATCCGGTGTTCACGGGCTGGTCGAGGAAGAGGATGTTGGCGCGGGTGTTCCAGCTCCACGGATTGTGCGTCGTTTCGTTCGGAGACGCGATGTTGCACGGCCCGAGCTCGAACAGCAGGCCGTGCATCGAGCTGCCTCCTGGGCCGCCGTTCAGCCATAGAACGACCGGATCATCTGCAGGAGACGACCGGGATTCGAAAAACCTAGAATCTGACATCAGCTGAGAACTCGGCTGGGACGGAAAGAAAACGAACCAGAAGAACAGATGCTTTTCTCTTCCGACATCGATGTACCCTGAATATTGCTGGACCGAAGGATCGCACAACTTTGGCTGCCTGAGCCGCATCCTGTAGGGGGGAAACGCAGGATGCGTAGAGTATTCATCTAAAGGACATAGTATACATAGCAGGGGCTTGGATGATGCGAGTGCGCACCATGAGGGGTGTTCAGGCCCTGGGGAGTTGGTGGTATCCCGGCTTGAGACTGTTCCTGTACGGCGAAGGGAAACTGCGGGGCCAGGCCAAGGACGAACGGCAGGCCAACCCAACCGCAAATTTGGAGCAACAAAGCCCTCATGCTAGGCTAGTGTGAGATGGGTGTCGAGTGTCCCTGCTGTTATATGTCCAAACCATCGCATGCCGTTATATCTCTGTGGCCCGCAGCTGCCCGCAGTCGTCGGCGCCTTCGATGCTGATTCTACCGGGTTTGGCCGGAATCTTTCAACTGAGCGAACGCAGGGGAGGTAGACAGCTCCAAAAGCCTTTTCGTGGTCTAGCGTGGCCGTTACCCGCCAGCTTCATTTGGCACGGCAATCAATGTCGGAGCTTGAATCTCGTGGCCACCCGGCGCCACCAACGGCGGGCCCGGCCCATTGTCCTCCCCTATTGTCCTACTAGCCCCACCTTCCCCCCTATTCTGTTACCTCGTCCAGTTTTTTATTCTTTCTGTTCTATGTAGGTAGTGTGTATATTCTCCAATACACTGAAAAATCTCCACCATCGGACAGTCATTTGACTATGTATATAACAGGTATAATTGAACAATTGTCGCGTCCATTTAACGCGTCGCCGCTCAGGGTGGCACAGCGCGTCAAGAGATCACATGTACTACACATGTAATAAACTTGTTTTGCTCTGGCTCTCGACCCTTTTCTCCCTCACATTGCTCCAGGCTCCGTACTCATCCATTCAACATCTATCGCACTCCCCATGCCCGCCGACCGGACCTCAGAGAAGGGCCCAGTAAATAATCCTTCGGGAGGGAATCAGCACCGCTCTAAACCGCTCCGTAAGTTGTGCCACTTGCCGCTACTCTAATTCTGTGGCAGCTCATTCGGCCATTCCCAGTCAAGGAACATCCAGAACTGCCGGAGTGGATTCAACAGTATATTGATGATGGTGTAAAGCAAGCGGATATGCCGCGCAATATCCTGGACGACCATGGGATTACTATTGGGTATGTCTCCATGCTTTTTACCGGAATACATTGTTGTTGAACCAGACCCTCTTCAGATTGCGGAGCATCGAAAGGATTATCAAGAACAGCGACCTTCACACATCCCGCCACTCAGGCCTCACAGATGTGGAGAAGGGCGCTGCCATTATGGCCATCACTCAAGAGGACCCTCTTGGACGATGGGGTGGTCGCAAGATCAAGGAAAAGCTCTCTCTGCAATCCGTTCATATTCCGAGGTGCGTCATCTACTAGTTCCTTCGCTTTTTTGTATCTCATTGCCTAGTAGAAAATTCATAGACGATGTGCGCGGAGTTCTAGACCGTGATGCGAGCAACATGCGAAAACCCGGTGCTAAAAAAATCCACACCCGCGGTTTGTGGTCTGCAGGTCCAAACGAAGAGTGGTGTGTCGACGGCCATGAGAAAATCCTTCCGTCCATGGGGATTGCGGTATGGGGCATTGTAGATAAATTCTCACGCAACGAGCAGAATCTATGGGCTCTTCCTGACTCACGTACTGCCGTTGTACCTCCAGCTTTATATTTGCGCCAGGTACGCGAGAAAGGAGGTACAATACAGTTTCTCCTTCGAAGTTTTGTTTTGCTGATCGATGTTCAGGCATGCCTCTCCAGACCACCAGTGACATGGGTAGCGAAACCGGTGTCCTCGCTGCTGTCCAGACCGCTCTGAGGTAATGCCCAATTAGTGATAATCGGAATGTCACCTCATTTCCTCTCCAGGCAGATATACCTTCCGGATCTCGAGCTCGAGACAGTCCCAGCGCATCTTTCAGTGAAAAGTGTGTATAATATCACTCGAGAGCGCGGATGGCGCCCCATTTGGGAGAAGGAGCTCGCCAACGTCAAATATGCGTACGAATCAGGAAAAATGGCCTCAGGATTTCATCCCGAAGATCCCATTCACAAGTACGTGTTTGCGCTGCAGTTTGCAGCTGCAGATTCTAATGTACTTTATTGATCCATTCAGGGGCGTCGCACTGTGGCTGTGGGCGAAAATAGTACAGCTCCGCCTGGACAATATCAAGAGAGAGAATGCACGTCACCATGTGCGCTACCAGCGAGGTAAACTACTGCCTACTGGGGGCCGAATCGGAGAATTCTACTCTCATCCTGAGAAATGGGGCGGACGCGATCAGCTTGTTCCTGTCGATATTGCTGTCGTTGACCGCTTGATTGAGCAGTATACCCCACCGGACCTTTTCCAGTTTGGGACGGATGAAATGGTTGCACTGTGCGAGGATTTGTACAAGGCGGTTGGTTCCCCAGATGTGAGCTCGGTGAACGGATGGGCCGTGTTTACGGCCATGATTGGGCAGCTTACAGCGTAGCGTAATATGATGTAGCCATGAAACGATATTTTGGTCATTCCGAAGCTTTGTGAATCAAAATAGGGGCAGTCAGCGGGCACTAATGGGGATGGAAAATTACCCACAAACCCATCCTAAAAAAAATTGAGGGCGCTCTCTAGCATCGAAAGAACGTAGGATAATTCCCACAAGTGTGCGGGTGCACTGTGGTGGTCACAAATTGGTGCGCAAGTCCGTCAATCAGACTTGCCAAATATGTGCAAGCCCAATCTTCGGGCACTAATGGGGACGGAAAATTACCCACAAACCCATCCTGAAAAAAATTGAGGACGTTCTATAGCATCGAAAGACCCTAGGATAATTCCTACCAGTGTGCCAGTGCATTTTGGTGGTCGCAAATTGGTGCGCGAGTCCGTCAATCAGACTTACCAAACATGTGGAAGCCCACGTCGCCGGTCCTTCTATTCCCACTCAACACCGCCAGGCACCGTTACTTATTTGTGCCCCGTCCTCCCGCGGCGATGCAGTGCAAGACTGACGCGTTCTTGATGATGCTCGCGTTCCTCAGTGATGCTTATTGTTCCTCAGCGAATCTGATGCCCCAACCTCTCAACTGATGCTGGTATTCTTTCTAACTGATGCTTGCGATTCTTCTCTGATGACCACGCTCGCCGTGCTCAAGTGATCCCAAACAACTAACCCTGGTGATCCCGTCTGCTCGTGTGGTTCCACTGCCCACATCCCTTGCTCCTCATCTGCCCTCGCTACCCTACCCGACTCTTGGTGTGGGTAAGTACGACCCAGCCCAGCCCCGTCGACCGCATAAGCATACGGATACCTCATCCGAACACCCCCTCTGAGTCTACGTGCCGTATTGGTTCGCACGTGCCAATCTTCGGGACTAATGGAAACGGAAACTTATCCACAAATTGCCCACAAACCCATCCTGAAAAAATGGAGGACTTTCTATAGCATCGAAACAACGCAGTATAACTCCCACAAGTGCTCAGGCGCGATGAGGCCGTCGCAAATTACTACTTGAGTTCGCCAATCTCCTGTACCAAGCCAAATCTCCGGGCACTAATGGGGATGGAAACTTACCCACAAACCCATCCTGAAAACAGTTGTGGGCGTTCTATAGCATCTAAAGACCCTAGGATAATTCCTACAAGTGTGCCGGTGCGTTGTGGTGGGTTGCAAATTGATGCTCGAGTTGGTCAATCAGACTTGCCAAACACGTGCAAGCCAGATCTTCTTACTTACTTTGGAACGGCCATGCAAGTAGTAGACTCGATCGAGCAATTATTGATCACAGTGGCGACAATGAAGATCGAGGTGAGCCACATACTAAAGTGACTAGGTATTTCTATTCTGGGGCATCAATGGGAATCCACCGTCCTCGCAACTGGCCTATATAACCAGCACAGTCTCGTATTCGATCCAACTGCCTTCCCTGATCCACCTCATAACTATTTGGTTCTCTGCCCTCCCCGGTCCTCATCACTTCTTTAAATCTTGCTTTCCTTCCGCTCTCTGTCAAATGCCTCTTTGTCAGGGCTGTGGCAAAAACTACCGGTGGCTTGCTGCTAATGAGCGCTGCGGACGTTGCCAGGATCGTGCAGCCAAACGCAACTCTGACTGGACTCCGTGTACTGGGTGTGGTAATACTTTCCAGTTCCTGGACGAGAGCGAGTGTGATGTGTGTAAAGAGCGAGGTGATATCATCTTGTTTTGTACTTTCAAAACATTATTTCTCACTGCTGCCACAGACATCGCTGTAACCCATGTAGCTGATTGTGTCCAAAATCCGCCGAACCCACGTCAACCTGGTCTCTACCTTCCCCCTGCGCACCCAAGTCTCACGAGTAATCCGGATGTACGCTTTCAATATTTCTATCAGTCACATATATATGCTGATGCATCTCAGCTCCTCGCCAAGGCTCATATAGCAATTGCTTCATTGCAGAATGCGCACGCATCAGCTATCCACAATGCCACGCATCCCGATAATGTTGCACGTTCGAAGGTTCGTGGCTCAGCTGCTACTATCAAGTCTGTGCCGCGCCTGCAAGTAAAGGTCAGTAGCCACAGTGTCTATATACACTTAAACTTAAACGCATTGATTATTTCTTTCGCAGATATCCAAGGCATTGAATGCAAATGCTGCCCGTGCGTCAGAGAAGAACAGCAGCATTATGCCCACCCTCACCGACTGGCCTGAGACTGCCCCCGTCAGCGAAGTCAAACAATCCATCGCCGCTACTGTCGACTTCCACTATTCCAAAAAATATAATTTCCGTGTTACTAGGTACGCCATAGGACTAGTGTGCTCTTATTTAATCGCTCAAACGTTTCAAAAGCGATGATATCACGCTTATATACGCCAATTCTGGGACTGTTATCAACGAAGCCCATGCTTCAGGCACTCTTGCTAGGTTGTGGCGCAACAGCAGTGGGATAGCTGTCAGTGCGAAAGATCGAAGAAATGGTGTTCTGGACATCCATGTCAGTGTCCAGTATCCTCTCAAGGTTTCGAGCGAGGTAATGTTTTCCGTTCAATTGGATTCTTTGCAGAATTACTGAGTCTCTTGTACGACCAGCACATGCACTGAGGAACTTAGGAGATACCCATGTTGCCATGAAGAGTGGGAGATGGGCTCGAAATCTGTAGTACCACTCGTCGTTGCTGCACAAAAAAAAGCTGGGGGTATCGGGATAAAGACCAACCTGGTGCAGGAAATCACAGGCAAGGTGTTTCCCCATACCTCCACCGGGCCCGTGAGCCGTAGCGAGGACCTCAACGATGGAAGCCTGCGTTTTGTTCTCCAGTACATCCTGGCGCCATTGATCCAAGTTGAGGAGAGCATCTTCGCGCTCGTAGACCCAGTCCGGACCGCCTGGGAACATATTCCACAAGCGCTCTTTCTACATCTGGATGCAGCTCAGCAATCAGCAAATCAGTAGGACGTAAAGCGAGGGACTGACCGTAGATTTGGGCTGTATATCTTCCTCCCTGAATTTGCTGCCAGAACTAACGACATGGAGGCGAGTGATGCGATTGAAGTCGGATATTACAAAGGCTTTGTGCGCAGTCACAATCGCACCGAGGACAGTGACCGTTGAATCAGACTGGGACCGAGCTGTGCGCTCCCGAAATTTGGGAGGTAAAACAAAGCAGCGCATTTGCGCGGCTTTTTCTGGATCTTTGTTGGGACCAGGGACGCACTCTGATACGATGAGGTTGAAGTCGTCCACATTCATGGGCGTGATATTTCCCTGCAGACCAAGATGGCATACAAGAGCATGCTTCAAGTGCAAATTGTGTGAGAAACGTTGCACATTGAAAGATTCATGAGTTACTCACATAACCCGCGGTGAATACCAGGCACTTGCCCCTTACACCGACGTAAACAGGCCCACGTTTGAGCTGTTTGGTGGCGACATAAGCCCAGCTCACGTTGGCGGGGATTCGATCCGCGTCCCAATGGTTAAGCTTGCGGGTCCGAGGCTCCTGACAGTCGTGGTAGTCTCCGCGGTCCGCGCTCAAGGTTGTGTAGGATTTGG
Organism: Mycena latifolia; assembly: GCA_029289555.1. Taxonomy (NCBI): domain Eukaryota; kingdom Fungi; phylum Basidiomycota; class Agaricomycetes; order Agaricales; family Mycenaceae; genus Mycena; species Mycena latifolia. The sequence continues at coordinate 1,725,887 of JARJLE010000007.1, forward strand.
CGTCCGTGCCAACAGCAAAGGTGCGTGGGAAGACCACCAAACGTCCTCCATCAGATTTTGAACGAATATCCAGTCGAAAAGAGGGAGAGCACTTACCCTTGGGCCAAATGCCGGTTTTCTTGAATTCTGCTTTGAGCTCGTTCCGGACCTGGTGAGCCTTGGCGTTGGATACCTGTGATTCAGGCATCTTTGCAGGCCCGCACTGAATATGGCAGCTTTCACAAGTCGCGCAAAAGGCGCGTGTTGTTGTCGTTGTGTCGTAGAGAGCAAACGCGTGGTGTCACAATCAGGTCACACTGGGCGAACAGCGAGTGCACTCGAGAGGTTTCCGAATTTCATGGATTGTTTATTGCATTTAGTACTGGTATCTAGAGCATAACTACCGCTGTCAACTTGGCCGCATACCGCTCAAAAAGACACGGCACGGGTGGCGGCCTAACCATCTCCCCGAAAATACACGCCACGCACGCCCTCATTGATCCCCGCCATGGCGCACTCCTTCGCGAGTAGCACAGGTGACTCGAGGGATATCTTCGGTCGCTGGGACCCACACCCAGGGATGATCAGAATCAGCATCAATATCCGCACTTGTCTGGAAGCAGCACTCACCTGCAATGCATCCTGGGCACACGTTTTGCGTCGATGTCATTGTGGATCGGCGACATGAAGCGCTGTTGGGCATATGCACGACCCACATCCATGTGTTAGTACACAGAATGAATAGGGAAGGTGACACGCACTCACCAAAGTCCTTGAATGCGGGGCACACGGGGAGTATCTCGGGGCCATCGTCCGTCGAGAACGGCATTGGGCGGTAGCTGGTGTCGCCCGTGAAATACACAGTAGGCGGTGGAGGATCACGTATAGCTGTGAAGTGCTCCCCGGGCATCAAGGTGACGTCGAAACTCGACTGCGAGCATCGTGGAGACGTCGGGGGGACGCGGCGCACATTCAAGGCAGTACATGTGCACCGCGGGGACGCCGGGTCTGCGGGAGTACGCAGCGTTCCCGATGGGGGCGAAGACGTGTGACGCGGGGGCTGCAGGCAAGGAGGTTCGTGAGGACATGCTGCTGGGGGTTCAGTAATCTGCCAGGGGGAAAGACGGACAGCAAGCACCGGTCGTAGTAGTTGTGTGAAATGACCATTGCCTCGATTTCAGGGATGTCCTCGTGTTAGGCAGGCGGGGCTGGATTGTAGTATCCACTGAATACGGGGTGGAGGAGTATGCATGCGGTGCGAGCGCCTGCGGTCGGATGGCACCTCGACGAGTAACAAAGCGTGCCCGAGCCAGGTCGCATTGATCTTGTTCACGTTCTTAGCGACCTCCTTCGCGTTGGTGCCCCATGTCGACTTAAATCTGGGTGATGGTGCGAGGGGTCAGGAGAGAGGAGGCTGGCGAGGAAGCATACCTCGTTGTCGGTGCCCCAGGGAGTTATGAGGTCGATGGAGTGGCAGGGTCGCGAGCAGGGAGAGCGGGGGGATCATACCATGGATCGTGAGGACTGAGAAGGGCATGATGATGTGAATGAACGAGATAAATAGGGGAGAGGCAACACACGGATAGCGCTGAAGCAGAGGTGCTCGAGGCGGTGATGATCGCAGCGCAGGACGAGTGTCTTGAGGTGCACCACGGAGACCTAGACCATCATGATGCACTCAGCGCGCAAAAGCAAATCACACACCGTCCGCGAGGGCCAGGAGATCCCGAGCCCCTCCTAATTGAGGGCTGAGACAGCAAGCACAGCGTTCGGTGGGTGCACTGAGAACAATGGACCGGAGAGCTGTTGATGGCGCCGGGTGGCCGCCGGAATTGGGACTCCGACTGATGGGAGCCACCCAAATTCAGCCTGGCGGGTAACGGCCACCGTAGTGGTCTGCTACGATTTTGGGTTGAGGATGCTGGGGGTGGCTCCACGCTACTTCTCAGTGTTCGAGTTGTGGTCAAAGTTTGAAAACGAGCCGAACGCCGGGTGATGCCATCATAGAGGATCGGCAACGTCCGGCAATGTTCAACTTTTGGTTCGATTTGAACAGCCCCGGCCAGACGATTTTTGGGATTTTCTCTATATGACTCCCTCCTATCTAAACACTCGACTCGGTACTCCAAAGCATGGTAATTCCCAATTAAATAAAAAATGATAGACACCCCGGATTTCGAGCAGAGTGCAGCTCCAATTTGGGTCGTTCAAGTTCTTCGTCTTCAGCTCTCAGATTTGGCGGCAGGCAAAGTCTGGCCCGAACGCAACGCAAAGATCGGCAGCGTCTATTCGTTAGCTGTCGTCTGGGCCCCGCTCGGCGTACTTTCTCCTCCAACTTGAATTCCCAACAGCTGCACTGACGTTTATCAAAGAGCAGAGCGGATGTCTCCGATTCCAAGCCGCCCACGAAGCACAGTCAAGTTATTGCTGCTCACTGGGACCGACCTCGCCCAAATACCACTACCGCAATTTCTGATCGCCAATCGACGAGCGCTGATTGGCTGCACCGAGCCTTGACTCAGAAATACGCATGAAACCGAGAATCGCAGAGTTGAGATTACTGATATAAATTAAATCCATGGGCGTACATCCCTCACCACCCCACCCGTAACACCCCCGCCGCGCTCAGCCGGGGGAGCTTCCCCCTCAGCCACACAACATCTGCGTCCTGCGCGGCCGGCGTGCTCCCGCTGCCGGTCCGTACGAACGCGACGCGCCGTAGCGCGGGGAAGCGCTCCGCGTCCGCGAAGAACGAATCGAGCGGGGCCCAGTCGAGGGCGCGGTAGAGCGCGAGGTCGAGCGCGAAGGAGATGGACTCGAGGGCGCGGGCGGAGAGGCGCGTGATGAAGGGGATGAGGTGCGCGTCGTCGAACTCGTCCGGGTCGGCCCAGGAGCGGTCGGTTATGGAGAGCGTGGTGAGCGAGGGGTGGAGGGCGAGGTCGAAGACCGTGGTGGGGTCCACTGCCGGCTGTTAGTCGGTATAAAAGAGAGAGGATGCGGCGCACCATCGGAGTAATCCAGAACCCAGGTGAGGATAAAGTCAAAGTGGCGGAGGGCACCGCCGAGCTGCTGGAGGGCTGCGCGGACGACGGGGGCGTCGCGGCGGAGGAGCAGCGGGAGTGAGAGCGACTGCACGCGCGGGAGGTGGGCGCACTTGTGGAGCCACGCGAGGATGGGGCCGACGCTGTACGCACTGAGCTTGAGGCTGCGCAGGCCGCTCGGGGGGAGCGCGGGGACAGCAGGGACGCCCGGGGCGCTGTCGCTCATCTCGCGGACGACGAGGGACTGGAGGGCGGGGAGCATGCAAATCATGTCGACGAGCGGGGCGGGCTGGGCGGCGGCGGCGTCGCCGTCAAAGTTGCAGGAGAGCAGCAGCTCGGTGGCATGCGGGAAGCCCGTCACGAAGCCGGTGCGGAAGAACGCGTCCCCGCGCGCGGCCGCGTCGTCCGCGACGATGGTCAGCTTGAGGGCGAGCGTCCGGATGTTCCGCAGCCCCCGCAGGTCCGCCGCAATCGCGCTAAAGGCGCTGTCGTTGTCGCTCCAGCTGTACCGGAACGCGGTAATGGCCCGGACTTGGTTGGCAAAGGTGCACCCGCGCGGGGCACGCAGCAGCTCGTGGAACGCGAGGATGTTTTTGGGGCCCAGGGTGCATGTCTCGAAGAGGTGGGATCTGCAGCGCGCCACAAACTGCGAGGAGACGAGAGAAAAGACCTTGAGGGTAGCAAAGTCGTCGGATAGATGGTCGATGATCTCTTCAACCAGTTCTTGCGGCAGGCGCATGAAGGAGAGTCACAGTCGAGTCACAGCAGCCACCCTTGGACCGACGACTGGGAGCTCTTGAATTCGAAGGCCCGTCGTCCAGTCCAACTGTCCAAAAACTGCGCCAACCATCACGGCTTCCTCTTCTTCTCCACCATCAACTCCGACGGTCCAGCCTCTAGCACAACGACCTCGGTCGGCCTTGACTTGGTCGCTACTCTGAAGATCCCGAAGATCCAACGAAGATCCCTGTCCATGTCTACGGTATATTTAGGGGTCTGGTGAATCGATGGCCGCGACCAGCCGAATAGCCGGGAAGTATAGTGAGCATGAGCGCTTTCTTTCTCCGCCTGCAGCCACTCCTCGTCTTTCCATCCCGACTCTGTCTTACGGCCGTCTTACGGCCAGCGGTCTCTTACCCCTCGCGCTCGCGCTCTTTACAAGTTTCGCGGACCCAGAACGCCTTTCACCTCCGGCGTACTCGTACTACATCTCCCTCTACCGAGCCTCAGCTTGTCTCGCGCGCAGGTGATGTGATGCATCATGCGCGCCATACGCAACTGGAAATCGCCTGACGCCACTCGGAATTTTAACTTGCCAGAGTCACTGCCAGTATGATTTTGCACTTGTAAACCCTCCAAGCGCATTTCTTCCTTCGCCTGCGAGGACTTCGAAGCGATAATACTTGGGCAACAGCGCCCGGCTTCTTAACTTAACATCGCGACCGATTTCATCAAAACACCGACGAATGAGCGCTCTCCCATTGGAATAGCCACATCCATCCTCGTTACAGTAAATCGGAACACCGTGCGTTGATATACATCCCACCGTCCGCCCTTACTACTACAGTACTCCTTCAACGCAATATTCGGGTTCTCGTCGACACCTCGCTCTCTTTCCGACTTTGGGCTCGCACGAGTAAACCTGATCTTGCGCAACGAAAACATATCGTGCGCGCGCGCTCCGTGCGCTCCAGCGAATGAATAGTGCATCCGGATCCCAGGCTGATGTGGCGGCCATGTGTAGCTCCTTCTCGCTCGCTCGAAAGAGAAGGAGGATGAAGGCATCTGCAGTGCACTCCGCCGTGTATCGAGCGACACCTCTTCCGTTGCATTTTTCTTGTTCTATTATCGTCTTGGCGACATGTAGCGGCAACTTGGAAACGCGCGCTCCGTGGCGGAGAAGGAGCCGCAATTATTCTCCGGTTTGACCGACTTGCTCCGAGAGGAGTTCCTCTGCTATGTATATCGTGCGCTCATCGGACACCGTTGTAGCGGATATGCTGACAGAACCTTGGGCTAGCGCGATCTCTTTTGTTTCCGATGCCCTCCCTGATCATGATAAAATGCCACTGCTGATTGCGTTCACGATCCATCTCGCCTTCCGGTACTCTCAGCGACGATTATAGACAGCTCCAGGTAAACACTTTTTTTCTCTAAAAAGTTTCTGATTTTGCGTACTCGTGTATATAATAGACTCCATGAGACAGATTCTTCCGTGCGTACGACCTCGCACGATCTCGCCCTGGCGGCTTCAACCCCTTGCACTCGATACAATCTTCACCCGCATGTCCATCGCATGGCGAATTTGGAAACCCGTTGTCTCTCGTCGCCCTAGCAAACATTACGCTCCTGGACGTCGACCTGGCTGCCTGGCTGGAGAAGCTCGACACCAGTCATCCCGTCTCGAAGTTTTTTCGAATTCGGGGTATACATACAGTACATCCCGGCTCTGACAAATATGGGGTAGCTGAGCTGCACTGTGCAATGTGCCGCGTGCCACGCGTAAGCAATATTCTCGTTGCCGGAAGACTAGGTATGTTCCGTCGATAATATGAAGCGTTCCGCATTTCGTGAGGTCTAACACTGTCGAGCAGATACTGCAATTCTAATCGGAAGACTCACCGGAGGGCGTGCAATCTCAATCCCGCCCTTGTCTGTTCTCCGAACTTTATAGGCGGCATAAATCCTGCCACTGATGCTTCGAGTATCTGTGAAATCCGATATTATTTTTGATCTAGTATGTTTAGATTTGACATCTGACTTCTGAGCTCTATGTCCCGCGCTGGCGAAAGGTTAACACAATTCAACCACCTTGCACGTGATGTGGTTCAATTCATGCGGAACGATTAGATTTCAGTGCTTGGAGGGTCCGATACCACAAAAGATTGTGGATTTATAGCCTCCGAGTCCGCACCCTTCAACTATGTTCGCGCATGGAATCAATTGTTCACGAGAAACCGTTTTTTCCGGGACATTGTGCCGAACCAGTAGAGGACTGATATCCGTTCCTCGGGAAAACATTGGGGTCCTTTGGGGAGTTCAAACTACAATGCTTATAAGCTTCGACTTGACAGCGAACGCCTGGCCGCCCGAACTATCGGCTCGCCGAGTAGTGGAGAGATCACAGCTTCGCCATACAGTATTGCCAGTACTACATAAGGACAAACAAGAACCGGGAGCTTTGGAGTTTATTCCCCGAAGTAAGTGGCGTAGGAATCACAGTGAACTGCCCTCCCGCGGTTACGCCGGGCGGGCCCGGAACCAAATGCGAGGGAAGAGACCTCCATTTCATCAGTCGTGTTTCCGGCCGCAATTTTTCTAATGTTCAGGATGAGTCTTGTGGCCTAGATAGATTAAATAGAAAGTAAACAAAGGATAGGCAAACGGTTAAACGTCAACTGACAGAAAACGAGTACGTTCCAATAAGCCATTTGTAAAGATATGAAGCGAATACAAAATCGGAGCGAGATTGCTTACGGGGTTCCCACCGGTGCTAATGCCCCTTTAACCGTAAGATCTATGACCGCACATGCTAAAACAATGGCTGCCAATGGCATGAGTCACAATCTGCGCATTGGGTTTGGGGCAAACCGTGCCCACCAAAAGTCCTGAAGTCTATTAGTAAGGAAATAGAACGACAGAATGCGTTATCACGCACAAGAAGAAGAAGACTGTCCCATCGAATATAAATGCATAAATGAGAGGCGATAGAAATGTCATTTCTTTCATCCGAGACAGTCTGAGCTTTCCCTCGGTGTCGCGCAGCATGTGTGCAAGCTTGGCAGCGGTCAAAAGAAAGAAAGAAGCTTTGGAATATCAAGTTCAACGCTTCAAAGTAGAATGTCAGAAATGCGAACAAGCACCAGAAACTGTAAGAGTAGGAACCCTGGGCAAAATTTGTCAGGGTCTGGGGAAAGTCAAAGGAAAACTTACCATCCTACTAACGAGAAGTCCGTATTCCGAATCGAAAGGCATCCCGGCAATGGAATGCCGGGCGGGTTGACAGATGCATGTTGTGAGGTTCTCTTGAGTGCCACGGTCGTGATCAGGAGTTCACCCTTCCGGAGATGTTGTGAATTCGTTTCGGGAACAATATTATATTTGTCGCTCACAGTTAACTCGCCTGTGGTATGACTAATTAGATAACTTGAATGGCGGATGAAATTAAGGAAGACAAACAGGTGAAGAGGAAGATGAGAAATACAAGGACTGGTAGCCTGAAATCAGCGATAAAGGCATCGAATAAAAGCAAAGGCCTTACTTTTCCTCCCTCGGTTATACAAGGCATGGATCCGGAGGACAAAAATTACGTTGACCATGGAAGTGAACAAAACTGAACCTCCACTAAACAACAAGATTTAACTGAGTCAGGGATAGCGACGTTGTAAAACTCACAAGCCATAGTACCAAAAGTAGCCTTTACAGCTAGAAAAAAATGAGAGCGGTGGTCAGGAAATAGCTCCACTAAGTCGTTGGATCCGCAGGAGCGTACAACTTCGAGATTTCGTTGAGTTCTAAGGACCAAAAAATAATGAACAAGGTGCTTACGGTCACAGTCAGATTTCGGTTTGTTCCAACTTGAGAACAGGTCAATGAACATTCTCGAATTTACATTGAATCCTAACCGGAGAGTAACACACTGCGAATCAAGTGAGATAACTCCTCTCGAATGAACTTTTGTTCACGTACGTGAGGTAACCGACACCATAATATCTGCCGAAGAGGTATAATGTTTTCGGGAACGAACGACGTGCCCTGGATCGGGAATTAATATGTATTCAAACACGCAACCACTCGAATTGACCCCCAAATATAAGTGACCTAGGAATGAAACGTGAGCAAACCATATCTATTATGCAACTTGAAAGCGCACCTCATCCCCCAGGGTGAGAAAGATGTCATAGACGAGAACGGTAAGTGCCGCAGCTAAGATATATCGGAAATTGTGGCAAGTGTCGCGAGTCTGAGCATACCATTGGAATAATTATTTTGGCGATTTTGCAAGATTGCGGTGAAGAGTTCAGTGAGGGCATTTGAATCGGTTGCAGACATCCCGTACGGGAACATCATGGATAAACGTTGTCTTAAAAACAAAATTCAGGGGAGCGGATCGTGTACCACCTCAAACATCGTGGGCTTCTTCTGTTTACTACCCCCAGATCCCCACCATTGCGAACGAAAATAAGCCGCCACGGGGCGGCATCGAATCTTCTAGTCTGATGAGCCCGGAGGGACGCCGTGCCGGTTGACGTGCACGATAGTCAGAAGCGTTCGGTGGAGTAATTATACTTATCCTAAAATCAGCATCGCTTGGAGTGTGTACGAGGTCTGATAGGAGAAAACCAAAAACGAGGTTGTGTATCTTGGGACTGTCGTAATGAATTGAGTTGCGGGGCTTTTGAGGCTGTGAGCTGTTTCCCCAATCGCGGCCAGTGCCACGGAATTAATCAGACCTCGGCATATTCTCGACAACAAGAGTTGGTCAAGATGGTGGACCCTCTGTAACCCCATTTGCGAGACGGCGGACGGAGAGTTGGACCCACTATAATAGGATGTTGCATATGCTCGTGCAATGGCCGTTGCCAAATCCCCGTGCTTTGGCAAGGGAATCAGGTTCTCAACGTTCAACGCCTACACAGATTTGGTCAATGACTGGAGAACAACGAAAATTCAATGGAAGAAATGATGACACGGAAGGATCTAGGAAGGTTCCGAAAATGTAGCTATCCTACTTACGCCTTCGGAGCTTTAGAGATATGGGACCCACACCGAAGGCAAGCCCAATCAGGCCGGCTTTCCCCATTACCCGTTCCTCGTACTCCTGCCTAGTTTCTGTCGCAGAGATGGGGATGGCTATTTTCCAATCTCGCAAGAACAACGCCATGAAACATAGAGCTTCAACATGGCTGAACTTTCGTCCGATGCAGGCGCGGGCACCGAATCCTAGGCAATGTCAGGAAATTTGAAGGGATTCAAGAACCCTGTCGTACCGAACATCGACACATCATGCTCTGAAATTCCGGTCCATCTTGAGGGTTTGAACGTGTCCGGCTCTGGAAATGTGACTGGATTATGGTCTACGAAAGAGAATTAATGTTCGGGGGAAATTTTTAACCCTAGGCTGTGGTAGCTTACGAAGAGCAATCATATCAACGATGACGAGAGTGCCCTGTCGAATGACCATCGTTTGCTCTGTAGGCCGCTTGACCTTTATTGCGATATCGTCTGTAAGTTCCCGGACGATCGCCACACCAGCCGCTAGTATCAACATATGAAAAGGCGGGAAAGAGATAAAATAGGAGAACGCACGATAGATTCTCATGGATTCATAAAAGCATGCCAAAAGATAAGGAAGATTCTGGAGATCGTCGATTGTCTGTAGTGGGGTCAATGTCTGGTCAACACAGAATGTGTGACTCTTCCTACTGGATCCTTCGATTTGGGGATGGCATTGATAATCTCTGCGTACACCTTTTCTTGTTCGTCCTCGTGTATCGCCAGAAATCCGAGAGTCGCAGTGATGACCGCCGCAGTAGTCTCTACAGCTTCGAGTCAGATTCTGATGTGCAAGTTGAAGACGGACGGAATAGATAAACCATGGCCAGCGAACATAAGGGTAAATATATTCCCGATAACCTCTTGCTCGTCGAGATTCAATTTTCCGTCAGTGTGCATGGCGGCGACCAAACGCGACAATATATCTCCGCGCTGTTTCTCGTCTGTGCTGCTCGTGTCTCCGCGCTGCTCGTCTTTTCTGGTCTCCACAAACGTGTGCATGAATGAACCGAGGCCTGACCAAGCCTGTTCAAGGATCCTTAACCTGCCACATCATGTTAGGCGAACGGGTTTAACCGGAACCGAGCGAGCCATTGTACGTACCGTTTAATCGGGAGCTTGTAAAGCCAGGAAGGAACTATCAGACGAGGAATGACGGTCTCTGTGACAATCGTCAAGGATTTCCCAAAGGTGAAGCCATTTTGGTCGGTCGGAGCATCAACCCATGGCATGGGGAGTCCAAAACCGCAGCGGGCAATCAGGATTAACGCGAGCTACAAGTAGCGTCAGAAAGGGTATTTGAGATTCAGTAACTCTAAACCTTTCGCGGCAAACGATTAAAGTCGTCCACTAGAATGTCTTCCTTGTCATTCCAGTTCTCTCCGTCGATCATCTCTTTATATGTGGCTATAGTTTCCGCAACTACGAGAGCGTACCTGGAGGGTCACGGTGTGAGCCTGGCTTTCGAATACCTACCAAAGTCGGAATACTGACGTTTTGGAAGTCAGAGCTGGAGCCACAATGCGCCTGTGCCGCCTCCAGTGGTCGCCACTTGCTGCCACGAGGTTATCTCCCCAGAGACTGAAAGTCGATTAGACCGTGAATTAAATACGAGCGCAAGCCTCACAGCAGGCCAGCCACAATTCTTCTAGGCTTAAATAGCTGGGTTTTCCCTTCTGCCGCAAGGATCTGCTTCGCAACATCCATAGAGCATGTGTAAACTGAGGAACCGCCGGATATCAGGGGGACGAGGGATATCACATCGTGCGTGTGGTTGAAAAAAGCTGGAATACAGCGTTCAGTGGCGTTCGATAGTCAGATACAGGCTGTGACCTTTTTTGCGCCATTCCCAAGGCCAATTTAACCCTGGATTCCACCATCGTGTACCGAAAGCAGCACCGAATAGGCTCATTGGCGCAAACAAAGGTCTCATTCCTGGGATACAATTCACGCTCTGTTTCGTAAATCCCTTGTGAAAGTCACAGAAGGAGACAAATACCCTGCGAGCATCAAAGAAACGGTAGACGGCGGCGGTAATTAGCGCAAATGCAACAACAGAGACGGTTGTGGAGGACATGTTCAAGTCTCCTAATGTGAGGAGAAGGCGAGGTTAGTTCCCATGGGTTTGGTGGGGAGCGTTATCTCGGCAGTGAATTAGATTTTAGCGTCGTGGGCGCAATGTGGGCGTGTTCCATGTTAGATGATCGGTGTCGTAGCCAGACCACATGCAACCTTGTTTGCAGCTGATTGGTTGAACGTCACTTTCAACTCCGAGTCGGCTCCATCTCCCGCCTCTCCGCTTTTCCACCGCCGCCGCCCGACGGGCAGCCCTCCGTGACATATGATCGCCGCTCTCCGTCGGGTAACTGGCCTGTTCAGGAGTTGAAATGATGAAGAAGGCAAAACCAATGAATTCACGGTTTGGATTCTGAGGCGATCTCCGAGGTGGCCAATCATGGACCCACCATATTCTGCGTCTGTATCCTGTTTCTGGGTCCTCGTGCGTCTAATGGCCACCAAACCCCCGGCATCCTGCTACATCAACGGATTGCTGAACAGCATATAACCTGACTGGTCGTTCGAAAAATGCTGTTCAACTCTTTCCACACGATGGCTCTCGCCTCCGAAATTATGCTGTTCATAACGCTTACATCCCTCGTTCTATTCGTCTGGTATCTTTTGCCTCGACGCCAAGGGTCGCCAAATACTCCGCCTACTGTGCGATATCGCTTGCCCTGGATCGGTTCGGTCTTCGAGTATAGCAAAAATCCGATCGTTTTTTTGAAGCTGTGCAAGTACGCACGGGCAATTTTTTGGAGAATTTATTGTACTGATTCTATCTTTGCAAAGGAACACATACGGCGACGTATACAAAATACTTCTTGCCGGCCGCGTCGTTGTTATTTTATCTACGCCCGAAACCATGGCATGTGTGTACAAAGATGCGTCGAAGGTTTTGAGCAACAACCTGGTACAATTCCGGGTGCTCACCGCCATCGCCGGGGCCACCAACCACCTCGACTATCTCCATGAAATTGTGGCTGGAAAGCTTTCTCCCGTACTCGGAGAACAGATGATAAAGCAACAACTGGTAGCAATCTCGCATACCTTCTATGGAGAATTAAACTCACGCCTTGAAAATGTTCCAACTGGAATGTTCATCAAACTATCGGATTTTACGGCGCGTCACGTCTACCATGCGACCTCAATGGCACTTTTTGGGCCGAAATTACCCGACACGTATGCCGACTTTCGCCTCCTGGATATGGGAATACCTCAGCTGATGTCGGGACTTCCCTTTGTTGGCCGGGGGGCGGCCAAGGCGCGTGAGCGTCTTCGCGCCATTCTCATATCTTACATTCGAGAAGGAGGAGACGCCGTCGTTGCCTCGGAATTAGTTTCAAAGTCCGTGCAAGAGCTGCAAGCCGCAGGACTCTCCGAGTCTGACGCGGCTGGTCTCTTACTCATCTTTCTCTGGGGCCTTCACGGAAATACTCTCGCCGCCACATTCTGGCTCTTTGCCCATCTCCTCTGCGATCGTGAAGCTCTGGGCCGTGTTTCTCAAGAAATACGAGCCACGCCTGCGCCAGGGTACTCTAGCCTTTCAGCAATGTGCGCCGCCGATCCGACCAAACTCTTCGGCCCACTTCTACCCATCCTTGACTCCGCCGTCAAAGAAACCCTGCGCCTTCACGTTCTTCCTACAGCTGTCCGTACAGCCTCCGCTGGGACAACAATCAGTGGGGATGGGAAGACATATCGTATTGCCAAAGGGGAATACGTCATGGCAGATGTTCGCGCGATATATCTCGACCCTGGTGTTTACAGCGATCCAGCGTCGTTCAAAGTCGATCGTTTCCTCGGGAGGAACGGCGCCTGACTGCCCTCTGTTTGGGGTAGCGGTGGACACATTGTGAGAATGAATCATTTACGTTCAGCTTTTTCAGCGACTCATCTTTTTCCGGGCAGTGCAAAGGCCGTTATTTCGCCCAATTTGAACGAAGACGCTCATCCGATGCTTGGAGCTGTATGATATACAGAGTTTACCGGGCAAAGATCCACTCAAGTCGTTCCCGGGTATTAATCCCCGTAGTATCGGCATGTATCGACTGGATGGTGAAATTCTTATTCGCCTTGTGAAGCACGCTTAGTCGGTGCAGGCTAGCATTTGGACTATAATCGGTGTATGCGCGCTACAGTAGCCCGAATAATTCAAGTAGATTGATTCCGAGTGACGTGAAATTAGGGCAATTAAAAGACGAGGATCGATTTTTTGGTTTCAACTTTGCATGTCGGATTTTATTTTTCTCACTGCGCCGTTCCACGCAGTAATTCCTCAATTTTTGCGACTTTTTGTAGAGGCCTGGTGCAAGCGATCAACACCTCGGCGATAGGCCATCATAAATTTCCTTTCTCAGCCACGAGCGGTAGTGCTCCACTGCTTGTCATCCCAGTCGCCCTCAGCCATGGAGGTCGTCGATCCAAGTCCCAGTCCGCCTACCATCACCATCTCGCAGGCGCAAGCGGTCGTCGACAAGGAATTCACCGACCCCAGCGCGACGATCGTCAACTTTACGCGGGTCGCGCATGGTTTCAGGTGCGCACCGTCTGCCCCCTTGTCGCCCTACGCTGCATCTACAATGCAGCTATACGCCGAGGATGAGCACGTACCTGCTCGACCTCGCGCTCGGGTCCAGCGCCGAGGCGACGCACTCATCTTTCCTCGTCGTCTCAACTGAGGCCGAGGACGCACTGGAGGAGGGGACGTGGCATCCGAACGCACTCGAGCTCTTCCCCGCGCTCATCGGTGCCATCCGCACGAACACCTCCATCCCCGTCCACGCGCCCACCCTTGACACCTCGCGCGTCCTCATGCCCTATGCGTGGCTGCTCACCCCCGCGCACGCGGTCACGTCCGCGCGCCTCATGTCTCTGGCGCAAGCGCGCACGGCGCTGACGGCGCACCAGCGCGCGATGGTGGACGTGCAGCTGGGGACGTACCTCGGTGAGCTGCACGCGCGCGCTCAGAACGACTGGTTCGGGCTCCCTTCCCCCTCTACCTCACCTACGCCTCCCTCAGACGCTGCGTACGACTGGCAGGAAACCTTCACGCCCCTCCTCGAGGACCTCCTCTCCTCCGTCCCCGCCGCCCTACCTTATCTGCCCACACTGCGTCCGGCGCTCGCGCGCGCGATCGCGTCCTTCCTCTTCGCCGACGTCGACGTGCCCAGCCTCATCTGGTTTACGGGGAGCGCGGACGACGTGTTCCTCGCGTTTAGCGAGGAGGGCGTATTCAGCGCGTTCGCGATACTGCCGGCCGTGGGGCACGCGCTGTGGGGCGACCCGCTGATGGAGGCGTTCTTCGTCGGCGCTGGCTCCTCTTCCTCTTCCTCCTCTGGCGGGGAAGGCGAACGCGGGCCGAGCGCGGCGTTCTGGGAAGCCTACCGCCTCGCGCGCAGCGCCGCAGACCCCGCGGCGGGCGACATCCTGGCGTTCCCGCGCCAGCGCACGAAGCGTCTATGGTACGACGTGTTCCTCGCGCTCGTCGTGCTGCGCGAGCGCCGCCACCTTCCCGATGACGAGAAGATACGGTGGGCGCAGAAGACGCTGGGGCGCAGCGCGGAGGCGTTGAGGGACGCCCCGTGTTATTGAATGTACTAATAAGTGAACCAGATACAGGAAATGAATCTGAACTGCAAGTTACTGGGATCTTTCGAGGACTCAGATCGCCCACATGAGAGGTCGCCTATGAACGCCTGTTTTGAGATATTCATGACAGGCATACTACCGAGGACAAAGATAAGCTGGTTCGGTACTGTCCCGGAATAAACGGTATCTCGCGAACAATTGATTTCATGCACGAAAGGTTTGCAGACTCGGAGGTAACAAATCACAATCTTTTGTCAGGGCGGCGTACCGGTGTCGGACCCTCTTAGGGCCGCGCACAGAAATCTAATCGTGAGCATGGAGGAAGTTATTTGCAGAAAAGGAGGCCCCGGCAGTTTCCGCATCAATTGAACCACGCCACGTGCACGGTTGAACTTTGTCGACCTTTCGCCAGCGCGGGACCAAGCATACTTAGATCACAGACAATATCCCATTCACAGATACGAAACATCAGTGGCATGATTTACGCCGCCTATAAAATTCGGGGAACAGACGCAAGCGCCGTCACCACGGGGAATTGAGATTGCATGCCTCCCGGTGAATTTTCCAATGCAGCTTCTGGCACTCAGAATTGAAGTATCTGCTCATCAGCGTTAGCCCACAAGAAATGCGGAAAGCTTCATATCATGGACGGCACATAAATCCAAGTGCAAGCCAGATTTAAACCGCGCAGCAACCAGCTGGCGAAATATAACTGTTCCAATTCGCCGAGTTACACCACTGGTAATCGATACATGATAATAAGAATTCCAGCCGACCAACTAACCGCCCACAGGTGCGTAAGAGTCCCTATATTATTTATCATCGAACAAAACCGGTTCGAGTTTTTGATTCCATCCAGCATTCAGCGATTTTAGAATTGTACAGCACATTGCGCCACGGTGGGAGCCTACGCCGGGACGACGCCGCGACGGCCATAGACGATGACGCCGCCGCCGGGTGCGTTGACGGGAGTCTCGTCTGGGGTATCGCGCGGCCAGACGATGACGCCGCCGTTCGGTGACTTGGTGGGGTCCTCCGCTGGGACGTCGTCGCGACGGCCATAGACGATGACGCCGCCGCCGGGTGCGTTGACGGGAGTCTCGTCTGGGGTATCGCGCGGCCAGACGATGACGCCGCCGTTCGGGGACTTGGTGGGGTCCTCCGCTGGGACGTCGTCGCGGAGCCCATAAACAATGACGCCGCCGTTCGGTGCTGTGGTGGGGTCCTCCGCTGGGACGTCGTCGCGACGGCCATAGACGATGACGCCGCCGCCGGGTGCGTTGACGGGAGTCTCGTCTGGGGTATCGCGCGGCCAGACGATGACGCCGCCGTTCGGGGACTTGGTGGGGTCCTCCGCTGGGACGTTGTCGCGGCGCCCATAAACAATGACGCCGCCGTTCGGTGCTGTGGTGGGGTCCTCCGCTGGGACGGTGTCGCGTACCGCCTGCGCTCGTGATCAGCATACTGAGATAGGTGAATATAAATGTCTGCATACGAACCCCAATCGCAGCGGCGTTCACGAGGGTCCCTGTACACGCAGCAAAGACAAGGGTTTGGATCAACAACATGGTGTTCAGGCCTGTGAGTGCTGGGGAATTTGGCTGGCGGAGAATTCAACAAATGTTGGTGCTTTTTCTCACTTAACGGCGGCTTTTTAAGGACGTCCAGGCAATATAATTATTTTTCATTCGGTTGACCAGGTCACCTTGGTACCCAAGTACGCTGCTCCCTGGATTAGTAAAAGGTTAATTCACTGGATTATGAGAAGGTTAATCAATGCTGTGGAGTAGTAGCCCGAGAAGGTCGCGAGAAGGATCTTTGTCACCTGGGCTGAAAATAGCATCAATAGAATAAAAACTAGACTCTCGCAGCGCCTGTGCCCGACAATCAAATAATTCCGTCCGAGCTGAGTAGCTGGACCGTCGATTTTCAAATTCCACAGTTCATGCCTCATTTTCGTTGACGTTCCAGCCATCAGAGAAGTAACGGGTCAAGCGCTGAAGATTCGGATCGAGCCGACGCACGCATCCGGTTGAATTGATCATCAAAGCGAGACTAGGACAATTTATCTATTTTTGTTCTGTGCGCACTATAGCCGCGAAGCCCTATACCTTGGATGGAGCCTGAGCTGTGCATTACTGTACACATACTCTTCTTTAGGGTGTCCTGGGTGTGCTTTAATTATATGCGAGCCTCCCCGAGCCCCCCGAACAGAATGATGCGCTCGAAAGATCAGTGGTGGTGGTGGTTTCACAATGAACAATTGAGTCCGAACTGTATGGAGGAGGAGGAAGAGGTCCTTATAAGGAACAAGCAGGTACTGTACCTACATACATCACGTCCCGAATGTATGCTACAGTCATCAACGGCCAGATCACTATGGTAACCTAGCTACATCAGTGATTGCAACTAGATATCTTACGAAAAGACTTAGAAGATGGGCGGAGAGAAACAAGGCAAATAACGGTTATGGTTAACCAATGCAATGCTCCAAGTTTGAATAGTTCAGCAGATTGTTGGAGCGTTGCGATCTTCTGCTGTTGGACGCTTTCGGTTCATTTTGAACCATAATATTGAACTCTGCGCACCTGGACACGCACACGCGATAGAAATTATTATTCCTATCGTACGCTGCAGTGTCCAGCGCAGATGTATATGTAACGGAATGTACAGGTTGCGAGGAGAGCATATGTGCGAACAAATATTCACAGCGTAGATGTATATTTAACGGAATGTTCAGGTTGCGAGGAGAGCCTATGTGTGATCAAATATTCGAGCCCCTCCGAGTAGGTCGGCCCGGCTGTATGCAGGCTGTTGATAGTACTACTGAATAAAGTTTGCCTGAATAATAATAGTAAGCGCTCGGAAAGGTTTTTGGATGGAACAAACGCACCACGGTCTATGCATATTAGTCTCCCGGAAAGTAGGGCACACCGTATAGGACGGAACACACGGGATTTATGAGCTAGCTAAATGAAAAGGGAAGACGAGCATGCACCTGCAGGCGGACTCTACACGGCTCCACTGGTGCTCTAAGTCCAGCAGCCGCGCGCTGATGAGCACCTCACTGATCAGCAGTGAGCCATCAGGTCCCGAGCTGCTGGAGAGGAGGGTCTTCGGCATTTGCACGGTGTATGTCTAACATACAAAGATGTCGAATCAAAGATGTCTTAATTTTTGAAGCAAAATTGAGGTCACAGCGAGGCTGCCGAGACAGTGACCTACTTTTACCTACCTCTGCATAAAAATTGATTGAGGATTTGCAAAATTGATCAAACTGTGCAAAATCCGACTATTGATTTTCTGCTGGGCTCCAATGCTGCCCGAATGCTCTAGAATTGTACTCGGATCAAACTGTACTCTATGTCCATCTTCCCATTTTATTTTGAGCCCATTGAGTTTGAACTGAGGTCACCGGATCAAATTTATGAAGAGGTAGGTCATTCTGCAGAGGTGGGTAAAAGATAGTATGACGGGATACAAGGCTTTGTTTGAACGAAAACTGTCATACAGAGTAGGTGATATACAGCCTAGGAAACGGAACTTATATTCTACTGGTTCGCAATCGCATCGGGAGTTACTAACTCATTAGGGGTTTCCCCCTGATTTCAACCACATCACGTGCACGGTGGTTGAATTGTGTTGACCTCTCGCCAGCGCGGGACCCAGAGGTCGATATATAGATCACAAAGACGATCCGATCCACAGATACTCGAAACATCAGTGGGGATGATCTACGCCGCATATGAACAGACGCGGGCGCGCCGTCATTGCGTGGGATTAGGATTGCACGCCTTTCGGTGAACCGTCCAATGCTGCCTCTGGCAAACAGAATTACAGTATCTGTCCGTCAGTGTTAGCGCTCAGGGAATACGGGGTTTCATATTATTCACGGAACATACCGAGTCTTTTGGCAACGAGAACATCGCTTGAGCACGGCACTCGGCAAATTGCACGCTGAGCAACAGTGTAACGCAGCTACCCCATATCTCTCGGCATCGGGATTTAAACCCCGAAGCTCAAGAAACGTCGTCGTGGGATCACTAGTGTCAAGCTTCTCCAGCCACGCAGCCAGGTCGACGTTCGGCTCGATGCCAGTAGACGGGTAAAATTTGGTGGGTTGACGAGAGACGACGGGTTTCCAGACTCGCCATGCGATGGACATGCGGGCGAAAATGGTATCAAGCGCAAGGCATTGCCTACCGGGGCAGAAGCCGCTAACTTGAGATCGTGCAATGTCGTATGCAAGGGAGAGTTTGCCGTGCGCAGTCTATGTTACCAGTAAGGAAAAGGACCCATTCAACTCGAAATTGATAAGAAGGTAGCAACGAAGACGCTTACCTGGAGCTCTGTGTAGTCGTCGCTCATAGTACCGCTTCCCACGAGGATGGCAAGATGGATGCCGATCGCAATCATCAATGGCATTTTAGGATGATCCGGTGGGGCATCGTTGACGAAGGAGATCGCGTTAGACCGGGCTTTGTTGATCAAGGCGACGACCTCTTGAAAGCGAATTTCAGATGCTCTTCCCGTCAGCATCTCCGCTATAATGACGTCCGAGGAGAACACGGCATAGTAGAGGAGTTCCTCTCGGAGGAAGTCAGTCAAACCGGTGCATTGCAGCCCCTTCTCCGCAGAACGAAGGCAAGCAACCGTGTCCCTCGTCGCGCCACATGTTGCCAAGACATAGTAGAAAAATCCGACGGAAGGGTGTCGCTCGATACATGACCGAGCGACTGTGAACGCTTCATCCTCCTTGTCGCTCGACAGAAGGAATTCCAACTGTAGGATGTTCGCCATAACATCAGTATGGGATCCAGTTCCACTCCTCCGCACAGCATCTCCACACAGTCGAAGCACGTCGACAAATTGGGTTCCTCCGAGGTCAGTGGCCAAACGTATGTCCTCTTCTAGGGGGTCGTTGAAGTTGAAGTGGTTACGCACGCGAAATTCGTTACGCAAGATCACTTCTACTAGTGAGGATCCAAAGTCGGAAAGAGAGCGACGGGGATTGTCCGAGAAGGTGTCAACGAGATCCATCAATGCGGATCCGTCTTCTCTGTCCCTCGTTTCGGAGGACTTGTCACGACCATACTGATCTAAAGCTTGACGAACACTTTCCGGTTGGCCTGAGATTTCTTGTGGAGGTGAATCCTGGGTACTCTCGAAAAAATGCAGCTTGATGAGGGAGCGTAATGCATCGTTCCGAATACAGAGATCTTGGGACCGCGTGCATGCTACGAGCAAGTCGACAGAGTCCGGAATGGACTGGAATGCGGCCGGGTGATATTTTGTCGTTTGAGAGCAGAAGATGCAGAAGTGGTCGAAGCTGAGGGAGGTGGCAGTAGGGAGGCGGACAACGGACAGGAAAAAGCTAAGGATACGATCCGGAGAGACCAATGCGGCCAGCTCGGGGTCAGGCTCGGGATTGTTCAGTACAACGACGGTGCTGTGTGAGAGGACGCAAACGGCCTTCTCCAAATATGGGAGGTCGTCTGTGTGGCCTTCTACGCAGTCGAGAATGTTGGATGTAAAGCGTGAAAGGTTTTTGAGTATATCAGTGCCGATGTGAGTAACATCGCTCAGGATGTGCATCACGGTTGACCTAGCGGTATCACTGTGTAAAAGTGAGATGGCTTTTTTCAAAAATTCTTGAAAAAAATGTGTCCTATCGGTGTCCAGTTAAAATTGGAGACAAGTGTTACTTACCAGTTTCGCCAAAGATACGTTTCCTCAGGATTGTATCAAAGCCCATACGTCCGTAGATTACAATAATCATAGCGGCAAGGGTATCGGTGGCGACAATATCTGCCTGACATCCTCGACTCAGAGCGAACGCCTTGTCTAGCTTGGAGGAAATGATATCAAACGTCTCGTGGCACTGCTTTAAGCCACGGGCCGTATTGTAATCTTGTTTCAAAGTGATCAGTACAAGGTTACTTGAAGATTAGGACGTACCAGGAATGCAAATAAGACGGGATATCTCTGTGACCTGAGCTTCCCTGCTCGCTGGCGTACGTACTACGGCGAGCAGTCCCGCAAGAGTCACGGGCAATTCCTTTCCAGCGACATTTGCCAGTGCGCCACGATTATGCTCGTTTTTGGAGACCCTCTTCTTCCCTGCCATGGTATCAATTTCCTGGGGAGAGATTTGACGAAGCGAAGGAGTGAATGTAGCCAAGAGCAGTTTGAGAGCGGCGAGAGAATTGATGCCATCAATTCCGAACGTTTTTCGAGTCGGCAAACTTGACAAACGAACATATTCTCACAGCTCGAAAACTGGATACAATGCGTTGCAAAAAATAAATTGTCCATAATATTACCAAAAGTCCGCCTAAGATTAAGTCTCATGAGGCCTGCTTCTTTTCCTGGGCCGCCGCGGGCTTTTCCTTCTCCTTCTCCAGTGTCACCTCCTTGGCCTTGTCCGCCTCCGCCTGCCTGCGCTCGTTCGCTATCCTCTCGCTCCGCTCTTTTTCCACCCACGCGCCGGCCTCCGCAACCGCGTCAAACGGCCGAATCTTATACGCCATCAAAAATCCCTGGGACGGTCGTCAGTACCGTAGGACGTCAAGCGTGCGGCGCACACACCTGCAAGCTCGCCATCGAGATCTCCCGCTCCGGAATGGCCTCGGCAAAGCGGACCGCGAGTTCGCCGATCTGCCGCCGCCCGAGCTTCGGCGCGTGCGTCTGATGCGACGTGCCGCTGAATGTGAGCTTGACCTCGACGCCGGACGCGGACGCCGCAGACGACGGAGCCTTAAGTTCGCGCTCCTCGCCCGAATCATATCCGGAATCGACGGTCCCCTCCTCCTCCGTGTTCGCTCCCGCGAGCACCGTGTCCGGGTTCTGCGCGGGGATGTAGAACCGGCTAAACAGCTGGCGCGCCTGGAACTTGCTCGCGAGGCGGAACTCGATGTGTAGGTCCATGCGCCCAGGGCGGCACAGCGCCGCGTCGAGCGCCGCGTATTTGTTCGTCGTCGCGAACAGGATGCGACCCTCCTGCGCGCCGACGCCGTCCAGCGCATTGAGCAACCCGCTCAGGCTCAATCTGTGACCGCCATTACCGTCAGCGACCGAAGGCGGCGGCGGGCTACACCGTGACGAAACTTACCTGCTCGTCGTGGCGGCAGGGCCCGGCGGCGCGCCTGCGGGTGGGGGTTTGCCAGCGGCATCCTGCGCATCGAGGGGCGCCGCGGCGGCGTCGCGGTTCAGCCCGCTCGTGAACGCCGCGTCGATGTCCTCCATGAGCGCGATGCAGCGCTCCGGCAGCGCGTTCACCAGTTCACCCAGTGCGGCGTCATCCAGCCCGATGCGCGATAGCGAGAGGACATACACATCCAGCCCGAGCTCGCCCGCGACCGAGTGGATGAACGATGTCTTGCCCGAGCCGGGCGCGCCGTACTAAATGCACACATCCGCTAGGTGTCAGTAGAGGCTTCGAATGGGTGATAAAGGGGCGTACGAGGAGGTAGCCGCGGCGAAAAGGGATGCCGCGCTCGGCGTACCAGTCCTTACTGAGCAGGAAGTCCCTCGCGTCGTCGACGAGGATGTCCTTAACGCCCGGGTCCAGGATAATCGACTGCATGGACCGCTTTTCCCGGCACGCGACGTGCCGCCAGTTGTTACTCCTACACACAAAATCTCAGCCACGGGGCCAGAAAGAAGAGAAAAAAGAGAGAGAAAAGACGTACGTATCGGAGACGTAGACACACATCTTGTGCTCCTGCGCTGCTATATAATCGCGCCGCGCTTCCTGCAGGAGGGCAGCCAGGATACCATGGTCGCGCGTCATGATGCTGCCGCACGCGTTCAATTACGTTGCAGAAAGAATAGCAATGCCGGCGGAGCGGGACGCACCTAACGAACAGGGTTTGCTCCTTGGAGCCGTACCACCCCGTCTGGTTTTGCACGCGCGTGATGGTCATCCAGCGCCGCCGGTACCACAGGTTGTATGTCGTCGACAGCGCGGGCAGGTAGGCGAGCTTACGGGACGACTTGGCGAGTGGCTCCTCGTCGAACACGACCGCCGCATTCGTCGCGAGGCTGCTCGTGCTGATCTGCACGTCGCGCGCCTTGCCTGTCGAGCCAAAAAAGAAAAAAAAAGAAAAAGAGAGGAACCATTGTCAGTGCTGGGCGCAGGGGCGGCGCGGGAATATACGCACTCCACGACGGCTGCTTCGAGAGCCAGACCATCATCCATTCTAAAAACAATCGCAAATGCGCGTGTGAGCACCAGGCTGCCCGGGATCGACGATCAAGTGATGGGGGGACCCACCGTAGCTCGCGTCCTGGTCCTCAAAGCACGCCGTAATAAAGAACGAGTTGACGAGTCGGTGGTACCCGCCGAAGACGAAGCGCCTCCACAGCTCGATGAACCCGCCGAGCACCGCGAGCTTCATCCAGTCGCGCAGCGCAGAGAACGAGAGCAGCAGCGCGAGCAGCGAGGAGAGGTCTGTCGGCATCGCGAGCGGCGTGTTCGTCGCGGTAGGCGCCACAGGTTCGGACGTAGAAATATTCGCCGCAGCGCCGTCGGGCGGGCTGGTGAAGCCCGCCAGCAGCTGCTGCACGAGGGGCATATACGTAGCCATGGTTGGTGGTGGCGGCGGTCAAGTGATAGTAGTAGTCCTTCTGGAAGAAAGAGCTTGCGCTCTTTTAAGCCCCGCTGATCTTTAGTGTACATGCGGCGTGTCGTGAGTCTTGTTTTGTTGCGGGATTTTGCCTCTTTGGGCAGAGCGCGGGATTAATAAAATAAAGAAGCATGAAAGACAGCCTTTGTCGGTTATGTGGCGGTCGGCGGGTTTAGTGGGCGCAAAAGCGGTGTCAAGGCTGTTTTAGAGCCGCATTGAGGTGGGCGCGCCTAAAATCCCAGGGGGGCGTCAAAAATTCCAGGTGCAAGCAGTGTGGAGCGGGCGCTGACCCTGGATTGACCATTGACTCGAGCGCGCTGCGGGTGATCTATTGCTATGGGTTCCCAGATCGAGTTCCCATTGAAAAAACAACTCATCCCCAGGGGTTTGTCGGCACCAAGCGGCTCCGCCAAGCTAGTAGTACAGACGAAGCAAGGTGAATGAGTCAGGCTCGGGGTCTGTGATTCTGAAGGTTAAGGTTAAGAGAGGAACGGTCACGGTACGTATTTGGGTTACAAACTTAGTCGTGACTTTGTGTTTCATCCAAAATAGGATTCGCTAGGATCGCGTCCCTGCATTGTCCCTGAGGGCTGGAGCCCGAAAGGTAGAGAATAAAGGAATATCTACAGCTACGTATTCATGATCAGTCGTCCAGACGACAAGAGAAACATTGCATTCGCGGAGGAGAAAAATCAATCACCGTTACCCTTGAATGCATATAGAAGACGCTTTCCGCCGATTCAAAGGCGGGAAAAATGCACGGAGCGCTCTATCTGTCAAGGCAATCCCGCTTACACCTTTGGACGTGTTCTCCGTCCTGTTACAGTCTCTGTCCGTGCTCGATTATCGCAATCCCGCTCACCTCCATCTGTCCGGGATTTTTCCCTTCAACTTGCTCATTACTGTATCAGGTGGGTCCCGACTCGCTCAATATGTACTCCGTTTCTGTTTAATTAAATAAACTCGCAGAGGGGCGCGCCCCAATACTCCGTTCCTGTCAAATGGAGTGAATCCACATCACCGGGAATACGACGAGGCAGTGGGACGCCCATCGACTGCGCACCGGGAAATTATCGCACTTACATTGCCCCACGGAGGCTACACGCACCGTGGCATGATAAACTGCGTGAATGGAGGACAGCGCATTTGGTTCCTTCTGTGCTTGACACGGGCGGCTGCGGGAAACGGGGGGAATGAAATCGCGCGCGCTAGTGTGCGTGCCGCGGACCCGCGGTAAGATAGTGAGCTGCAGATCGTCCGCATGCGGGAGCGAGAAGCGCGTCGATCCGGGCATTATGCGGTGCACTTGACCGTGACTTGGTAGCATTAGAGTTTTCATGCTAGCATATATTCTGAGGCGCTCTTCAAGTTTTGGGATCGACGCGAAACCTGAGGAAATCCAGTCTTGGATGGGCCGGCGGGAACGAGTATGATAAAGTTGAGGATACGCTTAAAGACGGATCCAACCAGCTTTTAAGATTGGATAGAGGTCATTGCAACAGGAATGACCGTGACGAGAGGCCCAGTTCAACTGGAAGGTTTGCTTCAAATTGCTTGCACTAGTGGAAGTTTTAAAGCAAGATTCGAGGTTCTATTTGAACCAGTAGTAGCCCTTAAAGCCTGGAGACTTGAATCTGGTCCGCCAGTCGTGTGCCACTGCTCGAAGGAGGAGCTTTGTATGCGAGTATTTGTTGATTCGTCACGATCGGTCACACCTTTTTCTGTCCACCGCGCTCGTCTGGTATCTGTATGTTCTCTGTGCTCCCCTCGCGCCTCCTCGCCAGGCTGGTCACCCCAGGCGGTGTCCTTGCCCGCCAGCTCGCCGCTCCATCCCTCGTGTCGCGCACTCTCCACGCCGCGGCACCAGAAACGCGTCGCACATTCCTGACCTCTGCGCGCCTTGCCCTCCCTGCTGCCAGCACCGCGAAGAAGACCACCAAGAAGGCCACCACCAAGAAGGCGGCGCCCAGGACCGCAGCAAAGAAAAAGCCCGCCGCGAAGAAGGCCGCGCCGAAGAAAAAGGCGGCGGCAAAGAAACCCGCAACCAAGAAGAAACCCGCGCCGAAGAAGAAGGTCGTAAAGAAGACGGCGAAGAAAGTCGTAAAGAAGAAGACGGTGCCCCGGGCCAAGTGTGCGTCGCCGTCCCGCCGTGTCTTGTGTAGAGAGAGGCTGATATGCGTTTTGCGACGCAGCGCTGCGCGTGACCAAGAAGATGGGCCCGCCCCCGCGTGGCACGTCGGCGTATGTCATCTTCGCACAGGAGTGGGCCGCCAAGCAGCCCGGGTCGGGCAACATCATCGAGCGCGTCCGCGGCGCGGGCACCGCGTGGGCCCAGCTCTCCGACGCCGAGAAACAGGTGCGTCGCGTGTCGTGCCTGTGTCCCCGCTAACCACCTCGCTCGCGCGCAGCCGTACGTCGAGCGCTCTGCGGCGGACCACGCGGCCAAGGAGGTCGCGCGCAACAAGTGGTTCGCCGAAGTCGACCCCGAGCTGCTGCGCCGCCTCAACGCGCAGCGCAAGGCCAAGAATCTCCCGCGCATCATCAACCACCTCAAGCCCAAGCGGCCCATGTCCGGGTACATGAAGTGCGTCGCGCCTTCTTTTTCTCTCTCCTTTTGGCCGATGTTGATGTGTCTAGGTTCACGCAAGCCTTCCGCCAGACGCCGGCTGCGCCGTCGGGCTCCATCATGGAGGTGGCCAAGGCCAGCGGCGTCGCGTGGCGTGCACTCCCTGAGGCCGAGAGGCAGGTGAACCTCGTCTTCCTCCAGTTTTGGTTTTTCCTTGCTGACAACGGTGTGCTAGGCGTACAACACCCAGGCGAAAAAGGAAATGGACGCATATTTGGCGGCGAACCCCTCCACCCGTCCGAGGCGCAAGTCCGCCGCCAAAGGCGTGTAGTGCACGGCTACTCGTAGTCCCACACCGAATCCAAAGAATCGCCCC
This sequence comes from Mycena latifolia, assembly GCA_029289555.1. Taxonomy (NCBI): domain Eukaryota; kingdom Fungi; phylum Basidiomycota; class Agaricomycetes; order Agaricales; family Mycenaceae; genus Mycena; species Mycena latifolia. The sequence goes on from JARJLE010000007.1 coordinate 1,751,900, forward strand.
CCGCCCCCACGCACGGCTCCCGTTCTTTTGTTCCCGGCGCTTTTTCATGTACATAAGTAAAGTAAGTAGCGGCTGCACCCTACATTCATACATATCTACGAATTCTTCGCATCGCGCGCAACTATTCTATTTTATCATTTGGCTTCAATCGAAACACCCCCGTTCTCATCGTTCCGGGCGAGATGAGGTCATGGGTACTTATTTGTGGGAGCGACTCCGAGCGAGTGGACAAACTCGCAGGATCAATGTTTTGGGACTCGAATTTAAATGATGTCTTTTTTGGCGCATCTCCCAACCTCACGCTGTCTCCCCAATTTGGCTAGTTTTTGCAGAGTCCCGGTGCCTACACGCGTATTTGTGGGTTCACTGCGATGGAGGTGATCCGTGGGGCTGAACCGCGACGCTCGGGCGATTTTTTTGGGAACCGTTGTATATTAGCAGAGTCATCCATGCGTTGTGAGGATGTGTTCAGCTACTTGGATTTAGCTCGCAAGTCCTCCGTCAGGTTTGCGGAAAAGGCAATCCGAGTCGAGTCGGAATTGATGGCATCGAATATTGCTCTTGTTTCTTGCCGCCTTGCTTTAAATTTTGGCACTCGTTCCTTCGCTTCGTTGAATCTCAACCGCGTTTATAACACGGCAGCAAAGAAGAAGACTTGAAGAAGACACATGTCGGAAAAGGGCCCCTCTTGCGGAACTGCTCCCCGGAGTAGTAAACAAGGAAGCCCAGGTCACGGAGGTATCGCGTGTGCTTCCACTTCAAATCCATCCTCGCGGTACGTATTGACTGGATGCTCGTCAGTGCCCATGGGAGCAGCTCAGAAGTCAGCCTTCCACTCGGCGTGTCCAAACCGCGCACGCCTCCTGTGCATGCGTAGTCGTGTTCGTGTGGTACTCCGAGTTCAGATGGGTCGGGGACATCTTTGCGCAAGATTTAGATGCAACGGACCACCACCTTCGTCCCACTCTACACGTACTGCTCGCCGACTACGCGAGCAACACCCGCACACGACACCACCGTGCGTGCCTAGAGCAGCACTCCCTGCGAGCTTGAGGGCTCGAGCAATCTGCGTCTCGATGCGCTTCTTGCTAACCTGCACCAAGCATTCCAATTCGCATCGGGCGAGGAGATCATCGCTGGTATGCCCGCGCCCATCCCTGGCACCTCGACGCTCGGCCGGTGGTTGAATGTTCTGACGAGGACTCCGAGCCAATCGCCGGCGCCTACGCCTGCTCTCACGCAGATGACGCCTATCTGCTCCTTGTGGTACTCCCGTTGGCGCCGGCTTGAATCTAGTCCCGCTCCTGTGCTACCAGGAGCGACGTGGCGTTTCACAACGACTCCTGACTCCCGTTTCATGCCTTCCTATTTGCGTGCGTTCTTTCCTGGAGCGGATCACGCGGTGAACCCCACCGTGCCGACCTACGCAAGCGGTGATGCTCGTCACCGACGTTGTACTCACATGCACTGCTCAGCGGCGCACTTCCAAAAATGACGAATGTATTCCACCGGGATGTTTCAAGACGGATGGGCAACCACTGCTACTGATAAATGCCGGGTGTACGTTACACTGTGTGCCGAATAATCTGCATGGAGGTTGAATCTTCTACTTCTACGTGCAAATATAGTAGATGGGGATTATAGGTTCATAACCAGAGTGTACGAGGTCTACGTCGATATCTTAATAATCTTTATTGGTGAGCATTTCGTAAGACTTGACTCAACTATATATATCCAGGCGCCTATGTTGTGCATATATAACTTGGACGATGACAACCTCAATCTATCAATCTTACCTGCCCGCCCCTCCACTCACACATATATTGGTCTTGAATGTCTGCACAGGATGTAAGAGCACCATTTATATCCCGCAATAGCTGGACTGACTGGGGTAGGGCATTGGGTCGGATTGTTCTGATGACTGGGTTACAGAATCCGGGTCAATCAATAGTGCAGCCAGTGATTCTGAGGATTCGGTGTGTGCTTCAATTTTTTCGTTGGTGAGAAGCTAAATCACTGTTAGGACCAGGCCCAAATAGTCATGTTGAAAGAAATGATAGAGAAAACACCTCCAGATCACTCAAATCTCCCAAGATATCAATATATACTGGGAAAGGCCTTTGCACGGCAGCATAGGGAAACAGGAGACTTGAAGGCTCTTGATGATGCAGTGCAGAATCTCCAGGCAGCTGTAAATCACACTCCAGAAGATCATCCCGACAGATCAGAGTGGCTGCAAAGCCTTGCCCTATCATTCACAGAGCGCTATTATAGGTTGGGAGATTTGGATGACCTTGAGAGTGCACTGCAGACAGACAAAAGGGCTGTAGAGCTGACCCCAGAAGAGCATCCAGATAGAGCATCCCGCTTGCAAAGCCTTGCTGTATCTTTCTCAGATCGATATCAGAGGCTGCGAGAATTGGAGGACCTTGAAGCAGCAATTCAGAAGCAGCAGGAGGCACTTCAACTTACCCCAAGGGAACACCCTGATCATGCAGACCACTTGCAAAAACTTGCTGTGTTATTGTCAGATCGATATCGGAGGTTGGGAGATGTTGAAGACCTTAACAGTTCACTGGAGAACAATGAAGAAGCTCTTCAGCTCATGCCAGAAGAACACCCTGATAGAGCACGCTGTCTGCATAGTCTTGCTGCATCATTAGCAGATCAATATGATAGGTCAGAGGATCTGAAGGATCTTGAAACTTCAGTGCAGACATACCAAAAGGCCATGGATCTTACTCCAGAAGGGCATCCTTCTAGAGCCACTTCTCTGGAAGGTCTTGCATCAACATTAACCGAACGATATCATAAATTGGGAGATCCACAGGATCTTGAGACTGCATTACAGATGAACCAGGAAGCAGTGGAAATCACCCCAGAATGGCACTCTAACAAGGCACGCCATCTGCAAAGTCTGGCAATGTCCTTCACAGAACGGTACCAGGAGCTTGGAGATCTTGAGGACCTCAATGCTGCACTGCAGAAAAATAAAGAGGCACTCCAGATTACCCCAGAAGGGCACCCAAATAGAGCAGGTTATCTGCAAAGCCTTGCTGAATCATTGGGAGATCGCTACACTAGGTTGGGAGATCTAAAAGACCTTGAGAATGCATTGCAAATGAACCAGAAAAGTTTGGAATTTACCCCAGGAGAGCACCCTCGCAAAGCACACCGCTTGCAAAGCCTTGCTTTATTTTTCTCAGATCGATATCAGAAATTGGGAGTTTTGGATGACCTTGAGACAGCAGTTCAGAAACAACAGGAGGCACTTCACCTCATCCCCAAAGGGCATCCTGATAGAGCCGACCACTTGCAGACACTTAGTGGGTTGTTGGAAGATCGGTATCTGAGGCAGGGAGATCTGAATGACCTTGAGACAGCATTGCAGATAGACGAAGAAGTCTTAGAGATGACCCCAGATGAACACCCTGATAGAGCCCACTGTCTGGAAAGCCTTGCTATATTGCTGACCCATCGATATCGAAGATGGGGAGATCTGCAGGACCTTGAAACTGCATTACAGAAGAAGCAAGAGGCATTACAGCTTACCCCAGATGAAGACCTTAATAGAGCACATCTTTTGCAAAGTCTTGCTTTGTCATTCTCAGATCGATATAAGAGGTTGGGAGTTCCACAGGATCTTGAGGATGCACTGCAGTTAAACAAGCATGCTGTGGAGGCCACCCCAAAAATACATCCTGATAGAGCAGTCCGTCTGAAAAATTATGCTGTGTTGGTCTCAGACCGATATCATAGGTTGGGAGATTTAAAGGACCTTGAAGCTACACTGCAAATGAAGCAAGAGGCACTTCAACTTATACCAGAAGGTCATCCTGACAGAGCAAGCTATTTTGAAGCTTTTGCTATATCATTGAGGGATAGATATCAGAAGTTGGGAGATCCAAATGACCTTGAGATATCACTGCAGAAGATGCAGCAGGCTCTGGATTTTACCCCAGAAGGACATCCCGATAGAGGACGCCGTCTACAAAGCCTCAGTATGACATTATCAAATCAATATCAGAGGATGGGAGATCTGCAAGACCTTGAAGATGCACTGCAGAAAGGTAAAAGATCAATAGAGGTCACCCCCCCAGGGCACCCTGATAGGGCAGGCCGCCTTCACAGTCTTGCCACATTGTTTGCAGATCAATATCAGAGGCTAAAAGATCTGAAGGATCTTGAATCTGCAGTGCACACAGCAAGAGAAGCAATTCAGGCTACCCCACAAGACCACCCTAATAGAGCACGATGTCTGCAGAATCTTTCTGTCTTGTTGACAGATCAATATCAGCAGTTGGAAAATCTAGAAGACCTTGAGGCTGCACTAATGATGAATAAAGAGGCACTCCAGCTCACTCCAGAAGGACATCCTGATAGAGCAGTCCGCTTACAAAATCTTGCTATGATGTTCTCAAAGCGATTTCGTAGGTTGAGAGAAAAAGAGGATCTTGAGGCTGTTACCCTTCACTATACTACTTCTTTCAAAACTTCCTCCTCAACCCCACATACCTCTTGGAACCACGCTCTTGAATGGGCCAATTTTTGCAGAGAATTTCAGCCTTCAAACTGTACAATTGCTTATATGGCTGCCTTCAATTTGCTCCCAGAACTTCTTTTCATTGGTCATTCTGTAACTGTGCGCCAGGATGCTATGCACACACTCAATATTGGTCAAGTCACTTCTACTGCTACAAAGCAATGTATCAGCTTAGGGAATCTCACAGCTTCAGTTGAGATTGTGGAACAGGGGCTAGCCACCACATTTCAGCAGATGCTGGAACTGAAGACTAGTATTGAGATTCTCCCTCCTGAACAAAGGAAAACCTTCCAAAAGCTTTCATCTGACCTCTATAGTGGAACAGCTGCAGATCCAAGAGATGCTGCAATTGAGAGAAATAAATTACTGGAGGATATTCGGAGACAGCCAGGGCTTGAATTCTTCCTTCTTCCAAAACCATACAGTATCCTTCATCATGCTGCACAGTTGGGCCCTATTGTAATTCTGAACAGCCATAAGGATGGTTGTGATGGGATCATGATTCTGCATTCGATTCCAGAGCCTATTCATGTTCAACTTCCAGATGTCATCACAGTTGATCAGCTCAGCCGGCAACAAGCTACGCTCAAAGAATTGCTTGATCGTTGCAGTGTCCGAAACCGAGGAGAATCAGCTTCCAGCAGACTCTTTGGCCAGCGGGAGATTTTCAAATCCAAGACAACCAAAGAATGTTTTGCTGATCTGTTAACATGGCTCTGGACACATATTGTTGGCCCTGTATACCACATTTTGGAATCAGTTAGTGTATTCATTCCTTGTTCATTTTTTGAAACTAATAAGGTTTTTATAGCATGGTATCTCTAATGGCAGACTATGGTGGTTGCCCACTGGTGCATTCACAGGATTACCTCTGCATGCATGTCCTCCAACCGATCACTTCATTCATTCATACACAGCAACATTGGGATCTCTTCTGGAAGGGTATGCTAAGAAGTTGCCTAGCAATGCCCATAAATTTGGTGTTGTGGGAGTAACACATACAGGTCCTGGTACAATGTTTTCTCTTGAAGGAGTTAAGCACGAAGTCAAAAACATCCTTTCAATCATCAAAACACCTGATGTGAAGTCTGTCAGTGGTGAAAAGGCCACAGTAGATGCTGTAAAGCCCTTGCTACAAGATTGCTCCTGGGTTCACTTGGCCTGCCATGGAAAACAAGATTTGGTTAATCCAACAAAAAGCTGCCTCCGGCTCTATGGAGGAATGTTGGAGTTGGAAACAATTCTTCGGATGCCTCTGCCTGATGCACAGTTTGTGTTCCTTGCTGCATGCCAGACAGCCATGGGAGATGCTGTACTGGTCAATGAATCCTTCCATTTGGGTGGAGGGTTCCCCATACATGCCGGGAATTGTAGTTTACTGTAATTGTATGACTGACCTGTATTACATACAATGGCCAGGTTACACTCTGACCGAGCATACCGGTGTCTTGATGAATCAATCTACACTTTACTCTGCACCACCACCTACTTGAGCTCTACCGTGCCTTACCTTGTTGAGTTCGACTCCAAGAAGAGGCCATTGAGCTTGAGGTGAGTCTTAGTGCATTTATTAATACTTTCTACCCCGTAGAGCCTTTCTGCTCCGGGATTACACTCTTATCGCCGTTGCTTCAGCACTCTACTTCCTCGGGGTATCCCATTGAAGTAGAACTAACGGATAGAGGAACCGGGTATCTGATCCTGCTCCCTAGTTCGTTGAGTGTTCGGAGTCGACCGTTGTATAGGGTCTTTACCACAATACATTCGGATAAGTGCTCGCTAGGTTTATAGTGACTTTGAAACCCTGCGTGAGATCTTGCATCCGCACAGGATTTTTATCTTCTTGAAATATAGGGTGAAACATAAGATTTCACTAAAAGTGTCAATAGTGCTGAAACAATTAATTTCAGCCACTATTTCAGGCCACGACCTAAACTATACTTTTTATTTCGGAAGCCGGCCAAAACAGGGCCTGAACGTTATTGTTTCTCGGCTGGCAAAGCTGAGGCTAAAAACCATTGGTTTCAGCTATCATTTCTGCTGGGCATGAATTGTGCCGAATTTCAACTGCACTTGGAAGATGCCTGAATTTGGTGGTTTCATGATCCACTTCACCTCCCCGTAAAGTCAACATTTAAACTACACTTTCAGTGATACTTATTGCCATGTAGAAACTATAAATTTCGGAAACATTTTGAGATGTGCTGAAACCTCTCAGTTTGGCGTGTGTCATTGAGGGAAATAGAATCATTTAGAACGGACACAAAGGCCGGTAGTTGGAAGAAGGAGTTCAGGGCCGGCACGAAGCAAGAGGACTGCAGATAGATTTGGCCAACCTCAGTGGAAGCCTTTGTGTGATGTCCGGCTCGTTCCGAGGGTTAGGGACTCTGTGTGAGTTGTCAAGAAACCAAGGAAGTTCACACAGAGGTGAGTATGGGACACTGGATTCAAGAAAACTGCCCAACTACTTACCTAGTACTCACTGTCTACCTAAATACCATCCTAATTGTCCTTGTACTAAAATATCCTTGTATCTAAAATACCTACTTACTGCCATGAATGATGGCTATAATACAATTACGCTATAATGTTCTGCATGCAGTCATTTCTGCACTGAATGACTTCAAATAAAATGTGAGCATCATCCTTGAGTGGTTTTAAAAGCTTTTGAGTCGGTTAAGCTACAGTCGACTCTGTCATAACCCACACACCAGCGATCCTCTGTCAACATTTTTCGAGCTCCAGCATGCAATGTACCGAGTGCCGTGCTCAGGTGATGCTCTCGGTGCCAGAAGACCAGGTATGTTCTGAACTTAGAAATATACCTCCTCCTTTCGTGTTAAAGGCTGATATTCTTGACGAATAGATACTGCAACGCTGTGTGCCAGAGTCGGCATTGGAGCATTCACCGGAAGGTGTGCAATCCTAATCCCACGCAATGACGGTCCGCATCAGTTCCCTAAATATTAATGGGCGGCGTAAATTTTGCTGAAGTTTTGAGTATCTGTGAATTTGAAATCGGTGATCCCCAAAATTCAACCACAGCACGCGTGATGTGGTTCAATCCGGAAACTGCCGATCCGGGGTTATATTGACCCGTATTAAAGAAAATCTCGGTTCTGGCTGTATGTCGACAGCAATATACAACAGTTTGCGTTGCGAAAAGGCTTATATCCCGCCACACTCGATTATTACAAAGAGTTACCGGTCTCGCAGTGTTTTACTTACGTGTGTCGTACACGACGAAGATGATGATAGTTTTCAAACTTCTTTTGTGAGCTCGAAGCAAGACTCTCGACAGTACACTTGTGTTGGACTACATAACCTACCTAAAGGTTGTTATCTTTACTTCCACACTCTTCACTTATGGTCCGAGGCGTGCATTGAATCGATTGTTCACATTGTCTCCACCGACAGAACTCGCCGTTTAAATACTGTGTTTATTCCGGTACAAGAGCCGGACAAGCAAGGGGACACGATATCCATCTTAACCTTCCATCTTTGGCCTTGGATGAAGATTGGTGTACAGGCCGAACTTTGTTTCTGGTCCTTTGGGGAGCTCAAACATAGTCTGTTAGTTATCGCGCTTTGGTTACCATTACCGGACCTTGTTATGTAAGCTGGCTCGTTTTGGAAGGTACAATGAGTCACGTGTAAGCTTGAACGACGCGACTTCGACGCGCCGTCCGCAATGTTGCTGCATTTAATGCGAGTCTTGGAAGCAAAATCTGTTCAATCATAATTAAAACCTGCTTCAAGTGGTTTTGTCCAAAATCCAGTGCCTAAAACTCACCAATAGCCCTCAGTAGGTTCAATGTAGCGGATACGACGGACATGGGATGGCGGAACATCTGGAAATAGGCTTCCGCTACAGTACCTAGATAGTCACCCCCCATATCTATGGAGCTCTATGGAGTACTTGATAGGCATGTGATTAGTGCATAGAGCACCATAGATATGGGAGGTGACTATCATAGGTACTGTAGCAGACACCTATTTCCAGATGAAGGCCCGGTAAAAAAAAATGAAAGCTGGGAGTTTGCTGTAAAGTGATCCAGATGCAAGTGAAAGAACTGGGGTCACTAAGACGGCCATGGCGCGTCCGAGTCGCGTCGTTGAGCTCACATGTGACCTCGGTCCACCTTCCTAAACGAGGAAGCTTATATAATAAGGAGACGTAACGGCAATCAGGGCGCGGTAACTAACAGACTTCAGAACGAGGAACGAGCGAGGGAGTCTGTCAAGAGAGACTAGCTCAAACATGAAATTGCACGCGAGAAAAGAGAGGACAGCCTGTCAAAGCAAGCAGATCCATCAATCAGCTCATTCAATGATTGAAGCTCAAGCCTTGGACTCTGCTAGGGCAAAACCTTTGCCTGTCGGTTGACCTTGGTTAGCTTGTGGAAATCTGCAGGCGAAAAAGCCCGTTATCGAGACACATGCACGGCCAATCTGCCAACGCGAGAATATGGCGGTAGCCCTGGAGCTCTTGTGCCCGGTGCTGATCGACAGTCCCGTCGAGCCAACGCGTGGGATTAAATACTTTCGCATCCGGGCCCCAGAAAGTAACGGAGCGGTTCATAGTACTGTGACATTGGAGCGGCATCGTTACAGCCGTGCCCTTGCTCACGAATATGGTATCGACGAGCTCCCCGGTCGCAGTTTCGATTGGGGCACTCAGCGGCAGGACGTCGTCTTCTGCGGCCTGGAAATTTGGTTGAAATTTAAAACTGCGGAGAGCCAGACCATGCGGGGTGATCCCTTGCAGCCCGGGATCAATCGTCCGAGTCAGTCTCCGACGCAGAGTGGCCGAATTATACAGCTCGCGACAAAAAATGCAACACGGCTTAACCAATCTAAGTGAACTTCCGCTCGATTCAATGTACTTGTACACATCTCAGCTGGCAAATAATGGGGGATTATGTAATATTCATTATTTTGAACCACATTATTATTATTATTATTACTCGTATATTAAGCAGATGCCTCGTATCAGAGTGCATCTGTTTGTGCAGATCCGAAGATTCCCCTTCTGGGCCCAAGTGCAGTGCCCTGGGATACATAATCGCCTGATTTGGACATGGCTCATGTCCAAATCAGGCATGACGGGCGCCAGCTCATCTTTCCTCCTCCTTCATCCCTGCCTCGATTTTGACGCCGTAAACCCGAAATTAGAGCCAGCGTAGCCACCGAACAGCTCTAGAATGTCCTACAACCACATCTACAGCCACAAGAAGGTATGATTGACCTCGAATCTCGGGACTCTAGCGCCCCACTTTCCTGCTCAAATCTGTCGACAGTGCGTTCACGGATATGGTACCACAAGCTGCGCGCGCAGCAGCTCGCAGGCGCAGCCGTCTAGAATGACTCGCTGAAGCGTGGGTGTCTGTTCATCTCGTCAGGATGTATATATTCTTACCAACGTCATCCAGGCTCTGCGCATGCCACGGGCAGAGACAAGACAAAGGACAAGACTCTCAACGCCTTCAAGGCCAAGCGGAAAGCAAAGGATGAGAAGAAGCGAGTCAGTACCACGTCATCTTCATTTTCCTGATCTCACCTGTCCGCAGACGTGCGTCAACTCCCCGAAGCAGCGCTCATCCTCACCCATGGACATGGAAATGTCCGACTCGGACTCGGAGGACGGCCAGTTCAGCAAGGTCGACCAAGAGGACGAGCGCCTCTTCGGCAAGCTCAAGTCCGCCGCCACGGAACCGGCGGTCGACATGCCCATGCCCTTGACGAGCGAACACCTCCAAACAATCATGCTGACGCGCTCGCGAAGCATTCGACGTCGCCCCCCCCCCCCCCCCCCCGCGCAGGCAGGTGTCGCCCCTGCTGCAAAGCTGTACAAGCTCTCCGTGGACCGGATTTGTCCCCTTCACACTTCATTGTCCGCTTCCACTAACGCAGAGCGCGCAGATGGACATCAACGACGTGCTCGCGCGCAAGCGGCAGCTCGCGGGGCAGGGCACCGCCACTGAACGCTCGCGCAGCGGCGGCATGACTACGACGAGGCGGGTGCGATCGACGCGCAGCTCGCGACGCTGCCCAAGGCGCGCCCGAGGACCGCCTCGCGCGCGTGAACAAGCAGAACCGCAAGGCGAGGTGGTGCACTGCTCGTTCAGGCAGACCGGCCGCCACTGCCGAAGAAGGGACTGTCGCCCTCTCCCGCGAAAACATCGACCTCGGGGACTTTTAAATGTGTGTACCTCTGTCACTTGTTCTGTACGCGCTCGTCTGGGAATCCTCGTTGGGATAGAATCATTATCACATATATCATACATACGTTCATCATCATCGCTTTGCCTGCGTGCATATCTTACTCATGAATTGTTTATTTTTGCGCTGTGGTTCACGGTGTAGATCTCGTTAGGTTTTGTAGCACACCTCTTTGTATTTTAGTGCAGCACCATGAATGAAATATATTTTTTCAGGTTCTCCCTGCGTCGTATGAGCTTTCAATATCACAAAACAGGCAATGTTCTAACGCTCGAGGGGTGCTTACAGAATTTCCAGGAAAATTCAACCAGGCATTTAAAACCCGAGAGTCGCCTATTAAGTTTGGCCTTATCAAGGGCGAGGAAGATTCCGAGGTGAAGAAGACGAAAAAGAAAAAGAAAAGCACTGGCATGACTCGAACACAAAACCATTGACTGATGGGATTTTCCGAAGCGCATGCACAGTTCCAATTGGTCGAAGATACCTTCACAAAGGTAATCCCCCAGTACCGTGTCATCCGGCCTACGGCCGAATATTTGAAAAAAACTTTTTTCAAATATTTCCCAGGACATAGCACCAGGGCCCCCTTCTGTCCCTCATTTCCCAGGTAGCCTCCTTTTGAGCTCTTCTTTCCTTTATGTAGCTTAAGCGCGCTGGGCGCTTCAAATCACGGGTCATTTCAACCTCGCCGATCAGCCACTTATCCACCGCTTATAAGCCATGTTGGGGAATGGGCACTCGGGCACATGACCGAGCTCGGGTATGACTCGCCCATATGTACAGTCGGACTCATCATGAATCAGAGGGAGTCAGTAGGAAGCTGGAAGAAAGTGCTGGAATATTATGGAACAATTTACTTATGACTCAGATGGACTCATGGATTAGTATAAATACAGTAGCTACAGAGGGAGAATCCTCACGAGCTTGTACCACCCCGGCTTCACAGCCATCGTGTAAATCTTATATTGATTGAACCGAATATCTGAGTGAATTAAGGAAAGAACTCCTTGAAGCAGAAACTCCATCAAGCCACTCGTCCCACTCACGCTTCTTGCTTCCTACTATCATCTACCCCACCCAATTCTTTATCCTTCTGCACCCCGTCTCCATCTCGGTCCTCGGCGCTGCCCCTCAACACCTGAAGCCCTTTCATCAAGATGCCGCTCAAGCCCTCAAACACTCGAACACCATCAAGAGGCTTCATGACCGTCAAGATGCTTCAAGACCTCAAGCCATGTACCGCACTGAAGACGCAAGATGCTTCAAAGCCTTCGAGCTCGTTTCCTGTGCACACAAACCTCGGCTTCTAGATCAATCGCATTCTCGCCGGCGAGCGATTGCAGGTATGTCTGAACATCGATATCTGCATTATCCATCTGCTTATTTATCCCTTCACTGCAGTCACCGGAATCCCTCTTCCTGTAAGCACACACAATGGCAGGATCGACGACAACTGATTCTTGCCAGTCTACCAGCCGACTTTTTTTTGCATTTAGTCTGCTGTCTCCATCGTTTCTTTCGGTGCGCATTATATTCTACGAAGCTGATTTCATCAATTACTGATCTCTTTTCGTAGGTAAGGCCAATATCTTCTCCAATCTTTCTCCGCTTCCCCATTATACGTCTTGAACGGATAGTCGGTAAGTTACCACCAGCATTCCGGAAAAAATGCTCGCTGACCTGCAGAACGTTCTTCGAAGCTGCAGAGCAGCGGGTCTGCACTTTCGGAACATCACATGTAGCGTTCATTAGTGCTTTTGGCTTTTTACTCTGCCACCCCAGTTTGCATTCCAGAGTGTTTTTTTTTATTGATCTTGCTCCCTCTGCAATTCACAGTTTTTAAATACTCGACAGCACCGCGCAACGAATTTTATGGCCCTAATGTTAGTTGTCCATAATAGTTCGCAAGTAGTAGATATTGTAGGTCGTTAGCAAGAATCTTTGGCTCTGATTTGTGTTTGGAATGTTATTATGAATGAAATACAGTTGAACACAGGGACTGAATTGGTTCTCAGCCACAGGAAAAATCGACGTTAGAATGAGAGAAGAATTTCTAGCCCCCATAGATGGAGTCTTCAAGAAAGCCGGAGCGAAGCGACGGCATATCTTGTTATATACAAAAGAGTGCGAGCTCTACTATAAGTACAACTAAGAACCGGGGGTTGATTTGGAATTTATTCCCCAAAGTAAGCGGCATAGGAATCCGAGTGACCTGCCCTGTCGCGAGTACCAGTTTGACTTGAGCTAAATTCGAGTGTTGGGAGGCCCAATTTGTCACTCATGTTTTTTTCTGCAATCTTTCTGATGTTAAGAATTAGTCTCGTCGCCTATATAAATAGATGTTAGATCCGAGAGGGAGCAAACGGTTGAATATAACCGACAGAAAACGAGTAAGTTGCAATCAGCCACCTGGAAAGCGATGAAGACAATATAGAATCGCAAACAAGCTGGCTTACGGGGTCCCCACGGTCTCTAGTGCTCCTTTAATCTTGAGATCTATGACCGCGCATGCCAAAACAATGGCTGGCCCGCAATTACCAATCTATATCTATTGAATTTGAGATAAATGGTCGTACCGAAAGTTCTGAAGTCAATCAGTGTGGAAAACGGGGTCCAGAATTCTCCACAACTCACAACAAGAAGAAGAGCGTCCCGTCGAATATAAAAGCACAGACGAGAGGCGACAGAAATGACATCTCTTTCATATGAGGCAATTTGAACCTTCCCTCAGAGTCTTGGAGCAGGTGTGCAAGCTTGGCCGCAGTCAAAAGGAAGAAAGAAGCTTCGAAACTCTCACGATTCTATAGCAGAAATTGGGAGATACGAGCACATACCTGAAACTGTAAGAGTAGGAATCCTGGGCGAAGTTTGTCAAGGTCTGGGAAAGTCAGGAGAGACTCACCATCCGACTAATGCAAAGTTTGTATCTGGAGTGGAAAGGCATCCAGGCAACGGAATGCTGAGCGAATAGACAAATGTATTTTGCGCGGTCCTCTTGAGTGCCACAGTCGTGATCACGAGTTCACCCTGCCCGAATAGACGTGAATTCCTTTGGTAACAAAATAACGATTGGGGTCCTACAATTAATTCGACTGATATTACCAGTTAGGTAATGGCAGAAGAAAGGAAAAGGAAGGAAGACGCACACGTGAAAAGGGAAATGAGGATTGCAAGAACTGGTAAGAATGAGCTGCGGAAGCTTCGTAAATGTCCAAGTGGTCGTACTTTTTCTCCCTCGGTTGTACAAGGCGTGGATCCGGAGAACAAAAATTACGTTGACAACGGAAGTGAACAGAACTCCCCCTCCACTTGATAGCGGCCTTCAGGTTGAATGGGAATAGGGATATCATAAAACTCACTAGCCATAGTACCAAAAGTAGGTGTGGCAACTAGAAAAGTTAGAGCGGAGGTCAGCGGATAAGTCCAATTCTTTCAATCGGCAGCAGTGCGTACAACTTCCAGGTTCTGTTAATAAATTGAAATGATCACAAACTGAGAAGCATGATGCTTACCTTCACAGTCAGATTTCGGTTTGTTCCAACTTTAAAAGACGTCAATGAACATCCAGGGTTTCCACGGAATCCATACCGGAGAGTAACAAGCTGCAAACCAGCTAAGATATAACTTCTTCTGAAAATTTTGTTCACGCACATGAGGTAGCCAACACCGTAATATCTACCGAAGAGGTACAAGGCCTTGGGGATTGACCAGCGCGCCCTGGATGAGAAGTTAACACACATTTGATTAAACTCTGTCGAGTTCACCTCCAAATATACGCCACCTAAGGATCAAAGGTGAGTACATTAAGCAACGTCAACTGCTGAAACTTAAAAGCGCACCTCGTCACCTAGGGTTAGGAAAATATCATAGGCGAGGACGGTAAGGGCAGCAACTATCAAGTGTTATACGTTATGAGAAATCGCTAGCTGGTCGATAGCACATACCCCTTGAGTAATTGGTTTGCCGAGTTTGCAAGATTGCAGTGAAAAGTTCGGCCAACGCGGCTGCTTCGTCGTTTGGGGAAATCGTATGTGCGACGGGTAGATGTGGCCTCTTAAGAGCGAGTATTATAGTAGGGGAAGATCATATATATATACGACCTTGAAGCCCGAAATCCTGTATTTGTTTTCTTCTGATTTACCGGAATCATCGGGTGCTTACATGCGCTTACAGGCAGGAGTAAGTGATTAATTAAGTGGTGTATGTGGGCACTGTTGGGCACACTGATTGGCGGCGGGCGCGCAGCCTCCGCAGGGATAGTTGGCGGCTACGCGAAGGCTTCAACCCTGAGAGGCTCCTTGTATTTTTGTTCCGCGTGGGATCATCGCATCCTTTTATCCCGGGGTCCTCGGAAAGCCTCGGAATTTGTTGGAACTTCGCTAACCGGCAACCTTGACTCTGAATTGCCTCTTGTTAATTTCTTCCAGTCTCTTGCTGCGGCATAGGCTGCCACTCGCTTTCTATCTGTCATCTTTTAGCATCTTTTCTTCAAGTTCTTCTCGTACAGTGTTGGACAGGATGTTCTTGCCGCCATTCGTCCCACTGGGGCTAGTATTAAGTAAGCCTACTTGAAGATCGGAGGGTAATGTCCGTCTAATCGAATGCCTGTTCTTTTGGCAATGGGATCAATTTCTGAGCGTATAAACATAGATGCTCAATGACCGGACACCAACGAAAATTCTCTTGAAAGAATGACCACACCTAAAAATGCTTTAGAAATGGCAATGCATTGGGACGAGGAACAAGTTAGGTACCGACGAGGCGTCTGTCTATTATAGAGACCTGTTTGCGCTTTGCGAGTTTCAGAGATATAGGGCCAACAACAAAGGCAAGCCCGGTCAGGCCGGCTTTCCCCATTACTCGTTCCTCGTACGCTCGCTTAGTTTCTGCTGCAGAGACTGGGACGGTGATTTTCCAGTCTCGCAGGAACAGCGCCAATAAACATAGAGCTTCGACATGGCTGAATTTCCGTCCGATGCAGGCGCGCGCACCGATTCCTAGGCGGTGTCACGAAATTTCAAGGGCGATGTATAAAACAGCTGTCGTACCGAACATTGACACATCCTTCTCTGGAATTGCGACCCATCTTGAGGGTTTGAACGTATCTGGTGGAAATGCGATTGGGTTGTGATCTAAAAAAAAGGATTTAGAGTTCAAAAAAAAAAAAACATAAACGGTGGTAGCTTACGAAGAGTGATCATATCAACGACGACAAGAGTGCCCCGTCGAAGGACGATCGTTTGCTCGGCAGGCCGCTTGACTGTTATGGCGATATCGTCTGTAAGTTCCCGGACGGCCATACCAGCCGCTAGGATTCAACCTGTAAAGGCGCGGGGAAAGAGAGGAAATAAAGGAACACACGATATATTCTCATGGATTCATGGAAGCATGCCAGAAGGTAGGGAAGATTCTGGAGATCGCCGATTGTCTGTCGGGCGGTCAATGTCGGGTCAATATAGAAGGATGCGGCTCCGCTTCGATTTCGGGATCACATTGATAATCTCTGCGTATGCCTTTTCTTGTTTGTCCTCGTGTATCGCCAGAAATCCGAGGGTCGCAGTGATGACCGTCGCAGTAGTCTCTGAAGCTCAGAGTCAGATCTTGAATTATAAGACGGAGAGGACAGACCATGACCAGCGAACATGAGGGTAAATATACTCCCAATGACCTCTTGCTCGTCGAAATCCAATTTCCCGTCTGTGTGCATGGCGGCTACCAAACGCGACAATATATCTCCGCGCTGTTTCTCGTCTGCGCTCTTTGTGTCTCCGCGCTGCTTGTCTTTTCTGGTCTCGACAAATGTGTGCATGAATGAGCCGAGACCAGACCAAGCCTGTTCCATGATCCTTAACCTACCACCGTGACAGGAGTGAGGGATTAGTCAGAAGTGAGGGAGCAATTCTACGGTACCTTTTAATCGGGAGTTTATAAAGCCGGGAAGGAATGATCAGACGCGGAATGACGGTCTCGGTAACAACCGTCAAGGATTTCCCAAAGGTCAAACCATTTTGGTCGGTTGGAGCATCATCCCATGGCATGGGGAGTCCAAAACCGCAGCGGAAAATGAGGATTAATGCGAGCTACAACTCATGTCAGAAAGAGTAATGAGATGCAATTAACGAGACACCTTTCGCGACAAGCGATTAAAGTCGTCCACTAGAATGTCTTCATCGTCACTCCAGTTCTCTCCGTCGACCATCTCTTTATATGTGGCGATAGTCTTCGCAACTACAAGCAAACTACAAGCGCGTACCTGGAGGATGTGAGCATAGTTTCCGAATACACACCAACGTTGAAATACCGACGTTTTGGAAGTCAGGGCTGGGACCACAATACGCCTGTGTCGCTTCCAGTCCTCGCCACTCGCAGCCACGAGGTTATCTTCCCAGAGACTGAAAGTCGCTTAGACCGTGAGTTAGGTACGAGCGCAAGCCTCACAGCAGGCCAGCCACAATTCTTCTTGGCTTAAATAGCTGTGTTTTCCCTTCTGCCGCAGGGATCTGCTTCGCAACATCCATAGAGTATGTGTAGACTGAGGAACCGCCAGATATCAGAGGGACGAGGGATATCACATCGTGTGTGTAGTTGAAAAACGCTGGGATATAACAGTAAAGGGGCATTCGATAGCCAGATGGATGGCACTGACCTGTTTTGCGCCATCCCAACACCAGTTTAACCCCGGGTTCTACCATCGTGTATCGAAGGCAGTACCGAATAGGCTCATTGGCGCGAACAAAGGCCTCAGTCCTGGGATACGATTGACGCTCTGTGTCGTGAGTCCCTTATAAACGTGAAAGAGAGGAGAAATACATCGCGAGCGTTCAAGAATCGGTAGACGGCGACTGTGATTAGCGCAAATGCAACTGCAGAAACGGTGTAGGCCATTTTGTAAGTGGGCGTGGAGTGGGTCCGCAGGGGCGACATTATATACCCTCTGATGAAAGAGCGGCCATCATGAAGGATCAGTAACACCCTTATGATACGGGCCGTCCCCATGTATGCATGGGGAGGAAGGGCTTGTCAAGTTGCAGATCATGATCCCCGTTCAGTGCCATAGCGCTTCGCCGGCGTTTGGCCTCAGGGGCGCTTTGCGTAGAGTCATCCAGTTTAAACCGGGAAGCACTTCTTTAGACAGGTGTCGTTTGGTGAGGCCAGGGGCGAAGAAGATGGCGAGTGTTGAAGCTAACTACTTGAAGTTGAAACCTGAATCTGTCGGATTCTCGGATTCTTCTGAGTTCTCGACAGAGGCGTGCAACACAAGACCTGCAAGTGATGTTTCTGAGTAAGCAGATAAAGAGCGCAGGCTCGCGGAGACGGGAGGAGGTTGGGAGGAGGGGTTTGCCATCACGAAATGATGGCGACTCGGCCCGGGATTAGCCGAGATTGTCTTTGAACGTTCAACCAAAGCTTCGATGTTCGAGTCAATCAAGACTGTGCATGTTGTCCTTCTCTCCCTCCTCATCACGTACCTGCGCAACCCAATCCACTCGGAAAGCAGAATAGCCACCCAGCTGGCCCCATCTGCATCTCCCGGCTTTGCTGGGAACATTCTGCTTCTGACCGCCCATCCGGACGACGAATGCATGTTCTTTGCCCCCACGATCCTCGCGCTCGCGGCGCTGCAGGAACCATCGGTCTCTGGTGCCCGGGATCCGGAATCTGCGCTGTACTCGTTGTGCTTGTCTGTCGGCAATGCGGATGGCCTTGGGCCTATTCGCAAATACGAGCTGGAGAGCAGCCTTGATATCCTAGGCGTCGATGCCGACAAGCGGATGACATTGGACCACCCGTACGTGATGCAGATGATGTCTTGCTTCCCGGGGTACCTGACGGCACAACTAGAGATCTGCAAGACAATTTCACAGCGTTCTGGGACGCGCAAACAATCGCCACAGTCATAAAGCCCTACGTCCTCGAGAACCGCATAAACACTGTAAGTATCTTCATTCTAAACGCGTCCCACTGACGAACTGTCGTCTCCCAGATCCTGACATTCGACCGGGATGGCATATCGGGACATCCCAACCACAAGTCGCTCCCGGCGGGAGTGAGGCAGCTCATGTCGTCATTGAAGGAAGTGCGGTTGTTCACGCTGATAACGACGCCGCTGCCCTTCAAATACGGGGGGATACTCGCCCCGTGTCTGGCGAAATTTGACCTCTATGCAAACGCGCTGCTGCACCTCCTCGAGGCCCAGCTGGCGCGGGTGCTGCTCATGCTCGACGTCCCCATTTCATCGGAACCAAAGAAACCCAGTCCAGAGCCGATGCCTGTGTTCGTCTCCGGAATAAAAGAGTATTGGGCCGCGCTGCAGGCCATGCGCGCCCACCCGAGCCAGCTGGAGTGGTTCCGCTGGTTGTACGTCCTCTTCTCGCGGTACATGTGGGTGAACGAGTGGAACGAGATCCCCGCTGCGTAGCACGCCGTTGTAGGCTGTTGTTGTACAATTGTAATTTATGGGCGGGTGTACGACTTGGAAGCCAGCGGCGCACTGCTCGTGAAGGACTGCGCCCAGCCCCGCAACCACTTGGCGATGCCGCCCTCGGGCGGCGACGGGATGATGGCGCGCACCTGCCCGTAGAACGGCGTCAGGAAGTAGCCCGCAATCGCCCTGCGTACACGTCAGCGGTCAGCGACGCCGAAAGCTAAAAGCACAACCCAACACGTACCACAACGCGCCCTGCACCAAGGGGCTGAGGACCTGGTCCCGCGTCGTCACCCACGCGACATGCTGCCACTGTATCTCCAGCGCATCGCCCGGCTCCGCTGCCTCGTCTGTCTCCTTCTCCTTTCCCTTCCCCTTGCTCGGGCTCGCGGGACGCAGGCGGAAGTACGGGCGCACGCTCTTCAGGAAGCCGTATTCGAAGCGCAGATCAGGAACGCTGGTAAGCGCGGTGCGGCGCGGATGCTCTTTCTGCGGGTCGACGTGCTTGGGGTCGTGCGCAACGAAAGGCGGGTGCGACATAATGGGAATCGAAGAAAGTGGATTTCCGATTTGGTACTATTTTGCCTGCGCTCTCCCACCTCAAAAATCCACACTCGCCCTCGGATTCAGAGTAAACAATAACGTACACTAGATATCTAACTTAGCACCTTATGCCACCGTTTCTGCGTACTTGGCCTTCACACGCGCCGCAACTACGCTCTTAGGGCACGCGCGCCCCGTCCACCGCGCGAACTGCTCGTACCCCTGCTCCAACAGCACATCGAGCCCCTGCACCGCCTCCCAGTTGTCTCCCGCTTCCTTCGCCAGCGCCAACAGCGCCGTCACCGCGGGCCTGTACGCCATGTCGATCACCACCGCCGGGCCGTCGCGGTACATGAAGAGGTTGCGCGAGAGGTGCGCCGCGTCGGCGTCCGACGGCACGGTGGAGACGACGACGTTCGGGGGGACGATCCCGCCCGGCCAGACGTCGAGCGTGTCGAGGACCTCGACGTGCGCGTGCGGGAACGCCTCCGCCAACGTCTGTGCCTTGCTGCGCGTCCGGTTGTACAGGTATATCGTCTGCGCCCCGAGCGAGTGCAGCGCGTAGATCGCTGCGCGGGCGGTACCACCGGCCCCGATCACGAGCGCGGCGTGGATGGAGCCCGAATGCACGCGCGAGTGGACGGAGTGCCGGATCCCCAGCCAGTCGGTGTTCTCGCCGTACAAGATGCGGTTCGTCCCGGTAGTCCGTACCGGAATGATGGTGTTAACTGCGCCAATGGCCTCCGCGGCGGGCGACAGCTTATCGAGCAGCGGGATGACGTCCAGCTTGAAGGGAATCGTAACCGATGCGCCTCCAAAGTCTGGCGCCGCGATAGTCGCTTTTATTTCTTGTCCAACTTCAGTAGTTTCTTGCAGCTCGTAAAAGTGCGGCAGGCCAAGGACTTCGAATCCCGTGTTGTGCAGCGTCGGGGACATCGAGTAGGAAATCGGGTTACCGAACAAGACGAAACGCTGAGAAGGGAATTGGCCAATGAGATGTAGAGCCTTTTGGATTTCCGCGAAGGATAGTTGCCCGGGAGCGGCTTTTGTTGGCAGAAGTGGGTGTGAAACGGGGCTGAACGTGGGGTTCAGGATGCGGGACATCTGACCCTCCAAGCCCATGTTGATTGCGATAATGGGTTTCGTGTTGGGTTTGCTGTTCGCCGCCGAGACAAAGTCGTAGAGGGCGAAGTTGTCGCGCATCGTATTGGCCTTGCCGACAATTTTGATGATGTCCCCGAGACGGTCTGCCGTATCACACTTTTCCTTGACGAGCGGTCCATCCCACCTCATCTTTCCGCTCCAGTCATGCCAAGAGGCAATGATCTTCGAGTGCCCTTTGCGGGAAATGAGCTCGCGAATCATGGCCTCGGGCAGAGAGATCTCGACATCGAGGTATTCGATTCCCAGCGCGAGGGCAAGCTTCAGCAGCTCGAACGCCTCCTTCTCGGCGTGGTCTGGGAACGCCCCGCCTTGAGAGACGGTTCGAATCGTGAAGATAAGGGGAAGATACGTCGACCGGCGGAGGGCAGCGATCTGGTCCTTGATATAGGGTACGGAGGGGATGGAGTTACCGAACGACGTTAAATCGTTGAGCAGGTCGACGCGCAATTCCAGCGCATCAACACCTTGGGTAAGCTCGTCTATGTGGTGCAGAGCGTGCGTGATATCAGGGAACGTGAGCGCGAGGAAGTAGGACCGTTTGCCGGGAGCGAGGTTGGGCGCGAGGTTCGGCTGCTGGCCGGTAATATGCTTGAAGAAGCGTATCACCTCGTGGCGCGTGCCCCTTTTATTGGCGAGCTTTATGTCGATACCGACGTGGTTGACGAACTCGTGGCTCGCGCAGTCCTTGAACCAAGGGGCGCGCCGCTGGAAGACGTCTGTGATGGGCTCGCCATACGCAGGTCGAGCCGCCTCAACGCCGAGATACGCCACGACCTCGTCGAGGGGTCGCATAATGTGCACCACCGGCCCTTTAGTTGTGGCATAGTCCTTGAGCAACTGTCGGGCAGCAGGCGTCTCGACGATTCCGCCCCCAAGACTGATGACGTGATTTTTTGCGTTCGTGGTAAGCAGCTCTTCGAGGATGGCCGTCTCGGCGGCGCGGAAAGCCGGCCATCCATGCACCCTAACGAACTCTCGGACGCCAATTTGATGCTTTTCCTCAAAGTACGCGTCAGCGTCGAGGCATGTCCAGGACAACGCAGAGGAAGCAAGCTGGCCCGTGAACGTCTTTCCGGAGCCACGCATCCCGATGAGAATGACGGACGCCGACGAGTCTTGCGCCACTGTTCCGCTGGCAGATGCAACGGGATCGACACTCCCGAGCTCAACGCCCTGAACCTTGAGCCCAATCTGTGGGATCACTTTAGGTCGGCAGAATCACGCGCATGTAGACGAAAACGAACCTTGTTCTCCAAGTCATCCCACCAATTGGGCCACGTCTTCTCGACACACCTCTTCTCCTCGATGATAGTCTCGCTGATAACCGTGCCCAAAACACTGAAGGCCATGGCAACGCGATGGTCATCGTAACAATGGACGCTGACGCCCTTGTTAAGTTCATGCACGGGCTTGCCAATGATTTCAAGACCGTCCTCTAGCTCCTTGGTTTCAACCCCGAATTTGGCTGTGGAATGTTCCTCAATACCAACATCCCATGGGAACGAAAAGACGTACCCAGCTCATCGATCATCGCGCGAATCCGGTTACACTCCTTCACCCGCTGGTTCGCGATGCCCAAGATCCTGGTCTTCCCATTCGCGACAGCAGCAAGGACAGTGGCAGTCAAGAACGCATCCGTCATGACTTCCATGTCAATCTCCTCGATCGCTTTGAGCTGACCCACGGGCGGGCCTGTTACCGTCGTCTCGGTGGCCGTCTGCACGACCGTGCACCCCATCCCCTCGAGCACCTCCTTCGCGAAGCGCGCGTCGCCCTGCAATGAACTCGACCCTATATTCTGGATCGTGCACGTCGTCCCGGTAATGGCGGCGATAGCAAGCGGGTACGTTGCGCTGCTCGCGTCAGACTCGATGCTATACTCAGCCGGGTTGGTGTACACGCCCTTGGGGATATCGTAGACGTCGAGAAGCTTCCCGGTCTTCTCATCAACGCGGCGGACGACATTGATGCCGAAAGTGCGCATCATCGAGATGGTCATGTCGATGTACGGCTGCGAGATGACCTGGCCACCCGTGAGCTCCAGGGTGACGGGCTCCGTGGCATACGGAGCGCAGAGCAGGACAGACGAGACGTATTGGCTCGAGACGCTCGCCGCAAGTTTGATCGTGGCACCTTTGAGCCCTTGGGGCGCAATAGCGAGTGGGAGACACCCTGCGGACTCGAGGAACTCGATCTTGCTCCCGTTAGCCCGCAGTGCGTCGACGAGCGGGCCGATCGGGCGTTGCTTCATACGCGCGTTCCCGGTGATGATAGTGGTCTCATCCGCGGCGCCGGAGGTCTGCACGAGGGTGCAGACGGTAGTGAGGAAGCGCGCCGCGGTGCCCGCATTCCCGAGATAGATCTCTTTGCCCTTTGCTGGGACCGACAGCGCGCCGCCCCCGCCTTGTACGACAAGCGTCTCCCCGCCGTCTTCCCAGGTGAAACTGGCGCCCTGGGGAGTAGCGTTCGTCACACGATTCCCGGAGGTGAGCTCTGTAACATACCTTCAACTCGATGAGGGCAGCCATCATGACCTGCGTGTCATCAGAGTGCAGGAGATTTTTGAGCCTGCAGGTCCCTTGCGCAAGGGCGGCAAGGACCAGCGCCCGGTTGGAGATGCTCTTCGATCCCGGAGTGGCCATCTTCACGGGGTGGTGCGTCGGCACACCGGAGACAACCTTCACCGCGTCCGACAGCGTCTTTGCGATGATCGCGTCGCGGATGGCTGTGGCCTTGGGCTCGTACGTCGCGCCGATTTTGGAAAGGATGACGATCTTCTTCTCGTCCCCGCTGTTCTTTTTGTCTATGCGCATGATGTCTAGGAGTCGGTCTACAGTAAGCAATTTTGCGGCGGGGACGCTTGCGATTCTAGGGTCCGTAAGAGAGACCGGAAGATTGTACGCTTTGAGGCATCGCGTAAGACGCCCGACGCCGACCTGGGAGAGTATACCCATTTGTCTAGATATTTCAGCCTCGAGGATCATCCCGACGCTGACACATTCGCCGTGGAGAATGGAGGGGGTCAACACCGCCTCGATCGCGTGTCCGATGGTGTGCCCGAAGTTGACGAGGTTACGGAGCCCCGTCTCGAGCTCATCGATGGTGACAATGTGCGCCTTGACGGAAATAGAACCGACGATGACCGAAAGGAGGAGGTCCTGCGCCACGGAGCGCGTTTTTTTAGTCCGGCCCGAGAAATCCAGGGACGGGGACTGTATCGCTGCGAATATTTCCGCAGACCGCGATTCGAGCGCGGAGAACTCGGTCTCGTTCCAGATCGCAGCAGTCTAAGAGAGAAGCTAACCCGTTAGCGTTCCATTGCAGCTCGAGGTGTAATGAAACACAAACTTTGACGACTTCTGCCATTCCATTTGAGAATTCTCGGGACGGGAGCGTCTCAAGGAACGCAGCGTCGATGAAGATGTACTGGGGCTGCCAGAAGGACCCGATGAGATTTTTCCCGTGCGGCGTGTCAATGGCGGTCTTGCCCCCGACACTCGAGTCGACCATGCCCAGAAGGGTCGTCGGTATCTGCACGACGCGTACGCCGCGCATGCTACCCGTGTGCCTTGAGTTGCGAAAATTCGCCGAAGGAAAGTGTAACGTACAAGGTGGCAGCGACGAAACCCACGAGATCCCCCACAACACCACCGCCGAGAGCCAGGATGACAGTATCTCGAGTGCAGCGATTGAGCAGAAGAAAGTCCTCGATGTTAGCCTTTCCCTCTCGACTCTTGGACATTTCTCCGGGCGGAATGACCAAACTCAGGAATCTTGGCTTCGCGGTGATGCCATTGGGCTGGGCTACCGACAACGCAGTGCGAAACTCGGCTTCAAACGTAGAGAGGTGGTGCTTTGCGACATTAGAGTCGGTGACGAGAACATACGTCGATGAGTGTAGGGTCGAGGTGACGGTGTGCGCGATGTAAGGCGTGAGGTGGAAGCCACAGTGTATGGATTCGCGGCCCAGGATGGACACCTTCAGGACGTCGGCGTCCGCCATGGTGTACCGCTCAAAAGTGGGTGAAGGTGTGAGTCAATAAAATTATGAAAGCTCGATCGTGTCACACCCTTATATGGACTACAGCCCCGAGTCGGAGTTCTCTTGAACTTCGCGGGTTTAGCATCTCCGTCGCACCGCGGCCGCGCATCGGAGGTAACGACAGGTAGCCATCGAATTTGTGTACAAGTATACATGCATCTAGTTAATCCAGCTACTACATTGCGTTCTAGCCGTCTAAATCGGAAATGCCCAGTGAACCCAATTTACTGCGAGCCAGCGATCTGCTCGACGCGGCCGTCGTTCCACTTAATGGTGACACTGCCATCCTGGTAGATGGAATATCAATACGGCTCCCCGCCGAGAAACAGTAAACCCATACCTCGTTGCCGAAGTACGCCGCTTTCGCCATATTGCAGAACACCCCGACCTCCACAACTCCGGTGAGCATCTTGATCTGTGCCATAATCTGCAGGGTCGCGCGTCAGGTATGGATGGCGGAGCTGACTTTCCCCGCTCACGGTGTAAGGAATCTTCATCTTCTCCAGATCAAATGGAGCATCGATAATAAAGTTCCCATTGTCCGAAACGACTGGCCCGGCTGGAGGACGTTGAGTAACGACAACAAATGAGCAGGCGTGGGCACACCTTTCTTTACAGCCATGCGCAGCGAGGCTTTGGGAGAGCCGAGAATGTGGTGCAGATTTTGCAGCACTTTCGCGTACGCGAACGGCACGACCTCGATTGGAACACCGGGCGTGAACTGCAAAGAAATAATCAAAGAAAGCACACATAACACGGTCCAGGGGTCGCACGTTGGTACCGAGGTACTCGACATTTTTCCGATAATCTGCAACCAGGATGAATCTGCCGGAGGGCCTGTGAGCCGGAGATCTCGAGCCGAGTGAAAACCCACGTATTTGCGGCTTCGGCAAGCACTTTCTCGCGGAGATGGCATGCGCCTCCCCCTTTGATGCAGTTGAGCTCACGGTCTACCCTTGAGAGAGGAAATTAATGAAAAATAGCCATAAACCAAGGTCGCAACGCACTCGTCCGCACCGTCGAGGGTAACGTCGATAGTGGGGTACTGGTCTACGTCGCCCAGGCTCAAACCAGAGGAAACGATGAGTTCTTTAGACTGGAAGCCTTCATATCGTCATTAGAAAAATGATAACAGGCTTCGTTGCGACGGGCGCACCAGTCGGGATAAAGACGCGATCCTGGTTCGCTTCGACGCCCAGTTGAACGATACGTTCAACGACATACGGGACCGTGGATCCTACTGCTGTGAGCTTAATCCACGACTAACACGCCATTTGTACCTGATCCAATACCAATCACCTTCAATTCGTCGTGTTGAGCGCAGAGCATTTGGAATGAGACCGTACGCACCCTATGCTCCGGTTTAACATGCTGATCTACAGCAGTCCAAGCTGCCAATTGCTTGGACTTTTCTAATCCGCTCAAGTTCTGGTCTTTTATCGGTGAAACCAGCTTGGCCGCTAGAAACGACGCGAATGAGAATTCGGACACTCCAAGACGGAAAGACGCACGCTGCCCGATGCGAGTCAGGATCACGGGGCGAATCTGCGAGACAGGGCTGGCCATGCGAAGGGTGCGGGGAAGTACGGGGATCGTTGGGGAGAATGAAGCGAAGAGTGCGCTCGAATTACTATCTGGGGATCGCACCGGTCAAGAAGACGTACGAGATCGGGGCAGGGGTGGGTAGCGGCATTATCCAGGCTGCTCCTGAAGGGTTTATAAACGATTTGCCTCGACAGAGGCTTGAGACAAGTAATCGGGCCATCAATTGGCGCCCCAGAAACGGTGCTATTGATCCGGAGGGGATCAATTCCACGCGGTAACGACGCGGTCACGCTCGGAGTCTCTTGACCCTCAACCACCATGCGGGCAATTAAGAGTGTGTTTGCAGAGAACGCTCACCCGAATCCCTCTCTAACGCTCATACAGGTGTTCTTCTTACCTGGTCTGCTATCCCCGCTGCTGTGGCGCCGCCGCACCCTGACTTGCCCTGAACAGCGATCCGGCCGTGAAAGAGATACTCATCTCTATGAACGAGAAGGATCACTTCATAATAGAGGACCTCGACGATTACCATCTCGTCATCAAGGCCGATGAGGAGTACCGCGTTCGTCGGGAGCTCGAGATTGAGGTAGGTGTTGCATTTCTGGAAACGGCGTTTTGAGCAGTGCTAACTTGCGTAGTTGGAGAAGAACACATATAGCTTAGAGACTTGATACTCTCCGATGCATTGGTCCTTCATGTCCGCGGTCTGCCCCATCGTTGGCATTGACCCCTTGCCCGACGTCGTCCCCAATTAACCCGAAGTTGTCCACGGATGATCTATGCAGGGTGAACATCACTTTCAGTTCCATCTTTGAGATTGGTGGTAAACGTGGAGTGCTGAGCGCCCTTCCTTCCTTCCAAAAACCTCACGTCGTTCACTGTCCCCCTCGTTTGATATCGTGCGGCCCACTCGTTATTCTTTCGCAATCTGCAAATTTCGAGCGACTAGACAAGGCCCATCTTTTTGCAAACGATTCACCAGACGTTCTTCACTGCCCTTCTCCACCGATTCAGGCAATTTCAAGCTGGATGATGTGAATGCAGCCGACACTGGCAATAACTAGCCGTCAAGTTCGGCATGGCCAGCAGGCTTGCGACAGCTTGCGACGACAGAGAAGTAGATCGGTGATGGTGCATCCGTGATTCTCAGGACGAGTGCTAACGATATCTTGCCAAGTCAAATGTGAGATGTCAACTTCTCTTCAACCATATACACTTCCTAAACCTGACTAAAAAGTGCATCGAAACCTCGCCAGACAAAAAGAATGCTTCCTGGAAAGTCTTCTCAATCCAAATTTGAGCCGCGACAGTTCTTCTTTCTTTCCTGGCATTAAACACCTCGCTTGTATTGCATAATCCTGGTTGTGTTTCGGCCTCCGGTTGTAGGGTTCTTTCAACCTCGATAGTATTTTAGGTTCGAAATCACGCATGCCATTGGCTCTCGTTGCCGACGTTCACAGAGATTTGCACCCGAATGACGGGGGGCATTGTCACTTACTGGAGTCATGTGGCCGAAACCAACAGTATAAAAACAAGCATCGACTGCTTCCCGTCTCGCCACGATTCCTTAGGAGAATCGACAAGCCCAATGCCGGACGTCTTTTCTGCATTCGAGAAAATCTTCCCCAGGAATTTTGGCGCAGTAGATGCCGGTGTTGTCCTTGCAACCGTTGCCGTCGTCTACACCTTAGGCCGCCGCTTTGGACATCGCCGCTCGACCCCTCTCAAAGGCCCATCGAGTAGCAATGTCTTCTTCGGCATGCTGCCTATGCTCATGGACTCGCCTGATTCGGGATCTATCTACGAGGAATGGTCCAATTCTTACGGCCCGGTCTTCTCAGTCCCAAGCATCCTTGGCAGTAGTAAAATCGTTTTCACCGACCCCAAAGCCATCATCCACTTCTTCAACAAGGAAACATATGGATATGTGGGACTGCCCCACGCAAAGCGCTTCCTTGAGAAACTCCAAGGAAAAGGCTTGTTCTGGGCTGAAGGCGATGACCATAAGAGGTGAGCTTGAACTGTGAAGGGACAATTCTTGTTGCTAATCATCGGGGGAAAGACAGCGAAAGGCACTCAACCCTGCGTTCAGTAACGTTACCATCAAGAATTTCACCCCCATATTCTTTGACTCTGGTTACAAGGTGATTTCTTGCTAGATTCGTCTCAGGCATAGATCTTGACTGTTATATCAGGCAAAGGCTGCCTGGGATGCTATGATTGAATCAAGCTCTTCTGACGGGGCCATAATCGAGGTTCAACAATGGTCAGTTCGTCTCTCTTCCTCGCTCGACCAAGACTTACGTGCCTCGACCAGGATGAACCACGTCTCGTGAGTTGTGATTAGGCATCCGCACCACAGCTCAACTTGGTCCCCAGTCTGGATACTGTGGGTTTGGCAGGTTTCAACCATGATTTTGGCTCGCTCTCTGGCGGCTCCTCCGAGGTCGCCAATGTTTTTGATGCCGTCGGCTCGAAACCGGGGTTGATGGACACAACGGTCATGATATCGACAATGATCTTCCCCATTTTCGACAATATCCCTACAGGCTTCCGCCGGAATATGGAGGAACTCAACAAAATGATAAAGGGACTTGCAAATAAATTCCTTGCGCAGAATAATGCTGAGTCGACGAACGACAAATCTGTCGTCGGACTTCTGAGTATTTGCCTTTCATTCATCGGTGAGTTTATCGGTAATAATAAATGCTTCACAGCCAAATCAGCCCGCGAAAATCAACTTACGCGGGAGGAAGTTATGGCGCAGGTCCGTAATATCCACTGCTAAGCACACTAGTTGGCTCATATCCCGTTATCCTCTGCGGTTAGATCAGCGTCCTGTTGATGGCGGGGTATGAAACAACGGCTGGTGAGTTCACAGGAGCATACAATTTCGCAGTCAACCGATGATTTGATCAGTTAGCCTTACTGTAAGTGTTCTCGTTCCATAAAAACAGACACTAAATCCCATTGCTTCTTAGTGGGCCCTCATTGAGCTCGCCCGTAAGCCGGATATACACGTCAAGTTAAGAGAGGAGCTTTTCCAAATCGGACGGGACCCGACTTGGGATGAACTAACCAACGGCCTCCCTTTCCTCGATGCTTTTACCTGTGAGATTTTCCGACTCTACCCGCCGTTGGCGGAAATATCGCGCATGGTAAGACCTTGCACTGTGCTCTCGGTTTAATTCTCAACCCCCTCCCAGGCCGCAGAAGACGACGTCCTGCCGCTGAGTGCCCCAATCGAAACTGCGACTGGGGAGCTCGTCGATACCATATTCGTGAGCAAGGGCACGGCCGTAACGATGCCGATCCAATGTATGAACCGCTCCGTTGCTTTCTGGGGCCCCGATGCGAAAGTATTCAATCCCGCGCGCTGGCTCGACGAGACTGTCGATCAGCACCGGGCACAAGAGCTCCAGGGCTACCGCCATATTCTCACGTTTGCAGATGGGCCGCGCATGTGTCTCGGTAGGATATCTTTTGGCCTGTGGAATGTAAAATAGACTAACTAGATCCGCAGGCAAAGGTTTTGCTCTAGCAGAGTTCAAGGTTTGAGCTTCATTCACTGAATGACCTGATTAACGGATTTGCTTGCGTTGACAGGCTGTCCTCTCTGTTCTCGCGCGCAATTTCACGTTTGAGCTCCCCAAAGGACCAGAGACCAAGTTCGGCGTGTACACCAATCTCCTTCCGAGGCCAAAGGTGGAAGGTGAAGACGGATATCGCGTCCCCTTGCTGGTCCGGCCCTATGCACCGGAATAAACACAGTATTTAGACTTATGGCAAGTTCTGTTGGAGAGAAAGTGAACAATCGAATCAATGCGCGCTTCGGATCGTAAGTGAAGAGTGCAGAAGTATAGATAGCGGTCTTTTAGTAGGTTTTGTAGTCCAACACATGCACTGTCGAAAGTCTTGCTTCGAGCTCGGAAGTTTCATCTTCGTATCTCGTAGTAAAGCACCGAGACTGATAGCTCTTCCGAAACTTGTGATAATTGAGTGTGACCGATATAAAAACTGTCGGCCTTAACTGACGGCAGTTTCCGGATATATCCAACCACGTCACGTGTACTGTAGTTGAATTTCGCTGGCGCGGTCGGATGTCAAATCGAAACATGCACACCTCAGAGACAATATCCAGTTCATAGACACTCAAAACCTCATCGGCAAGATTTAACCCGTCCTTTAATATTTGGGAGCACGCGCGGTCATTGTGTGGGATTGGGATTGCACGACATCCGGTGAACCTTCCAATGCTGCCTCTGGCAAACAGAATTGCAGTATCTGCCCGTCAGTGTCAGCCTTCAAAGAATACGGAAGGCCTTCATATTACATGACATACCTAGTCTTTTGGCAACGAGAACATCGCTTGAGCGCGGCACTCGGCACATTGCATGATGAACAACAGTGTAACCCGGCTACGCCATATGTCTTAGCGCCGGGATGTACACCTCGAATCTCGAAAAAATTCGACAACGGATCGCCGGTGTCAAGCTTCTCCAGCCAGGCAGCCAGGTCGACGTTCGGATCGATGCCAGCAGATGAGTAATTTTGGCTGAGTTGACGAGAGATGATGGGTTTCCAAACACGCCATGCGATGGACATACGGGAGAAAATTGTATCGAGTGCGAGGCATTGCCTAGCGGGGTAAAAGCCGCCAATTTGAGATCGTGCGATGTCGTATGCAAGGAAGAGTTTGCCTTGCGCAGTCTATGTTTACCAGAAGGAAAAAGACCCATTCAACTCCGAGTCGAGCCTGAGAAGAAGAGAGCCACGAAGACGCTTACCTGAAGCTCTCTGAAGTCGTCGCTGATAGTACCGCCTCCCACGAGGATGGCAAGATGAATACCAAGCGCAATCATCAATGGCATTCTAGGATGATCCGGTGGGGCGTCGTTGACGAAGGAGATCGCCCTAGATGACGCTTTCTTGATCAAGGCGACGACCTCCTGAAAGCGAATTTCAGATGGTCTTCCCGACAGCATGTCGGCTATGATGACGTCCGAGGACCATGCGGCAAAGTAGAGAAGTTCCTCTCTGAGGAAGTCAGTCGACTGGGAGCATTGACTTCTCCGCAAAAAGAACAGCAGAAGTAAGGTTTGCGTCCTTCGTGACGCGACATGTTGCCAAGACATAGTAGAAAAATGCGACGGACGGGTGCTGTTCGATACATGACAATGCGACTGTGCAAGCTTCGTCCTTCTCGCTCGCCAGAAGGAACTCTAAGTGGAGAATGTCAGCCATGACGGCAGACTGGGATCCGGTTCCACTACTCCGCACGGCATCTTCACACAGCCGAAGCACATCGACGAACTGGGCTCCTCCCAGGTCAATGGCCAAATGTCTGTACTCTTCACGAGAGTCTTTGAAGCGGGTACGCACGAGGAATTCGCTGCGCAAGATCACCTCTACTAGTGCAAGTCCAAAGCCGGAAAGAGAGCGACTGGGATTTTCTGCGAAGGCCTTGATGAGAGCCGTCAGAGTGGATCTTTCTTTCCTGTTCCTCATTTCGAATTCGTGGGACCTGTCAGGACCATCCTTATCCAAAGTCTGACGGACACGCGCCGGTTGACCCACGATCTTTTGTGGAGGTGAATCCAGGATACTCTCTAGATAATGGAGCCCGGTGAGAGAGCGTAAAGCGGCGCTTCGAATACAGAGATCCTGGGCCCGAGTGCATGCTACGAGGAAGTCGATAGAGTCCGGAATGGCCTGGAACACGGCGGGGTGGTATGTTGTCGTTTTCGAACAGAAGACGCAGAAGTGGCCGAAGCTAAGGGAGGTGGCATTTGGCAGGCGAATAACGGACAGGAAAAAGTGAATGACACGACGCGGCGAGATCAAAGCGACAAGCTCGGGATCAGGTTCAGGGTGGTTCAAGACAACGACGGTGCTGTGTGAGAGGACGCAAACAGCTTTCTCCACACATGGTAGATCAACTAGGCGGCCTTCTACGCAGTCGAGAATAGAAGATGTGAAACGGGAAAGGTCCTTTAGTATCGCGGTGTTGCCGACGTGAGTGACATTGCTCAGGATGTGCATCACGATTGACCTAGCGATGTCACTGCGCAAAAGTGATATGGCCTTTTGAAGGAAATCTAGAAATACGTGAGTTCTTAGGCGGTGTCAAGCTAAAGTTGGAGATAAGTATTGCATACCAGTTTCGCCAAAGATACGCTCCCTCAGGATTGTATCAAAGCCCATACGTCCGTAGATTACGATGATCGTTGCGGCAAGCATGTCAGCGGCCACAATGTCCGCCTGGTATTCTCGACTCAGAGCGAACGCCTTGTCTAGCTTGGAAGAAATGATATCAAACGCTTCGTGGCACTCTTTCAAACCACGAGATGTATTGTAATCTGGGTTTAATGCCACCTCGAGCGATAAGCACGAGCTATAAAAAGATTCGCAAAGACGTACCAGGAAGGCAAAGCAGGCGCGATATCTTTGTTGCCAGAGCTCCTGGGCCCATTGACGACCGAGCTGCGGCGAGCAGTTCGGGAAAAGTGGGCAATTCTGCTCCAGCGGTATTTGTGCCACGATCACGCGCCTTCTTGGATTTTTTCTTATTCCCTCCCATTTTGTAAAGGGGTGAAAAGGGATTCAACGAAGCAAATAACAGCGAAGTAGTGGCAAGCAAGGTGGCAAAAGACTCAAGAAGTGTGATGCCATCAATGACGGTTCGATCGCCTTGCCAGTTGCGGCAACCTTGGTTTGACCTAGGTACCAAGTCGTGGCCATGTAGTTTTGCACAGAGGCCAATTTGATCTGCAAAAAGAAATTGGGGTGAAAACTTGGGATTTTCTGGAAATGGGCATAGAAAACGGGAGGAAAGCGCGTTTAGTGCGTCGGAAATGGCTAAGTGTAAAGTAGTCCAAGTCATTTTTTGAGTCTGAGAGAAAGCCCCCATGTGGATACATGGAAATGTTCCCGTCATGAGAAATTTTTACCAGAGAGAGAATAAATTTAATCTTTTCTGCGTGGAAGTAATTGGCCGTCCAAAAGTAATGGGACTTTGTGCAGAGCGCCATGAGTGACGACCTACAGAGACCCAGCGGAGCGCACATCGATTAACCACTCTACTGCTGGATACACTGTGTTTCAAAAGAAAAATTGTCTAAGTACATCATTGCCAAAGTCCGCTAAGGATAAAGTATCATGAAGTTGTCCTCCGCCACGAGCTTTTCCTTTTCCAGTCTCTTCTGCTCCTTCTCCACCCACGCGCTCGCCTCCGTGACCACGTCAAACCGCGGACGATGATCATGAGAATTCCTGGGACTTTCGTCAGGAGTCCGCATGGCATAGAATGTAGTAGAGCGCACGTCTCACACACCCGAAGACTCGCCTTTTAGATCTCTCATTCCGTAATGGCCTAAGCAAAGCGGAATAGTTGGGTGCAGATATTCACGATTCACTCACTCCTTGTTTTTAAAACAAGCATTACCGAGAGTCTTGCTTTGAGCTCATAAAAATACTATTCTCTCCGGTCGGAACTCTCGGCGTCCATAACAATACTTGCCCTAGGATATGTACATTCACGGGAGTCGCCATGTTGCATGTAAAACACCTCTTCACCAAATTTCACAGCGAGTACAATTTTTCAGTCGATTGCGACGATCCGTCAGCTCGACCATTGAAGGCTGCCTGAACCTGAAGGCGCCGGGTCGGTATAGATCCGGTCCACCGGGACTCCCCGTATAATTCAACCACATCACGTGCGGATGTGGTTGAATTTTCACTGCCAGTCCTTCCCTCCAGGAGAATTTTCCGATTCTGACAATAATTAGGTGCACTACTTTCTCGTTTATATTATGAACGGAACGACCCATTTCTGACAATACTCCACTGACCCCAGCGAGTATTTGTTTTATTAGACTCGATCTGCCAGTACATGTAAAATTCGAACTAAAGGAAATACTGCAACACTACGTACTTAACAGAAACAAAGATTATGATGGGCGAAGCTTGCATTCCAGAGCGAATCCCGTCATATATAAGATATCAATCACCCTAAGGAGTCAGGATAGCTACTGTATAAGAATTGCGACTGATCACGATCTCTCCTTTCATTCAATCCTAAGGACCTAAGGGCATATATACGCACCTCGTCTATTGTCCCGTTTCCGACCCGCAGTGAATTCGGGACGGGACGTCGTACAGAGAGGGGCAGGGGGGAACGGGCAGCTGGATGTACTGTAATTCAACTGCCACTGCCAGGCCAGAAAATTTGTTCAGCGAAGAGGAACTGAAACTCGCAATGCGATCAAGATGGTGGCGAAAATCTCGTTGCAAAAGAATTTTAAAGCCTTCACGGCCTTCCACGGGGAATGCGGAAAGATTTGCATCCGTTTTTGGACCCGGGCCCGGTTCGATCAATCATCAATTGAGGCGGTGCACGTGCCACTGGCAAACAATTCCGGCGGCGAACTGCCGGTGCACTGCACTCTTTTCTGCTTTGACCACCGTACCGAGGACTTATCTGGTCAGATAATCCTCGCTTTAACCCTTGACTCATGATGCAATTCGCGCGTAGTCAAGGTTGGTTTTTTCTTTGCCAATTTTAGTGGTTCTAGACTCATTCCTTTCCCGATAGCGGCTCTGAAGACCGCCTCGCAGTCTAGGTCCTTGGTCCTTGCGTCACGCGTCAGGCCCTTCCCTAGGCAGCGGCAGCTCCAGCGCTCCTTGTCCTCGACGGAGCCTGCGGTACATCACGTTCGCCCACTGGAGCCGAATACGGCTGATTTTTTTTCTCTGACTTTCCAGGCGAATTTGTCGCCACCACCGCCCCCGAAGTCGTCGAAATGGAGGACGGCAGTGAAAGTTGCGAACCGCGCGTTTTGGGTGTCGCTGCTGGCGGGCGTTGGGTCTTTCTACTACGTCACTAAGGTATGTCCCTTTGCCCTACTTTTTTCGCGAAAATATTCACCTATGTCTTTGTAGAAAGACCGAACTCCTGGGCCACAGCTCGACCACGACCCGGAAAAGAAGACCATCGTCGTCTTGGGCAGTGGATGGGGCGCCACAAGTTTCCTGAACACCCTGGACACGACCGACTACAACGTCGTTCGTATTATGACACGTACTCCGTGGTCCCCGCTAATCGCTAATCGCTGGCATCTCATTCGCAGGTCGTGATCAGCCCACGGAATTTCTTCCTGTTCACGCCATTGCTGCCCAGTGTGGCCGTCGGTACTCTGAGCCCGCGCTCCATTCTGCAGCCCACCCGGTATGTCACCCGGCACAAGACGCGCACCGTCAAGGTTATCGAAGCTGAAGCTCAATCCGTCGACGTACGTGAATGCCGACCTCTTCTGCTATCTCCTCTAACCCGCTTTACAGCCGATAAATAAAACGGTCTCGTTTATCGGTGTGTATGACGTCACCCGCACCGACCTGAAGGCTCATCCCACGGCTGCCAGATAACTCTGAAATTCAGGGATCGGCCTCCTCCACGACTATTTCATACGACTACCTCGTCTATGCCGTCGGTGCCGAGGTACAGACATTTGGAATTCCCGGCGTACAAGAAAATGCGTGCTTTATGAAGGAACTGCACGATGCCGAAAAGGTCCGTCTGCCAGCTTGATGCTACTTTATCGTCCTAATATTTATCTGCAGATGCAACGCCGTTTCCTCGATTGTCAGTGGCTTTTGCCGTCATACCTATTTTGGCTTCTTACAATTTAGTTAGGCCTCGAATCGGCCGCATTCCCTGGCCAGTCGGAGCCTGAAATCGAAAGGTTGCTGCACATGGTAACCGTTATACATTCACACGTTTACGACGTTTCTTACTTGGTTTAGGTCGTCGTCGGCGGTGGACCCACCGGTGTCGAGCTGAGGTAAGTTCTACTCGCGTGACTGGCTTTCCTTGTCTTGACCTTGACTGAAGCGGAGAGCTTCACGACTTCCTCGAGGTATTATAGCCGACTCACTCTCTCTCTGCGTCGTCGTTGTTAATGTGTATCCTTCCCAGGAAGACCTGAAATCATGGTACCCAGAACTCGCGGGCAAGATCAAGATTACGCTCGTGGAGGCTCTCCCATCTGTGCTCCCCATGTTTAGCAAGCGGCTGATCGACTACACCATGTCGACCTTCAAGGAGAGTAAGATTGATATCCTGACGCAAACCATGGTCAAAGAGGCATGTCGATTCAGTTTTCACCTCTGTTCTTCGACTAATCTATCGACTAGGTCAAGGACAAGAGCGTGACACTGGCCATGCCGGACAAGAGCATCGTCGAGATGCCTTGCGGAATGGTCGTCTGGGCGGCGGTTAGCATTCCTCCGTCCATTTATCGATGCGTATGCTGACAGTGAGCAGGGCAACAAAGGACGCAAGATTACCCAGGACTTGATGGCGCAGCTGCCTACGGCGCAGACCAACAAGCGAGGAATCTCCATTGACGGTATGACATCCTAGTTCTGTCTACATCCGTGCTTATCTCCTGCAATCAGAGCATATGCAGATGAACGGTTCGAACGGCACCATTTTCGCTATCGGTGACTGCACAGCATCATCGCATGCACCCACCGCGCAGGTCGCGCAGCAGCAGGGAAGCTACCTCGCGCGCGCGTTCGCGCAGACCGTCAAGCGGGACCGCCTGCAGGCGCAACTCCAGGACCTCGAGGCCTCTGCGGCGATGATCTTGCACGATGACGAGCGCAAGAAGGTCTTGGACGAGGCCGAGGGCGTCAAGCGCCAGCTGGCCAAGTTCAAGATCAGGCCGTTCAGCTACTCGCACCAAGGAACCCTCGCGTGCGTCGCCAAATGCTCCACCGTGTTGGCCTCAAATTGACACTTCTTCCACAGATACATCGGCTCGGACAAGGCTATCGCGGATCTGCCGTTTTTGAACGGGAGCGTACGTTGTTTGACTATCTTAGCCACTCTCATACTCATTATGTTACTGGGCAGTTTGCCAGTGGTGGTCTTCTCACGTACTACTTCTGGCGCAGCGCCTACATCAGCACGCTGTTCTCGCTGCGGAACCGTACGCTCGTCGCCACTGACTGGCTGCGGACCAAGGTCTTTGGGCGGTGCGTTTCTCTCTTTTGTTGTCTCTGTCGCGTGTCTGACGACTGTCTAGTGATGTGAGCCGGGAGTGGTGATGATAATATTCATGAACTTGAGATGAGATGACTGAAAAATAGACAATATCGTACTCTTCCGTACTGCGTACCGTGGTCGGAGGCTGGAGCTTGGGTCCTTCGTTTGGATATCCTAATAACATAGATTTCTCTACCTTTTTATGGTATTTATACTCGCAATTCGATTCGGCCGGATTGGGCCGGGCGGAGGAGGTGTGTTTGCTTTTGTTGTTGGCGCAGCTCCCAAGTATTTCTCCACCATGGCTTTCGTGACCGCGCCTCCTGCCCACTTGCCGCCGGCCAAGCCCGACCACTCCCACACTAGACGGCCCACCTCGGCGCTCGGGGTGTTTTTGTGGCGCCGCAGGATGTGGTTCGAGGCGACATTCGTCCTTTCGATGCTCGAACCATGGGAGAAGATCCTCCTCAGTCCGTCGATCTCAGAGCCTATTGTCCCTTTGTGCTTACCTTTTTCCAGTCACGATATTTGCCGTCCTGTTCCTACTCGTCGGCTCCGGTATCGTCATGTACCTGCCCCGCCACCTCGACATTATGCAGCGCCGCGCCGTGTACTACCTTTGGGGCCAGGAGGGCGGTGAGAGGCTGTTGTGGCAATGGCTTGGGTTTGGTGCTGGGCTGCACAAAGAGCTATAGAGTTTCGGTTCGTGGAAGTTTCAGTCGTACCAAAAATTATACTGACCATACTCCCAGACATACTAGCAGGCATATTACATTGTTCACCGTCTTAATTAATGCAGAGAGGCATGGCTCGAAAAATTGACTGCTCAAAGACACCCTGTCAGAATGAAACAAGACCAGCGAACGACGTTTACAAAGCTTCATATACACGACAATTAACAAGGAATAAACGATAAGAGTCAACCCGCCTACTCTCAGTTATATGTGCACTCCCCGCTGCAATAGATGTCCCTGCAATCCGGGCGACACGGCCGCTCAACGCGGATCGTCGACGAATTAAACTTGAATACGACCAGATCCTGTCGGGCGGGCGGCGCATCCTTCTCTCCGAAAGCAGGCAAGAGTCTCTTGGGCGGCGCCTCCGCAAGAGTGGTTGCGCTCGGAACACCGGAGCCTGCGTTGCGGGCGCTGTCCATGTTTGCTGCGTTGGTCTGGAACTCTTCCTGCTGCGATGCTCGTCCCGCTGGCGGAAGCTTCAGTCCTGCGGAGAAAGACAGGAAGAGACCCTGCGCCTGCCGCGCCTTGAAAGTGTCGACTCGTCGTGGACCAGTTGTCGAGGGAGACGCGGGCGCCGACACCGTGCCGCAAGAGGACGGCGAGGACGAACCTGCCGGTGACGACGGCGCCGAAGAGGCCGCAACGGACGAAGGTGCCGAGGAGGACGCAGCGGATGATACTTCCAAGATCGGAGATAAGGCTCGAGGAGTCGAGGGGAATATGATCAGCGAACGACGGGCCAATCTGCGGCGATGAATCATGTTCTGCTCGGGAGACGAGTCTTCCTCTTCCGATTCTGATTGCGATTCCGATTCCGAAGACGCAGATGAAGTACCTGAAGATGAGAAGGACCTTGGGGACGATGCATCGGGCTGGTCAACGAAATCAAATTCAGGTTCCGACTGCCGACGAGACACCATGTCGTATAATGCGATATGCCATTCAAGGGGAACAGGGGCCGGTGTTTCGCATTTGCATTCGGCAAGAATCAGCAGAAGCAGAGAGTTTAATTCGGCGGGAGGGATGGACAGCACGGGCGGTGGCGTCTCGCAGGTGCACGGTGGAAGAATCGTCGGCGGAACGAGTTGAAAATCCAGATGGTGGCGGGGTGCATCTGGATCGCGTAGGTGTGGAAAATGGGGAACCTCGAAGATATATGTCCAGTGCGGAAAGAGGTGTCGAGCACTAGACTCCGAGGCACAGAAGGTGACTTCCAGCGCGTGGTGAAACCACACTTCTGAGGCCAAGACCGGGCGTTTCGACTTGCACTTCACCAGGCGGTTCCACGCGATGGACGTCAAGTTCGCAAAGGTGTTTCGAAGAATACATAGGATTGCGTTCAGCACGGGGCGGCACCACGTTTCCAAGGCTCCCAAGACCCGGCGCATCGATGCGCATTTCTGTCCCGCGATGGATGCCAAGTCCGGTAAGCCGTT
Source organism: Mycena latifolia (assembly GCA_029289555.1). NCBI lineage: Eukaryota > Fungi > Basidiomycota > Agaricomycetes > Agaricales > Mycenaceae > Mycena > Mycena latifolia. Next base: position 1,791,604 of record JARJLE010000007.1, read on the forward strand.
TCGAGGAACACCGAACGTTGCTTGGAGCACATGTCGCCACCACGATTTCAGCAAGGAGGGCGAGACCGAGAGCATCAATGCGCATTTCACCGTCGCAAGGGTCACAATGCTATGACCAGTCGAGATGGTGAAGACAAGCCAGGAAAGCGAGCGTAGCCTCAGTATAGTTGATGCGAGCCGTTTGCAAGTCGGGACGAGCGGCGAGACTAGAAGCGGCCGAGGTCCAGCGGGAGTGGGAGCATCGAAGATGTTTGGACAGGTCGGTGGGGCGGGGTGTCGGTTGAGGTAGCGGCGCGTCCCAATGATCCATAGCAGGCCCCAGCAGGCTTTAAAAGAAGACGTTAGATCGGGATGGTGTTAAGGCTGGACATTCTCACCGAGGAACCATAGTGGGAGACTGGGAGAGCCGAACGGGCGAGGTTCCCTGACCATTTCAAACGCCACGAATCCGATGAGGAAGAACAACGCGCCGGCGCTACAGAGGCCAGGGCGTCCACGCCTGTTCGTCCAGATTCGCAGAATTGCCTGGTACGCAGCCGCCAAGACTGGGAGAAGAACTTCAAGAACGTTGAGAGTTAAAACGAGGATCCCAACGAGAGTGGTGGACGCCCAGAATCGCATGACAAGCAACACAAACGCTGTGAAGAGCGTAAGTTGGACGGATCCGAACGACAGTGTTGGCGGGAATGAGGTCTTACCGAACCATATAGCCACGGCGTCCGTCCCATGCCCGCCTTTTTCTAGAAGTTGCCGGACCACGGTGGCGAGAAGTCTGTCGAGCTGTCGAACGTACTGCAGGGATGTCTGGGCGATGAAGAGGACGCTGCGTGCGACGAGGACAGCCGAGACCAGGTAGACAGCGCAGGTTTTCCAGAGGCTTAAAGCGAACGGTAGTCCTGGCATGCCAGTGGTGGAGAGAGACAGACCTGTCAAGTACATAATTCGATTCAGGCGTGTTTGATCATTTTCTGGATTTATGAAAAAAATTGGGCGCCTCTGAGAGTCTGTAAACTTTTTTTTTTGCGATACCCGCCTAGCGTGAAAACGCGTAATGCAGCGTAAAATCGGCCATACCATTATTTGCGAGCGTCAAGCCCAACGCGACGCGGTCACGTGCCAGCCCAACTTGAACCCGAACCACCGCGGCGAACGAGAGAGAAGAGCTCTACGCGAGGTTAGTGCTCTTCTTCATCGAACCAAATGCATCTCAGCATTTCAGATATATTGCGGTCTTTCCGCTGGCCCTGCCACTGGACAAACCGCCCGCACATTACCACGCGCCCGCGCCGTCCACCGCTGTCGCACTCCTCTGTACCCTAGGCTGGCAACTTAGCCGCGGGTAAATGGCGAAAAGCATGGCCAAGGACCCGACTTATCGCGGCTTTACTTTTCAAATTGGAGAATCCCTCGACCGTCGTTGGCGGGATATGGTTTCAAACGAGAACTTCCAGCCCATGTAAGCGGTTTCCCTCCCCTCGTTCCTCTCCCTGACCATACCACAGATCTGCTCGAAGCCCAGGAGCATTAAGAAACCCCGACGGCAGTTTCGTGCTCCTGCTCTCCAGCAACAATATGTAATCAAAGATGGACCTTTTCAAAGAACATTATTGAGGAAAATAAGTTGTTTCTGGGATGAAGGACAAGCTATGCTGGCATATGCACAGGCGCCCATTAAGGTCTATTCATACTCATACTCGCCCCAATAACCACTCAAGTCGTTGTTCAGTGTCAGGCAATGATCGGAGTTTCCAACAATTTACGGCATTTCCGTAGAAATATCTGAGCTACAGACAACTTGGCCTAGCTTGATCATGAGTTCCGAAAGCAGAGCGTGCAAAAAAATCGTGTATGTCTATAATAATAATAATATAAAGCGCTAACTGTATCGTCACACGGCATACCAGGACGGCCCACCCAATATGAAAAAAAAGGTTTCTGTACACGACGCGCGACCTCACGGGCGAGCGACCGTAGCGACGGGCTTGACGAACCCATAGCTGTCGGTGATGAATGTTGTCCCAAGAGGCTGCTGCCCACAGTTGGTTGCGTTCGTAGCGGTAAGCGGGACACCGAAGAGCGTGCAGGTGAGCTGCGTGGTGGCATTCTGGTGACGCGGTTAGTATCCGAACGAGTAGACAAAAAAATTGGAGGAACGTACCATACCCGCGTTCAACTTCGGATCGAAGTACGCTGCGGATCGTGAGCACGATGCAAAAGACAGAAAAGGCGCAGACGACGTACAGTTCGCGAATATGCATCCAGGGATTGTGTCGCACATCGCCCCGCAGCCTGTGTATGGGATGTTCAGTCTCTGTCGCAGCCCCAAACTTGAACCGAAAAGACAAGAAAAGAAGCGCAGAAAAATGGGGGGAAAGAAAACGACACGCACCCAGCATGTTCTCGACGATTCCAAACGTGAGGTAGAGTGGCGGCGGCCAAGCCTCCGCTGCGCATGTTAGGTTCGTAAATGTGAAGTTGAATCCTGTCGGCGGGATCGGGAGAAGGTCGTCGTCCCCGCATCCGTCGTCGTTCCCGCCGCCGCCGCCTCCTCCACCTCCACCTCCACCGCCACCGCCACCGCCTCCACCTCCGCCTCCCCCTCCGCCTCCGCCTCCGCCTCCGCCACCCCCTCCCCCGGGGCCGGGGGCGAGCGGAGACACCGTGGGCGCCGGGCACGAGCTGGTCGACGCGGACGAGATGACCGGTGTGGACGAGATGACCGGTGTGGACGAGATGACCGGCGGGGCGGAGCTAACCGGCACGGATGAGGTGGACAGCGGGGACGAGAGGGGCTGGGAGGACGAAATGGGCGGTGTGGAGGAGACAGTCGGTGCGGAGGAGACAGTCGGTGCTGAGGAGACAGGCGGTGTAGACGAGATGGCTGGCGTTGACGAGATAGCCGGCGTTGACGAGATGGCCGGCATTGACGAGATGGCCGGCGTCGACGAGATGGCCGGCATTGACGAGATGGCCGGTGTCGACGAGATTTTCGGCGTGGACGAGATGGCCGGTGTCGACGAGATTTTCGGCGTGGACGAGGTGGACGAGACGGGTGGCGGCGGGGGATTCGTGGGCGGCGGCCCGAAGGGGCAGATGTCCCATCCAAACAGGATGCGCAGGATTTCACACAGAAGCTGTGAGACGAAGAGCGTTGGTCAGTTCTTGCTCGGGTTCAAACAAAAATGCGCAGCCCACACTATCGATGAGACTCGGCAGCCCGGGCGGCGCGCCCGCGGGGTGCCCGTAGTACCACCCGGGGCGGCCGCCGGCGTCCCACGGCGGGATGGGCGCGCCATAGGAGTTGCCCTTATTGATGTTGAGCGCGGCGGCAATTGTGGCGTTCTCCGCCAGTGTAGCGTTCTCTGGCGGGACCTGGGCAAGCACCAGCGAGGACGCTGACGCATAGAGGAGTGGTCCGAGGAGGGGGAGGAGACGCATTGCCGGCTTCCAACTCAAGTTGAAAAATCAGCGTCCGCTTTTATGTGTCCACATTCCTTTAGCGATGAGAGAAAAGACTTCAGGATGGCCCTGGATGGGACGCGTCAAGCGAAAGCAAGGGCAAGAATCAAGCATGAATACTGCACACAATTCTGGCGCATCACCCACGAACGCACCTTGCCCTTCCCACACCCAATATTTAGTGCCTGGACCTGGCTTCTTTCCGCGTGGAAAATACTTATATGGAGGAAACAGAGGGTCACTGAACAGAGCTGAACAGGGGCGATCACTAGGGGCATTAGAGAATTAGTTGGGAGGTGAGTGCTATGTGTTCGACGAGCTGCAATTCGCGAAATTCGACTTGTCCTTGTCTTTTGGGTGTGAATTCCAAAGGGCGCTAGGGTGATTCAAAACGGAGATCTATTCGTAGGTGGCAGGCGCAGCTTTCCAGAAGACAAGTGGTGGTCTTGGCATGAAACGGTGGAGAAGGGCGCTAAGTGGCACAGCCACCGAAAAGCCGCTCAGGAAGCTACGCGGTCACGTGGAATTGACAACCTTTTTAAGCACCGTTTTTTGGCCGTTCGGGCCCAAGTCGCCGGCTACGGAAGCCTGCAGGTTGAGATATTCGCGGCGTCTACAAGTTGTCGCGGGCCAGAAAATGACGAGGATATGTGTTTTCCAATTTTTGATTGCAGCCTTGGGAGTGCATGAAATTAGCCTCAAATTAGCCGCGTGCGTTCTGTGCGGTAAGACTACAATAAAATGAAATTACAACCGCGAAATGTACAAAATGAAAGTGGTTGCAGGTGCTTATAATACAATACAATGACTTATTTTTCCGGCGCGCATAACGTAGTCTAACTCGCTGCCGTACTTCTTCCTTGATAGAATTTTGCGAATGCAGAGGTCACTCTACCAGCCGAATGCCCTGCAGAGGACCAGATGAGCGCGTTGCCAGGTGGGGGTATAAGTGGAAACGCACTCTTCGTGGATCTCGATCCCGCCGATCTGGTCGCGCGCGGCGGGGTCGACGAGCCCGACGGCCTTGCACACGTCGTCGGCGAGCGCGCCGGGCCCGCAGACGCCAACGATCAGCCCGCATTGCTCGCCGTTGTCCGAGCGCCCCGCGCGCCCGACGGTCTCTTCGATCACGTTGATGAGGCGCGGGCGCCCCGCGCTCAGGGAGAGCCCCGGGTGCACGCCGTTGCTGGGCCGCACGCTCCCGACGACGGCTTTCGTGTAGTGCACGGAGATGGTGAGCTGCGCGTACGCGCTCTGCTGCATCAGGGCGACGAACTGCGGGATGAGCGGGACGAGCGAGGAGGCGTCTTGGATCACCCAGACGAGCTCTGGATGCAAAGGTGGGAGATCAGACATTGCGGGGCGAAGACGGAGGGGAACGCACCTATGACACGCACGCGGCTCTTGCCGCGTAGATCTTGCTGGATGAGCTCTTGAATCGCGCCCAGCGCGAAGGTGATGCCGCTGCCGCCCGCAACAAATAGGGCCGCCGAGAAGCTGTTGAACATCACGAAGCCGGGGCCACCTGAGACACGTCAGACAGGGCTCGGGCGACCAATACGCAGACGCACCATACGGGCCCTCGACCATGATCTTAACATCCCGCCCCACGCCCTTCTCCGACCAGCTGTTCGCGGCGGTCGCAAACAGCTTGTGCGTCCAGTTGCCCGTCTTCTTGCACATGAGGATGAGCCCCTCGGCGCTGTTGCTCTCGCTCGCGATGGTGAACGGGTGCACCTCGGCCCAGCCGGCGACGCCCATCGCGGTGGAGAGCACCTGCACGCGGACGTGCTGCCCCGCGCGCCAGCCCGTGTTGATGTACGGGATCTCGACGCGCGTGACGCCGAGCTCGGGGATCGGGCGGATCGTCGCGGTGCTGATGCGCGTCTTGGCGATGCGCAGGAGCTTGTCGAAGCCGTATATCGCGATGGAGGCGTACACGTACCCGTACGGCAGTATCTGCGGGTAGTGGTAGAAAGCCTGCGCGACGCATAAGAGGAAGCGGGGTAGCAGAGGTGCGAGGCACGCACGCAGATGATGAGCGCGTGGAAACAGAAAATATGCGAGTAGAGGAAAAGATTGTATGCGTTCTTCCGGACAAAAGCCGTGGAAAATAAAATGAGACCATCGAAAGCGAGGAGCATGCAGAGGCCGAAATAGTTCTTGGAGTCGGCAATTTCCTCCATAAATTTATCGGCAAGACACCATTTATAGACTGGAGTTAATCATGTCAAACGCCGAGACGGAAAGTCTAATAAAGGGACGCACTATACCCAATCCCATGGATGTGAGCAGATAGGATGGCTAACCGTGCGACAAAACGGTGCATGAAGTTCAGCTGCGCCGCAAATGAATGAGCGTCGGACGCGGATATATCCAGAATACGACCCACTTTCTCGTAACCCATACCTAAAAACATGCCAAGCACGTTATTCTTGGACGCGAATCCAAAAATGAACGGGAGTTGAGAAATTGCAATGAAGCCGAAACGGTTGTAGTCAGTGAAGGGCCCTGGGGAGCGGTAGATGGCGGCATAGAGCAGGACACCGAAGTAGCCCGCGCAGACGAGGACTTGCGTCGCCGAGACTCCCGGTGCGACCCGCGAGCGGAGCAGGGACACCACGGGCCGCAGGAAGGACGGCGCGGGCTCGAAGTGCGGCGCGTACGCGCCGGGGGTCTCCGCGCGCTCGCGCACAGCGACAGAGATGGGGTTGTGCGAGGACTGCGAGGAGACCGGCTCGCTCGCGTACTTCGCATACTCCTTTGCGGATGTGGAGTACGCATCCAGAGGCGGGCCCTCGAAGGAAATGCGCGACGAGGGCGTGGTGGGGTGCGTGTACCGGAGGAAATGGCCGCGCGTCCATTCCGAGACGCGCCAGAACCGCGCAAACACGCGGGGGAGGCGGAGGACGACGACCAGCGCCGCCAGGACGAGGAGGACGATGACCGCGTGGTAGACCAGCACACCAGCGGCAAACTTCGCACCGCCTGAAGCGGCCGGTGCGCCGCCTGGCGCAGCGGAACCGGCGGAACCCGTTGCAGCTGCGGCAGATGGGATGGCGGACATTTGGGAAGGAAATAAGGAATTGGAATGCAGTTGGCGCGCTATAAGCAAGTATTCTCGCAAAAACGTGGCAGTCGATGCATGGGGCGCATAACCACGGAAACTGTAAAGCCCAGGCGGGGTGGAAATTCGTATGTGTTGCTCGCGCTCGATTTAGGAATTCCAAGAATAGTCGTCCAGGTAACCTAATGCGATGCGTCGGGCCGCAGAAATTGAAGGACTATTATGAGCCCAGATGAGCCCGCAGTCAATGGACGGAAAAATATTGAGACGGCGCCAAAAGGAAGTATTCATTATTTGCAATTTAGACGCGTAGAGGGAAGACATGACGTGGGCGCCCAAATGGTTGCGAGGACCGAAATAAGGGTTGCAATGCATAAGTGGCAGTGTTGATGTTGACCGGGATCTTCAAGACCAAGCAGAGCCAATTGTCGTATCGAAAGAGATTGTTGTAAGCCGCTGCGCTCGGATGTCGCCAGCAAAATTCGGTTCCTTTACTTGAATTTTGTGTTCGGGCTGCGATGATAACAACGAGAGCGTCCGAGTGCGTTGATCGCGTGCGCTGGGGCGGAGACTATCTTCGGAAGAAGCATCTGAGCTCCAGCGACGCGTCAGGTACGGTGGTCCTCGCAACCGAGCTCCAGTTTGTTTTTCAAGAATGCGACCGCAGTCATTTGAATTAGCCTTCTTCGGCGGCCAAGCAGCAAAGGTGGGCAAGTGCGAAGGTCGCACTAGGGTCGACGGAGGACATGAAACCAACAGGAAACGGAGAACAAGGAACAAGGATTTTCCATGGCGAGGTAGAAACGATCGAATCACTGTTTAGCGGTCTGCAAATTCACCGCCACTGATGCGGAAAATAAAATCGCCTTTCTGAGCGTTTGGCGTACTGGTCCTCGACCCAGGGGGAGGGTACCGAGGGGTACCGCCGGTACCAGAGCTGTGGGTGGACGGAAGAAAAGAAAATGAAGCCCGGGTTTGACCCCGGTACTTGGTAGTCTCCGGTCAAGGGACGCATTCCGGCCGTCTCGTGAGCATATGGAGGTCTTGTCATTAGATACAGATCTATTACGCAAACCGAGAGGACCCCCAGACCGCCGAACACGGGTCAACCGGAGTCGGTGTTCTACACCTTCAACGCTGGACGGTTTAGAAACCAGTTGGAAACTCCAAAAGAAACAGAAACATACTTAGACCTTGTAATGAGTTGACACGGAAGGGCACGGAGGGCGGGCGTAAGGTAGTAACGTAGCAACTGACTGACGCGCCTTATCAGCATGCCTGATTCGGTAACCGAACCCAATTGCCCAGTTTGGACTACACGCTTGTTCAACGCGGAGGCCACAAGCGAAGGCCGCCTCTCCTCCCCCCTCCCTCTTCTCCTCCCTCGTCGTTGCATTCTCCAACGTGGTCGTCTCCATCGTCCTCGCTGCAGCGTCGTGTCCTCTCCCGTGGCCTTCCTTGCCCCCACCTGACGTTTTTGGAAAAAGAACCTTCCCTTCTGGCCCACATTCTTTTATCGCCAGCTTACCCTCACCTGTCCTTACTTCTGCTAAATGACCACCCCAATCAACTCCGCTGTCCCTGCGCCCTCGAGCAGCGCTGCGGTCATCCAGACGACCTTTACTGACGCTAATGCGTTCGTCTACCACATAAACATTTTCATCCTTGCGCTCGCGGCCACCGTCTGGGCTTACCGCATGCCCCGCGCCTTCGCCCGCTTATGGCGCTTTTCCGAATGGACCAACGGCCATCTCCTTCGCCACATCGCCCGACCTCCGCCCGCCCCGACGGTCGTCATGTCCTCGCGCGGCGCCTACCTCACCCCGAAGGAACTCGAGTCGGATGCCTCCCATACCACCTTCTCGCACGTC